>CP142458.1:41533928-42197142 GCA_038049695.1 Cinnamomum chago
GTCGGTAAAGTCCACTAAATCTTCTCATCATGTGATCAAGTAACAATCAATTTCACATGTAACTCTCTACACTGCTGCATAAAACTAATTTCCTATGCTTTTAATCATCCACTGATACATCCTGCTGAGTTGACTCACTATCATAACTGCAACTGTTAAACCTTATCCAACAATTCTCCGTCACAAGCTCATCAATATTCAAGAAATTTCTAACTTTCCACATCTTCTTGAAGCTGCACTACTGAAAATCACCTCAAATCTCATAAAGTCCACCACTTCTTCGGCTTATGGAGTCTTCTGACTTAGGAAAATAATCCAAGTTTATCCAAAAATCCACACTTACTTGCCTGACGAATCCTCTGACGGTACATGATCAACTGTAATTGGGTCTCCATATGCTGCTCACATTCCTTACTGACGAACAATTGGTCACAAATTCCTCCTAAAGCTCCATCTGCGACATCCAAAAGCTGAAAATTCTGCCAAAGCCCTTCGAGAAACACATGCTAAGTCCACAAAACTCTGACTCTCTGGCGCGAAAACAAGGCAAAGGAACTAAATGTGGGTGCGGAGACACTAAATTCTCCCCCACTAGAAAAGAATTTGGTCCCCCAAATTCACAAACAACAAGGACAAGAAAAGGAGACAAAGATAGTCTCCCCCACTAGAAGAAAAACAGGCACGAACTCACAAAAACAACAACTAAAGAAAAGAAAACGAGTCCTCACCACACGTCTTAAGGTTCCTAGAGTGTTTTATTTCCTAGAAACCTGCCCGCTCTGATACCAGTCTGTCACGCCCCCGAACCAGAACCTCGGGGGCGGGAATTGGGATTAAGCATAAATGTATTTTACTTCTCCCAGGATCCGCGTGTGTGAAGACGACACATTCTGAATATTTTGCGGAAGCATTTGCGGCGTTGCGACCCGAAGTCCGTGGCCATCGGATTCCGCGTCGCACTCAACCTTTAGCCCATAGCTATTATATCAAGAATCATACCAGACTGGAGTAACCATCACAATAATTTACAGAGCTGACAGTAACAGGATATTGCATTCCCAAATATGTTCAAGTTACAATTATCAATGTACATTAATTAAGAATCCCAAGAAAAGGCTAATAAAAGCCATACAACAATAAGCTATAAACTACTACCCAAATGTGACGTAGCTCCGATGTCAAGCTCAATGTCTACATGACATAGCCGACAAGACAACCTGCAAGGCATGGCTCCACAGCCAACAAAACACTCAACTCGGGGCGAAGAAATCTGAACCTGAGTACCAAAAGCAGTGGGTCAGACACGACGGTCTGGCAGGTGGATGAAAAGAACACAAATATACTAAAGAATAAAACATATAATAAATCATGCTAATCGATCAAGTGCTGCATATAATTAAACGGGTGCAAAGTCGGGAATCTCGGGGAAAACCTGTATTCATTTCAAGCATGGGTAAAACATGAACATCTAATAAAACATGTGTTCGTTTACATCATCTATAATCATAGATATTTGACAATGGGGTGTTCGTCTAAAACATGTATAAATATAGCGGTATGGCAAAACAACGTTCATTTGAAACTTAAGTAAAAACACAAGTGTACAACAAACCAGGTATTCATAGCAGTCTAGCAAAACCAATGTCCATTTGAAACCTATGTAGAAGTATGGATATTTAATAAATCGGGTATCGTTTAAAACAGGTGTAACCAAAGAAATCCAACAAGACTAATGTTCATTTAAACCTATTCCAAAGTATGGATATTTTAACAATTCGGGTATTCATTTAAAAACAGGTATAAGCATAGATATCTGACAAACCAAATGTCCTTTAAAACAAGGCACGGATATTTAACAATTCGAGTATTCCTTTAAAACACGTGTAATCATATAAATCTAGCAAAATCATTGATCGTATGGAACATGTGTAAAAGTACGGGTATTCACCCAACCGGCATTCATGTAAAACATGTACGTGTGCAAAGGACATAAAACAATATAATAGTGACTGAATTTACAATAGAGAGCATTAACACTTATCTAAATAACAACTTTCATAAAAGCAATGAATCATTTATCTGAAAACAAGTAAGCAATATAAACCATGTCGGGTGTCCAAGGAATCGGGAACTGGCAAGATGGCAATCACAAGAAGCTAAGTCCTCTATCAACGAAGTGACAAGAGCGGGACGTTGGTCTCAGTCACACAAGGTGAGGAGACTCAACGTAAATCATATATACAATAATAAATATACGGGAACGGGAACGGGACCACGGTAGCGAACCGGGTATCGGGACGGGACCACGGCAATAACCGGGTATCGGGATCCAAACTGCAGCTGGCGGGACGGGAGAGGGATTTCCAAGTCGGTGGATCAAACCGACAAGGTATCCAAGCTTAGTGATGCCGACTCATAGGTCAAAACCAATCGAGACATATGCAAGTAAATCAAGTACAGTAAATAAACGGGTAAAACGGGGGTGCTCAAGGGCACACTGTCACTTCACATCGGGCAATACATTCGGGACAAATAACTGTTACTAGTGTAACTTCAATGCTTTTGGGGAAACAAGTAAATCAAGTACAATAATTAAACGGGTAAAACGGGGTGCTCAAGGGCACACTGTCATATCATGTGATGCAATGCACTTCGGGACAAATGACTTTTACTAGAGTAACTCCAATGCTTTCGGGAAAACAAGTCATATAATGCAAATCTCGGGAAAAGAGGTGAAACAATGAACTATAATAATTTCGGGAAAAGCATTAATTTCAAGATCTATTTAAGTGAATAGGGGTCCCGTATGTCGATTATAACAATTACTTGGTACTCCTTGAGTTTGAAGACATTCCGGGCTCCTTATGCACTTTTACTACTTTCACAACTTAAAATGAGCTTATGGGTAATACTAGATGTTACAATAGCAAGAATCAAGATTATAAACGGTCCATCCCAGGCATGACATTAATCCGGAAACATCGAGCAACCTACTCAGTCATCGAAAGGAATAGAATTAGCGATAACCAAGGAAATAGACTTGTGTTTAGATATAAAGAAGATATCGCGTCGTTCCATCCCGTTCAAGATTGAAATGGATTAACTCCGATGCCACCGAACCAACCGTGAGGCGTGTCGGCTCAAGACATTCTCACACATGGTTCAAACAGTCCAAAGAGGGTAGCCAGGGTCCCACCTAAAACCGAGAATTTGTGCCTAGATCATCACCATTCTTTCTTTTAGTTCCCTAGTCTTAGAGACCTTAGATTAGGGTACAATTGGTCTTAACACTAAGGTATACACCTCTAGGACTCATAGAAAGCCCAAAGGTTTCCAAAAAAACACAATATCAAATTTCACTCGGCCGATCGATCGGTTGAAATTTCTGTACCAGAATGTACAGGGTCCGATCGATCGGCCCAAAAAGCCTTACTGTTAAAAGACAGGCCGATCGATCGGCCTGTAGGTCCGATCGATCGGACCTGGGCGCAGTGCAGGTCCGGGAACTGATTTTTCCTTCCTTTTTGTTTCCTTTCCTTCCAACACATGATCAACCACAAAGAACCATAAACAAGATGGTTTAAATACATGTTTCCAAGACAATAACATGAGCTAAAGAGCTCCTCATTTCAAATTCCTCTCTTTCCATTCTTTCCATTCACAATTAATCACAAGGTGGAGAAAACTCATTCATGTGAAATCATTTGAAACCTTGACAATATGATGCATACATTTTCCAACTATGAACAAGAGGGAAATAACTCATCAATAAGCACATTTCGAAATCAATATTAATCATAGTGAAGACAACTACAAAAATCACCAAAACCCTTAGTGAAACAAGATTTTTCTCACAAAACATGTTAATAATCAAAACAATCCATTCATCCACTTGCCTTTGACTCTAATCAAGCAAATCAAGCTCTTAATCACCTCTTAGGCTCAAGATCCACAATCTCTACAAAAACCCCCAAAACAAACCCAAAAATGGGTTAACCAATGAAATGACAATGAAACTTTCCAATAATCAAGGTGGAGCTTCTCTAAGGCTAGAAGATTACAAATCTAGAAGATGGGAAGAATCACTTACTTGGAAGGTCCTCTAATGGACAAGGTGAGCTCAAGGGAGGTCTTGTGATGGAGGGTTCTCTTCACAAATGGTATCAATGGAAAGCTTGCAAGATGAGGAAGAAGAAGGTGGTCTCCGTTTCTTGATTGATGAACTATTGGTATGGCTTGGAGATGAAGAAGCAAGAAGAAGAAGAAGTTGCACAAGGGAAAACCCTAGGTTCAGCTGGAACAATGGCGAAGAATGAGCAATGAAGGAGATGGGTTCCTTTTATAAACAAGTGGGGTTTGGGTCCCACAACTTAAGGGACTTGGGTGGCTGAAATCATCTAATTCGGGACCTCGGATGGATTCGACGAAGAAGGAAGAAATGATCGTCGAAATATCTAGTTTCCAAAAAGTATATGTTTCACGGATTTCGAGAATATCGAGTTTTGGGTACAGATTTGGTGTCAAAAGACTGTTTTGCCCTCAAGGCCAAGAAATCGGTTTTCGGGTTCTCAAATGGATATGGGATCAACATGAAAGTTGTAGGATTCCTCAAGATGAATGCAACGGGCCAAAAACACGATACGAAACAAATCGGGAAAATCTCACAAGAAAATGCAAAGCCGAAAAGGGAACCCCCAAAGGGCCCCACAAGCTACCAAAGCACTCAAAAGCCCAAAACTAGAAGAAAACCATTCTAGCTCACAAATTCAACCCAACAACCACTAATCCAAGAGATCAGGGGTCGGGTTCTCACAAAACATATCTAGAAGATTGAAGAGGAAGCTTACAAGGAAGTTCTTCAAATAGGCAAGATGACCTTCAAGGAGATCTTGGGGGTGGATGACTTCCTCCATAAATGGTATCAAGAGATAGTTCTCAAGGAGAGAAAGAAGATGACAACTTCCATTTTTGCGATTGGTGCAAGTTTGATAGTGATTGGGAGATGGAAGAGCAAGAAGAAGAATAGGGAAAGGAACCCTAGCTTGGTTGATCTTTTAAGCTGAAAAAAGGGAAAAGAGAAAGAGGGTTCTCCTTTTATATAAGTGGAGATGGGCTCCACTAATAGCAAATCGTATCGAGCTGGAATCATGGCTTTCGGTACCTCGGATGAGTTCGACGAAGAAGGGAAAAATGATCATCGAAATATCTAGTTTCTAAAAAGTATATATTTCAAGGGTTTTGGGAACATCAAATTTCGTGTTCAGATTTGGTGTAAAAAGATTATTTTGCCCCTAACATTAGAAAGGTAGGGTTTCGGGGTCTCGAACAGGAAGGAAGTCAACATGAAAATTGTAAAGATTAACGAGATGAGTCTAACGGGATTGAAACACGAATTATTTAAACTTCGAGTAAACCCTCAAGTACACGTAAAGTCACAAAAAGGAACCCCCAAAGGGTCCCACTAATTATAAAGGCACTCAAAATTCCCAAAGCTATATCTTAAGCTATTCTATTCCCCAACTCAACCAAAATCTACTAATCACGCTTAGAGTTAATACGCGACTTAATTAACGCTAATCGAGGTCACTCGGGTCGGGGTCTTACAAGTCACGTTTCGATTCGACGTGTCAAAGGGGCCCAAATATTCACAATTAGTGGACCAAGGACTATTTTTTAAATCTCAAACCCATCACCTAATATAACACCATGTCTTATCCTTTCCCTTTCTCACTTCATTTCATTCTAACTCCCAAACTCTCATCTCCCTTCATTGCCTCCTTGCCAACGACAACCACCAGAGCTCCATCTTCGCTGGCCAAGTTTCACTTCTTCTTCTCTAAGCCTGCAAGAGCCCAACCATATATCCATTTTTCTAAGTTTCTCATCCATAACCCATCTCAAAGTAAGCTTCCAAAGCTTCCAGGTCTAGCCTTCCTTCTTCTTTTTGGTTAGAAATGGATTAGGAAGACTCATATCAACCCTTTGCATACATTGTAGGAGTGATTTTGGGTTGAGAGTTGTTTCCTCCATTGTTGAGCTCAAAAGAGGGATTTTCCCAATTTCTCTTGGGTTTTGTCTTAGCTCTTCATCAAGGCAAGTGAATATATATGTTAAGCTTTGATATGTTTGTTTCTTCATTGAATTGATGATTGATGATGCTAGATGACCTTATGCTCTATCTTAGTTTATTTAGATGAAAACATGATAATGAGGTTATAGATTGAATTGAATGGATTGGTTTTTGTTGGATGTGGTTTGTATGGACTTGATGAGAGGGGGTATGGATGTATTGTTCGTTTACATGATCTCAATCCATTAGATGATGTAATAAATTAATTTCTTTATTTATTTATCAATATAATCATGTTTTCCTTTTATGAGTTGAATGGTATTTTTTTACTTACTTGTTCATAACCAATACAAATGACATGTATGTTCATGAGATGAATTGGAGTCCACAAGTATATTGTTGGAAGTAGATGGGCCTCGTGGATAGGTTTTCAAAACTTTTGACCCACTTGACTCATGGATCAAGTACCCATAAGGCCATAAACCACATCCAGAATCCGATCACTTAATCTCATCAACCATGTACAACAATAAACTCTATCTATAAGATAGAAACCAACAACAATCAAGCAACCAAAAATCTACAACATACAAGGAAATGGATTATACCTTTGGAGCCTGGTAGTGCTCTAATGGAGAAGAAGACAATTGGCTTGAACAAGAACACTTTTTGTAGCAAATTAGGATCTCTAAGACCCTGTTGTCTTCCACCCTATGACCCACTTTCAGATCTTTTTTCTCAAGAAGAATAGTGGGATCTTCAAGAGTTAACCAACTAGAAGCTCTTAAGGAACTAGCAGAGAAACTAGAAGAGAAGAAAGAAAAATGGGCGTGCAACTTTTGTACTTGAGAGGGCTGGGCGTGGACTCCAATGCATTGGACGTCCAGCCCTCTCTTCTCCTCTATTTATAGCCTAGCAACCTCCTCTTTTACTAATTGAAATAGAAGTCCTTATTCGATTAAGAATTAGTAACTTTCTCCTTTATAATTATTATAGAAGTCCCACTTTCACAACAATTAGTAACCTACTATTATCATTATTAGAAGTCTCACTTCAAATAGAAATCGTAACTTTTTAATTCCTTGCTTTTAGAGTTCAAGTAGGATTAGTAATTATCTAATAACTTGGGCTAGCGTGGGGACCACTAGAGATTCCATAGAAAGCCGACTCCAACTGGGACACCACGACCCCACATCTCATGTGCAATTCGGGCCCACAATTAATTGCAAATAACACCACTATATGAATGCAATTGCACTCCAGTCTTAAGAATAAATTACAAAAAAGACCATAAACTTCCCTATGACCACAAATAGGCCCCTCTATTAATATCCATGGATCAATTGGATTAAATCTGTCCCTTCCAATCTTAGATCCACATCTTATTATCCTTGAGACCCAATTAATTCTAGTAATCATCAGTACCATCTAATTAACTCTTAATCGAGATGGGTGCGCACTTACTAATGATAAATCCATTAATTGGCACAAGGGGATAATATAGATAGATTCCATCTTAACCATTAAATGTTCCCACGGTCCTATTACCACGTACCCAAGACACGGAGGTGTTGACCTACAATTGGCCTCACTCATTGGTGACTCAAAGCAAATGAATAGATAGAAACTTGAGTTCATTAATGTCTTAGGATTGAGAGCCTATTGCTCGAAAATTATGAGAGCAGACCTTAAAGTTAAGACAATGTTTTATAAGGTGCTTCTCATGGTCATTCAATACATCCAATGTACCAACTCCATGATCCAGAATCTTACATTCAGATAATCGAGACAAATCACACTATCTCATAGTGATCAAAGTGCTGCAACCTCATCAGATGATACGCCTGGTATCATCAGTGGTTGTGAAGATATTTAAGTATAAGATTTGTGACATATGTCCCCTGTATATGGATCTCATCCGTACACATGTATCACATCTAATATACTAATGGGACCCGGTTCATCTCATGAACCATCATGTCATATATATTGGTTATGTGCATAAAGTAATAAAACACCATTCATCTCATCAAAGGAATTCATGATTTTATTGATAAATAAAGAAATTAATCAATTTATTACATCATCTGATGGATTCAGACCATACAAACTAACAATCTTCCACTTGGGCTCAATGCCATTCAGGGTTGAGGGTTGCATCTCATGCCCATCCCGTCCACATGTTGCTCAAAGACTTTTGTGGTTAAAGGCTTAATAAAGGGATCTTCCAGATTGTCCGCAGATGCTATCTTGGTAATTGCAATATCACCTCTCTGCACAATATTTCTGACCAAGTGATACTTCCTCTGAACGTGCTTTTGGCTCTTTTGGCTCCCGGGTTCCTTGGACTGAGTGACTGCCCCACTTCTGTCACAGTAAATTGTGAACGGTTGTCATACCAAAGGTACCACTCCAAGTTCCATAAAGAATCTCTTGAGCCATACTGCTTCCGTAGTTACTTCACACGCCTCTACATATTCAGCCTTTGAGGTGGAATCAGCGGTACATTTTTGTTTAATGCTCCTCCAGTTGATAGCTCCGCCACCAAGCATAAACACATAACTAGAGGTGGATTTCCTGATATCCTTATCTGACAAAAAGTCAAAATCTATGTATGGATTTCCTGAAATCCTTATATGACATGAAGTCAGAATCTGTGTATCCGACTGGAATCAGTTCCTCACTGCCATAAATCTTCATGTAATCTCTAGTCCTTCTCAAGTATTTGAGAATACACTTTACAGCAGTCCAATGGTCGGGACCTGAGTTAGACTGATATCTGCTGACTAGGCCCACTGTGTGACAGATATCTGGTCCAGTGTTGGAAGTAGGTGGGCCTCGTGGATAGAATTTTAAAACTTTTGACCCACTTGACTCAGGGATCAAGTATCCAGAAGGCCATTAACCATATCCAGGATGCAATCCCTCATTCTCATCAATCATGTACAACAATATAAACTATCTAGAAGATAGAAATCAACAACTACATGCAACAAAATAATCTACCACAAGAGGAGAAGCAGATTATACCTTTGGAGCCCGGTAGTGCTCTAATCGAGGAGAAGACAATCAACTTGATCAAGAACTTTTCTTGAAGCAATTAGAGATCTCCAAGACCTTGTTGTCTTCCACACTATGACCCTTTATCAGATCTCTTTTCTCAAGAAGATGGGTGGGATCTCCAAGAGAAAACCCTACTAAAAACTCCAAGGAACTAGAAGAGAGAGAGGAAGAGAAGAGATGTGCAACTCTTGCACTTGAGGAGTCTTGGGCATGAATAATAGAGTGGGACGTCCAAGGGGTTTCTTCCCTTATTTATAGCCCTCAAAACTCCTCTTAAGACTCTCTTACTAATTGCATTGGAAGTCACACTTCCACACAAATTAGTATCATACTATTACCACCATTAGAAGTCCTACTGCAAATAGAAATAGTAACTTTTTAATTCCTTCCTTTTAGAGTTCAAGTAAGATTAATAACTTTCTAATATCTTGGGCTAGCGTGGGGACCACTAGGGATTCCTTAGAAATCTGGCTCCAATTGGGACACGCGACCCCACATCTCATGTGCGATCCGGGCCCACAGTTAATTGCAAATAACACCACTATATAAATGCAATTGCACTCTAGCTTTAGGAATAAATTACAATGAAGACCCTAAACTTTCCAATTACCATAAGTAGGCCCCTCTATCAATATCCATGGATCAATTGGAATAAATTTGTCCCATCCAATCCTAGATCCACATCTTATTATCCTTGAGCCCTAATTAATCACAGTGATCATCAGTACCATCCAATTAACTCTTAATCGAGATGGGTGCGCACTTACTAATGATAAATCCATTAATTGGCACAAGGGGATAATATAGATAGATTCCATCTTGATCATTGGATGTTCCCACAATCCTACTACCACATACCCAAGACACCGAGGTGTTGACCTACAGTTGGCCTCACTCATTGGTGACTCAACGCAAATGAATGACAAAAACTTGAGTTTATCAACGTCTCAGGATTGAGAGCCTATTGCTAGGGAATTATGAGAGCAGTCCTTAAATCGAGATAGTATTTCATAAGGTGCTTCTCATGGTCCTTCAATACATCCAATGTACCAGCACTATGATCCAGAATCTTACATTCTGATGATCGAGACAAATCACATTATCTCATAGTGATCAAAGTGCTGCAACCTTATCAGATGAGATGCACAGTCTCATCACTGGTTGTGAAGATATTTTAAATATAAGATTTGTGACACATGTCTCCCATATGTGGATCTCATCCACATACATATATCACGTCTAATATACTAATGGGACCCGGTTCATCTCATGAACCATTATGTCATATGTATTGGTCATGTTCATTAAGTAATAAACACCATTCATCTTATGAAAGGAAAGCATGATTTTATTTATAAATAAAGAAATTAATCAATTTATTACATCAACTGATGGATTGAGACCACAGAATCTAACAATCTCCCACTTGGGCTCAATGCCAGCAAGTGTTGCATCTCATGCCCATCCCATCTACATGCTGCTCAAAGATTTTGGTAGTCAAAGGCTTAGTAAAGGGATCTGCTAGATTATCCGCAGAGGCTATCTTGGTAATAGCAATATCACCTCTTTACACAATCTCTCTGACTAAATGATATTTCCTCTGTACATGCTTTTGGCTTTTATGGCTTCTGGGCTCCTTGGACTGACCGACTGCCCCGCTGTTGTCACAGTAAACTGTGATCGGCTGTCGTGCCAAAGGTACCACCCCAAGTTCCATAAGGAATCTCTTGAGCCATACTGTTTGTTAGACCCCGACCCAGACTATTTCGATTATTGTGCGATTAGTGTGTGTTTAGTCCTAAGTGGGTTTAGTTGTCGCTGGGTTAGAATAATTAGTTTAGTCTTGGACATAGCTTTGGGAATTTTGAGAACGTTTAGTATTAGTCAGACACACTCAGGAAGGTCTGAGTGCAAGTGTAAGCTTGAGAGGATCGTGTCGGTTTCCGTGTAATTGTGATTTTGATTTCATTTGAATGATTTTACTATGTGTTATAGCTTTCGTTTTCAGCCCATTCATGTTTGAAGCCCAAAAACCCAAGTTCTGGCCCAAAAAGGGTAAAGTTGTCTTTTATACACAAATCTGTACACAAATTTCGAGATCTCAAAACCATGTCAAAAAATATACTTTTTGGAAACTAGATATTTCGAGGATCGTTATATCCTTCTTCGTCGAAGTCATCCGAGGCCCACAAGATCATGTTTTTGTCAATACAAGGTTCAAGTTCATTGGGCCCCATTTGCTAGGGTTTTAAGTCAACCCTCTTCCTCCTTTACTCTTTTCATTCTAAAACCAAACCCTAGAGCAGCCAAAGGAGAGAAAACCCTCTTTTCTCCCATCTTCCTCACCTTGCATGATCAAGCTAGAAGTCTCCAAATGGAATTCTAAGACTATCATCTTCTTCCTCTCATCTCAAGCTCTCTATTGACGTCCTTCTCTTGAAAGTTAGAAGTGAACAAGCTCTCCATTGTCTTCATTCCTCTTTGTTTGACCTTTTCTAGGTAAGAGCTCCAACCCATCTTCTTAATGAAGTCTTTAAGTTCCTTAAAAATCTTTTTTTTTCATGTTTACAAACCCTTTTGTAAAAATGGGTTCTTTGTTTTCATTTTTGTTGAGTTTGAGTGGATTTTCCCTTGGAATTCTTGTAGTGTTGGAATAGCTTGAGTGAAGTGCTTGAAGACGATTGTTTAGCTTTTGGGCAAAGGCAAGTAATCTCTATAGGATCATTGTTGCATGTGTATTTTAGATTTCATTGTTATCCTAGAAATTTTGCATATGAACTTGTTTATAAACTTCATGATCATGTTTTCCTTGGATTGAATGTTTGAAATTGTGAAAAATGTATTTTTTATCCCTTGGAGAGCATGTAGGCTCAGGGTAATGCAGGTTGAATGAGAAACCAGAAGAAGGGAAGAAGAAAATGTAAAAATCTGAACAGAACTGCACTGCCCGTGCAGTTTCGGCCAGCCACGGGTCAGTTGGCGGCTAGCTGAAATTCCCATTTCGTTTAACCGCGAGTTGACCGAGTTCGGCGGTTCCTTTTCCTGTAGCTAGCTTCTGCATCAGGGTTCAGCGGTCAGCCCTATGGTCAGCTTACGGCTAGCCGCCAGTTTCCATTTCGGCTAACCGTAAGCCAACTAAAATCACTACGGTTCCTTTTCCAGAGAGCTGCATCAGACCTGGGTTTTCAGCTGTCAGCCCTACGGTCAGCTTACGGCTAGTCGCCAGGTTCCATTTCGGCTAGCTGCCAGTTGACCGCAAGCTGACCGAAATTGACAATATGCTTGTTTTGAAGAAGTTTTGCAAGAATGAAAACTAGAACATGTTAAGTGACCTTTAGCCTGATATTGTGCACTCGAACCTGAGATGTCTTTGAACTTCCGGGGCACCAATTCTATTTTTAATTCCAACATTTGGGCTTCGGTTACACAAGGATCAACCAAGGGTCCTTACATGTGCTTGATAGGCTTTGTGTTCGCGCTTTGGTTTTTGACACGATGAATATCATTGTGTACTCGTTCTGAAAGTTTAAGTACAAGCTCGTTTTGAAGAATTGTTTCAAGAAAAAGGGGATCACTTCCTAAGCGTGTTATGGATATTAATTATGCCTTTTGCTAGTCGTGTTAGTTTTGTTTCGATAAGTGATTTTCCCCCCTTTTTTATCTTGACATGTTTTGATAGTGTTTCACGTGTTTTGTGCATTCATGAATTAAGTGAACACCACTGAGCTTTGACTGCTCTTTCAGTTTGATCCATTGTCTGGGGGTCCTTAAACTTGTGGACTGTCTGCAGACTTGTCGTGTATTTATTACACATCGTGCGTGTCCGGTTCCGCGACCGGAATCCCCGTATATGTGGGAATCGTGTCGTGATTATATTATGTTTATCGTGCTTGCTCTTTTCATTATAAATGATAGAGAAAGGATGGGCTCTTTGTGGAATGTAAGTATTCATGATATATAAGTATGCATGTTAGTTTCGCTTGTATTTTGAAACGTACCTTAGAATTTATATGTTTCTTTAAACGTTACTACTTTCATGCTCATGCCTTAATTGATTACCTGCCAAACCGTTGTGTTTGATTCTTGTTGTTGGTGCCCAGGTGCAGGAGACGTTGCGTTTGAGGAGGAGCGTCCGGAGGTGGCTTTTGAGCCAACCCCAGTTAGAGAGTGGCAGCCCAACGATGTCAACTAGACGTCGTGCGGGTTCTTGAGTTTCGCAAATTTTTTTCAAGGGGTTCCTTTATTGTTTTGAGAATTGTATTGGCCTTTGTTGGCCTCTTATGGGATGTAACCAAACTTAACTTAAAACCAAACTTAACTTACCTTGTGTAGTCTCGTAACTTGAATTTTGATGGGAATGCCATGTTAACTCCTTTCTTTTGATACTATGTCTGGTTATTATTTATCATAGCACTTAAGGATTTATTGGTGCTCATCGTGATGTGATTTTGCTACACGCTTCCGCAAACTTGATCGTGTGAGACAGATTTCGCGTGCTTAGGGAATCTTCACCGCGGGAACCTGTGCGAAAAGCAAACAATCTTAGAAACAACACGTCGCGGGCCCGGGGATCCGTTCCAGGGTCGTGACATTGCTTCCTTAGCTGCTGCACAAGCCGCTACATATTCAGCGTCCGAGGTGGAATCAGCGGTACATTCCTGTTTTATACTCCTCCAGCTGATAGCTCCGCCACCAAGCATAAATATATAACCAGAGGTGGATTTTCTGAAATCCTTATCTAACATGAAGTCAAAATCTGTGTATCCAACTGGAATCAGCTCATCACTGCCATAAATTAACATGTAATCTCTAGTCCTTCTCAAGTATTTGAGAATACACTTTACATCAATCCAATGTTCAGGTCCTGGGTTAGACTGATATCTGCTGACTAGGCCCACTGCATGACAGATATCTGGTCTAGTACATAGCATAGTATACATGAGGCTACCAACAGCAGAAGCGCATGGTATCGACCTCATCTGTTCCTTTTCCTCAGGTGTCTTAGGACACTGATCCTTGGAAAGGTGCATTCCATGCCTGAAAGGTGTAATACCCTTCTTGGAGTCTTGCATAGCAAACCGTACCAGTACCTTATCTATGTATGCAGCTTGGGATAAGCCAATCATCCTATTTTTTCGGTCTCGATGGAGTTTGATCCCTAGGAAGCTTCTCCCAAGTCCTTCATATCAAAAGTCTTGGCCGACCAAACTTTTACCGTTGATAATATTCCCACGTCTTTCCCAAGGAGTTGGATGTCATCGACATATAAAATTAGAAATACTACCCTATCACCTTCACTTTTCGTGTACACACATGACTCATTCGGATTTTGACAAAAACCAAATGACTTGATTGCCTGGTCAAAACGGATGTTCCAGCTTTAGGATGCCTGCTTGAGTCCATAAATAGACTTCTGCAGCTTGCAAACCTTTTGCTCTTGGTTTTTAGCTACAAAACCGTCTGGCTACACCATATAGATGTCTTCCTCAAGATGGCCGTTGAGAAACGCCGTTTTGACATCCATTTGCCAAAACTCATAATCGAGATGAGCCGCAATGGATAAGAGTATCCTGATGGACTTGAGCATGGCTACCGGCGAGAAGGTTTCCTCATAATCGATACCCTCTTTCTGAGTATACCCTTTCACAACAAGCCTGGCCTTAAAGGTCTCCACTCTACCATCTAGTCCTCTCTTTCTCTTGTAGACCCACTTGCACCCATTAGGTTTAATATTGGCAGACAAGTCCACAAGTGTCCAGACCTGATTGGAGTACATAGACTCCATCTTAGCTTTCATAGCATCTTCCCAACTCCCCAAATCTTTGTCATTAATTGCTTCATCATAGTTACAGGGATCTTGTTCCGGTTCTTCCGGGACTGCCTCGTAAGACTCTCCCAAGAACGAGAACCTGTTAGGGGGTCTGACAATCCTCCCACTACGACGAGGCACTGGTGTAACTACTGGGTCCAGTAAGGGCGCTTCTTCCTCAGGTTTGGTCATACTTGGATTTGAAATTGTTTGCTCTTGAATTTCTTCCAAGATCACATTTTCTAAAGATTTCCGGTCAATCATATAATCTTCCTCCAGTTAAACCGCATTAGTGCTTACCAGCACTTTCTGCTCTCTGGGATTAAAAAATAACCAACCTTTAGATCCTTTAGGATATCCTACAAACGTGCATACTTCCGACTTCGTTTCCAACTTATCTGTCTTCACCTTTAGCACGTGTGCCGGACAACCCCAAATGTGTAAATGTTGTAGACTAGGTTTTCGCCCGGACCACAACTTCCAAGGAGTCTTAGGTACAGACTTAGATGGTACGAGGTTTAGTATGTACATTGCAGTATCCAAGGCGTATCCCCAAAAGGATATAGGTAATCCTGAGAAACTCAGCATAGACCTAATCATATCCAAAAGAGTCATGTTCATTCTTTCTGCTACTCCATTCTGTTGAGGCATACCAGGAGCAGACAACTGGGATAGAATCCCATTTTCTGATAAGTATCCCATAAAATCAGCAAAGAGATATTCCCCTCCTTGATCTGATCGAAGAGTCTCGATACTCTTACCTAATTGCTTTTCCGCTTCCACTCGAAACTCTAAGAACTTTTCAAAAGCCTCGGACTTGCGGTGCATAAGGTATATGTATCCATATCTTGAGTAATCATCTGTGAAAGTGATGAAATACTCATATCCTCCTCTAGCCCTGACCTTAATGGGTCCACACACATCAGTGTGCACTAATTCCAATAAATCTTTGGCCCAATTGCCCTTAGATGAAAATGGTCTTTTGGTCATTCTGTTGAGGCATACCAGGCCTTCTAGACAGGACTCGCAGACAGGCATTGGTTCAACCACCAATGAAGGCAAGATACCATCTTTCACTAGCCTGTCAATCCCGTTTAGGTTTATATGACCTAGCCTCAAGTGCCAAAGTTTTGTTGGATTAGATGAAGGTGACTTCGTCTTCGATGATAGTTTATTAATTGTTTCGGTATCATGTATCTCATACATTGTAAGAGTTAACAAATAAAGCCCATTGGTTACCTTGCCAGAACATATAAAAGTACCATTCCTCTTTATGACAACTTCAGTACCAAAAGTAATGGAATAACTTTTATTGACCAAACTAGAAACTGAAATTAACTTCCGCCGTAAAGACGGTACATATAAAGTGTCTGACAAAACCAACTTATTATTTGAAAAAAATAAAGTAATAACTCCCACTGAAACTGCTTCTGCCTGAGCATCAGATCCTAGGTTAACAATGACTTCTCCGTCACTAAGCCTCCTAGTTTCCCTGAACCCCTGCAACAAATTACATATGTGATTAGTTGCCCCGGAGTCCACACACCAAGATTCTGAAGTAACAGTTGCAAAACTAACTTCAGAAATAAGTGACTCAATCATACCTGAGGTCTTCTTCTTAGACAGATACTTTGGACAATTCCTTTTCCAATGTCCTTTCTTACCACAATGGAAACACTTTCCTTTTGACCCTAAACCCTTAGCCTTGGCCACGCCACCATTAGGATCATTCTCCAACCCAGGACCTTTCGAAACTGATTTCTTTTTGCCTTTCCGCCCTTTGCCTTTGGGCTTGGACTTGGCATCTGACTTTTCTGTCACTAGGGAAGTTGGTTTCTTCTTCATAATCCCTTCAGTCACCACCAGTTGGCTCGAAAGCTCAGCTAGAGTCAAATTCACCTTATTCATATTATAATTGACCTTGAAATTGTTGAATGACTCTGGTAGTGACTCAAGGATTATGTCAATCTGCGATTCTGCATCAATCGTAGCCCCCAGTACATCTAACTCATTTAATGAGTCCATCATTTTCAACATGTGGTCCTGTACTGGTGTGCCTTCAGCCATTTTGGTGCTTATAAGCACCCTCATAATAGCCTGTCTAGCAGGCCTGCCCTGTTCCGCAAACATCTCCTTTAAGTTTGATAGAATATCGTATGCAGTCTTATAAGATTGATGTTGGTGTTGCAAAACACTAGACATGGATGCCAGAATGTAACATCTGGCCATCTCATCATCTTTGGCCCATTGGGTGTAAAGTTCCTTTTTTTCTTCCGGTGCATCCGGGCCAGGCTCATCAAGGGGGGTTTTGGTAATGACATATTTATATCCTGAAGCAGTTAGGACAATATCCAGGTTCCATTTCTAGTCTACATAGTTGGATCCCACTAATTTATTCTGGTTGAGGATGGTCGCAAGTGGATTGAAAGTATTTGAATTCATGCTTGAAAAACTGTAGCACATAACCATACATTCAATTAATGAATTTAAATGACATTAGGGTTTAGTATTCTACCAAATTTATGTGGGAATCCTCATAACCACTAAATTCAGAATACATCGGAATCCCAATCTCCGGGGTATGCCGCCTTGGGGAGTGCAAATACCACCTAGATTGGTGCGGATCAAAGTTGGTCAAAATTAGGATTAAGTCTAACTATCCATGATCCCCTTCATTCATTATTATCTATGTATCTCATACCAAATAATGAATGACTCCCGATTAGCTTCAGTTTCTAAAATAAATGAGGTAAATCCTTGGAGATACTACATCATTATTTTAGTTATTGGAAGAAATTCAGAAAGAGATCAATTCCAAATCCAAATATGGCCGAACTTGAAGAAAATTCACCCATACCTAACCCAGTAATTACACAGTGCCTTGTCGTAGTGGGAGCATTATCAGGACCCTTGATAGGTTCTGGTTCTTGGGAGAGTCTTACGAGGCAATCCGGAAAAACTGGAACAAGATCCCTGTAACTATGATGAAGCAATTAATGACATAGATTCGGGACGTTGGTTAGATGCTATGAAAGCTGAGTTGGAGTCTATGTACTCCAATCATGTCTGTACACTTGTGGACTTGCCTGCCAATATTAAACATATTGGGTGCAAGTGAGTCTACAAGAGAAAGAAAGGACCAGATGGAAGAGTTGAGACCTTTAAGGTGAGGCTTGTTGCGAAAGGATATACTCAGAAATAAGATATCGATTATGAGAAAACCTTCTCGCGGATAGCCATGCTCAAGTCCATCCGGATACTCTTATCCATTGCGGCTCATCTCCATTACGAGATTAGGCAAATAGATGTCAAGACGGCGTTTCTCAACATCCATCTTGACAAAGACATCTATATGATGCAGCCAGACAGTTTTATACCTAAATAACCAAGAGCAAAGAGTTTGCAAGATGCAGAAGTCCATTTATGGACTGAAGCAGGCATCCCGAACCTAGAACATTCATTTCGACTAAGCAATCAAGTCATTTGATTTTTATCAAAATTCGGATAAGTCATGAGTGTACATGAAAAGTGAAGGGGGCAAGGTAATTTTTCTGGTCGACAACATCCTTCTTCTAGAGAGATATATGGATGCTGTCAACAGTAAAAAGTTTAGACTTTTGATATGAAGGACTTGGGAGAAGCCAGCCACATCCTAGGGATCAAACTCCATTGAGACCGGATAAGTAGGATGATAGGCTTATCCTAATATGCGTACATAGATAAGGTGTTGGTACGGTTTGCTATGCAAGACTCCAAGAAGGGTATTTACACCTTTCAGGCATGGAGTGCACCTTTCCAAGGATCAGTGTCCCAAGACACCTGAGGAAAATGAGCAAATGAGGTTGATACCATACGCTTCGGCTGTTGGTAGCCTCATGTATGCTATGCTATGTATTAGACCCGATATCTATCATACGGTGGGCTTAGTCAGGAGATATCAGTCTAACCCAAGTCCTAACCATTGGACTGCTGTAAGATGTGTTCTCAAATCCATGAGAAGGACTAAATATCACATGTTGATTTACGACAGTAATGAGTTGATTCCAGTTGGTTACATAGATACTAACTTCAAGTCAGATAAGGATTCCAAGAAATCAACTTCTGGGTATGTGTTTATACTGTAGCTTCTTGAGAAGCAGCTAAAAAGGCAAAATGGCTCAAAAGATTCCTTATGGAACTTGGAGTGGTGCTTTTGGCAGGACAACCGCTCACAGTTTACTGTGATAACAAGAGGGCAATCGATAAGTCCTAGGAACCCAGGAGCCAAAAGCATGTACAGAGGTAGTAACACATGGTCAGAGAGATTGTGCAGAGAGGTGATACTGCTATCACCCAGATAGACTCTACAGACAATCTGGGAAATCACTTTACTAAGCCTTTGACAACCAAAGTCTTTGAGCAGTAAGTAGATGGGATGTGCATGAGATGCAACCCTGACTGGCACTGAGCCCAAGTGGGAGATTGTTAGTTTTATGGTCTCAATACCAGTATATGATGTAATAATTGATTAATTTCTTTATTTATCAATATATATCGTTGCTTTCCTTTCATGAGATGAATGGTGTTTTATTACTTGTTTGTACATAACTAATACGAATGACATAATGGTTCAGGAGATGAACCGGAATCCACAAGTATACTAGATGTAATACATGTGTATGGATGAGATCCACATATAGGAGATATGTATTGCAAATCTTATACTTAAATATCTTCACAACCAGTGATGAGATTGGGCATCTCATCTGACAAGGTTGCAGCACTTTGATCACTATGAGATAGTGTAATTTGTCTTGATCATCGGAATGTAAGATTCTGGATCATGGTGCTAGTACATTGGATGTATTGAAGGACCATGAGAAACACCTTATGTACACTATCTTTACTTTAAGGTCTGCTCTCATAATTCCCTAGCAATAGGCTCATAATCCTGAGACATTAATGAACTCAAGTTTATGTATATTCATTTGCTTTGAGTCACCAATGAGTGAGGCCAATTGTAGGTCAACACCTCGGTGTCTTGGGTACATGGTAGTAGGACTATGGGAACATTCAATGGTCAAGATGGAATCTATCCTAATTATCCCCTTGTGCTAATTAATGGAATTATCATTGGTAAGTGCGCACCATTCCAATTAAGAGTTAATTGGATAGGTACTGATGATCACTATAATTAATTAGTGCTCAAGGATAATAAGATATGAATCTAATTTGGTGGACAGGTCCAATTGATCCATGGATATAGATGGAGGGGCCTACTTATGGTAATAGGGAAGTTTAGGGTCTTCTACGTAATTTATTCCTAAGACTGGAGTTCAATTGCATTTATATAGTGGAGTTATTTGCAATTAACTGTGGGCCCGGATTGTACATGAGATGTGGGATCGCATGTCCCAGTTGGAGCCAGCTTTCTAAGGAATCCCTAGTGGTCCCCACGCTAGCCCAAGTTAGTAGAAAGATACTAATTATAGAACTCTAAAAGGAAATAGAAAGTTACTATTTCTATTTGAAGTGAGACTTCTAATGGTGGTAATAGTAACTTACTAATTATTAATGGAAGTGAGACTTCTATTTTAATTAGAAAAGAGTAAGTTACTAATTATTAATGGGAGTGAGACTTCTATTTTAATTAGAAAAGAGATAGTTACTAATTATAATGGAAGTGAGACTTTTATTTAAATTGGAAAGAAGAGAGTTACTAATTGTTAGAGAAGTAAGGCTTCTATTTCAATTAGATAACAAAGAGGAGGTTGCTTTAGGGTTATAAATAAGAAAGAATAGAGGTGGACATCCCTAAGCATATCCCTACCTAGGGATTCACGCCCAGCCCCTTTATTAAGTGCAAATGTTGCATCTCTTCCTCTCTTCCCTCTTCTAGTTCTCTTCTACTACTCTTCTAGTTTCCTTAAGAGCTTTCTCTTGGAGATCCCACCCATCTTCTTGAGAAAAGAGAATCTGATACGGGTCATAGCATGGAAGATCAAAAGGTCTTGGAGATTCTGATTTGGCTAGTGAAAGAGTTTCATCATCAAAGAAAGACACAACTTCTCCATTAGAACACTATTAAGCTCCAAAGGTATAATCTACTTCCCTGTATGTTTTAGATTTCGTGGTTGCAAGTTTAGGTGTTGTTTCTATCTTCTAGATAGGTTATATTGTTGTACATGATTTATGAGTTTGAGGGATTGCGTCCTGGATTAGGTTTTATAGCCTTCTGGATAGTTGATCTGTTAGACCCCGACCCAGACCAATTCGATTAGTGTGTGTTTAGTCCTAAGGGGGTTTAGTTGTCGTTGGGTTAGAAATAATTAGTTTTCATCTTGGACATAACTTTGGGAATTTTGAGAACGTTTAGTATTAGTCAGACACACTCAGGAAGGTCTGAGTGCACGTGTAAGCTTGGGAGGATTGTATCGGTTTCCGTTTTAATTGTGATTTTGATTTCATTTGAATGATTTTACTATGTGTTACAACTTTCGTTTTCAGCCCTTTCATGTTTGAAGCCCAAAAACCCAAGTTTGGCCCAAAAAGGGTAAAGTTGTCTTTTATACACAAACCTGGACACAAAATTCAAGATCTCAAAACCATGTCAAAAATATACTTTTTGGTAACTAGACATTTCGAGGATCATTTTATCCTTCTTCGTCGAATTCATTCGAGGCCCGCAAGATCATGTTTTCATTGATACAAGATTTGGCCATTTGGGCCCCATTTGCAAGTGTTGTAAGTCAACTACTCTCTTTCTCTTTCACACTTTTCATTCTCAAACCTTAACCCTAGAGCAACGAAAGGAGAGAAAAATTTTCTTTCCACTTTGTTTTCTTGAATGATCAAGTTAGAAGACTCCAAAGAGAATTCCAAGACCATCATCTTCTTCCTCTCATCCTAAGCTTTCCATTGACATAACTTTCTTGAAGCTTCTAGTTGGGAAAGAGCTCCATTTTCTTCCTTCCCTCTTGTTTGGCCTTGCGTAGGTAAGAGCTCCAACTCATCTCTTTAATAGAGCCTTTTTAGCTCCTAAAGATCTTGTTTTTGATGTTTACAAACCCTTTTATGAAAATGGGTTTCTTGTTTTCAAGATTGAGTGAGTTTTGTGTGGTTTTCATGGGTTTTGTAGTTCTTGGGATTAGCTTGAGTGAAAGTGCTTGAAGAGGTTTGTGGCATCTTCGACTAAGGCAAGTAACCAATCTAGGATGGATGACAGCATGTGTGCATCTCAATTGTTTTCCTTGCACTCTTCTCATTCATTGGAAATTTATGACTTGAATGGAAAATTTGGGGATTTTGGTTTTTTTTATATTGGAGAATGGGAATATAATGTCTCAATTTGTGTTTTGAAATGTGTGTTTTACCCATGGAGAGCATGGAGGCTTAGGGAGTGCAGGTGGAATGAGAAACAAGAAGAAAGGAAGAAGAAAATGTGAAAATCTGAACGGAACTGCACTGCCTATGCAGTTTCGGCCAGTCGCGGGTCAGCTGGCAGCTAGCCGAAATCCCCATTTCGGCTAACCGCATGCTGACCGCGCTTGCCGATTCCTTTTCCAGAAGCCGAATCCTGCATCTGAGTTCAGCGGTCAGCTTACTGCTAGCCGCCAGGTTCCATTTCGGCTAACCATAAGCCAACCGAAATTATTACGGTTCCTTTTCAAGAGAGCTGCATCAGACTTAGATTTTTAGCAGTCAGCCCTACGATCAGTTTACGGCTAGCCGCCAGGTTCTATTTCGGCTAGCAGCCAGATGACCGCGAGCTGACCGAAATTTGACAGAATGCCTGTTTTGAAGAGTATTTGTAAGAATGAAAACTAGAGCATGTTAAGTGACCTTTAGCCTGATATTGTGCACTCGAAACCTAAGATGTCTTTGAACTTCCGGGGCACTGATTCTCTTTTAAATTCGAACATTTGGGTTTTAATTACACAAGGATCATTCAAAGGTCCTTACATGTGCTTGATAGGCTTTGTGTTCGTACTTTGGTTTTGATGCAATGAATATCATTGTGTGCTTGTTTTGAAGTTTAAGTACAAGCTCATTTTTTAGATTTGTTTCAAGAAAAAGGGGTCACTTCTTTAGCGTGTTATGCATATTAATTATGCCTTTTGCTAGTCATGCTTGTCGTGTTTTGATAAGTGATTTCCCCCTTTTTATCTCGACATGTTTAGATAGTGTTTCGCGTGTTTTGTGCATTCATGAATTTAAGTGAACACCACTGAGCTTGGACTGCCCTTTCAGTTTGATCCACTGTCTGGGGGTCCTTAAATATGTGGACTGTCTGCAGAATGGTTGTGTATTTATTACACATCGTGCGTGTCCAGTTTCGCGGTCGGAATCCCCGTATATGTGGGAATCGTGTCGTGATTATATTATGTATATCGTGCTTGTCGTGCGTGCTTGTTCTTTTTATTATAAATGATAGAGAAAGGATGGGCTCTTTGTGGATTGTAACTATTTATGATATTATATGTACTCATCCTAGTTTGTTTTAGTATCTCAGCTTTGTTATGTATTCTCGAAAATGTATCTCAGTCATTGTGGTATTTCAAATCAGGGATTTGCTTTTATTTTTCTTAGAACGTTAGTTGTTTCATGCTTGTACCTAAATTGATTACCTGCCAAACTGTTGTGTTTGACCCTTGCATGTTGGTGCCCAGGTGCAGGTGACGTTGCCTTTGAGGAGGAGCGTCCGGAAGAAGCTCTTGAGCCACCCCCTGTCAGAGAGTGGCGACCCGACGATATCATCTAGACGTCAGGCGGGTTCTTGAGTTTCGCTACATTTTGTCATTGGGCTCTTTTATTATGTTGAGAATTGTATTGGCCTCTCATGGGATGTAACTAAAACTTAACTTACTTTTGTGTTAGTCTCATAACTTGAATCTTGATGGGAATGCAATATTAACTCCTTTCTTTTGATACTATGTCTTGTTATTATTTGTCATAGCCTTAAAAATTTATTGGTGCTTATCTTGATGTGATTTGCTACACGCTTCCGCAAACTCGATCATGTGAGTCAGATTCCGCGTGTCTCGGGAATCCTCACCACGGGAACCTGTGGGAAAACAAACAATCATCAATCGAAATGTCGCGGGCCCAGGGTCCGTTCCGGGGTCGCGACAGGACTAGTATCAGAGCGAGACTTGTTTCAGGCACTGAAAAGAAACTAGAAAGGTCTTTGGAACGTGGCGAGGATTCGTGAGTTCGATAGATTCGTTGGTATAGGACCTTAGAAACCCTTATACCATATTTATTGTTTACTAACTCCTTGTTTTACCGCACCATGCCTCCAAGAAAAGCTCCAAACAATCATGCTTCAGGTAGTAATTAGAATGAGTCAGACACAACTAATACGCCAACCGCTACACAATTTCAAGAACTCATGCAAGCTATGATAGAACAACAAAGACAGGCAAATGAGACTCAAGCCAGATTTCAAGAACAGTTAACTAAGAAGGATGAAGAAATGGCTCAAGTTCAGAGACAACTCTTGAAAGTTCTTCAGAATAGGAACTTAGCTCCACAGCCTTTGGGTCCACAGATTGTTATCCAAAATAGGGATCATGACCCTAATGCACTATTTGAGAAGTTCAGGAAGAGAGCACCGAAGGAATTTTCGGCCAATGAGGACCCGTTATCGCAGATGACTGGCTAGCTAATACCGAGAAAATCTTTGATGTCTTTACGTGCACGAGTAGACAGAAGGTCAACCTCACAGCTTCACTATTTTACGGGCTTGCAGATTGTTGGTGGCAAACAGTTAAGGATCCATACACGGTAATGGCTAATGAAGATACGTGGGCAGTGTTCAAGACGCAGTTTCAGGATAAGTACATTCCCTCTCATGTCAAGAGGCAAAAGGCTATCAAATTTCAGCAGCTCAAGCAAGGCAGCATGACAGTGCTAGACTATGTCACCAAGTTTGAGAGATTGGCTAGATATGATACCAAGTTGATTGACACTGAGCAGAAGAAGATAACGAAGTTTTTGGAAGGGTTGAATCCGATTATCGTGAGAGATGCCATAGGAGTAGTTCCACCAGCTACGTATGATGAGGCAGTCAAACGGGCATATAAGTTTGAGGATATTAACAACCTGATCGTTCAAGACGGGAAGCAGCACTATCAGCAGCAGAATCAGAGGCAACAACAGAACAAGAAACCAAGACAAGAACAAGGTCAAGTGAGGCAGTGTTGTGGACATTGTGGCAAGAATCACAAAACTCATGAATGTCGTAAGGCCATGGGTGCCTGTTTCAAATGTGGGGCTATGAACCATGCAATCAAGGATTGTCCACAACTTCAGAACCAAGGGAACAGAAACCAACAACAGAGACAAGTAGCTCCTCAGAATCAAGCACCAGTTCAGAATCAGGTTAGGCCACCTCAGCAGCAGCAACAGGCTAGGCCACCAGCACAGAATCATAATGCTCTTCCTCCACGACAGAACAGACATGGCCAAGGAAGGCAAAACCAAGCACCGAATAGACTACAGATGCATGGACGTTTATATTATCTCAACCGTGCGGATGCTGAAGTTGTAGGAGACGTGGTGGAAGGTAAACTTCTTGTTTGTGGGGTAGAAGCCCAGATTTTATTTGATCCTGGATCCACACATTCGTTTTCATCTCCTAGTTTTGTTGAGATGATTGATGCACCACATAGTGAATTGGATTACATTCTAATAGTAACCACACCAGTAGGGAAATAAGTTGTGTGTAGAACCTATTACCCTAGCTGTACAGTTTTGTTAGGAGATGTTAATTTACTGGCCAACCTCATTGTTTAGACATGCATGATTTTGATGTCATCTTAGGCATGGATTGGTTAGAAGCATATCATGCCACCATGGATTGGTTTAGTAAAACCATAACATTCAGATTCCAAGGACCACAGGCAGAATTGATATTTCAGGGGAACAGGAGGAAAACCCAGGCAGGGTTTATTTCAGTGTTGAAGGCAAGCAGATTAGTTCAAAGTGGATGTCAGGCATTTATTGCGTTTATCACGGAGGATAAACAGTCCCAAGGGGTGGAGGATATCCCCATTGTGTGTGAATTTCCGGATGTTTTTCTAGAAGAAATCCTGGGTTTACCACCAATCAGACAAGTTGAGTTCACAATTGAGCTCCTACCAGGGACGGCTCCGATCTCCATTGCGCCATACAGAATGGCTCCACCAGAAATGGGTGAACTAAAACTCCAATTGTAGGAATTGTTGAGTAAAGGCTTTATTAGGCCAAGTGTTTCACCTTGGGGTGCACCGGTGTTGTTTGTGAAAAAGAAGGATGGAAGTTTGAGAATGTGCATCGACTACAGGAAATTGAACCATGTGACCGTGAAGAACAAGTATCCATTGCCAAGGATAGACGAATTATTTGATCAATTACAAGGAGAGGCCTATTTTTTCAAGATAGACTTGAGATCAGGGTACCATCAGTTGAGAGTTAGAGACTCGGATGTTCAGAAAACGGCTTTTAGAACAAGATATGGGCACTACGAGTTCTTAGTGATGCCCTTTGGTTTGACAAATGCACCCGCAGTCTTCATGGCTCTTATGAACAAAGTCTTTGCACCCTATTTGGATCACTCTACAGTAGTATTCATTGATGATGTCCTTGTGTATTCCAAGAGTAAGAAGGAGCATGAAGTACATTTGAGGACAGCGTTGCAGCTTTTGAGGGACAACCACCTTTTTGCAAAACTTAGTAAGTGTGAATTCTGGTTAGAGCAAGTTGCTTTTCTAGGCTACATCATCTCCAGAGAAGGTTTAGCAGTTGACCCAGCTAAGATAGAAGCAGTTGTTAATTGGGTGAGGCCAGGCAGTATGACAAAAATCAGAAGCTTTTTGGGATTAGCAGGCTATTACCGAAGATTTGTCCAAGGTTTTTCGTCTATTGCAGCACCGTTGACAAAATTGACCAGGAAGAATGTCCCATTTGTTTGGACCGAACAGTGTGAAACGAGTTTTCAAGAGTTGAAAGGAAGGTTAACCACCGCCCCAATTCTTACATTACCATCGGGCAACGACGGATTTATTGTTTATACAGATGCTTCGAATGTGGGACTAGGTTGTGTATTGATGCAAGATGGCAAGGTGATTGCTAATGGCGCGAGACAGTTGAAGGACCATGAGAAGAACTATGCAACTCATGATTTGGAATTGGCAGCAGTTGTTTTCGCATTGAAGATGTGGAGACACTATCTCTATGGAGAGAAATTTGAAGTCCATTCAGATCACCGAAGTTTACAATATTTGTTCTCACAGAAGGATTTAAATATGAGACAAAGACGGTGGATGGAGTATATCAAGGATTATGACTTTCCAATCAAGTATCATCCAAGCAAAGTGAATGTTGTAGCTGATGCATTGAGCAGAAAATCTGTGGTCATGGTCAGTTGAGAGGAATTGGTGTATTACAGCAGTTGGAAGAATTGGATGTAGAAGTGCAAACCCTGAAGTTGGGTGCGATGTTAGCAAATATGACAGTATCAGAACCTACCTTCATCCAGAAGATCAAGGAAAGTTAGTTGCAAGACCCAGACTTGGTAAAGATAGTAGAATATATCACAGAACGTCCAGATTTCAAGACGGTGAATGGGATATTGTATTTTCGTGACCGGTTGTGTGTGCCAAATGTGGATGACTTGAAGAGTGAAATAATGAATGAAGCTCACAACACAAGATATTCTATGCATCTGGGTAGCACGAAGATGTACCACAATTTGAAGAATAGATTTTGGTGGAACAACATGAAGAGAGAGATAGCAGCTTTTGTGTCTCGTTGTCTAACTTGTCAGTTGATTAAGGCGGAGCATCAGAAGCCCCCAGGTTTGTTACAACCGTTGGAGATTCCGGAGTGGAAATGGGAGCACATCACCATGGATTTCATTTCCGGGTTGCCGAATACCAAGAAGGGAAATAATGCAATTTGGATTATTGTAGATCGTCTGACAAAGTCTGCTCATTTCATTCCGATGAAGACAGGGAAAATGATGCATATGGCACCACTTGCAAAGTTATTTGTTGATGAAATTGTTAGTAAACATGGTCAACCCGTCTCCATTACTTCAGACAGAGACAGCAGGTTTGTTTCAAAGTTTTGGAAAACAATTCATGAGTCGATGGGTACCAAACTCCAGTTCAGCACGGCATATCATCCTCAAACCGATGGTCAGTCAGAAAGGACGATACAGACTCTCGAAGACATGTTGCGTGCTTGTGTATTGGATTTCAAGGTTCAGTGGGATGAGTGCTTACCGCTTTGTGAATTTGCTTATAACAATAGTTACCACTCTAGCATCGGTATGGCACCTTTCGAGGCACTCTATGGTAGAAGATGCAGAACTCCGGTTTGCTGGGAAGAAGTCGGTGAGCGTAGTTTTCATGGACCGACGATAGTTGGAGAGACAAGTGATAAGGTCAAACTAATTCAGGAACGTTTGAAGATCGCCCGAAGTAGGTAGAAGAGTTATGCAGACACCCGCCGAATAGAATTGCAGTTTCAAGTGGGTGACAAAGTGTTCTTGAAGATCTCGCCAGTTAGAGGGACGTTGAGATTCAGACAGAAGGGCAAATTGTCTAGAAGGTTTATTGGTCCGTATGAAATTTTTAGCAAGATTGGGGATGTCGCTTATAGACTTGCGTTACCGCCAGAACTCTCCGGGGTGCACAATGTATTTCATGTTTCTATGCTCAAGAAATATGTTTATAGTCCTTCGCACATTCTACAGCACGAACCTTTGGAGATTCGAGAAGATGCGTCGTATGTGGAAAAGCCGATCAAGATCATTGACACCAAATAGCAGGAATTGAGAAATCGGACTATTCATTGGGTCAAGGTACTATGGGGAAATCACGAGCCAGAGGAAGTCACCTGGGAATTAAGAGAGCATGTGCAGAGGAAGTATCCACAGCTTTTACCAGAGGTAAATGTTTGTTTTATTTGGTGGACCAAATATCCTAAGGGGTGGAGGATGTTAGACCCCGACCCAGACCAATTCGATTAGTGTACGATTAGTGTGTGTTTAGTCCTAAGGGGGTTTAGTTGTCGTTGGGTTAGAAATAATTAGTTTTCGTCTTGGACATAACTTTGGGAATTTTGAGAACGTTTAGTATTAGTCAGACACACTCAGGAAGGCCTGAATGCACGTGTAAGCTTGGGAGGATTGTATCGATTTCCATTTTAATTGTGATTTTGATTTCATTTGAATGATTTTACTATGTGTTACAACTTTCGTTTTCAGCCCTTTCATTTTGAAGCCCAAAAACCCAAGTTTGGCCCAAAAAGGGTAAACTTGTCTTTTATACACAAACCTGGACACAAAATTCGAGATCTCAAAACCATGTCAAAAATATACTTTTTGGTAACTAGACATTTCGAGGATCATTTTATCCTTCTTCGTCGAATTCATTCGAGTCCCGCAAGATCATGTTTTCATTGATACAAGATTTGGCCATTTGGGCTCCATTTGCAAGTGTTGTAAGTCAACTACTCTCTTTCTCTTTCACTCTTTTCATTCTCAAACCTTAACCCTAGAGCAGCCATAGGAGAGAAAGTTTTTCTTTCCACTTTGTTTTCTTGAATGATCAAGCTAGAAGACTCCAAAGAGAATTCCAAGACCATCATCTTCTTCCTCTCATCCTAAGCTTTCCATTGACATAACTTTCTTGAAGCTTCTAGTTGGGCAAGAGCTCCATTTTCTTTCTTCCCTCTTGTTTGGCCTTGCGTAGGTAAGAGCTCCAACTCATCTCTTTAATAGAGCCTTTTTTAGCTCCTAAAGATCTTGTTTTTGATGTTTACAAACCCTTTTATGAAAATGGGTTTCTTGTTTTCAAGATTGAGTGAGTTTTGTGTGGTTTTCATGGGTTTTGTAGTTCTTGGGATTAGCTTGAGTGGAAGTGCTTGAAGAGGTTTGTGGCATCTTCGACTAAGGCAAGTAACCAATCTAGGATGGATGACAGCATGTGTGCATCTCAATTGTTTTCCTTGCACTCTTCTCATTCATTGGAAATTTATGACTTGAATGGAAAATTTGGGGATTTTGGTTTTTTTTCGTTGGAGAATGGGAATATAATGTCTCAATTTGTGTTTTGAAATGTGTGTTTTACCCATGGAGAGCATGGAGGCTCAGGGAGTGCAGGTGGAATGAGAAACAAGAAGAAAGGAAGAAGAAAATGTGAAAATCTGAACTGAACTGCACTGCCCATGCAGTTTCGGCCAGCCGCGGGTCAGCTGGCGGCTCGCCGAAATCCCCATTTCGGCTAACCGCAAGCTGACCGCGCTTGCCGGTTCCTTTTCCAGAAGCCGAATCCTGCATCTGAGTTCAGCGGTCAGCTTACGGCTAGCCGCCAGGTTCCATTTCGGCTAACCATAAGCCAACTGAAATTATTACGGTTCCTTTTCCAGAGAGCTGCATCAGACTTGGATTTTTAGCGGACAGGCCTACATTCAGGTTACGACGAGCCGCCAGGTTCCATTTCGGCTAGCAGCCAGATGACCGCGAGCTGACCGAAATTTGACAGAATGCCTGTTTTGAAGAGTATTTGTAAGAATGAAAACTAGAACATGTTAAGTGACCTTTAGCCTGATATTGTGCACTCGAAACCTGAGATGTCTTTGAACTTTCGGGGCACTGATTCTCTTTTAAATTCGAACATTTGGGTTTTAATTACACAAGGATCAATCAAAGGTCCTTACATGTGCTTGATAGGCTTTGTGTTCGTACTTTGGTTTTGATACAATGAATATCATTGTGTGCTTGTTTTGAAGTTTAAGTACAAGCTCGTTTTAGAGATTTGTTTCAAGAAAAAGGGGCAACTTCTTAAGCGTGTTATGCATATTAGTTATGCCTTTTGCTAGTCATGTTTGTCGTGTTTTGATAAGTGATTTCCCCCTTTTTATCTCGACATGTTTAGATAGTGTTTCGGGTGTTTTGTGCATTCATGAATTTAAGTGAACACCACTGAGCTTGGACTGCCCTTTCAGTTTGATCCACTGTCTGGGGGTCCTTAAATATGTGGACTGTCTGCAGAATGGTTGTGTATTTATTACACATCGTGCGTGTCCAGTTTCGCGGTCGGAATCCCCGTATATGTGGGAATCGTGTCGTGATTATATTATGTATATCGTGCTTGTCGTGCGTGCTTGCTCTTTTTATTATAAATGATAGAGAAAGGATGGGCTCTTTGTGGATTGTAACTATTTATGATATTATATGTACTCATCCTAGTTTGTTTTAGTATCTCAGCTTTGTTATGTATTCTCGGAAATGTATCTCAGTCATTGTGGTATTTCAAATCAGGGATTTGCTTTTATGTTTTCTTAGAACGCTTGTTGTTTCATACTTGTATCTAAATTGATTACCTGCCAAACTGTTGTGTTTGACCCTTGCATGTTGGTGCCCAGGTGCAGGTGATGTTGCCTTTGAGGAGGAATGTCCGGAGGAGGCTCTTGAGCCACCCCCTGTCAGAGAGTGGCGACCCGACGATGTCATCTAGACATCGGGCGGGTTCTTGAGTTTCGCTACATTTTGTCATTGGGCTCTTTTATTATTTTGAGAATTGTATTGGCCTCTGTTGGCCTCTCATGGGATGTAACTAAAACTTAACTTACTTTTGTGTTAGTCTCATAACTTGAATCATGATGGGAATGCCATATTAACTCCGTTCTTTTGGTACTATGTCTTGTTATTATTTGTCATAGCCTTAAAAATTTATTGGTGCTTATCTTGATGTGATTTGCTACACGCTTCCGCAAAATCGATCATGTGAGTCAGATTCCGCGTGTCTCGAGAATCTTCACCGCGGGAACCTGTTGGAAAACAAACAATCATCAATCAAAACGTCGCGGGCCCGGGGTCTGTTCCGGGGTCGCGACATGATCCATGCATCAAGTGAGTCAAAAGTTTTTGAAACCTATCCTAGAGGCCCACCTACTTCCAACACCAGGTGCAGGAGACATTGCCTTTGAGGAGGAACGTCCGGAGGAGGTTATTGGGCCGCCCCCAGTCAGAGAGTGGCAACCCGACGATGTCAACTAGATGTCGGGCGGGATCTTGAGTTTCACTTCGTTTTCTCATGGGTTCTTTTTGTTATTTTGGAAATTGTATTGGCCTTTGTTGGTCTCTTACTTGGGATGTAACAAACTTAAACTACTTTCGTGATAACTTATAACTTGAATCTTGGTGGGGTTGCTTTATGATATTTCCTAATTGTGATACCTCGTCTTGTTAATTTTTGTTAACACCAAAAATGTCACTTTGCCTCTTCAACATCAAGAAGCCCCATGAAGCCGCATCTTACTACAAACAGGCAATGCCGCTTCAAGCATCAGATCTTTTCAGAATCACTTGAAAACTGATAGATCCTTCAAGACAGCCAAAAGAGGAGTTCACATGAAGTTTTGGGCCATTCTGACATCATTTGGCCTAACTCCACTCCTCCGGCAATCAAACAACGCTCCTGGCGGCGGCGTCGTCGAAGACATCAAAACTTCGATCAGAGCCTATGGATGGTCTCAAAATACCTCCAAAAGGCTACACGTCAAATTTCAGGTCATTCCGACAATGTTTGACTCAACTTTGACGCTCCGAAAGAAAATCAAGCCCTTCGGCGGCGAAAACCACCCGGACCATTACTCATCAAACGGAGCACATGGGCGGCTTCAATATACTCCAAAAGGTTTGCACGTCAAATTTCAGGTCATTCCGACAACGTTTGACCCAACTTTGACGCTCCGAAAGAAAATCAAGGCTACTGGCAACGGAGCACCTCGAGACCATGAGATCCAAATCGGAGCCAATGGATCATCTCAAAATGACTCCAATAGGCTCCCTGTCAAATTTCAAGTCAATCGGACCTCGGTTGACCGCACATCAAAGCACGACATCTTCCTCGCGGTGAAATCAAGCCAAGCAGCGACAGGACCCCAAACGGCTTCAGAACTCAAGCAAGATCCCATGGTTGGTACCATCTACTGCTAAAGAGGCTCCACGTCGAATTTCAGGTCATTCTGACATCGTTTGACCTAGTTTCGACTCTTGACAAAAAAAAAACGGCAACTCTGCGCGGCAAAGTCTTCGACTTTTCTAAAAAATAGAAAACTTTGTACTCCAATTTGCACGGCTTCTCCTCAGGTTTCCTTTAGGAGAATCAAGCCAAAAAATGAGGGAAAATGTCAAGAAAAATGCAGGAGCGAAAAAGAAGTAAAAAAGCTCGAAAAACGGCCGACAAAACGGCGACATAAGGGGAAAATCCCCCCACGGTCGCCGGCGACCATGGCCCACGGTTGCCGGCGACCTTGCCTCATGGTCGCCAGCAACCTTGGGTGCATGGTCACCGCGACCCTAGAAATCCGGGTCGCCGGATTTCCGCCGCGTGGTCCTTTTTCTGATTCTTTTCACATTTCGGGAGTTCCAGCCTCTTTGATTTATGAAAATCTGATTTTTAACGCTCGGAATCGACTAATCTCCATCTACATCTCAGATCCACCGTCAAGAGCATGAAATCGTCATCGATCGCTCCAAGATCGCCATCCAGCTGACTAAGAAAGTGCACCTTCTGTCCGACGGATCGAGAAATCGACAAGACAAATGTCAACAGCCCACTGGTATCAACCAATGTCTGAAGTTGCATGATCATCCGACATCAATCGACATGAAGATCCATCGTCAATCATCGCAAGAAGAATTCGAAAAGACGTGGCGCAGCCCGCGACTCTTCAACTCCTCGGCGACCACTTAATGCTGTTAATTGACCCAACTAAATGCGGTCATTAACTCATTATTTTGGACGCCCAATCAGATTCAAGGAAATGGGAGTTACAAGTCCAAGTCATCATGACATTAAAGTTATGAAACTCCTCTCATCATGGAGATTAAAGGCAATTAAATTCCCATTTTCTCCACCGGCCAATCAGAAGCCAAGAAAAAGGAGTTACAAAATAAAGGAATTAAAACCTGTAACTCCTCCCATTATGTGGTTTTAATGCATTAAAACCCATAAAGTCACCTAAAGGCTACCAAATGCTTATAAAAGGAGGTGACTCCAAGAGCCAAGGACAACACACATAATCCTGGAATTCCGAACTCAAGATCCAGAAGCCCTGCTACTATGAAGAAGCAAGAAGAAACTCTACTGCAACAAACACCAAAAGGTGATCAAAGTCCCTTGTGTCCCCCCCCCCTCCGAGAAAAAGCCTTCTCTTCTCCTACTCAACATGGCCAAGACGCGGCTCTTCAGCCCGTCTCTTCGTTTTTCATTGGGTATAGGACCTTCCCTTGGTCCTTATCCTCTAAAAAACTGAAGTCCAAGACAAGCCGAAGAATCAAAGCATCAAGCGTTCTCATCTGAAGGACGATGGCAAAAAGTCCATACATGACTTGCGATCGTCGATCTGAACTGGTCCCCGCAATCTCCTGAGAAGTCAGATTCTTTTTCTTACTTTTCTGTTGTACTTTGTATTTTCTTTAAGAGATAAAAAAACTCACAATTCTTGCCTTTCATTTTGATAAGATTTGTAAATCGCCTTTCACAGCAAACAAAATTGCCCCTCACGGCATTCAAAAACAGTCTCTTTTCTTAAATATATGTGCAATGGAAAGTTAGAAAAAATGTTGATTTCCTTTCTACTTGCGAAGGTGGGTCTCTGGATCACTATTTCTAAATTCCAAGTAGAATAGAAAATCTGGCATACCTGTACAAAAATGTAGTTGCCCTCCCCCCCCCCCCCCCCCCCCCCCTTTCTTCCCTCCATTTGGATCCTCTCGGTGACCCCGGGGATGGATGGGAGAGGAGAGGAAAGAAAAAATCGGGTCCATTAAGCTGGCATACCCGGTGGGACCGGTTCATCTGAGAACGCGATGCTTGAATTCTTAGGCTCCTTTCTAGCTGGTGGCCTATGTTGGATCTTGCGTCCAAAAAAAACTTGAGATGGGATTTTTGGAAAATTTTCTACCTTTGAACTTATTTCCATTCTTTCTCATTTCAGAAAAAAAAAGAAAATCTGATTTTTCTTTCTTGGATTCAATTTTGAGAAACTTTGATCCTCTCCTCTTTGAACTTGATAGCTCACAGAAATGTTCGCATCTATTGTTCTTATCGGGGAATGGGCCACCTTTTCTCTTTGATGAGTCCGATAGGGATTTCCAAAAATCTTCAAAAAAAAGATCTTAAAGAAATCTTCTTTTTTGGAATCAAATTTAAGAAAGCTTGGTCCCCTCCCTTTCGGATTTAGCACTCGCAGAAATGTTTGAGCCCTTATTTGGATTGGAACATCGTTCGTTCTCTTTAATGAATCCATAAAAAAAATATTTCAAAACCCACTAAGGTTGCACCAATTGCGTTCTTTGACCAAAATGGATCTAAGAAAAGCCTTGTCCAGAGTGTGGAGACAGCTAGACTGTTCGAGGCAAGGGTCATCCAAATGGGTTCATTAAGTAATCCTACCCTTACCTGGAACCTGATCTATCTACCAAGGTTTCATAAGGCCGAATTGAAAAGCCTTTGTGTTCCCTCAAATAGAATTTTCAAAAAAAAAAAAAAAGAACTTACAAAAAAAGAATCGTCATCTTTGACATTTGAGAAATTTTGGATCATTCCTTTTCGGATTTGGCGCTTACAGAAATGTTTGAGCCCTTATTCGGATTGAAACACCATTTGCTCTCTTTTATGAACCCGATTTTGACCTTTTAAAAATCCCATCTCGTGTCCATTCCAAGGATACGATTTGCAACATTTGTGCCTAGCGGTGCTAGTACGCCCTTCCGGGTCTACTGTATTCGAGACCGACACATTTGTATCTCCAACCTTATATCATCTTACCTCGAGTGAGCCTCGCTTCTCGGTAATTTGAATTGAGGTCTATAATTGCTCTAGTAGTCACTGGAATGCCCGCTCTGAGCCTCATGTACTTGCGTTCAGAACAATTGTATCCTCTATGGCTTTTTGCCTTCCTTCGTCTCGCTTGGACTGGGCCATGTTCCCTTAAGCGATTTGAAAAGATAAAACCATAGTTCTTTCCCATTTATGATCACTATATTCTTGTGATTACTAATGGGCGTGGTCTTGTTTCAGAAGTTTTCCAAAACTAACAATGGCAGCTTCGTTCACCATCACTTTTGATGAGAACAAGTACCAGCCCATGCTCCAAGAGAAGCAGAACAAGCGCATTCATAAGCGCCCTGCCAGCTGCCGAAGTGTCACCTCCCTGGGCAAATCTCAGAACACCGGGTCGACCTCTATTCCCCAGACTATCATCTTCGGCTCGCTGGGACCATTCCCTCTTCCCGCAGAGGAAATTGCACCTGCTAAGAAGCAGAAGATCGCCCCACAACGTGTCACTGCCATGACACCAAGGGTGGACATGAAGAAGCCCGAAGCTTGTGGCAACCCCACGAAGCCTCAACCCGCAGAGAACCAGGTCTACTCTAAGACTTGGTCCCCAAGACCTTCACTAAAACAAAGGAGGTCCCGAATATCTGCAAGGCCAACACACCTGGCCCTTCTCAAAGAAGACCGGTTCTACCCTCTTGCATACATGAAGGAGGAGAAACCAGCCTCTTACCTGACAAAGAATGCAACCCACCATGAGTCGGCTTGCTCCTACAAGCCAAAGATCAAATCATACATCACCTGGCCTCTGTAAGAACCTGCCAAAGCCTGCACTCCTGCAGTTCGGCCCTTTATCTTAACAGGGGCTGAACTTGCAAAATTCAAAGCTTCACTACGACAGTCGAAGAACCGAGTCCAAATCCTATCTATGCCCAGCTTCAAGGAAGATAGGCTCGGTTGCTGCGCTCGAGGGAGTACATCCTTCATTGCCAAAGCCCAGCTAGAGCTGACAGAAGCTCAAATCGCCCGTCACATACGTCGCCGCATGTCGTATCGACAAAAGAGACTAGAGAAGCAAGGAACTCAACATCCTAATCTCCAAGTCTCCCAAAAATGGGTCGAAAAAGAAAGACCCGATCAAGTTGTTGCTGTCCATATGGTTGGCAAAACCAGAAGACGTCAGAAGTCGGCAACCAAAATTCATGTCCGGCGACCGGTGACTCGCAGCGTCTCCCAGACACGAAGACGCCTGGATGAATCTTCTGCTCCTACAAGCCAAGGACAACGGAGTAACCCTTCCTCAAGCTATTCAAGAATGAGCCCCAGCTCAGTCACCAGGACAATCTCTTCGTTCGAATCATGGAGGATGAACCTCTTGGCTACAAACTCTGAGCAACCTCGCAATCCACCTCCTGATGAAACGACCACACGCTTCTAGCAATTGTAGCAAGGTCAGCAGAGGATTGAGGCTCTGATGGAAAATCTTCTTCTCACTTTGCAGCGTCAAGAAAACAACCAACCTCCTCCAGATAACGAAGAGAATGCAAAAAATAGTGAGTCATGCGCCCTTACCAAAAAGGACGTTGACGATATCCTCGCCAAAGCAAAGGAAGAGTATACACTGAAGGAGCATGGGATCAAGCCTGTTCCCTACAAAATTCAAGCAACCTACTCTCCAAACATATATGGGGAAAGGTTCAGCCAGACAACATGTCATCCATTTCAAGATCCTGATGGGAGCTATCACGGATCAAGATGCCCTCAAGATCTGTCTCTTTGCAAGTACCCTAAAAGGTACGACCTTCGATTGGTACTCCACTATGCTGGAGGACTCCATCCAAAACTGGGCCATGCTAGAGACGCGCTTCCTGGCCCACTTCAAAGGTGAGGATCATCCTGTTACTATGGCACAACTTTGCAGCATAAAACAGGGAGAGAATGAGTCAACTTACGACTTCATTCACAAGTGGAAGGCGATGGCGTACAAATGTTCAGATGTGCTGCCACAAGCATCGCTCGTCGACATCTGCCGTAACAACATGAGAGCGAGAATCCGCTCCATGATTATCGGGAACAAATCCAAGAACCTGGGAGAACTCCTAGAAGCTTCCATGGAGGCTGAAACGGTGATCAAAGACCTCAACAGTCAGCAGTCATCAAAGAAAGAGCTGGCTACCATTACGACCTCAAAGTCAAAGAAAAAGGAGGTTCTTAATGTGCAAACCAAGTCAGCTCCTCAGTGTTAGGAATTTTGTAGATTGCAATTTGATGGATGCATTATCATTCTAGCATAATTTGATTTACACACATATGCATTGATTTAGGAAATCTTGAAATCTTGTGTTAAACATGCATTGTTTTTAAGATTTGTAAAAGTATCAATTTATGCATGATTTTCTTTTAAAACTTGGATGCATTTGTTTTTTAAAGGAGTTTCAAGAAATCAAACTAGCCTTTGTTTTTAAAGTTTTGAATCATTTTAGGCTTTTTGTGTTTCATGTTTTCAAACATCCTAGGTTGATTTAAAACATGTTTCCAAGCTTGGTTTAGTGGCCCAAAAATCCCCACAAAGAAATACTTTGAAAATATGCAAATATGGGATTTTGGGAATTTTGGTCTGATCCGCAGAAGGCCAGGTCAACCGGGCCTGCAGTGTGCCAGGTCGACCGGGCTGGGCCAGGTCGACCGGGCACACTGCAGGCCAGGTCGACCAGGACATAGCCGTTGGGCTGTCTAACGGATCTTTTTATAGCCGTTGTGAAGGCCAGGTCGACCGAGCCCTGCTGCCAGATCGACCGGGGACTAGCCGTTGGGCTGTTTTGGCTATAAATATGAGTTCTTTCCTTTGCCAAAAGTTTGGAATTTTAAGGCCCTCCTTGAGGGGTTTTGAGGCAAATCAAAGGGAAATGAACTAAGGGATGAAGGGGATCATTAGGAAAGCTAAAGCTTGGATTAATGAAGTTAAATCACCAAGTAGGCTCTACTTTCCTTAATCATATGTTTTCATGCTTTGTTTTACTTTTGGTAAATCTTTTGTAGCATGATAAACTATGTATGAAGTGTTGTGTCCTTAACATGTTTTATGTTTTGAGTTGATTTATTGTTTTGGATACATCACCATTTGATTCAATCCAAGTAGTACATTATTTTTGGTAAATCTAAGTAGATCATGTTAATGAAAGAATCTTTGAAATTATATGTAACATGATTCCTATACTTGGTTGAATCTATGGTTGTTGTTTTTCAACATAAGAAAATAACTTTCAAAACTATCTTATGTTTTGGATTCAACATCTTTACAAATCATATGTTTTCATGTTTTTGTTTTATCTTTGGTAAATCTTTAGTAGCATGTTAAACTATGATGTGTTGTGTCCTTAGCATGTTTTATGTTTTGAATTGATCTATTGTTTTGGATGCATCACCATTGATTCAATCCAAGTAGTACTTTATTTGGTAAATCTAAGTAGATCATGTTAATGAAAGAATCTTTGAAATTATATGTAACATGATTCATATACTTGGTTGAATCTTTGGTTGTTGTTTTCCATCATAAGAAAATCTCTTTCAAATGTATCTTATGTTTTGGATTCAACAAACTTTACAAATGATATGTATTATTGTTTTAAAGTTTCACAACTTGCCTTACTTTGATAGGTATATCATTTTCAAGTTGTATTTATAATTACATATGATTTGTCCCCTAATTTCAATCAAATCTATTTTTATGTTTTATGAGCTTCATTGTTGATTTGATTGACATCCCTATACATCACATGTTTAGAGCTAATTAATTTCATACAACTTGTGAATCTTTGACATCATTAACAAGTTGTTACTTTTAACATGTGTCTTGCATTCTTTCTTCAATCATAAATGTTTTTATGAGCTAAAACTTTCAAAAGCCTTAGGCATACATTTATGAGCTTTCATTTTCAAAATGATTGAGGACATCTCACACACACATCATGTACTTTCATCTTTGCATTCATAGTGTGTGTGTGTATTAGATTTTCATTTTCATATCCGCCTATTTTAGAGGCAAATGTAATGAACAAAATTTGTATCTCCATCAAGTGTATGTTAGACACTACTTAGAGAGATAACCAACCTTTTGGTTGAAGAGGTTATTGCTTAGCCTATAAAAGCATAATGTATAGGTTGATGTTAAGCCTTGAAAAACATCGTTGTAAAGGTTATTACTTAGCCTTGAAAAGCATATTGTAAAGGTTATTGCTTAGCCTATTGAAAAGCATAAATAGTGGAAATCCGGTGGGGTGTTGGATCACAAGCCGGTAGTGGATGTAGGCATTGAGGCCGAACCACTATAAATCCTTGTGTGATGGTGCTTGCTTTGTGGTGATTGTTTTTATTAAGCTTCCGCATTTAGTTTGATAATCATCACTTGTGACTAGTTTAATTTAAAGAAGTTAAAATTGATTAAAATTGGTCATAATTGAAGCTCACCCTATTCACCCCCCCCCCTCTAGGGTTCGGATCCCCGGACTTTACAAGTGGTATCAGAGCGGGTTACTCCATTTCAGGGCTTAACAACCCGAAGTTGATCCTTGCTAGATTAGAACCCTAGTGTTGTGATTTATTGCATATCTTTTTAAAGATTTCCACTATGTTTGAAAATGCTATTTCCCCAAGTATCTTTGCACCGCTCTGAGACTTATTCAAGTTATATCTCCAAGAGTCGGTGAGTCCTCAAAGTGTACTCTCAAGGACAACCTTATCAAGACTTTAGGTGAATCTTCATTGGTACAGATTTAGACTAACCTTAAGACCTTGATTCTCCCTAGACCAACCTATGCTTTATAGTTAAATCTTTTTGTTGGTCTTTGTTACATTTGCATTTTGTTCTTTCATAGTTATATTTCTTAAAATGCAATGTTTCTTTATGATCATTTGATTTTTTCTTCATGATCTTTTAAATTATATCTCATGGTTTTCAAAATCCCTTGATTGCAATACTCTCATGATGGATTTGCATTTTGTTCTTATAGTTATATCTCTTGTAGTGCATATCTATTCATGATCAATTGATTGTGATTACAAAAGCTTTCTTAGCTAGAGTTTTCATGATCAATTGATGTTGGAAAATCATTTGATGGATGTCATAGTTAGATCCTCTTTGTAAATCAAATGATTTGAAGCAATTTAAGTTTTCCATTGATTTTCAAGTTATATCTCTTGGTATGGAAAATTTGTGAGTGTCTATTGTTTTACCATTTGAAAATTTACAATAGTACACTTCTTGTTTTTCAAAATCACTTGTTCATAATTCTCTAAATGATTCTTTGTTAGATTTTTAAATTTTGTAGTGATTTGAAAAACTTTGGAAAATGTTCTAAGATTTATTGGTTGTATTTCTAGAAGCATTTTCCTTGAATTTATTTCCTTGTGCTTAATTATAATTTTATCATGAAGGAAATAATTTTTACAAACAATTTGCATCTTTGCTCATTTAGTTACATTCTTTATGCAAATTGATTTTGATGTCTTACATTGCTTGGTTGGATATGGTTTCATTGATTTGCATGTCTGTGCCTAACTTGGTATATTTTTTCATTAATGCAAATTGATGATTGTTTATGTGCTTTATAGTAAAATCTTATTTTTGAGCTTTTTAAGTACATATGTGATTTTATGTGCTAAGTTCATTTGGTTTAAACCTCATATCCATTTTCCATTGCATTGTAAGCTTAGTACATTTACTAAGAGTGGAGATGTTACATGATAGATTGATCCCTTTAACTTCATACCTTCTTGTGATTACATAGTTATATTTTTTATTGATGATATGGTATGAGTTAGATCTTGAGTGTTGATTGATCCTCTCTATGCAAATGTCAAAGTGTTCTATGTATGGTTGTGATCTTAGTTATATTTGTAGAAACCATACTAGAACTAAAATCCATCCTCTATGCTTTCTAGTCATATTTTTTTTGGATGGTTATGATGTTGATTCATGTATTTTCTCTAAGTGATATCATCCTTATACATGTTTCAACTTCATAGTAGTGTTCTTGATCATATGAAACTCTTTGAAATCTATTCCTCATATTTCTATATGTTTGATGGATATCTTAGATGTTGAATTCATATGATTTTGACACTTTGGAAATTGTATGCATTACCAAGTAATATCCTTTTGCATTGCAATTTACCTTGTTCATCACTATGCTCAATAGTCATATCTTTAAAAGTGATGAATATGCATTTATGATGCTTGATGGAATTTTGTATTTGTCACATTCTTGCTCTTTATCATGTTGTCAAATTCAATTGGTTTCAATTGGTAAATTTTTCGATTGATTTGATTTCTTGTGAATGTGATAGACCATGTGTACATTGGTTTGAACTTGATAGTTATATGTTTTCATTCCATGTCACATTCCATTAGCATCATAATTTTCATGATTGCCTCCTCCTTTGCTCTTATAGGTAAATCTCATTACCACCATGTTTATGTGTTCATAATATTGGTTGGTTAATTGTTGAGCTAGGCTTCATGTTTGAATTTCATTTCACTCATTCTTGCACATTAATAGTCATATTTATTGTTTGAATGAAATGAGTTCAAAATTTTCATAGCATATGTTCTTCATAGTTAGATCGATTGATGCTATGATTAATAAACCCCATATCATGGATAGCTCTAATTTGGATTTCTCCTAATAGTTATATTTTTAGATCCATTTTAGAGTGATTGTTTTAATATACTTATCTTTGAATTCCAATTGGTATCCATGATTGCTTTTCTCATTAGACCTTGCTTCCTTTTGGTAATTTGATCATATTGAGCTTTATAGTTAAACGAATCTAATCCTTCTCTTGAAGTTGACCCTCATTTGGTAAAACCATCTTCTTCTTGCACCTAATAGTTAAATGTTTGTCAAAAGTTTGACAAAAGGAGAGAATGGATTGAGGGGGACTGTAAACCTTCATAGGAAGTATTAGTTTTGTTCAAATTAACCCTTGGATTGACTTTGAACCCTTAGAGACTACTTCCATACATGATAGCCTGTTATGTATTTCATTTTTGATTTCTTTTGTTAACAGGTGCTTCTAAAAGGTATTTTCCTTGTTTCATGTGTGTAGGTACCTTTGCAATTTAATGTCAAAGGGGGAGAGAGCATTCAAGTTCTCAAAAGGGTGAAGAGAATGTCCAAGCTACCTAAGGGGAGGTTTTGTATGATCTTCTACAGGGGGAGAGAATACATACCTTGCCAAAGGGAGAGAGAGGCATGGTCAAAGAGGGAGAGCTAATAGAAAGAAGAAAGCTTGGGAGCTAAAGAAGATGCTTGGGTAAAGAAAGAAAGATTGAAGAATGATCAAGCTACAAGCATCGAGAAGAATGAAGAAAGAGCCTAAGAGCCCAAGCTAAGAGGAGGAGCATCCAAGAAGATTTCAAGACTTGTCCAGCTGAGGGGGAGCTGAAGACTTAGTGTGTTATTTCAATGGTGAGTGAGTTGCCATCAAATTGCAAAGGGGGAGATTGTTAGGAATTTTGTAGATTGCAATTTGATGGATGCACTATCATTCTAGCATCATTTGATTTACACACATATGCATTGATTTAGGAAATCTTGAAATCTTGTTTTAAACATGCATTGTTTTTTAGATTTGTAAAAGTATTAATTTATGCATGATTTGCTTTTAAAACTTGGATGCATTTGTTTTTTAAAGGAGTTTCAAGAAATCAAGCTAGCCTTTGTTTTTAAAGTTTTGAATCATTTTAGGCTTTTTGTGTTTCATGTTTTAAACATCCTAGGTTGATTTAAAACATGTTTCCAAGCTTGGTTTAGTGGCCCAAAAATCCCCACAAAGAAATACTTTGAAAATATGCAAATATGGGATTTTGGGAATTTTGGCCTGATCCGCGGAAGGCCAGGTCGACCGGGACATAGCCGTTGGGCTGTCTAACGGATCTTTTTATAGCCGTTGTGAATGCCAGGTCGACCGAGCCCCGCTGCCAGGTCGACCGGGGACTAGCCGTTGGGCTGTTTTGGCTATAAATATGAGTTCTTTCCTTTGCCAAAAGTTTGGGATTTTAAGGCCCTCTGTGAGAACCCGACCCCAAATCTCTTGGATTAGTGTTGTTTTATTTGTGGATTAGTTTCTTTTAGTGGGATTAGTATTTGTTGGGTTGAGTTTGTGAGCTAGAATGGTTTTCTTCTAGTTTTGGGCTTTTGAGTGCTTTGGTAGCTTGTGGGGCCCTTTGGGGGTTCCCTTTTCGGCTTTGCATTTTCTTGTGAGATTTTTCCGATTTGTTTCGTAGTGTGTTTTTGGCCCATTGCATTCATCTTGAGGAATCCTACAACTTTCATGTTGACCCCATATCCATTTGAGAACCCGAAAACCGATTTCTTGGCCTTGAGGGCAAAATAGTCTTTTCACGCCAAATCTGTACCCAAAACTCGATGTGAGAACCCGACCCCTAATCTCTTGGATTAGTGTTGTTTTATTTGTGGATTAGTTCTTTTAGTGGGATTAGTAGTTGTTGGGTTGAGTTTGTGAGCTAGAATGAGTTTTCTTCTAGTTTTGGGCTTTTTAGTGCTTTGGTAGCTTGTGGGGCCCTTTGGGGGTTCCCTTTTCGGCTTTGCATTTTCTTGTGAGATTTTCCCGATTGGTTTCGTATCGTGTTTTTGGCTCATTGCATTCATCTTGAGGAACCCTACAACTTTCATGTTGATCCCGTATCCATTTGAGAACCCGAAAACCGATTTCTTGGCCTTGAGGGCAAAACAGTCTTTTCACACCAAATCTGTACCCAAAACTCGATATTCCCAAAACCCGCGAAACATATACTTTTTGGAAACTAGATATTTCGACGATCATTTCTTCCTTCTTCGTCGAATCCATCCGAGGTCCCGAATTAGATGATTTCAGCCACCCAAGTTATTAAGTTGTGGGACCCATTCTCACTTGTTTATAAAAGGAGACCCTTCTCCTTCATTCACCCCATTCACCATTGTTCCAGCTGAACCTAGGGTTTTCCCTTGTGTTCTTCTTCTTCTTCTTCTTGCTTCTCCATCTCCAAGCTACACCAATCTTGCACCAACATCAAAATGGAGACCACCATTCTCTTCTCCACCTTGCAAGCTTTTCATGGATGCCATTAGAAGAGAAATCCACCAACATTGAAACCCTCCTTGAGCTAACTTTGTGTTTTTGAAGACTCCACAAGTAAGTTCCCTCCTCAAATCTTCTAGATATGTGTTCTTCTTGCCCTTGAGAAGCTCCATTTTCATTATTGGGAGTTCTTTCTTCTTCTTCATTGTTTAACCCATTTTTGGGTTGTTTTGGGGGTTTTTGTAGAGATTGTGGATCTTGAGCTTGAGAGGTGATTAGGAGCTTGATTTTCTTGATTAGAGTCAAAGGCAAGTGGTTGATTGGATCGTTTTGATTATTAACATGTTTTGGTGAAAATCTTGATTTCATTGATGGTTTTGGTAATTTTAATAGTTGTTTTTTATATGATAAATATTGATTATGAGATGTGCTTATTGATGAGTTATTCTTTCTTGTTAAACTCTTGAAAGTGCATGCATCCTATTGTCAAGAATTTCAAATGGTTTCACATGAATGAGTTTTCTCCACCTTGAGTTTTATTGTGGATGGAATAGATGGAAAGGATGGAAATGGAGGAACTTGAAATGAGGAGCTCTTTAGCTCATTTTAATGTCTTGGAAACATGTGATTAAGTCCCCTTGTTTATAGTTTTATGTGGTTGATTATATGTTGGAAGGAAAGGAAAGAAAAAGAGAAAAATCAGAGTTCCCGGACCTGCACTGCGCCCAGGTCCGATCGATCGGACGTTCAGGCCGATCGATCGGACTGACTTTTAACAGTAAGCATTTTTCAGCCGATCGATCGACCGATCGATCGGTCCCTGTTCAGAAAATTTTGGCCGATCGATCGGACCTTCGGTCCGATCGATCGGTGGGTTCAGTTTGAGTCCGGTGGATTTTGAGAATTTTATTTTTTTCTTAGTGCTAGGTGGGACCTTGGCTACCCTTTTTGGACTGATTGGACTATGGGTGAGATGTCTTGTGCCGACGCTTCTCACGGTTAGTTTAGTGGCATCGAAGTTCAATCCGTTTCAATCTTGAACGGGATGGAATGACGCGATAACTCCTTTATATCCAAATATAAGTCTTTTGCCTTGGTTATCGCGAATTCCATTCCTTTCGATGACTGAATAGGTTGGTCGATGTTTCCGAATTAACGTCATGCCTAGGATGGACCGTCTATAACCTTGATTTTTCCTAGTATGGAATCTAGTACTACCCGTAAGCTCATTTTAAGTTGTGAAAATAGTAAAAGTGCATAAGGAGCCCGGAATGTCTTCAAACTCAAGGAGTACCAAATAATTGTTATAATCGACATACGGGACCCCTATTCACTTAAATAGATCTTGAAATTAATACTTTTCCCGAAATTGTCATAGTTCATTGTTTCACCTCTTGTCCCGAGATTTGCATTACATGACTTGTTTTCCCGAAAGCATTGAAGTTACATTAGTAACAGTTACTTGTCCCGAAATGTATTGCCCGATATGATATGACAGTGTGCCCTTGAGCACCCCCGTTTACCCGTTTATTTACGTGCCCTTGAGCACCCCCGTTTACCCGTTTATTTACTGTACTTGATTACTTGATATGTCTCGATTGGTTTTATCCTATGAGTCGGCATCACTAAGCTTGGATACCTTGCCAGTCTGATCCACTGACTTGGAAATCCCTCTCCCGTCCTGCCAGCTGCAGTTTGGATCCCGATACCCGGTTATTGCCGTGATCCCGTCCCGATACCCGGTTCGCTACCGTGGTCCCGTTCCCGTATATTTATTATTGTATATGATTTACGTTGAGTCTCCTCACCTTGTGTGACTGAGACCAACGTCCCGCTCTTGTCACTTCGGTGATAGAGGACTTAGCTTCTTGTGATTGCCATCTTGCCAGTTCCCGATTCCTTGGACACCCGACATGGTTTATATTGCTTACTTGTTTTCAGTTAAATGATTCATTGCTTTTATGAAAGTTGTTATTCAGATAAGTGTTAATGCTCTCTATTGTAAATCCAGTCACTATTATATTGTTTTATGTCCTTTGCACACGTACATGTTTTACATGAATGCCGGTTGGGTGGATACCCGTGCTTTTACACATGTTTCTAACGATCGATGGTTTTTGCTAGAGTTATATGATTACACATGTTTTAAAATGAATACCCGAGTTATTAAATGTCCATGCTTTGGAATGTGTTTTAAACAACACTCGTTTTGTTAGATCCCGATGTTTATACATGTTTTAAGTGAATACCCGAATTGTTAAATATCCGTGCTTTGTTTTAAATGACATTTGACTTGTGAGATTCCCATGTTTATACCGTCTTAAATGATTACCCGATTTGTCAAATATCCATGGTTTGAAATATGTTTTAGATGACACTTGTTTTGCCAGATTCCTATGTTTATACCTATTTTACATGATACTCGATTTGTTTAAATATCCATACCTTGGAATAGGTTTAAACGAACATTAGTCTTGTCAGATTTCTTGGGTTACACTTGTTTTAAATGAATACCCGGTTTGTTAAATACCCGTATTTTCACATATGTTTCAAATGGACATTGGTTTTGCTAGACTTTATGGATACCTGATTTGTTGTATACTTGTGTTTTACTTGAGTTTCAAATAAACGTTTGTTTTGTCAAACCACTATATTTACACATGTTTTAGACGAATACCCGATTGTCAAATATCTATGATTATAGATGATGTAAATGAATACATGTTTTATTAGATGTTCATGTTTTACCCGTGCTTGAAATGAATACAAGTTTTCCCCGAGGTTCCCGACTTTGCACCCGTATAATTATATGCAGCATTTTGAGCAAATAGCATGATTTATCATTTGTATTATTATTCGCTATATTGAAATCTTTTCATCCACCTGCCAGACCGTCGTGTCTGACCCTCTACTTTTGGTACTCAGGTTCAGATTTATTCGTCCCGAGTTGAGTGTTTTGTTGGCTTTGGAGCCATGCCTTGCAGGTTGTCTTGTCGGCTATGTCATGTAGACATTGAGTCTGACATCGGAGCTACGTCACATTTGGGTAGTAGTTTATAGCTTATTGTTGTATGGCTTTTATTAGCCTTTTTCTTGGGATTCTTAATTTATGCACATTGATAATTGTAACTTGAACATATTTGGGAATGTAATATCCTGTTACCGTCAGCTCTGTAATTTATTGTGATGGTTACTCCAGTCTGATATGATTCTTGATATAATAGCTATGGGCTAAAGGTTGAGTGCGACGCGGAATCCGATGGCCACGGACTTCGGGTCGCAACGCCACAAATGCTTCCGCAAAAATATTCAGGATGTGTTGTCTTCACACACGCGGATCTTGGGAGAAGTAAAATATAATTTATTCTTAATCCCATTTCGCGCCCCCGATGTTCTTGTTTTGGGGGCGTGACACTCGATATTCCCGAAATCCGTGAAACTCATACTTTTTGGAAACTAGATATTTCGACGATCATTTCTTCCTTCTTCGTCGAATCCTTCCGAGGCCCACAAAGAGATGTTTTACCCTTGGCAAGTGTTAAGTGAAGTAGGACCCACACCCACCCATGTTATAAGAGGTCTCTCCACTCCCTTTCTCCCTCATTTCTCCATTCCATCGACTGAAACTTCCCAGCTACAGTGCCAGCAGCCCTCTTCTCCATTTCTTCCATTTCTCTTGCTCTAATGGAGCCTCCGAGCCACCAATCCGACGAGGGAACTCCGGCAACTTCTTCTCCTTCATCTCCTCTCTTGTTTGACACCATTTTTGTGGGAAACCAAGGTGGGCAGCCCCTATTGCAAGCTTCTTCTTGTTCATTCATGGCCTTAGAGGTAAAGAATCCTTCCCATTTTCCTTGGATGTGCAATGGCTTTCCCTTAGGTTCTATTTCCTAGCTTGGTTTGAGCCCTTTCCTTGTCTTTCATTGTTTAACCCATTTTAGGGTTTGTTTTGGGGGTTTTTGTAGAGATTGTTGATCTTGAGCTTGAGAGGTGATTAGAAGCTTGATTTGCTAGCTTGGAACCCAAGGCAAGTGGATGAATGGATGGTTTGAATGTTATCAAAGTTTTATGAGAAAATCTTAAATTTTATTACTTGTCCTTGATCATTGGATACATGTTTTCACATATGCTTCTTGCCACATATATATTGATTTCGAAGTTTGCATATCAATGGTTGTTTCTCTCTTGTTAATTTCTTGGAAAGATATGCTTTCAAATTGTCAAAGTTGCTCACATGGTCTTGAAATGAATGGGGTTGGTTTCCCCACCCATGTTATGTTTATTAGCTTGTATGGATTTGAAATAGAAGCTCATTTAAAGAGTTTGGCCAACAAATCCATTGTTTTGGAAATGGGCTCAATGGTTTTTAATTACCCCTTGATTATGGCAAATGGACCCTTGTATACAATGGAGATTCTTCCCTTTTAGTTTGGTTTTAAGTGAGAAGAAAGGAGATGTTTAGTCTTACTTTTTCCTTGGAGTTTTCATGAGGAATGTGGTTGGCTAAGTCATTTAATGTTTTGTAAACATGTTGGTTTAGCATGTATTGTCCCTTGGTTATATCCTATATGAATGCTTGTGAAATGGTTTCCTTCTTTCTTTAATTGCATTGGATTTGATATTGATGGAAGAAGTGAGGAATGAACACATGATGGAGTAATGGAGAAGTGTAGATGGATGCATTGGAGGAGCTCTTAGCTCAATTTTCTTGTAGGGACTCAGTGAAAGTGAGGAGGATGGTTTTGAGGAGGAAAGTGACTCAAATATGCACACAGTGGGTGATTCCCGCACTGGCGGTCAGCCTGCGGTCACCCGGCGGCTAGCCGTCTGGTGACTGGCGGCTAACCGCCAGGTAACCGAAATGTCACGGTTCCTTTTCCAGAGAGCATCATTTTCCCCCTGAAAACGCGGTCGGCCTCACGGTTAGCCAGCGGCTAACCGCGGACCCCAGCGGCGGCTAACCGCCAGGTAACCGCACTTGGCGGTCAGCTTTCCAGTAAGCTATATTTTCTGCAGCCCAGCCGCGGTCAGCCAGCGGCTAGCCGCCTGCCCCAGCGGCGGCTAACCGCCAGCTGACCGCCAGGTAACCGAAATTCCCCAGATTTCGAAAAGCTCCCCGCTCGAACGAACTCTCCGGTTCGTTCGAGCGTTGAGCTTTGTCGATCAAATGAGATTCACTAGGCATTGTATGAGATCATTCGAGAAAGAAACCATATCACGAAGATGTCATTCGAAATCTTTGAAAATCGTAAAAGTGCATAAGGAGGCCGGAATGTCTTCAAACTCAAGGAGTACCAAGTAATGACCATAATCGACATACGGGACCCCTATTCACTTAAATAGATCTTGAAACCGATATTTTTACCCGAAATTGTTATAGTTCATTGTTTCACCTCTTTTCCCGAGATTTGTATTACATGACTTGTTTTCCCGAAAGCATTGGAGTTACTCTAGTAACAGTCATTGGTCCCGAAGTGCATTGCATCACATGATACGACAGTGTGCCCTTGAGCACCCCGTTTTACTCGTTTATTTATTGTACTTGATTGACTTGTTTCCCGAAAGCATTGAAGTTACTTTAGTAACAGTTATTTGTCCCGAGATGTATTCCCGATATGAAGTGACTGTGTGCCCTTGAGCACCCCCGGTTTACCCGTTTATTTACTGTACTTGATTTACTTGCATATGTCTCGATTGGTTTTGACCTATGAGTCGGCATCACTAAGCTTGGATACCTTGTCGGTTTGATCCACCGACTTGGAGATCCCTCTCCCGTCCCGCCAGCTGCAGTTTGGATCCCGATACCCGGTTATTACCGTGGTCCCGTCCCGATACCCGGTTCGCTACCGTGGTCCCGTTCCCGTTCCCGTATATTTATTATTGTATATATGATTTACGTTGAGTCTCCTCACCTTGTTTGACTGAGACCAACGTCCCGCTCTTGTCACTTCGGTGATAGAGGACTTAGCTTCTTGTGATTGCCATCTTGCCAGTTCCCGATTCCTTGGATACCCGACATGTTTTATATTGCTTACTTGTTTTCAGATAAATGATTCATTGCTTTTATGAAAGTTGTTATTTAGATAAGTGTTAATGCTCTCTATTGTAAATTCAGTCACTATTATATTGTTTTATGTCCTTTGCACACGTGCGTGTTTTACATGAATGCCGGTTGGGTGAATACCCGTGCTTTTACATATGTTTCAAACGATCGATTGTTTTACTAGATTTATGTGATTACACATGTTTTAAATGAACACCCGAATTGTCAAATACCCATGCTTTGAAATATGTTTCAAATGACACTTGTTTTGCCAGATCACTGTGTTTATACCGGTTTCAAATGAATATCCGATTTGTTAAATATCCCTGCTTTGAGATATGTTTTAAATGAACACCCAGTTTTATTAAATATCTGTATTTTCACATATCGTTCAAATGGACTTTGGTTTTGCCAGACTGCTATGGATACCCGATTTGTTGTATACTTGTGTTTTTACTTAAGTTTCAAATGAACGTTTCTTTTGTCAAACCACTATATTTATACATGTTTTAGACGAACACCCGATTGTCAAATATCTATGATAATAGATGATTGCAAACGAACACATGTTTTATTAGATGTTCATGTTTTACCCGTGCTTGAAATGAATACAAGTTTTCCCCGAGATTCCCGACTTTGCACCCGTTTAATTATATGCAGCATTTTGAGCAAATAGCATGATTTATCATTTGTATTATTATTCGCTATATTGTGTTCTTTTCATCCACCTGCCAGACCGTCGTGTCTGACCCACTACTTTTGGTACTCAGGTTCAGATTTCTTCGCCCCGAGTTGAGTGTTTGTTGGCTGTGGAGCCATGCCTTGCAGGTTGGTTTGTCGGCTATGTCATGTAGACATTGAGCTTGACATCGGAGCTACGTCACATTTGGGTAGTGGTTTATAGCTTCTTGCTGTATGGCTTTTATTAGCCTTTTTCTTGGGATTCTTAATTAATGTACATTGATAATTGTAACTTGAACATATTTGGGAATGTGATATCCTGTTACCGTCAGCTCTGTAATTTATTGTGATGGTTACTCCAGTCCGATATGATTCTTGATATAATAGCTATGTGCTAAAGGTTGGGTGCGACGCGGAATCCGATGGCCACGGACTTCGGGTCGCAACGCCACAAATGCTTCCGCAAAATATTCAGAATGTGTTGTCTTCACACACGTGGATCCTGGGAGAAGTAAAATACATTTATGCGTAATCCCATCTCCCGCCCCCGAGGTTTCGGTTCGGGGGCGTGACACCCTCCTTGAGGGGTTTTGAGGCAAATCAAAGGGAAATGAACTAAGGGATGAAGGGGATCATTAGGAAAGCTAAAGCTTGGATTAATGAAGTTAAATCACCAAGTAGGCTCTACTTTCCTTAATCATATGTTTTCATGCTTTGTTTTACTTTTGGTAAATCTTTTGTAGCATGATAAACTATGTATGAAGTGTTGTGTCCTTAACATGTTTTATGTTTTGAGTTGATTTATTGTTTTGGATACATCACCATTTGATTCAATCCAAGTAGTACATTATTTTTGGTAAATCTAAGTAGATCATGTTAATGAAAGAATCTTTGAAATTATATGTAACATGATTCCTATACTTGGTTGAATCTATGGTTGTTGTTTTTCAACATAAGAAAATAACTTTCAAAACTATCTTATGTTTTGGATTCAACATCTTTACAAATCATATGTTTTCATGTTTTTGTTTTATCTTTGGTAAATCTTTAGTAGCATGTTAAACTATGATGTGTTGTGTCCTTAGCATGTTTTATGTTTTGAATTGATCTATTGTTTTGGATGCATCACCATTGATTCAATCCAAGTAGTACTTTATTTGGTAAATCTAAGTAGATCATGTTAATGAAAGAATCTTTGAAATTATATGTAACATGATTCATATACTTGGTTGAATCTTTGGTTGTTGTTTTCCATCATAAGAAAATCTCTTTCAAATGTATCTTATGTTTTGGATTCAACAAACTTTACAAATGATATGTATTATTGTTTTAAAGTTTCACAACTTGCCTTACTTTGATAGGTATATCATTTTCAAGTTGTATTTATAATTAAATATGATTTGTCCCCTAATTTCAATCAAATCTATTTTTATGTTTTATGAGCTTCATTGTTGATTTGATTGACATCCCTATGTATCACATGTTTAGAGCTAATTAATTTCATACAACTTGTAAATCTTTGACATCATTAACAAGTTGTTACTTTTAACATGTGTCTTGCATTCTTTCCTCAATCATAAATGTTTTTATGAGCTAAAACTTTCAAAAGCCTTAGGCATACATTTATGAGCTTTCATTTTCAAAATGATTGAGGACATCTCACACACACATCATGTACTTTCATCTTTGCATTCATAGTGTGTGTGTGTATTAGATTTTCATTTTCATATCCGCCTATTTTAGAGGCAAATGTAATGAGCAAAATTTGTATCTCCATCAAGTGTATGTTAGACACTACTTAGAGAGATAACCAACCTTTTGGTTGAAGAGGTTATTGCTTAGCCTATAAAAGCATAATGTATAGGTTGATGTTAAGCCTTGAAAAACATCATTGTAAAGGTTATTGCTTAGCCTTGAAAAGCATATTGTAAAGGTTATTGCTTAGCCTATTGAAAAGCATAAATAGTGGAAATCCGGTGGGGTGTTGGATCACAAGCCGGTAGTGGATGTAGGCATTGGGCCGAACCACTATAAATCCTTGTGTGATGGTGCTTGCTTTGTGGTGATTGTTTTTATTAAGCTTCCTCATTTAGTTTGATAATCATCACTTGTGACTAGTTTAATTTAAAGAAGTTAAAATTGATTAAAATTGGTCATAATTGAAGCTCACCCTATTCACCCCCCCTCTAGGGTTCGGATCCCCGGACTTTACACTCAGCAGCCAAAGAAAGCTAAAAACAAAGCTGCAGGTAAGAAATCTGTGTTAGGGATTTTGTAGATTGCAATTTGATGGATGCATTATCATTCCAGAATCATTTGATTTACACACTTGCATTGATTTAGAATATCTTGAAATTTTGATTTTCACATGCATTGGTTTTAAGACTTTTTGAAATCATTTTTGAATAATCTAGCTAAGAATCTATAAACAAAAAGCTTCTCAACTTATCTCCCTTAAATCAACACATGAAAGAACTTTTGAAGAAAGTAACAAAGTTAAATTTAAAATTCAAAAGTCATATAAAGGGAGAAAATAAGAAGAAAAGAAAAATGAATCAATCTCCTAAGAAACAAACTCACCAGCCTCAAAAGACTAATCACCAATCTAAGCTAAATTTAGTCAAATCTATACATCATGGTGATAAGTCCAAATTGAAAATTTATCAAGTCAAATCTCCTTTAGTTGGTGGAAATTCTAAAATAGTCTCCAAAGCTCAAGACCTTAGGTGGATTCCTAAAGTTAGATACTTAGACAAACCTTAAGGCATTGACCCTCCTTGACCAACCTATCCTTTATAGTTAAATCATATTGTTGGTCATGTTACATTTGCATTTTGTTTCTTTATAGTCACATCTCTTAAAATGCAATGTTTCTTTGTGATCATTTGATTTTGTCTTCATACACCTTTCTAGTTGCATATCATGGTTTTCAAAATCATTTGATTATAATTTCATCATGTTAGATTTGCTTTTTGCACACTTTTAGTTATATCTCTTGCATTGCATTTCTATACATGATCAATTGATTGTGATTTCAAAAGCTTTCTTAGTTAGATTATTCATGATCAATTGTTGTTATAAGCCATTTGCATCTTTGCTTATCTAGTTATATTCTTTTTATATGCAAATGTGATTTGGTTCCATGTATGGTTGTGATCTTAGTTATATTTGAAGATACCATACTAGAACTCAAATCCATCCTTTATGCTTTATAGTCATATATATTTTTTTGGATGGTTATGATGTTGATTCATGTATATTCTCTAAGTGATTTCATTCTTATACATGTTTCAACTTCATAGTAGTGATCTTGATCATATGAAACTCTTTGAAATTCATTCCTCATATATCTATATGTTTGATGGATATCTTAGTAGTTGAATTCATATGATTTTATCACTTTGAAAATTGCATGCTTTACCAAGTTATACCCTTTTGCATTGTAATTTATCTTATTCATCACTATGCTCAATAGTTATAACTTTAAAAGTGATGAATATCCATTTATGATGCTTGATGGAATTTTGTGTTTGTCACATCCTTGCTATTAATCATGTTGTCATATTCAATTGGTTTCATTTGGTATAATTTTCCATTGATTTCATATCCAATTGATGTCATTTCTTGTGAATGTGACAAACCTTGTGTACATTGGATTGAACTTAATAGTAAAATATTTGTTCCATGTCACACTCCATTAGCATCATAGTTTTCATGTTTGCCACCTCTCTTGCTCATACAGGTAAATCTCATGATCACCATGTTTATGTATTCATAATCTTGGTTGATTATTAGTTGAGGTTGGCTTCATGTTTGAATTTCATTTCACTCATCTTGCACTTTAATAGTCATATTTTTGGATTGAATGAAACAATTTCAAAACTTTCATAGCATATGTTCTTCATAGTTAAATTGATTGATGCTATGTTTAATAAACCCCATATCATCATGGATAGCTCTAATTTGGATTTATCTTAATAGTTATATTCTTTATAACTCCATTTTAGAGTGGTTGTTTTAATAGACTTATCTTTGAATCTCAATTGGTATTCTTTGTTTTTCCAATTGATATCCATGATTGTTTTTCTCTTTGACCTTGCTCTCTTTTGGTAATTTGATCTTATTGAGCTTTATAGTTAAATGAATCTAATTCTTCTCTTGAAGTTGACCCTCAATTGGTAAAACCATCTTCTTCTTGCACTTCATAGTTAAATCTTTGTCAAAAGTTTGACAAAAGAAGAGAATGGATTGAGGGGGAGTGTAAACCTTCATAGGAAGTATTAGTTTTGATCAAATTGACCATTGGATTGACTTTGAACCCTTAGAGACTTCTTCCATACATGATAACCTGTTATGTATTTCATTTTCGATTTCTTTTGTTAACAGGTGCTACTAAAAGGTATTTTCCTTATTTCATGTGTGTAGGTACTTTTGCAATTTAATGGCAAAGGGGGAGAGAGCATTCAAGTTCTCTAAAGGGGAAGAGAATGTCCAAGCTTCAAAAGGGGATATATTGTATGATCTTCTATAGGGGGAGAGAATGCATATCTTGCCAAAGGAAGAGAGAGGCATGGTCAAAGGGGGAGAGGTGAGAGAAGAAAGCTTGGGAGCTAAAGAAGATGCTTGGCTAAAGAAAGAAAGAAGAAGAGAAAGCTTGAAGAATGATCAAGCTCCAAGCATCTAGAAGATTGGAGAAAAAGTCCAAGAGCCCAAGCTAAGAGAAGGAGCATCCAAGAAGATTTCAAGACTTGTCCAGCTTAGGGGGAGCTGAAGACTTAGTGTGTATATTCAATGGTGAGTGAGTTGCCATCAAATTGCAAAGGGGGAGATTGTTAGGGATTTTGTAGATTGCAATTTGATGGACGCATTATCATTCTAGCATCATTTGATTTACACACTTGCATTGATTTAGAATATTTTGAAATCTTGATTTTCACATGCATTGGTTTTAAGACTTTTTGAAATCATGTTTCATGCAAATTTGGTTTTAGATCTTGGATGCATTTAAGGTTGAAAAGAATTTTGTTTAATCAAGCAAGCCATTGGTTTTAAAAGTTTCGAATCTTTTTAGGCTTTTTATGGTTCATGATTTTAGCCATCTTAGTTTGATTTAAATCATGATTCCATGCTTGGTTCAGTGGCCCAAAAATCCCCACAAAGAAATACTTTGAAAAATTACATTTTAGGGATTTTGGTCCCCAGGCCCAGGTCGACCTGCATGGGCTCGGTCGACCGGCCCAATAGGGGACCCGGTCGACCGAGCCCATGCAGGTCGACCGGGTAAAGAGCCGTTGAGCTCTTTTCAAACGATCTGTTTTATGACCGTTGTGTGTACCAGGTCGACCGGGGGTATGGCAGGTCGACCAGGGAGACGCAGAAACCCACTTTTTAGGTATAAAACCAAGTTCATTCCTTTGTCAAAGTTGGAGATTTTCAAGACTCTTTTGAGGTGTTTTGAGACAAAGAAAAGGGGATGAACTAAGAGAGACCAAAGAGTCATTTGGAGAGCTAAAGCTTGGATTAATGAAGTTAAATCTCTAAGTAAGCTCTACCTCTCTTAATCATAGGTTATATGCTTTGTTTAAATTTTTGGTAAATGATTTTTAGCATGATAACTATGATGTGTTGAATCCATTCTTCTCTTAATCTTTGATCTAATTAAGATTGGATTCTTCACTTTGATTTCAATTCAAGTTGTTTTAAAATCTGCCTTAATCATGCTTAGCCAAAAACTTTGTTTTCTTTTATAGCATGATTCTTTTACTTGATTGAATCTTCATTTGTTATTTTCATTCATTTGAACTTTAGTTAAATTTGTTTAGTTTTGAAAACAACATTGCACATGCATCACATGTTCTAAGTTAGTCATTTTCATACAACTTGTGAATCTTTGATTTTCATATCATTAACAAGTTGATATTCATACATGTGATTTGCATTAAACTTCAATCAAGTCTTTTATGAGCCTTAAACTATGAAATGCTTTAAGCATATATTAATTGAGCTTTGTTTTTAACTTGATTGAAGTTATCACACACACACACATCATGAGCATACATCTTTGCATTCATATAGTGTTTGTGTGAGTTGATTTACACTTTCATATTAGCCTATTTAAGAGGCAACATCATTGAGCTTAAATTGTATCTCTTAGAGTGTTCTTTTGTGAAGACACCTTCTTTGAGAAATCCTTCATTTGTAAAGGTTATTGCTTAGCCTAAGAAAAGCATTGTGTAAAGGTTATTGCTTAGCCTAGAAAAGCATCTTGTAAAGGTTGTTGTTAAGCCTAGAAAAACAACAATGTAAAGGTTATTGCTTAGCCTATTGAAAGGCATAGATAGTGGAAATCCGGTGGGGAGATTAGTTCATGTCACGACCCCGGACCGGTCCGTAGGACTAATCCGGGATCGGGACGATAATGATAAATAAGGAATGATAACATGCACATTTGTATTCAATTTCCCACAGGTGTCCGCGGTGAGGATATCACAAACGTCAATGAACATTTCTTTTTGAGTGCGGAAGCGTGTAAAAAATCAAATAGTCCAACTATCATTAGTCATGAAGATCATAACAATAACATGAGTAAGAAAGACTGTATCAAAATGAGCAATGATATATAGCAATGTTTCCCAAAAGTTGTTAAAGTTAGACAAGTTATCATTTAGTTACAATCCCCAAAAAGAGAGGCCAACAAAGGCCAATATGAACAAAATAATAACCCAAAAGAATGGTTAAAGTATAGCTCCCAAAATGTGCGTCTCTCGTAGCAACCCGATGTCTACATGACATCGTCAGCACGCCACTCAACTAGAGGTTGCGGCTCTCCTACCGCCTCCTCTGGCCCCTCCTCAAAGAAGCCGGCAACGGGACCTGAGTACCAAAGCAAAGGATCAGACACGACGGTCTGGCAAGAGAAAGCAAGGATACAACAACAATAATATAGAGGAAATCTCTTGAAAAGCATATAAATCTGTTTAAGCAAGAACTCTCATAAAGCAGGTAAATCATTTGCTATAAAACAAGTAAACAAGATAAAACATATGAGGTAACCAAGGAATCGGGAATAACAAGGTGGCAATCACATAAAGCTAAGTCCTCTGTCACTAATGTGACAACAGTATCACGGGACGTTGATCTCAGTCACACGAGGTGAGGAGAAACAACGTATACATATATACAATATAATAATACGGGAACGGGACCACGGTAGCGAACCGGGTATCGGGACGGGGCCACGGTGGTAAACCGGGCATCGGGATCCAAACTGCAGCTGGCGGGACGGGAGAGGGATATCCAAGTCAGTGGATCAGACTGACAAGGTATCCAAGCTTAGTGATGCCGACACATAGGATAAAACCAATCGAGACATATATGAGTAAATCAAGTACAATAGATAAACGGGGAAAACGGGGGTGCTCAAGGCACACTGTCATCTCATGTCGGGCAATACATGTCTGGACAAGTCAATACTACTATCATGCTTTCGGGAAAACGATTCATGTCAAGTAATGCTTGGAAATAGAGAAATATGATGAACTATACCAATTCGGGAAAGATGATGATTTAAAGATCTATTTGAGTGGATAGGGGTCCCGTATGTCGATTATAGATATAACTTGGTACTCCTTGAGTTTGAAGACATTCCGGGCTCCTTATGCACTCTTACGATTTTCAAAACTTAAAATGAGCTTATGGTTATAACTAGATTTCATACTAGGAAAATCAAGGTTATAGACGGTCCATCCTAGGCATGACGTTAATTCGGAAACATCGACCAACCTATTCAGTCATCGAAAGGAATGGAATTCGCGATAACCAAGGCAAAAGACTTATATTTGGATATAAAGAAGTTATCGCGTCATTCTATCCCGTTCAAGATTGAAACGGATTGAACTTCGATGCCACCAAACTAACCGTGAGAAGCGTCGGCTCAAGACATCTCACCCATAGTCCAATTAGTCCAAAAAGGGTAGCCAAGGTCCCACCTAGCACTAAGGAAAAAATAAAAATCTCAAAATCCACCGGACTCAAACTGAACCCACCGATCGATCGGACCTTCGGCCAAAATTTTCTGAACAGGGACCGATCGATCGGCCGAAATTTCTACACAGGGCCCGATCGATCGGTCCAAAAACCCTTACAGTTACTGACAGACCGATCGATCGGTCTGCACGTCCGATCGATCGGTCCTGGGCGCAGTGCAGGTCCGGGACTTGGATTTTTCTCCTTTTTGTTCCTTTCTTTCCAACACTTCAACAACCACATAGAACTATGATCAAGATGACTAAAACACATGATTCCAAGACATTAAATGAGGCTATCAAGATGCATAAATATCATTTATTGCAACCATAAAAAATCAATAAATGCAATCAATGAAAGCATAAAAATCCATCAATGTTTCACCAAATCATTTGAAACTTAAAAACCTCCAAACATTCACTTGCCTCAAGTCCAAGCTAGCAATAAACAAGCCTCTACTCACTTCTCAAGATCACTTCCAAGCTACAATCAAAAATCCCCAAAAACAACCCTAAAATGGGTCAAACCATGAAATGACAATGAAACCTTTCAAAAATGCAAATGTAGCTTCCCTAAGGCTAGAAGATGAGAGGGATCACTTACTTGGATGACCTCCAAATGAGAAGAACTAGTTCAAAGAAGGTCTCAAGATGGGGAGATTGCTCCAAGAATAGTATCAAGGTGAAGCTTGCAAGGAGAGGAAGAAGATGATGAGTTCCCTTTTGAGTTTAGTGCAAGATTGGTGAGGATTTGAGATGAAGAAGCAAGAAGAAGGTGAGAAACCAAGAAAACCCTAGACTCCAATGGTTGTGCTGGAAAATGAAAGATGAAGTGAATGGAATGGCTTCTCTTGTTAGCTAAAGAGTTGGGTTGGATTGGGTCCCACAACTAATGAAACTAAATGGGCTGATATCATCTCTCTCGGGTCCTCGGATGAATTCGACGAAGAAGGAAGAATTGTTCGTTGAAATATCTAGTTTCCAAAAAGTGTATGTTTCGCGGGTTTCGAGAATCTTAAGTTTTGGGTACAGATTTTGTGTGCAATGACTGTTTTGCCCTCCGGGCTATGAAATCGGGTTTCGGGGCCTCGAATGGACACGGGATCAACATGAAAGTTGTAAGAATCCACAAGATGAATGCAACGGGCCAAAAACACAATTCACAACCAATCGGGAAAATCTCGCAAGAAAACGCAAAGCCGAAAAGGGAAACCCCCAAAGGGCCCCACAAGCTACCAATCACTCTAAAAAGCCCAAAACTAGAAACAAGGTTATTCCAAACCCAACTTAACCACAAACACTAATCAAGCTTAGCACTAACACGTAACTTAATTAGTACTAATCGGGATCACTCGGGTCGGGGTCTTACAGTTCACAAGCCGGTAGTGGATGTAGGCATTGAGGCCGAACCACTATAAATCATTGTGTGGTGGTGAATGCGTTGTGGTGATTCTTTTTAGCTTCCGCATATTGTTTGTTTATCATCACTTGTGACTAGTTTATTTTTAAGAAGTTAAAATTTGTCTAAATTGGTCATATTTGTAGCTCACCCTATTCACCCCCCCTCTAGGGTTAGGATCATCGGACTATCAACCTGAACTCTCTGATGCCTTCAGAGAACGAGTAGAGAAAAAATACCCGTTTGATGAAGATGTCGAAGAAATCTTCGAGGCTCTCGTAGCAAATGGTAAACTCACCTTACCTGAGCCCAAAAAACCGGGAGACGTTGGCAAAACCAATGATCCCTGGTATTGTCCATACCATCAGATGATCTCACATCCTCTCAATCAATGCTTAATTGTGAGAGAGAAGATCAACGAGATGTGGAAAAACGAGGTCATCACCTTTGACAAAAACTATGGGTCTGCCACCGTCAACATGGTGTCGTATGGAAAAACTTCAAAATTACCAAAGGAGAAGACCACTACTTCCTTTAAGGTGATAAAAATGACCCAGACGTCCCAAGAGTTGGTTCCTTATCCAGCACCTGACGGAAAACCTATATGGGTGCATCCCGATCTCCTAGAAGATGAAAATTGGGAGATCGTCAAAACAAAGCCTAACGCTCAACAGCGAAGGCAAGCCAAGAGAAAACTCCGCAAGCTTAAGCAGCAGGAGAAAGCTCAATCAAAGCAAGAAGTCCTGGAAAAGGCAGAGACCTCTTCCACTGCTTCGCTGGGGGCAACGGAAGAACCCAAGGCTTCAAAGGTGGAAAGAAAATTCACCCTTGAAACTGCGTAGGGGGCATCATACTCTTGTAATTCGGTGGTTGGATTCTCCATGGATAGATATGAGTCCAGTGACACTGACGAGTGGGAGGAATTCCTTGAAACAGGAGAATATCTCTCCGATGAAGAATGGGTTCCTGAATCTCACCTTATGCCGGTAATCTGGTATAACCCATATGGGCAACAGGGATCCTGGTCCGATGATGAAGGAGACCAAGAGCCTGTTCAAGGAAATGTTGTTGACTCAGCACCCGTCAACGCTCCAGCGAAACTCAATCATGTTGAACCACAAGGAGCAGACGAAGAAGAAGATTTGGCCCCCATACCTGATCCTGAAGAGTATACGAGGATCTTGCAGCGTCTTGCCTTAGAACAAGAGCATGATCTTCGCGATCATAATCCGGAATCGAAAGTCCCTGAAAATTAACAAGTGCCTCAACTCCTGAAAATGGAGAAAGCTAATGGATAGATGATCCTCTCAATCCAATGACGAGTCCGACTCCCAGTAGTCCACTCTGGAGGGATCTCCTATCAGGGCAGCTTGCAATGCGATAGCTCAGGATGATAGCGCCTCTGAAGCATCATCTATTGAAGACACGTACTCTCCGGCTACGCCTAATAGTATATCTTCCAGAGCTACATTTTCTCGGGTGACTTCCACTGAGATAACATCTTCTCAGCCTTCGTCCCCTGAAACCGTGACGTCGTAACTCACAGCTCTTCCGACTGATCATCCTGAAGAGACTTCAGCCGATGGAGACCTGGTCAGTTGGTCCAAGATACCCGACCTCATAGGAGACGTCTGGACCGACAAATTACTCGATGAAGGAGAAAAGTTACTGGATGTTGTTCAGGACTTGTTCCCGGAAAATGCTCCATGTAACGCAATCACTGAGGATGGTGACTCTGCTGCAAACACATCTTCAGTAAATGAGAAGGATCAACCCTTGGATCCCAAGGACGATCTTCCAAATGAAGACCCTTCTCAAGAAGCTCTTGAAGTTGGTAGAGGTACTCGCTCTGGCCGGGATTACCCCAAAAACTACAACCAACCTTCTTCTTCTTCTTATGTAAATCCTTCGGGAACACAAAATGTAAATGCCCCAAGCGGCAACAATAATGAACATGCAGGCCCGAAGGAGGCTTTCAAGTATGACTTTATTGAGCACTTCAAACACATACCTGCACGACTGCACATCCTGGACTTATTATGAATGTCTCCACAACTCGTGATTGTCTCATTTTAGAACTGCAAAGGCTGAATGCAGATGTCGACAAACATGCCCCACAAGTCCTACAAATTGAAATGGACTATAGGGTCAAAAAATCAAACACTCCCTCAAAGGGAGAAAAGAAGAAAGTCGAGGGATCAGGCATTGAATGCCTCTCGGTACAGAAAGCAACAAATGCAACCATCGCCTTCCGTAAGAATGATCTCCTGCTAGGTGAGACGAAGCACAACCGACCCTTGTACTTCATAGGGTACATCAAAGAAATACCGATACACAGAGTCCAGATCGAACCAGGTTCTGCACTCAACCTCATCTTTACTTCGGCACTTAAAGAGCTGGGCATCCCACCTAGCAAGCTGAGTCACACGTCTGTATCCATTTTTGGGTATGATGGGAGCGCTCAAAGGCCTATCAGCAAAATCAGGTTCAAGTTGTAAATCGGTGATCTTATCTCCGAAGTCACTGTGTATGCAATAATAACCCCTTCATGCTACAACATCCTTTTTGGACGTCCCTGGATACACGAGAATGGTGTCGTCCCTTCAACTCTACATCAATGCATCAAGTTCGTCGACAATGACGGCTCGATACATCGAGTGTTTGCAAACAAAAAGCCCTTCAAAGGCAAAGAAGTCCATTTTGCAGATGCTCAGATGTATAAAGAGGAAGAAGATGAAAAAGAGGAAGAAATAACACCCTTTGCCGAAAATCTCCAGAAAGATATAGGCAAAGCTCCTCAACAATCATCGGAAGAAAACAAACCTTCTGGTAAATCCGAAGAGAGAGATCCATCTCCCTTCGTTGTCTCTCTCAAATCTTCAAAGCCTTTGGTCATAACAACCAAAGCAAAGAAGACAAAGCAAAAGTCTGGGGGCAAGTTTGTCGTCTCCTTCGTGTCTATCATGCAAGACACGGATTCAGAGTCAGAGCCAGAAGACGACACAACATCAAGCCAAGCTGACACTCAACAAGTTCAGCCTGCTCTACCTCCAATAGAGACACCTGCTGACGTAGAAGATCCTACGTCTGCTTCCTTTGTTGTTCCGGCAACATCAGCAAAAGAGAAGCCAATCTTCTTCCATGAATCAGAAGCTTCCTCTTCAAATTCCATGGTTGAACCTTTCCAAAACGAAGGTATGCCTCAACTATTTCTATATAGTCCTATGACACAAGCTATTATGAAGAAAATGGGTTATCACACTCAGAACCCAGTCGGTCTGGGACAAGGTCGCGGTATTCTCATACCATTGGAGCCCGCCTTGACCAAAAGTCAACTAGAAGATTGGAGACTCTACGGTCATGTAGAAAAATCTTCACATGGGTTGGGGTATGATCCCGACGCTCCCACGAGACAGTTGACACAAATGCTGAAGAGTCGATCCGCCGACCAGGCCTCGACATCTGATGTCCTTGAAGACATCAATCTCCCTAGATAACTCTTTGAAGAGTCACCTGTCGAGGATCCAGGAAGCTCTACCAATCGGTATAACGTCTCTGATAATGAAGAGGAATTGTCCAGTGATACAGACATGTGGCATTCTAACCCAGAAGAACCGTCGTCTCCAAAAGAAGTACCTTATTTCACCCCAATTTCAACAAGAGACTGGGATCACCTCATAGCAAGCCTTGAGAAGATCACCGGTCCTGAAGACTCATGGCCAGAAACAAAGCCTTGGCCTGAAAATGCCTTTGAAACTCCAGAAGATTTTGTTGAGTTGGAAGCCTCCGAAAATTTTGTGGAGGAACCACCTTCGAACCTTCCAACAAAAGATCCTGTTCAAAAGATAGACTTGGAAACACCAGATGATCCACGTCCTGTATTCATAATCAAGAATATAAAGGATGATGAGTTACCCGAGTATATCTCTTTTCTTCGTGAGTTCGTTGATTGTTTTGCATGGTCCTATGCTGAAATGCCTGGCTTAGATCCCAAGATAGTAGTCCACAAACTCAATCTCCAAAAATATATCAAGCCTGTCAAACAAGGCCAAAGAAGATTCCGTCCAGACGTGATGGACAAAATTGAACAAGAAATTCAGAAACTCAAAAGCGTTGGCTTAATCCGTAAGGAACAACATCCTAAATGGTTGGCCAATATCATCCCCGTGACAAAGAAAAATGGGTAGATCAGGGTCTGTATTGATTATAGAGATCTAAATGGCGCTTGCCCCAAAGATAAGTTCCCGCCCCTATACCAGAGGCGATGATTGACAACAACTATGGGTTTGAGCGAATGACATTCGTGGATGGATTCTCTGGCTACAATCAGATAAAGATGCATCCTGAAGATGAAAAACACACATCATTTTGGACCCCATTTGGCGTGTATTGCTACACTATCACGCCATTTGGTCTAAAAAATGCTGGTGCCACATATCAATGGGCTATGATGTAGATATTCCAAGATATGCAGCACAAGACGGTTGAATGTTACGTTGATGACCTCGCTGTCAAAAGCAGAAGAAAAGAAGACCATCTGAAAGACCTTCGGGAAGTCTTCCTCCGACTTCGTAAACACAAACTGCGAATGAATCCCCTTAAATGCTTCTTCGGCGTCTCGTCGGGTAAGTTCCTCGGATTCATAGTTCAGAAAGCTGGAATTGAACTTGACCCCATCAAATTCAAAACTATTCTAGAAATGCCTTCTCCAAGAACCTTAAGAGAACTGAAAGGACTACAAGGAAGATTGTCATAGATCAGATGGTTCATCTCCAATCTCTCAGGGAAATGTTGTCCCTTCTCTCGCCTAATTAAGAAAGGTGTGAACTTTGTTTGGGATGCTGAATGTGAAGTAGCATTTTAAGATATCAAGTCATACCTAACTAAACCTCCAGTGCTGGCTACCCCTACCATTGGAAAACCATTCAGCTTGTACACAAGAGCTCTCGACCATTCTCTGGGCGCTCTGCTTGCACAAGAGAATGACTAGGGAAAAGAAGTTGCTCTATACTACCTCAGCCATATGCTGGTAGGTGCGGAGCATCGCTACTCTCCGGTTCTAGAAAGAATGCCTTGCAGTGATGTTTGATGTACAAAAGCTACGTCACTACCTTCTTTCGAACATAGTCTATCTAATTTCGAGGATCAACCTCTTAACGGTTCTCATCACAAAAGCAGGTTCTCTCAATGCCCGACTGGCAAAATGGTCCATCCTCCTATCACAATTTGATATCAGGTATGTACCACAAAAGACAATCAAAGGCCAAGCTCTAGCAGACTTCCTCGCAGAGCATCCACTGCCTAAAGATTCCCCGTTCAGAGATGATCTCCCTGACGAACCTGTCTACAACGTGGAGACTTTCTCACCAAATGCCCCCTAGGACCTGTACTTTGATGGTGCAACCAGGACAAATGAAAAAAGAAAACCGATCTCGGGAGTTGGCATCCTCTTTGTTAGCCTCGATAAGCACATGATTCCACACGCCTTCTCACTACTGGAACCATGCTCAAACAATGCAGCTGAGTACCAAGCCCTGATTGTAGGACTGGAACTAACCCTCGAATCTGGCATCGCCATGCTGGAAGTCTTTGAGGACTCTCAATTGATCATCAACCAGATGAATCAAAAATTTGAAGCCAGGAAGCCTGATCTGTTGCCTTATTACAACAAGGCACAATCACTTCACCAAAGGTTTGACATCTGTCAGATCACCCACATCCTTAGAGGTGAGAACATCCTTGCAGATGCCCTGGTCGAACTTACTGCATCCATGGCGATCCAGGGAAGGGAAAACATGCAAATTACAGTGTGTCAAAGAAGGATTCTCCCTCCTCTTAACACACACCAAGCAGTTGCTGAATGCCACCAATTGGCCAGAAGTCGGATCTTCATCCTTAAACCTCCAATCAGTGACTGGAGAGATCGGTTCATTGATTACACCATGTTCGGAATCCTCCCTGAGCATCCAAAAGAACGGGTAAGCATTCAAAGGCGAGCCCCAAACTTTCATTTGGATATACCTTCAAAATGCTTTACAGAAAATCCTTCGACGGAGTACTTCTGCGCTTCTTGTCACAGCAAGAAGCTGAGGAAACCCTCAAAGAAGTTCATGCTGGTCTTTGCGGAGCTCATCAAGTTGGTCCCAAGCTCTACGATCAGATAAAAAGGTTGGGATATTACTGGCCTACCATGGTAGCAGATGCCATATGATTTGCCAAACGCTGCCGCCAATGCCAAGTTCATGGAGACTATGTCCACATGCCTCCAGAATGGCTACACCCCACAACAATCTCATGGCCGTTCGAAGCTTGGGGTATGGACATCATAGGTCCTATCTCTCCCCCGTCAAGCAAAGGCCATCGCTTCATCTTCGCCGCTACGGATTATTTCTCCAAGTGGTCAGAAGCATTTGCGCTCAGCGAAATGTAGACCTCATCAGTCCTTCAATTCTTGCGCACCAACATTATTTATCGCTTCGGCATACCTAAAAGATTCATTCATGATAACGGACCGCAATTCCGGGATCCCCGATTCTACAGGTTCTGCTACAGGTATAAAATCCAAAGTTGTCCTTCGACTCCGTACAATCTGACATCAAACAGACTAGCAGAAGCCTTCAACAAGACACTCTGTAAAATTCTCAAGAAAATGGTCTCTAGCCACAAAAGAGACTAGGGCGACAAATTTCCTAAAGCTTTGTGGGTTTATCGAACCACCGTTCGAGGGCCAACCCATAGTAGACCATTCTCTCTGGTCTATGGATGCGAAGCTGTTGTCCCTCTGGAAGGACAAATTCCTTCCTTAAGGGTATCTTTGCAAAATGACATGACGCAAGAAAGCAATGTCAAACTGAGACTCCAAGAATTGGACAATCTTGATGAAAGACGGCTCGAAGCATTACAAAGCATTGAGCTGTACCAGGCATGCATGGCAGGATCTTTCGACAAAAGGGTCAGGCAACGTGCCTACAAAAAGGGCGACTTGGTTCTTGCAGTAAAAAAGCCAATGGTTTTCGCCGACAAATCCAAAGGCAAACTCGAACAAAAATGCGAGGGACCCTTCGTCATTGACAAAGTCTTCTCCAATGGCACATACGCACTTCTAAATATGGAAGGCGACCGATGTATGCTGCTCATCAACGACAAGTTCTTGAAGCGGTACTACCCTTGAAGACTTTCGTCACTGGGTTAGAGTAGTGCCTGCATAGCCAAAGCCTATTCTCAGGTACTCACTCGTCAAACCCGCCTCTTTTAGATTTTTCATCCTTATGTTGAGATTTCTAAAAATTCAAAACAATGCTTACTTTCATAGTTTCATTGTTCAAAAAAGAAAATCCAAAAATCCAAGTTTAGGAGCCTCTTCCCGGACTTGACCAAATTTTCGACCCTTGAACCCAAAATTCATGGTTTGAAGCAAAATCAGGACTCAGGAATTTTCACCCTAGTCCACCCTGACTTTTACAACAAAAAACATTTTTAAGTCAAAATTTACGACCCTCGTGTCTTTAAACAAAAATGGTTTTTCAAAAAAAGAAACCGCGGGGAAGCGACGATCAGTCAATACTCGCAAAACCCAAAATCGGAAGGATACGAACTCCATTCGATACTTCCAAAATTTCAAAATCACAGGGAAGCAACACTTTATCGATACTTGCAAAATTTCAAAAATTGTGGAGACGCAACATTCCAGTTGATATCCACAAACCCAAAATTCAAACAAAAAATTGAGGTCCAAAAAGAAAAAGACCTCAAAATTTCAAAAATCGTGGGGAAGCGACATTCCATCGATACCCACAAAACCAAAATTTTGAAAAAGCAAGGAAGCGACGCTTAGTCGATACTTGCGCCCAAATTCGCGAGGAGGTGACATTCCATCGATACTCGCCACCGAGTGAGCAAGGAGGCGACATTCCATCGATACTTGTAAAACCATTCAGTAGGGAGGCAACTTTTAGTCGATACTTGCATTTTTTGAAAACCAAAAACCCGGCTATAAATGCCACAAAACCCGGCTATAAACGCCACAAAAACCAGCTATAAACGCCAAAAACTCAGCTATAAATGCCACAAAAATCGGCTATAAATGCCATTTCAAAATTCGACCTCCATGCCAACGAAACGAAACTTGGTTTTCAATAAAAAAATTGGCTATAAACACCACAAAAACCGGCTATAAACGCCAAAAACTCGGCTATAAATGCCATTTCAAAATTCGGCTTCCATGCCAATAAAACAAAACTTGGTTTTCAACAAAATCGGTTATAAATGCCAAAAACCCGGCTTTCATGCCACAAAAAAAATCGGCTATAAACGCCACAAAATCGGCTTTCAATGCCACAAACAAAAAAATTGGCTTTCATGCCATCCCAAATTCGGCTCTCATGCCATTTCAAAAATTGGCTTTTATGCCATCTCAAAACTTTTTGGCTCCCATGCCACAAACAAAACCGGCTTCCATGCCATCTCGAAATTCGGCTTTCACGCCAAAACAACCATTTGATAAAAGGTTTTTCACAAAATGACAAACTTTTGATCAAATTTCTAAACAAACATTCCCATTGCTTGAATTTATCACAAAAAGAATTCGAGTGAAAAGAGGGAATACAAAAAAAAAGTGCTAAAAAAATGTCCACAAGCACTACAAAAGAAAAAGTACCAAAAAATATGTGTGTATACACGGGTACCCAAAAAAAAGAAAAAAAAGGGGTTTGTTATAAGAATCAGGAGCTGACATGATCTTCAGCCAAAGGCTCAACTCCTCAAGCAGACTCTTGACCTTAGCATCTAAAGCTTGTAGGCCACGCTTCTTCAAGATCTTCCCGTAGAATGCGGCAAAACTTCGCGATCCGTCCGCAGCACGGGGAAGCTCTTCCCAAAGAATCTGCCATTGCTCGTACTCTTGAGTCTTCCTCCGGAGATTGCTCTCAGCCTCCTCGACTTGGCGAATCAGAGACAATTCTCTGGCACAAGCTTTCACAAGGGCATCTCATTTCGTGGCAGCTTGTTCCTCTAATAGCTCAAGACGCTGCCTGGTCTCAACGACCTCCCCATCAATACGGCGCGGATCCTCTGTCAGCCCAATGATAGCCAACTCGGTAACGTTCCTCTCCTGAACAAATAGCTTCCGAGTCCGCGAGATTTCATCCAGCTCAGACTTGACCTCACCAGAAGGCTTCAAAAACATCTCATTGAAGAAGTCACCACTTGGGAAGCTCTTGGTTTCATTCCACTTGTTCCCTAGAGCTATGACTTCATCAACGAAAGCCTTTGCATCTGCGATGTCCAGCCTGACCTCTACGCTATCAGCAAGGATGTCTTGTACATGCTTAATCATGCCAAACCCATCTTCTAAATGACCGGAAGAAAGAGTCTCGATCCATGAGCTCAAAACGCTCTTCAGCACTTTCTTCGCGTACTCAAGAGAAGGCCCGGACGAAGGCTCGCCCCTCTCCATTGGTCGACTGCCCGTGTCATGTCCTACTGGAAGAGTGATCATTAAACTCTTTCTAACCAGAGACACTGGCGAAGGAATCTGCTCAAACGATTTCATCTCTGCCGCATTAACATTGGAAGAAGCAGTCCCTACTTTTGGTTCAACTGCAGCCATCCCCTGCTCTGACACTGAGAAAGACGGAGGAGCTTCTTCTGTCACCTCACAATCTGCTACCAAAACAAAAAAAGAGGTATGAATATGATCCTGTTGAAAAAATCATTATCATCAGGGTTATTGCTACAAATACCTTCTTTGACGATTGGTGGAATACTTTCTGCCTCCATGAGTTCATCCGAAGCGTCGTCAAAGGACGCGTCCATGGATGGCTCGAAATCGTCGAAATCCTGTGTCAAGTCAGCTGACAAGAAAACAAGCAACATGTTAGCAGATGACAGCACAGACAAAAAGAAAGAAAATACAAAGAAGTCATACCAGGTGAAGATTCTGGAATCACTCCAGAGTCCCTCAGTTCTTCTTCAGATGCTAAAATTGGATCCGTCGCTACCTTATTGGCTGGAACCTCAGGCATCACGAAGTCCTCATCTTCTACTGAAAAAAGGAGAGAAGGCAAATCAAAACAAGAAAATCTCAAGGAAGGAAATGGAAAGAGAAAGAAGAGGAATCATACCTTCATTAACGGTTTCCTCCTCTCGACTTCTCTTTTCCGGAGGCTCATCAGAATCCCCTGACATCTTTTCAGCGGTGGCAAAGGGGACCTCCAAATCAGGAGAGCCATCGTGTCGTCTTTTATGGCGGCGCTGCCCTCTCTTCCTCTTGCTTCTATGAGATGGTTTACTTGAAGTACCCACCCCACTGTCAAAGTCAGGAGCTTCACTTGATTCCTCACTGGATTGTCTACTCTTTCCAGTGGACTCCACGGAAGCCTTCGTTAATTCCGCTGCTTCCTCCTCTTCGAGCTGATCCAAAACCTCACTAGGCATCTCTTGTACAGCTCCTGGTCTGATATTGTCCTGCTCATTAAGGAAGCCTATCTTGTGCTTCTCTCCGGAAAGGAAAGCCAGGACTTCCTCTCGACGGACTCCATCCGATCTGCTAAGAACCTTCCCAGGAGATTGCTTGACATCAAGCTCTTTCTTGGAAAGCCCTCGATACACTGAAAAGCTTTCCGCAAACCATTTTGTGAAGCCAACAGTCCGAAAAGTGGGCAACTCAGGATAGGAAATCATAGCAGTAATGTCCTCCGCACTGTAAAAGGCCCATGCGTTCCTCCCATCCTGTAAACCTCCAAAGCGCTTCACCATGCTCGAAGGCGCTCCAACAACGCCTTGAGAAAAGCCCAATTGCAGCGCAAAATGCGAGGGAACATACAGCTGGATATCGATAAACAGATGTCTCTGGTACACCATCGTACCAACACGTATGTTAAAAAGCCACCCCTTTCTGCATTGGTCAAGGAGTAATGTCTTTCCGATCCAGCCCTGGTGGAATCACGGGAGGCTCCAAAATCAAAAGCCTTCTTCCGCAAACCTGGAGAAAGCTTCACTGAAGATTGCCCAATTTCGACGTCCCTGAACCGTTGGATCCTCAAATGGGCAGACAAAAGAGATTCGGAGACGGCTGTCCCTCTAGCCAACCAAATCATGAAAGGGTCATCATCCTGTGCAACTCCTAATCGGTGGAAGCCGGGACAGTGGTACACATTCCACAAATAGAAAATATGGGTTGAAAATAACCTGTTCATAGGGAGCCCAAGCCGAACCAAAAAAGCAGCAGCCTGCAGTTCGGTACATAAATAAGAGTAAAGAGCCGACACCAAAGCCAACCGCTCTCCGAACGCCATCTGACAAGCCGGAAAAATACAGTGTGGCCTAATGTGTGTTCCATCTCCTCCAGCAAAAACAGCCTCACCCAACCAATACGTGAGGTAAACAGTGAGATCTCTCCGCAGTGCAATGTCAGGACAAATGACGTCTGTACTCTCGAAGAACTTCTTCAAGTCATCTCGCATACAGATATCTTCTTCAAACCTGGGTTCTTGGCCCTAGCATCTTGGGCCATGCCATCAGAAGACTCTCCGCCGTCAAAGAAGTTGGAGCTACAACTCTTCCAACTGCTACACCGGACTTTCGAGCCCTCCTTTTCCTTAAAAAAATCAAAGAAGGCGACAAGCTGAAAGTACAAGAGCCTAAACTCCTCAGACTGCTCCTCAAGGACGCTGTCAATAGGCATAAACTCCTCATAGAGTTTGTCAAGGATGGGCGGCCTGGTGATGATGCTTAATTCCTTCAAAGTAAAACCGATCTCACCGTTCGTCACAATGAAGGTGTTGGTTTATGGAAGGAATGACTCTAGCATGGCCATGAAGGCCTCATCGGAGAAAACCACGGTCTTCTAAAAACCAAGAACTGCGTCGAAGATCCCGGCCTCCCTCAAAATGGCTCCACCAACCTGCTGGGTGTGATCAGTCCATGATTCCCAGCTCGAATCAACACTGAAACGGCCACGAAGTTGAAAAGGCTTCACCCAACTGCTGCTGTCACCCAGAAAAATGCCAAGGCCAACTGGTCTCAAATTGACCGCCGGATGGTCAGAACCTTGGTGCCACTAGAGGGCATCTACATGTCCATACGGACAGGCGACTTCTCCGCATATCCGGAAGGACCGCCAACAGAAACCCCGGCCTTTATCACATTGGTCCTCTTCACCCAGCCTGGAGGATCCTCCCTCTTGGGGCACGTAGGAGAAAGACTCATGATTGATACAGTCTGATCAAAGGTCGACCGGGTAGAAATAGTTCTCTCCTCACCATTAGTTGTGTAAGAGAACTGAAAGCATCTCCTTTGGTACGACAAGTCGTCAGGGACTGCATCGCCAAAGAAAAAGGTAGGCTTGGGCACAACGCTTTGATCGTCCATGACCCAAGGATGATTGCTTACCATAATTCTGTAGAACTCCTCATCCTTGAGAGCAATCAATCACTATCTCATCTCATCGTGGTTGAGGGAGACACACTCTTCCAGGTTTCTCTCCACAAACTAGACCTTCTCTCAGGCCTGCTGAACGGCTACATTAGGAGACCTGGTAGACCGACGAGGTGCATCGGAAGCAGGCTCTTTGCCCTTGTTCGTTCTGGAGGAACTACCTGCAAAGGATGAAAGAGGAAAAACTCAATCTTTAAAATGACAGAATTTTGCTAAAAAAATTCTAGCGAAATTTTGGCATGATTCTGGGACAATTCCGAAGAAAAGGGAAACATCCCGACAAAGATAGGAAGCTTGAAGATGAGCTCAGCGAAGGAGGTTTGAACTCAAACATTGCTTCGAGATCAAACCAATCTCATAAAATCTCCACAAGCTTGAAGAAGGGCTCAACATTGCTGCGAGCTCCAAATCCCAAAACTTGCAAAAGATTTCTAGGTATGCATCATCATGCTCCCAATCAATTTACTAAAAAGCATGCATCCAAAAAATCATCATGCCTTAGATGCTAGGAAAACTTTAACCAAAGTTTGACCAATTCCAACCCAACGTGGTCAAAACCAATCAAACTTTGTCAAAGTCAAAATTCATGTTGACTTGACCTAGAGATTCTAGCCTTTTATCTTGATGCATCAAAAACAAAAGGGAGAAAGAAAGACAATATGCATGAACATCTTGGAATCCATAAACCTCATCATCATGGTGCATAAACTTCATTATCATGGTGAGCAAAAAAAAAAAAAAAAAAAGAGAAGCAAAAAAAAAGGAGAGAGAAGTTTAAAAAAAAAATCTCTTTGGGCAGCACTATGATATTAAGATTTATGCACCGTAGTGAGCAAAAAAAAAAGAGAGAAGATTAAAAAGAAAACAACACGTGAGAAAAAAAAGGGGAAAAAAAAGAAGGAGAAACAAAAGAAGAAGAAAAAAAAATTATACTTCTAGAATGGAAATTCCTTGTGAAGAAAGAAAACTTACTTGAACCCATTGATGGGGAAGAAGAAAAACTTGAAGATCTTTGAAGAAGAAGAAGAATTCTTGATCTTGGAGCACTCTTGAAGACTCTTGGAAAGAAAGAAAGCAAAGGAGCAGAGATCCAATCTCCTCTTGCTTTTATAGAAGAGAGCAAACCAAATGAGGAAGCAAGGAGAAAAGAAAGGAGGTAAGTGCTAAAAATTAGCAACCTTCCTAAAAGAAAGGAAATTTGAGATATCCTCTCCCAAAGAGAAGATTCTTTGAGAAATTTTCTCCAAAAAGAAAAGGAATGAGAAATATTCTCTCCCAAAGAAAGATGCTTAGAGAAAATCTCTCCCAAAAGAAAGGAAACTTGAGAGATTCTCTCCAAGTAAGAATATTTTTAGATATTCTCTATCCAAAAGAGATATTTTTAGATATTCTTTACAAAATGACACCATGTGAGATCTAAGCCATCTTTAAAAGCTTAAGGTCCCATGGGCTAGCCCACATGAGTCAGGTTTGACCACCAAGGCACTAAAAGGGGCGTCCTTTCAAAAATTTCTTCTTACCAAGAGCATACAAAATGGTTCCATGCCTCTTTTGATTCGATTGAACCATTCAAAACAAAACAGAGAGAAAAGAAAGCCCCATGAGTTCCCAAAAAACCAAACCATCCAACCTCATGAACCAAATTAAGCCAAAATCTTGAAATTGACAACCCACAAAAACCACACCCTGGTCCCCTAACTTGCCACATAAAGCTTGTTAGGTCACAAGCCCAAAACAAAAAAATCCCCAACCCCTTGGCTCGCCACATACAACTTGTTAGGTCACAAGGTCAAAACCAAAATCCAACCCCCCAACTTGCCACATACAGCTTGTTGGGTCACAAGGTCAAACTCCAAAAATCAAACCCCGACCCCTAACCTGCCACATACAGCTCGTTAGGTCACAAGGTCAAAAAACCAAAAATCCTTCTTGATCGTCTGATGTGCCACATAAAGCCCTTAGGTTCACAAGATCAAAAGGAAAACCAAAAAATCCAAAACCCAAATCCAACTCCCTCATGTCATTTTCAAAACTTTGTCTTGAGATGGTACGTGATCCTTCTCCCTACCATAAAATCCCCTTGGAAACTCAAAAGGCTATATTAAAAAAAAATCTCAAAAACTCTTGGTCGAGTCGAAAGCTCTCCTTCAGGTTTCTCTTTAAGGCACATCGACTCCAAAAGCTACTCGTTGTTGTACCTCGAGGGGGCAATTGTTGACACCAAAAATTGTTAGATTGTATGGACTCAATCCATCAGTTGATGTAATAAACTGATTAATTTCTTTATTTATCAATAAAATCATGCTTTCCTTTCATGAGATGAATGGTGTTTATTACTTAATGCACATGACCAATACATATGACATAATGGTTCATGAGATGAACCGGGTTCCATTAGTATATTCGATGTGATATATGTATATGGATGAGATCCACATACGGGAGACATGTGTCACAAATCTTATACTTAAAATATCTTCACAACCAGTGATGAGACTGGGCATCTCATATGATAAGGTTGAAGTACTTTGATCACTATGAGATAGTGTGATTTGTCTCGATCATCAGAATGTAAGATTCTGGATCATAGTGCTGGTACATTAGATGTATTAAAGGACCATGAGAAGCACCTTATGAAATATTGTCTCGATTTAAGGATTACTCTCATAATTCCCTAACAATAGGCTCTTAATCTTGAGACATTGATGAACTCAAGTTTCTATCTATTCTTTTGCTTTGAGTCACCAATGAGTGAGGCTAACTGTAGGTCAACACCTCAGTGTCTTGGGTACGTGGTAGTAGCACTGTGGGAACATCCAATGGTTAATATGGAATCTATCTACATTATCCCCTTGTGCCAATTAATGGATTTATCATTAGTAAGTGCGCACTCATCTCGATTAAGAGTTAATTGGATGGTACTGATGATCACTGTAATTAATTGGGGCTCAAGGATAATAAGATGTGGATCAAAGATTGGATGGGACAGATTTATTCCAATTGATCCATGGATAATGATAGAGGGGCCTACTTGTGGGAATTGGGAAGTTTATGGTCTTCATTGTAATTTATTCCTAAGACTGGAGTGCAATTGTATTTATATAGTGGTGTTATTTGTAATTAACTGTGGGCCCGGATTACACATGAGATGTGGGGTCGTGTGTCCCAGTTGGAGCCAGCTTTCTAAGGAATCCCTAGTGGTCCCCATGCTAGCCCAAGTATTAGAAAGATTCTATTCTTACTTAAACTCTAAAATGAAGGAATTAGAAAGTTACTATTTCTATTTGAAGTGGGACTTCTAATAGTGGTAATAGTAAGCTACTAATTTGTGTGGAAGTGTGACTTTTAATACGAATTAGTAAGAGAGATAAGAGAGGAGACTTGAGGGCTATTTAAAGGGGAATACACCCCTTGGACGTCCATGACATAATACCCACGCCCAAGAGCCTCTAGTGCAAGCGTTGCACGACTCTTCTTCTCCTCTTCTCTCTTCTAGTTACCTTCTAGTTCATTAGAGTTTCTAGTACGGTTTTCTCTTGAAGATCCCACACATCTTCTTGAGAAAAGAGATCTGATAGAGGTTCATAGCGTGGAAGACAACAAGGTCTTGGAGATCTCTAATTGCTTCAAGAAGAGTTCTTGTTCTAGTTGGTTGTCTTCTCCTCGATTAGAGCACTACCGGGCTCCAAAGATATAATCTACTTCTTTACTTGTTGTAGAATATTTTGTTGCATGTAGTTGCTGATTTTTATCTTCTAGATAGGTTATATTGCTGTACATGATTGATGAGAAAGAGGGATTACATCCTGGATGTGTGGTTTATGGCCTTCTAGATACTTGATCCCTGAGTCAAGTGGGTCAAAAGTTTTAAAATCTATCCACGAGGCCCACCTACTTCCAACAAAAATGTCACTTTGCCCCTTCAACATCAAGAAGCCCCATGAAGACGCATCCTACTACAAATAGGCAATGCCGCTTCAAGCATCAGATCTTGTCAGAATCACTTGAAAACTGATAGATCCTTCAAGACAGCCAAAAAATTGGCATCGGCGTCGTCGAAGACATCAAAACTTCGATCAGAGCCTATGGATGGTTTCAAAATACCTCCAAAAGGCTCCACGTCAAATTTCAGGTCATTCCGACAATGTTTGACCCGACTTTGACGCTCTAAAAGAAAATCAAGCCCCTCAGCGGCAAAAACCACCTAGACTATTACTCATCAAACGGAGCACATGGGCAGCTTCAATATACTTTAAAAGGGTTGCACGTCAAATTTCAGGTCATTCCGACAATATTTGACCCGACTTTGATGCTCCGAAAGAAAATCAAGGCTACCGGCGGCAGAGCACCCCGGGACCATGACATCCAAATTGGAGCCAATGGATCATCTCAAAATGACTCCAATAGGCTCCCTGTCAAATTTCAAGTCAATCGGACATCGGTTGACGACACATCAAAGCGCGACATCTTCCTCGCAGCGAAAGGACCCCAAACGACTTCAAAACTCAAGCAAACGCCCATGGTTGGTACCATCTACTGCTCAAGAGGCACTTTTGACAAAAAAAATGGCAACTCTGCGTGGCAAAGTCTTCGCCTTTTCTAAAAAATAGGAAACTTTGTACTCCGATTTGCACGGCTTCTCGTCAAGTTTTCTTTAGGAGAATCAAGCCAAAAAATGAGGAAAAATGTCAAGAGAAATACAGGAGAAAAAAAGAAGAAAAAAAGCTCAAAAAATGGCAGAAAAAATGGCGACCAAAGGGGAAAATCCCCTCATCGTCGCCAGCGACCATGGCCCACGGTCGCAGGCAACCTTGCCCCATGGTCCCCGGCGACCATGCACCCTGATTTTTTTCACATTTCGGGAGTTCCAACCTCTGTGATTTCCTGAAAATTTGATTTTCAACGCTCGGAATCGACTGATCTCCATCTACATCTCGGATCCACCGTCAAGAGCATGAAATCGTCATCGATCGCTCCAAGATCGCCATCCGGCTGACCAAGAAAATGCACCTTCTGTCTGACCGATCGAGAAATCGACAAGACAGATGTCACCGGCCCACTGGTAACAACCTATGTCTGAAGTTGCATGATCATCCGACATCGATCGACATGAAGATCCATCGTCAATCATCGCAAGAAGAATTCCAAAAGACGTGGTGCGGCCCGCGACTCTTTATCTCCTCGACGACTACTTAATGCTATTAATTGATCCAACTAAATGCGGTCATGAACTCATTATTTTGGACGGCCCAATCAGATTCAAGGAAATGGGAGTTACAAGTCCAAGTAATCATGACATTAAAGTTATGAAACTCCTCTCATCATGGAGATTAAAGGCAATTAAATGCCTATTATCTCCACCGGCCAATCAGAAGCCAAGAAAAAGGAGTTACAAAATAAAGGAATTAAAACCTGTAGCTCCTCCCATTATGTGGTTTTAATGCATTAAAACCCATAAAGTCACCTAAAGGCTACCCAATGCCTATAAAAGGAGGTGACTCCAAGAAGCCAAGGACAACACACAAAATCCCGGAATTCCGAACTCAAGATCCAGAAGCCCTGCTACTTTGAAGAAGCTAGAAGAAACTCTGCTGCAACAAACACCAAAAGGTGATCAAAGTCCCCCCCCCCCCTCTCCAAGAAAAAGCCTTCTCTTCTCCTACTCAACATGTCCAAGACGTGGCTCTTCAGCCCATCTCTTCGTTTTTCATTGGGTATAGGACCTTCCCTTGGTCCTTATCCTTTAAACAACTGAAGTCTGAGCCAAGCCGAAGAATCAAAGCATCAAGTGTTCTCATCTGAAGAACGATGGCGAAGTCCATACATGACTTGCGACCATCGATCTGAATTGGTCCCCACAGTCTCATGAGAAGTCAGATTCCTTTTCCTACTTTTTTGTTGTACTTTGTATTTTCTTTAAGAGACAAAAAAAACTCACAATTCTTGTCTTTCATTTTGATAAGATTTGTAAATCGCCTTTCACGACAAACAAAATCGCCTCTCACGGCATTCAAAAACTGTCTCTTTTCTTAAATATATGTGCAATGGAAAGTTAGAAAAAATGTTGATTTCCTTTCTACTTGCGAAGGTGGGTCTCTGGATCACGATTTCTAAATTCTAAGTAGAATAGAAAATCTAGCATACCCGTATAAAAATGTAGATGCCCTTTCCCCCCCCCCCCCCCCCCCCCCGCCTTTCTTCCCTCCATTCGGATCCTCTCGGTGACCCCGGGGACGGATGGGAGAGGAGAGGAAAGAAAAAATCGGGTCCATCAGTTTTACTCTTGCACTTGATCGTGTGAGCTAGATTCCACGTGTCTCAGAATCCTCACCGCGGGAACCTGTGGGAAATTAAATATTAAATTTCAAATTAGATTGACGCATCACACATCGCTGGCCCGGTCCCACCTCACCTCGGTCCGGGGTCGCGACAGGACTGGTATCAGAGCGGGACTTGTTTCAGGCACTTAAAAGAAACTAGAAAATCCTAGGAACGTGGCGAGGATTCGTGAGTTCAATAGATTTGTTTGGTATAGGACATAAGAAACCCTCAAACCATGTTTATTGTGTACTAACTCTTTGTTTTAGAACATCATGCCTCCAAGAAAAGCTCCAAATAACAATGCTTCTGGCAGTAATCAGAATGAGTTGGATTCGACCAATGCACTAACCACTACTCAATTCCAAGAGCTTATGCTGGCTATGCTAGATCAACAAAGGCAAGAAAATGAGAATCAAGCAAGATTCCAAGAACAAATGGCAAAAAAAGATGAAGAAATGGCTCAAGTCCAGAGGCAACTCTTGGATTTTTGCAAAACAGGCCTCAAGCTCCACCAGTTCAACCTTTGGGTCCACAGATTGTTATCAACAATAGGGATCATGACCGTAATGTGCTACTTGAGAGGTTCAGGAAGAGAGGACCAAATGAATTTTCAAGCAATGAGGACCCGTTAGTGGCAGATGATTGGTTGGCAAATACCAAGAAAGTCTTTGATGTCTTCATGTGCACAGGAAGACAGAAGGTCAACCTCATAGCTTTGTTGTTCTATGGTCTTGCAGACCAATGGTGGCAAACGGTTAAGGAACCATATATGACTATGGCTAATGAAGGTGCTTAGGCATCTTTCAAGACACAATTTCAAGACAAGTACATTCCTAACCACATCAAGAAATAGAAAGCTATTGAGTTCCAGCAACTCAAACAAGGCAGCATGACCGTTTTGGAGTATGTTACCAAATTTGAGAGACTAGCTAGATATGCTACCGAACTGATTGATATTGAACAGAAGAATATAACAAAGTTCTTTGAAGGATTGAACCCGATTATCATGAGAGATGCCATAGGAGTAGTTCCACCAGCTACCTTTGATGAGGCTCTTAAATGGGTATATAAATTTGAAGATATCAACAACATGGTCATTCAAGATAGGAAGCAGTACCACCAGCAGCAAAATCAGAGGCAGCAACATAGCAAGCGGCCAAGGCAGGAGCAGAATCAAGTGAGGCAAGGTTATGCTCACTATGGCAAGAATCATAAAACTCAAGAATGTCGCAAGGCCACAGGAGCTTGTTTCAAGTGTGGGGCTATGAACCATGCAATCAAGGATTGCCCACAACTCCATAACCAAGGCAACAAGAACCAACCTCAGCGTCAAGTAACTCCCCAAAATCAGGCACCAATTCAAAATTAGGTTGGACCACCTCAGCAGCAACAATAGCAGCAAGTAAGACCACAAGCACAGAATCATAATGCTCGACCTCCACAGCAGAATAGAAATGCCCCAGGGAGGCAGAATCAAGCATAGAATAGACAACAACAGCATGGGCGTTTATTATATCTCAATCGTGTGGATGCTGAAGCAGCAAGAGACGTGGTAGAAGGTAAACTTCTTGTTTGTGGAATAGAAGCACGGATTTTATTTGATCCTGGATCAACACATTCATTTTTATCTCCTATATTTGGCAAGATGATTGATGCACCACATTGTGAATGTGATTACTTTTTTATTGTCACCACACTAGTAGGTAAATAGGTTACTTGTAAAACCTATTACCCTAGTTGTCCAGTCTTGTTAGGAGATGTTAAATTACCAGCAAACCTTATTGTTCTGGACATGCATGATTTTGACTTCACCTAGGCATGGATTGGTTAGAAGCATATCATGCTACCATGGATTGTTTTGGTAAAACAATAACATTCAGATTGCAAGGAAAACAGGCAGAATTGATTTTTCAGGGAAACATGAAGAAAGCTAGAGCATGATTTATTTCAGTGTTGAAAGCAAGCAGATTAGTACAGAATGGGTGTGAAGCATATATTGCATTTATCATGGAAGATAAACAGTCCCAAGGGGTGGAGGAAATCCCCGTAGTGTGCGAATTTCTAGAAGAAATTATGGGATACCACCAATTAGAGAAGTTGAGTTCACAATTAAGCTTCTTCCAGGGACAGCTCCGATCTCTATTGCACCATATAGAATGGCTCCAGCAGAAATGGGTGAATTGAAACTTCAATTGTAAGAATTATTGAGCAAAGGCTTCATTAGGCCAAGTATTTCACCTTGGGGAGCGCCCGTAATATTTGTGAAGAAGAAAGATGGAAGCTTGAGAATGTGCATTGACTACAGAAGATTGAACCATGTGACCGTCAAGAACGAGTATCCATTGCCAAGAATAGATGAATTGTTTGACCAATTGAAAGGAACAACCTATTTTTCAAAGATAGACTTGAGGTCTGGGTATCATCAGTTGAGAGTTAGAGACTCAGATGAGAAAAAAACAACTTTCAGAACTAGATATGGGCATTTCAAGTTCTTAGTGATGCCCTTTGGCTTGATAAATGCACCCGCAATCTTTATGGCCCTTATGAACAAAGTCTTCGCACAATACTTGGACCACTCTACGGTGGTATTCATCGATGACGTTCTAGTGTATTCTAAGAGTAAGGAGGATCATGAAGAACACTTGAGGACATCATTACAGCTTTTGAAGGACAACCAACTTTATGCAAAGTTCAGTAAGTGTGAATTCTGGTTAGAGCATGTTGCTTTTCTAGGCCACATCATCTCAAAAGAAGGTTTAGCAGTTGATCCAACCAAGATAGAAATAGTTGTTAATTGGATGAGACCGAGCAGTGTGACTAAAATCAGAAGCTTTTTGGGATTAGCAAGCTACTATCGAAGATTTGTCCAGGGTTTTTCATCTATTGTAGCACCCTTGACAAAATTGACTGGGAAGAGTGTCCCATTTGTTTGGATTGAGCAGTGTGAAACAAGTTTCCAGGAATTAAAAAGAAGGTTAACCACAGCTCCAATCCTCACGTTACCATCGGGCAGTGGTGGATTTAATGTCTATACAGATCCATCGAATGTAAGACCGGGTTGTGTATTGATGCAAGATGGCAAGGTGATTGCTTATTGCTTAATATAGTTAAAGGATCATGAGAGGAACTATTCAACCCATGACTTGAAATTGGCAGCAGTTGTATTTGCCTTGAAGATGTGGAGACGCTATCTCTATGGAGAGAAATTTGAAGTCAATTCAGATCACCGAAGTTTGCAATACTTGTTCTCGCAAAAGGACTTAAATATGAGACAGAGACAGTGGATGGAATACATCAAGGATTATGACTTTCCAATCATGTACCATCCAGGCAAAGTGAATGTAGTAGCTGATGCGTTGAGCAGAAATCCAGTAACCATGGCCAGTTTGAGAGGAGTTAGTGTTTTTCAGCAGTTTAAAGAGTTTGGTGTGGAACTGTAAACACTGAAGCTGGGTGTGATGTTAGCAAATATGACAGTATCTGAACCTACCTTCATCCACAAGATCAAGGACAGTCAATTGCAAGACCCAGACTTAGCAAAGATAGTAGAGCATATCGTAAAACGTCCATATTTCAAGATGGTGAACAGGATAGTGTATTTTCGTGACCGGTTGTGTGTGGCCAAATGTGGATGACTTGAAGAATGAAATAATGAATGAGGCTCATAGTACAAAATATTCCATGCATCCGGGTAGCACGAAAATGTACCACAATTTGAAGAATAGATTTTGGTGGAACAACATGAAGAGAGAGATAGCAGCATTTGTGTCTTACTGTCTGACTTGTCAGTTGATTAAAGCAGAACATCAGAAGCCCCCAGTTTTGCTACAATCGTTAGAGATTTCGGAGTGAAAATGGGAGCACATCACCATGGATTTCATCTCCGGTGTGCCAAATACAAAGAAGGGGAATAATGTAATCTGGATTATTGTAGATCGTCTAACAAAGTCTGCTCACTTCATTCCGATGAAGACAGGGAATATGATGCATATGGCACCGCTTGCAAAACTATTTGTTGATGAGATTTTTAGTAGACATGGTTAGCCCGTCTCCATCAATTCAGACAGAGACAGCGAGCTTGTTTCAAAGTTTCAGAAAACTCTTCATGAATCTATGGGTACCAAACTTCAGTTTAGCACAGCTTATCATCCTCAGACCGATGGTCAGTCAGAACGGACGATACAGACTCTTGAAGAGATGTTAAGCGCTTGTGTATTTGATTTCAAGGTTCAGTGGGATGAGTACTTACCGCTTTGTGAGTTTGCTTATAACAATAGCTACCACTCTAGCATCAGTATGGCGGCACCTTTCGAGGCACTCTATGGCAAAAGATGCAGAACTCCAGTGTGTTGGGAAGAAATCGGTGTGCGTAGTTTTCATGGACCGACGATAGTTGGAGAGACAAGTGACAAGGTCAAAATGATTCATGAACGTTTGAAGATCGCCCGAAGTAGACAGAAGAGTTATGCAGACACTCGCAAAAGAGAATTACAATTTCAAGTGGGTGACAAAGTGTTCTTGAAGGTTTCACCGGTTAAAGGGAATTTGAGATTCAGACAGAAGGGCAAATTGTCAAGAAGATTTATTGGTCCGTATGAGATTGTGAGCAAGATTGGAGATGTTGCCTACAGACTTGCGCTAACGCCGGAACTCTCCGAGGTAAACAACGTATTTCATGTTTCCATGCTCAAGAAATATGTCCATAGTCCTTCTCATATACTACAGCACGAGCCCTTGGAGATTCGAGAAGATGCCTCATATGTGGAAAAGTCGATCAGAATCATTGATACCAAGGAGTAAGAATTGAGGAATCAGACTATCCATTGGGTCAAGGTACTTTGGGAAAATCATGAGCCAGAAGAAGCCACATGGGAACTAAGAGAACAAGCTTAGAGGAAGTATCCACAGTAGTTACCAGAGGTAAATGTTTGTTTTATTTAGTGGACCAAATACCCAAAGGGGTGGAGGATGTTAGACCGCGGCCCAGATTATCTCGATTAGTGAGTACTTAGTTTGTGTTTAGTCCTAAGTGGGTTTAGTGATCGTGGGTTAGAATATAATTAGTCCTGGACATAGCTTTGGGAATTTTGAGAGCGTTTGATATTAGCTAGACACACTCAGGAAGGCCTGAGTGTACGTGCAAGCATGAGGGGATCGTTTTGATTTCCATTGCAAATGTGATTTTGATTTCTTTTAAATGGTTTTAGTATTTTCTACAACTTTCATTTTCAGCCCGTCTATGTTTGAAGCCCAGAAATACAAGTTTTTGGCCTAAAAGGGTAAAATTGTCTTTTCACACCCAAATCTGGACACAAATTAAGAAATCTCAAAAACCATGTCAAAGTTATACTTTTTGGAAGCTAGATTTTTTTAGTATCATTTTGTCCTTCTTCATCGATCTCGTCTAGAGCCCGCAAGATCATGTTTTAGCCACTTAAAGATTCAGACATGTTGGGCCCCATTTCCAGCAAACTAAAGTCCTTCTTCCTCTCCCTCACGTTCATTTTAGAACTTCCTGCTACTCTTTTGAAAGACTTGGAGCTATAGAGAGAAAGAACTCTTTTCCTCCATATTCTCCCTCTTGCATGCACTAGCTAGGAGTCTCCAAATAGAAATCTAAGACCACCATCTTCTTCCTCTCCTTCCAAGCTTTCCATTGATGCAATTTTCTTGAAGATCCCTACTGGAAAACCTCCCCATTTTCTCCTTGCTTCTTGTTGGAACACCTCTATGTAAGAGCTTCAACCCATCTCTTCAATGGAGTCTTTTTAACTCCTAAAGAACTTGTTTTTCATACATGCAAACCCATTGTGGAAGTGGGTTCTTTGTTTTCAATTTGAATGAGTTTTGAATGGATTTTCATGGGGGTTTTTGTAGCTTCTTGGCTCAGCTCTAGAAATGGATTTGTGAGGAGGAGATTGTTTAGCATTTGGGCGAGGCAAGTAATCTTTATAGGAATGTGGATGCATGTTTGATATGGATTTCATCTTTGCTTCTAAATATTCTTTTAGCTATGTTATTGAGTTTTCAATCAAGATGTTTTAGATTCATTCATTTTGGATTTCACTTATCTTCATGCAAGTATGTTAATCACTCTCCAAGTTTCTGAAATTCTGTTTTGAATTATAAGCATGTGTCTTGCCTAGAAATCTTGATTTGATTATTGATGAAGAATGGAAATTTAATGCTTTAGATTGTGGATTGAATGGTTAGGAAATGTGTAAATGATCCTTTGGAGAGCATGAAGGCTCAGGGAAGTGCAGGTGAACCATATGTGAGAAGACGGGAAGAGGAAACTCAGAAAAATTCACACAGGAAGTGCAGTTTCTGCACTCAGCGGAGACAGGCAATAGCCTGTCCGCTCGAGCGACCATGAGTGTCATCTCGAGCGAACAAGCCACTCCCTGGCGCGGACACAAACAGAGGCCTGTTCGCTCGAGCAAACAAGCTAGTGTCCGGAGCGTGACAGACAGAGAGCGGTCTGCTCGAGCGACCTTTATGGTTCGCTCGACCAAACAGTCTCGCTCGAGCGAAGGGTATGATCACTCGAGCGAACCTGGTAATTTCCAGGCTGAATTATATATTCCCTCATGGATTCTTGGGGACTAAAAACCTAGACTATGCTAAGGGTTCTAACTTGACATTGTGCAATTGGAATTCTAAAATGTAATCTAACTTCGGGGACACCAATTCGTTTTACTTTCCGACATTTGGGTTTCAATTACACAAAGATCAACGAATGGTCTTAGCATATGCTTGATGGATTTCTTGTTTGAACTTCAGTTTTGATACAATAAAGTATAATCGTGTATTCGTTTCGAATTTCAAGAATAAGCTAGTTTGAAGAATTTTTCAAGAAGCAAAAATGGGGATCACTTCTTAAGCGTGTTATGCATATATTTTTATGCCTTTTGCTAGCCGTGTCTTGTCTCATTTTGATAAGTGATTTCCCCCTTTCAAGTTCGATTTATTTAAGAAATGTTTCGACGTGTTTTGTGCATTCATGAATTCAAGTGAACACCGCTGAGCTTGGACTGCCCCTTCAGTCTGATCCACTATCTGGGGGTCCTTAAACATGTGGGCTATTTGTAGATTGGTCGTGTATTCTATTACACATCGTGTGTGTCCGGTTCCGCGGCCAGAAATCCCCGTCTACCTAAGTGTGGCATGGGAATCGTGTTTCGTGCATCATGTTTATCATGCTATTCATGTGTGCTTGCTCTTTTCATTTTATATGATAGAGAAAGGATGGGCTCTTTGTGGATTTACTATTCAAGATATTATAAGTATTCATGCTAGCTTGTTTTAGTATCTTAGCTTGTTTTGTATTTTCGTTTTGTTCGTATTTTTTAAATGCACCTTAGTAAAGTACTTGTTTCAAATTCAGCAAATTGTTTTAATATGATTTCCTTGAACATCTATTGTTTCATGCTCATGCCTAAATTAATTACCTGCCAAACCATCGTGTTTGATGCTCGTTACTTTGGTGCCCACGTGTCGGAGACGTTGCCTTTCAGGAGGAGCGTCCGGAGGAGGCTATTGAGCCGCCCCTAGTCAGAGAGTGGCAACCCGACGATGTCAACAACTCGTCGGGTGGGATCCTGAGTTTCGCTTCATTTTGTCATGGGTTCTTTTTGTTATTTTGGAAATTGTATTGGCCTTTGTTGGCCTCTTACTTGGGATGTAACAAACTTAAACTACTTTTGTGATAACTTATAACTTGAATCTTGGTGGGGATGCTTTGTGATATTTCCTACTTATGATACCTCGTCTTGTTAATTTTACTCTTGCACTTGAAATATTATTCGTGCTTGTCTTGATGAGATTTGTTACACGCTTCCGCAAACTTGATCGTGTGAGCTAGATTCCACGTGTCTCGGAATCCTCACCGCGGGAACCTTTGGGAAATTAAATATTAAATTTCAAATTAGATTGACGCATCACCCGTCGCGGGCCCGGTCCCACCTCACCTCGGTCCGGGGTCGCGACAAGAATAATATAGATAGATTCCATCTTGACCATTGAATATCCCCACAGTCCTACTACCACGTACCCAGGACACCAAGGTGTTGACCTATAGTTGACCTCACTCATTGGTGACTCAAAGCAAATGAATAGACAGAAACTTAAGTTCATCAATGTCTCAAGATTGAGAGCCTATTACTAGGGAATTATGAGAGCAGACCTTAAAATAAAGACAGTATTCCATAAGGTGCTTCTCATGGTCCTTCAATACATCCAATGTACTAGCACCGTGATAAAGAATCTTACATTCTTATGATTGAAACAAATCACACTATCTCATAGTGATCAAAGTGCTGCAACCTTATCAGATGAGATGCCCAGTCTCATCATTGGTTGTGAAGATATTTAAGTATAAGATTTGTGACACATGTCTCCCGTATGTGGATCTCATCTATACACATATATCACATCTAATATACTAATGGGACCCGGTTCATTTCATGAACCATCATGTCATATGTATTGGTTATGTGCATAAAGTAATAAAACACCATTCATCTCATGAAAGGAAAACATAATTTTATTTATAAATAAAAAAATTAATCAATTTATTACATCATCTGATGGATTGAGACCATGCAAACTAACAATTGGGTCACAATGTCAAAACCAAAAACCAAATCTTAACCCTCTCAACTTGGCACATACAGCTTGTTGGGTCACAAGGTCAAAATAAAAAACCAAACCCCGACCCCCTAACCTGCCAAATACAACTTATTAGGTCACAATGTAAGACCCCGACCCGAGTGAATCCGATTAGTGCTAATTAAGTTGCGTGTTAGTGCTAAGCTTGATTAGTGATTTTTGGTTAAGATGGGTTTGGAATAGCTTCTGATATAGTTTTGGGGATTTTGATTGGCTTTGTGTTAGTAGGGCCCTTTGAGGGTTCCTTTTCATGACATTGCATATGTTTGAGGATTTATCGGAGGTTTTTACATTCATGATTTTAATCCCGTTTTACTCGCTTTGATGATCCCTACAACTTTTATGTTGATCCCGTTTTCGTTTGAGATCCCGAAGCCCGAATTCTTGGCCTAGAGGGCAAAACAGTCATTTCACACCAAATCTGTACCCAAACTCAGTATTCTCGAAACCCGCGAAACATATACTTTTTCGAAACTAGATATTTCGACGAACATTTCTTCCTTCTTCGTCGAATTCATCCGAGGTTCCGATAGAGATGATTTCAGCCCATTTAGTTCCTTTAGTAGTGGGACCCAATTCATTGTTAACAAAGGGGACGCCATTAACCCATTCACTTCATTTCCATTTTTTCCAGCACAAGAGGTGAGAGCTAGGGTTTTCTTCATCTTCTTCTTGCTCTTGCCTCTTATCACTCAATCCACTCTCAAGCTTGCACCAAGAGAAGATTAGAGATCATCATCCTCTTCCTCATCACCTTAGCTCTCCATTGACACCATTGCTAGAGAAAAGCATTCATCACAAGACCTTCCTTGAGCTCACCATTGCCATTAGAGGACCTTACAAGTAAGTAACCCCCTTCATCTCCTAGATTGGTGTTCCTCTAACCCTATAGGAGCTTCACCTTCATTATTGGAAGGTTTCTTTGTGATTTCATTTTTTTGACCATTTTAGGGTTTTATTTGGGGATTTTGCCTTGTAGCTTGGATTCATTGTCTTGGAAGACTTGATAGAGCTTGATTTCTTTGTTAGAAGACCTAAGGCAAGTGAATAAATGATGGTCCTAAGATTTTATTGATTTTTGGACATTTTCCATTAATGTGCATTTATTGCTTTGTTTTGAAATGAATGCTCATGATAAGTATTAATGACACATTTATAATCTTGGAGAAGTAGTGGTTTATGGCAATGAATGTCTTCTTGTTTTGTTGCAAAGGTACATATAGATTGTGAAATGGTTCCCTTCTCCTTTCTCCTTGTGTTGAATGTATGGTTGGTAGAGGAGAATTTGATTGATTAAATGGAGGATTTGTTGTAGTTTGGAGGGAGAAATAGGCTCCTCATTTGATGTGTAAGAAGAGCTAAAAGAAGGTTGTAAAAAGGAAGAGAAAGAGAGGAACTGAACTGCCCGAAATTCAGTTTCTGGACAGTTCGCTCGAGCGACCATGACAGTTCGCTCGAGCGACCTGTCCAGAAAAGGATACGGGTTTTCCAGTAGCTTGGTCGCTCGAACGCATTTTAATAACCACTCGACCGATGGGTTCGCTCGAGCGAACTCTTCGATTCGCTCGAGCGATGCGGTCTGCCTGGCATAGGTCACGCTGGTACCGAAATTTCGACCGATCGATCGGCCCTTCGGTCCGATCGATCGGGGGACTCAGTTTGAGTCCAGTGGGTTTTGAGATTTATTTTTCTTGTGGACCTTGGCTACCCTCTTTGGACTCACTTGACCATATGTGAGAGCGTCTTGAGCCGATGCTCTTCACGGTTGGTTCGGAATGCATCGAAGTCCAATCTATTCAATCTTGAACGGGATGGAACGACACGATATCCTCTTCGTACCTAAATGCAAAGTCTATTTCCTTGGGTATCGCGAATTCTATTCCTTTCGGTGACTGAGTAGGTCGCTCGATGGTTCCGGGTTGACATCATACTTAGGATGGACCATTTATAGTCTTGATTTTCTATCATAGCATCTAGTACTATCCATAAGCTCATGATAAGTTTTAAAAATAGTAGAAGTGCATAAGGAGCCCGGAATGTCTTCAAACTCAAAGAGTATCAAATCATTGCAATAATCGACATACGGGACCCCTATTCACTTAAATAGATCTTGAAATCAATATTTTCCCGGAAATTGTAATAGTTCGTTTTATTCTTCATTTCCAAGACTTACATTACATGACTTGTTTTCCCCGAAAGCATTGAAGTTACTCTAGTAACAGTTACTTGTCCCGAAGTGCATTGCACCACTTGATATGTCAGTGTGCCCTTGAGCACCCCCGTCTTGCCCGTCTGATTATATACTTGTACTTGATTTACTTGCATTGTCTCGATTGTATTTGACCTATGAGTCGGCACCACTAAGCTTGGATAACCTCGTTGGTTTGATCCACCGACTTGGAGATCCCCCTCTTGTCCCGCCAGCTGCAGTTTGGATCCCGCTACCCGGTCATTACCGTGGTCTTGTCCCGATACCGCAGATTGCTACTGTGGTCCCCGATGCCCGGCTCGCTACCGTGGTCATGTATAGTATATGTATTTATATGAGATCCCCTGTTTCTCCTCACCTTGAGTGACTGAGATCGGGGCCTAGTTATTGCTCTATCACCTTAGTGATAGAGGACTTAGCTTCGTGTGGTCGCCATCTTGCTTGTCCCTGATTCCTTGGATACCCCATGAGTTTTACCTTGTTTACATGTTTTATAGCAAATGATTTACCTGTTTTATGAGAGTTCTTGTTTAAACAGATTTCTATGCTTTTCAAGAGATTTCATCTATTATATATTGTTGCATCCTTTCATTCTCTTGCCAGACCGTCGTGTCTGACCCATTTGCTTTGGTACTCAGGTCCCGTTGCCGGTTTCCTTGAGGAGGAGCCGGAGGAGGCGGTAGGTGAGCTGCAACCTCTAGTTGAGTGGCGTGCTGACGATGTCATGTAGACATCGGGTTGCCAAGAGGCGTAACATTTTGGGGAGAACTTGTTAACCATTCTTTTGGGTTATTCTTTTGTAGTATTGGCCTCTGTTGGCCTCTAATTTTGGGGAATGTAACTAAATGATATTTTGTCTAACTTTAACAACCTTTGGGAAACATGCTATAGATCATTGCTCTTTCTGATACATTTTTGATATTGATGTTAATGCTTGCATGACTAGAGATAGTCCAACTATTTGATTTGCTACACGCTTCCGCACTAAAAAGAAATGTTCATGCAAGGTTGTGATATCCTCACCGCGGACACCCGTGGGAAATTGAATAAATTAAATATGGTGGATGTAGATAATCCTCACCAATCATCATCCACCCATTAGTCCCCATCCCGGATTGGGGATTTCCCGGTCCGGGGTCGCGACACACAAGGTCAAAAAGAAAATCCAAAACCCAAAAACCCAAATCCAAATCTCTCATGTCATGTTCAAAACTTTGCCTTCAGATGGTACATGATCGCTCTTACTACCGTGACATCCCCTTGGAAACTCAAAATGCTACTTTATCAAAAGAAAACTGTTCAAAGACTCTTGGTCAAGTCAGAAGCTCTCCTTCAAAATTCTCTTCGAGACACATCGACTTCAAAAGTTATGCAACTCGTCATTATACCTCGAGGGGGCATTTGTTGACACAAAAAATGTCACTTTGCATCCTTAACATCAAGAAGCTACATAAAGCCGCATCCTACTACAAACAAGCAATGCTACTTCAAGCATTAAATCTTGTCAGAATAATCAAACAAAAACTGCAAGATTCTTCAAAATAGCAAAAAGAAGAGTACACATGAAGTTCCGGGCCATTTCAACATTGTTTGGCCTAACTTAACTCCTCCAATGGCTGAACAGGAGCTTCCGGCGACGACAGCGTCGAAGTGATCAGATCATCGATTTGGGCCAATGGATGGTTTCAAAATACCTCCAAAAGGCTCCATGTCAAGTTTCAGGTCCAACCGACAACGTTTGACCCTACATCAACCCTCGAGCATCAAAATCAAGTCTCTCGGCGGCGACAACCACCGAGGCCATCACTCATCAAACAGAGCACATGAGTGACTTCAAAATGCTTCTAAAGGGCTACACGTCAAGTTTCAGGTCATTTCGACAACATTTGACCAAACTTTGACTCTCGGAAGCCAAATCTGGCCTCCCAGTGGCAGAGCTCCTCGGGACCATGATTTTCAAATCGGAACTAATGGATCGTCTCAAAATGACTCCAATAGGCTCCCTGTCAAATTTCAGGTCAATCGGACATCGGTTAACCATACATCAAAGCGCGACATCTTCCTCGTAATAAAATCAAATCTACTGGCAACAAGACCTCACTGGCTTCAACACCCAAACAAAAGCCTATGGTTGGTCTCATTTATTGCTCAGTAGGCTTCACCTCAAATTTCAAGTCATTCCAACATCGTTTGACCTAGTTTTGGCTTATGACGACAAATCAACAACTCTGTGCTACATAGTCTTTGGCTTTCCCAGAAAATCAAAGACTTTGCGCTTTAATACGCAAGGCTTCTCGTCAAAATTTCTGCAGGGAAATCAGGCAAAACTATGTATAAAAATGTCAAGAAAAATATCTAAGAAAAAATAATTGAAAAAACCAGAAAGAAGGCCGAAAATCGGCAACCAAAAGGGGTAAGCGACCATGGCGCAAGGTTGCGCAACCCTGGAAATTCAGGTTGCTGGATTTCAGCCGAAAGACCGTTTTTTAGTCCCTTTTTGCGTTTTGAAGCGTCTGGATGTTAGACCCCGACCTAGAATAACCCGATTAGTGTGTACTTAGTGTGTGTTTAGTCATAAGTGGGTTTAGTGATCATGGGTTATAATGTAATTAGTTCTGGACATCGCTTTGGAAATTTTGAGAACGTTTGATATTAGTGAGACACGCTTAGGAAGGCCTAAGTGTATGTGCAAGCATGTGGGGATCGTTTTCATTTCCGTTTTAAGTGTGGTTTTGATTTCTTTTAAATGGTTTTAGTATTTTCTACAACTTTCATGTTTAGCTCGTTTGTGTTTGAACCCAGAAACCCAGGTTTTGGCCCAAAAGGGTAAAATTGTCTTTCCACACCCGAATCTGGACACAAATTTTGAAATCTCAAAACCATGTCAAAGTTATACTTTTTGGAAACTAGATTTTTTGTTGATCATTTTATCCTTCTTTGTCGATCTCGTCCAAGGCCCGGAAGACCATGTTTTAGCCATTGCAAGTTTTAGACTGTTGTGGGGAAGAAGATGCACATGGTACTGCTTGCAGAAGCATTTGTGAACGAGATTGTCAGTCGTCATGGCCAACTAGTTTCTATCACTTCCGACCGAGAGAACAGATTTGTCTCGAGATTCTGGAAGACATTGCATGTGTCAATGGGTACAAAGCTTCAGTTCAGCACAACATATCACCTGCAGACAGACGGTCAGTCAGAAAGGACCATTCCGACATTAGGAATTAGTGGGATGAGAGTTTTCCCCTTTGTGAATTTGCATATAATAATAGCTACCACTCAAGCATAGGGATGGCTCCTTTTGAAGCATTGTATGGTAAAAGGTACAGAACTCCAGTGTGTTGGGAAGAGGTCGGTGAACGCAGCTTTCATGGACCTACATTGATTGGTGAAACAAGTGAAAAGGCTAAGCTTATCCACAGCGCCTGAAGATTGCCAGAAGTCGACAGAAAAGCTACACCAATGCTCGGAGGAGAGATCTTTCGCTCCAAGTAGGAGATAAAGTATTTTGGAAGGTGTCACCGGCTAGAGGTGTTAGAAAAGTGGTGGGCCTTCCGGACAGGTTTCAAAACTTTTGCCCCACTTGATGCAGGGATCAATTGTCTAGAAGGCAACAAACCCAATCCACGATGCATTCCCTCAAACTCATAAATCATGTACAGCAACATATACTACCTAGAAGATAGAAAACAACACATAAACATGCAACCACGAAATCTACAGCATACAAGGATGTAGATATACTTTTGGAGCCTTGTAGTGCTCTAATGGAGAATTTGAGTTCTTTCTTTGATGATGAACACCTTCACTAACCAAATCAGAATCTCCAACACCTTTTGATCTTCCACGCTATGACCCGTATTAGATCTCCTTTTCTCAAGAAGATGCTGGAATCTTCAAGAGAAAACCCAACTAGTAACTCTTAGGAACTAAAGGAGAAAGAGATGAGAACTTAGAGAGGAAGAGAACTTGTGCAACACTTGCACAAAGGGGCTGGATTTGCTCACACAAATATGGACGTCCAAGAGGGGTTCTATCCCCTGTTTGTAGTCCTCCATTCCACCTCTTTTCCTATTTGAAATAGAAGTTTAACTCCCATTACAAAGTAGTAACCCTTTCCCTTGCTAGTTGCCATAGAAGTCTCACTTCCACAACAATTAGTAGCTTTCTCCTTTCTAATTAAAATAGAAGTCCTACTTCCATTAATAATTAGTAGCTTACTATTACCACTATCAGAAGTCTCACTTCAAATAGAAATAGTAACCTTCCTATTAGAGTTCAAGTAGAATTAGTATCTTTCTAATAAATTGGGCTAGCGTGGGGACCACTAGGGATTCCTTAGAAAGCTGGCTCCAATTGGGACACGCGACCCCACATCTCATGTGCAATCCGGGTCCACGGTTAATTGTAAATAACTCCACTATATAAATGTAAGTCCATGGGGATCCGAACCCTAGAGGGGGGGTGAATAGGGTGAGCTTCTTTTATGACCAATTTTAACAATTTTAACTTCTTTAAAACAAACTAGTCACAAGTGATGATTATCAAACAAAATGCGGAAGCTTAAAGAAAACAATCACCACAAAGCAAGCACCATCACACAAGGATTTATAGTGGTTCGGCCTCAATGCCTACATCCACTACCGGCTTGTGATCCAACACCCCACCGGATTTCCACTATTTATGCTTTTCAATAGGCTAAGCAATAACCTTTACAATATGCTTTCCAAGGCTAAGCAATAACCTTTACATTGATGTTTTTCAAGGCTTAACATCAACCTATACACTATGCTTTTATAGGCTAAGCAATAACCTCTTCAACCACATGGTTGGTTATCTCACTAAGTTGTGTCTTTAATACACTAGATGGAGATTCATTTTAGCTCATTACATTGCCTCTTAAATAGGCGGATATGGAAGTGAAATACAAATACACACTCACACTATGAATGCAAAGATGAAAACAAATGAAGTGTGTGTGTGTGATCCTCAATCATTTTGAAAAAGAAAGTTCATAAATGTAAGCCTAAGGCTTTTGAAAGTTTTAGCTTATAAAACATTTATGATTGAGGATATAATGCAATCACATGTTAAAAGTAACAACTTGTTAATGATATCAAAGTTACACAAGTTGTATGAAATGGATTAGCTCTAAACATGTGATGCATAGGGATGTCAATCAAATCATCAAAGAAGCTCAAAACATAAAAATAGATTTGATTGAAAAGAGGGGACAAATCATATGTAATTATAAGGACAACTTGAAAAAGATTTACCAATCAAAGTAAGGCAAGTTGTGAAGCATTAAAACAATAATACACATATGATTTGTAATGATGTTGGATCCAAAACATAAGATACATTTGAGAGAGATTTTCTTATGATGGAAAAACAACAACCAATGATTCAACAAAGTATATGAATCATGTTACATATTTCATTAACATGATCTACTTAGATTTACCAAAGATAAAGTACTACTTTGATGAATCAATGGTGATGTATCCAAAACAATAGATCTATTCAAAATATAACACATGCTAAGGATACAACACATCATAGGTTAACATGTTACAAGATTTACCAATGATAAAACAAAACATGAAAACATATGATTTGTAAAGAAGTTGAATCCAAAACATAAGTTAGTTTTGAAAGAGATGTTCTTATGATGGAAAACAACAATCAAAGATTCAACCAAGTATATGGATCATGTTACATATGATTTACCAAAGTTCTTTCATTAACATGATCTACTTAGATTTACCAAAGTTAAGTACTACTTGGATTGAATCATGTGATGTTGTATCCAAAACAATAAATCAACTCAAAACATAAAATATGTTAAGGACACAACACAAACATAGTTTAACATGCTAGAAATGATTTACCAAAAATAAAACAAAGCATGAAAACATATGATTAAGGAAGGAAGAGCCTACTTGGTGGTTTAACTTCATTAATCCAAGCTTTAGCTTTCCTAATCTTCCCCTTCATCCCTTGGTTCTTTTCCCTTTTGATATGCCTCAAATCCTCTCAAGGAGGGGTTAAAAAATCCCTACTTTTGGCAAGGGAAAGAACTCATATTTATAGCAAAAAGTTGCCAACGGCTAGTCCTCGGTCGACCGACAAAGAGGTCTCGGTCGACCGGGAAGGCACAACGGTCAGATTTCTGACCGTTGGAGGTTTCAGTTCAAAACTGCAGATTTTACCTCCAGTTGTCTCGGTCGACCGAGACCTGCCTCTCGGTCGACCGGCAACACTGCCGGGACAGCCTCCCTTTGACAAAAAATGCAACTTTTGCCATTTCAAAGTTATTTCTTTGGGGGACCTTTTGGCAACTAAATCAAGCTAGGAAAACATGTTTTAAAGATTCTAATGGTTTTTAAAACATGACATAAAAAGCCTAAAAAGATTCAAAACTTTTAAAACAAAGGCTTGCTTGATTTCTTGAAGACTCTTTTTTAAAACAAATGCATCCAAGATGAAAATACAAATCATGCATAAATCAATACTTTTACAAAACTTAAAAGCAATGCATGAATAAAACAAGATTTCAAGTTTATATAAAAACCAATGCAAGTGTGTCAATCAAATGATGCTTGAATGATAATGCATCCATCAAATTGCAATCTAGAAAATTCCTAACAATAAAAGCAATTGCACTCCAGTCTTAGGAATAAATTACAATGAAGACCCTAAACTTCCTCAGTACCACAAGTAGACCCCTTTATCATTATCCATGGATCAATTGGAATAAATCTGTCCTATCCAATCTTAGATCCACATCTTCTTATCCTTAAGCCCCAATTAATTATAGTGATCATTTGGTACCGATCCAATTAACTCTTAATCAGAATGGGTGCGCACTTACCAATGATGAATCCATTAATTGGCACAAGGGGATAATGTAGATAGATTTCATCTTGATCATTGCATGTTCCCACAATCCTACTACCACGTACCCAAGACACCGAGGTGTTTACCTACAGCTGGCCTCACTCATTGGTGACTCAAAGTAAATGAATAGACAGAAACTTGAATTCATCAATGTCTCAGGATTGAGAGCCTATTGCTAGGGAATTAAGAGAGCAATCCTTAAATCAAGATAGTATTTCATAAGGTGCTTCTCATGGTCCTTCAATACATCCAATGTACCAGCACTATGATCCAGAATCTTGCATTCTGATGATCAAGACAAATCACACTATCTCATAGTGATCAAAGTGCTGCAACCTTGTCAGATGAGATGCCCAGTCTCATCACTAGTTGTGAAAATATTTTAAGTATAAGATTTGTGACACATATCTCCCATACGTGGATCTCATCTATATACATATATCACATCTAATATACTAATGGGACCCGGTTCATCTCATGAACCATTATGTCATATGTATTGGTTATGTGCAAGTATATAATTAAACACCATTCATCTTATGAAAGGAAAGCATGATTGTATTGATAAATAAAGAAATTAATCAATTTATTACTTCACACTCTTGGTATTGAGACCATAAAACTAACAATCTCCCACTTGGGCTCAATGCCAGTCCGGATTGGATCTCATGCCCATCCCGTCTACATGATGCTCAAAGACTTTGGTGGTCAAAGGCTTAGTAAAGGGATCTACCAGATTGTCCGCAGACGCTATCTTGGTGTTTGTAATATCACCTCTCTGCACAATCTCTCTGACCAAGTGATACTTCCTCTGTACTTGCTTTTGGCTTTTATGGCTCCTGGGTTCCTTGGACTGAGCGACTGCCCCGCTGCTGTCACAGTAAACTGTGAGCGGCTGTCGTGCCAAAGGTATCACTCCAAGTTCCAAAAGGAATCTTTTGAGCCATACTGCTTCCTTAGCTGCTTCACAAGCCGCTACATATTCAGCCTCAGAAGTGGAATCGGCGGCACATTCCTGTTTAATGCTCCTCTAGCTGATGGCTCCTCCGCCAAGCATAAACACATAACCAGAGGTGGATTTTCTGGAATCCTTATATGACATAATTAAAGTCAGAATCTGTGTATCCGACTGGAATCATCTCATCACTGCCGTAAATCAACATGTAATCTCTAGTTCTTCTCAAGTACTTGAGGATACATTTTACAACAGTCCAATGGTTAGGACCTGGGTTAGACTGATATCTGCTGACTAAGCCCACTGCTTGACAGATATCCGGTCTAGTACATAGCATAGCATACATGAGGCTACCAACAGCCGAAGCGTATGGAATTGCTCTCATTTGCTCCTTTTCCTCCTTGGAAAGGTCTTGGGACCTTGATCCTTGGAAAGGTACACTCCATGCCAGAAAGGTGTGATACCCTTCAAGGAGTCCTGCATAGCAAACCGTACCAGTACCTTATCTATGTAAGCAGCTTGAGATAAGCCAATCATCCTATTTTCTCTGTCTCAATGGAGTTTGATCCCTAGGATGTAACTAGCTTCTCCCAAGTCCTTCATATCAAAAGTCTTTGCCAACCAAACTTTTACTGTTGACAACATTCCTATATCTTTCCCAAGGAGAAGGATGTCGTCAATGTATAATACCAGAAAAACTACCCTGTCACCTTCATTTTTCATGTACACACATGACTCATCCGGATTTTTACTAAAACCAAAAGATTTGATTGCCCGGTCAAAACGGATGTTCCAGCTTCGGGATGCCTGCTTCAGTCCATAAATGGACTTCTGCAGCTTGCAAACTCTTTGCTTTAGGTTTCTTGCTACAAAACCGTCTGGCTGCATCGTATAGATGTCTTCCTCAAGATGGCCGTTGAGAAACGCCGTCTTGACATCCATTTGCCAAATCTCGTAATAGAGATGAGCCGCTAAGGATAAGAGTATCCGGATGGCCTTGAGCATGGCTACCAGCGAGAAGGTTTCCTCATAATCAATACCCTTTTTATGAGTATACCCTTTCGCAACAAGCCTGGCCTTAAAGGTCTCAACTCTTCCATCTGGTCCTCTCTTTCTCTTGTAGACCCACTTGCACCCAATAGGTTTGATATTGACAGGCAAGTCCACAAGTGTTCAGACCTGATTAGAGTACATAGATTCCATCTCAGCTTTCATAGCATCTTGCCAATGTCCCGAATATATGTCATTGATTGCTTCATCATAGTTACGGGATCTTGTTCCAGTTCTTCCGGGATTGCCTCGTAGGACTCTCCCAAGAACGAGAACCTATCAGGGGGCCTGATTATTCTCCCACTACGACGAGGCACTGGTGTAACTACTGGGTCTGGTAGGGGCGGTTCTTCGTCAAGTTCGGTCATATTTGGATTTGGAATTGATTGTTCTTGAATCTCTTCCAAGATCACCTTTTCTAAAGATTTCCGGTCCATCATATAATCTTCCTCCAGAAAAACCGCATTGGTGCTCACCAGCACTTTCTGCTCTCTGGGATTATAGAATAACCAACCTTTAGTTCCTTTAGGATATCCTACAAACGTGCATACTTCCGACTTCATTTCCAACTTATCCATCTTTACCTTTAGCACGTGTGCCGGACAACCCAGAATGTGTAAATGTTGTAGACTAGGCTTTCTCCCAGACCACAACTCCCAAGGAGTCTTAGGTACAGACTTAGATGGTACGAGATTTAGTATGTACATCGCAGTATCCAAGGCGTGTCCCCAAAAGGATATCGGTAATCCTGAGAAACTCAACATAGACCTAATCATGTCTGAAAGAGTCCGGTTCCTTCTTTCCGCTACTCCATTCCGTTGAGGCATACCAGGAGCAGACAACTGGGATAGAATCCCATTTTCTGACAAGTGTCCCAAAAAATCACCAGAGAGATATTCCCCTCCTCGATTTGATCGAAGAGTCTTGATACTTTTACCTAATTGTTTTTCTGCTTCCGCTCGAAACTCTTTGAACTTTTCAAAAGCCTCGGACTTGCGGTGCATAAGGTATATATCTCCATATCTTGAATAATCATCTGTGAAAGTGATGAAATATTCGTATCCGCCTCTGGCCCTGACATTAATGGGTCCACACACATCAGTATGCACTAATTCCAATAAATCTTTGGCCCTATTGCCCTTGGATGAAAATTGTCTTTTGGTCATTTTGCCTTCCAGATAGGACTCACAGACAGGCATTGGTTCTACAACCAATGAAGGCAAGATACCATCTTTCACTAGCCCGTCAATCCTATTTAGGTTTATATGACCTAGCCTCGAGTGCCAAAGTTTTGTTGGATTAGATGAAGGTGACCTTCTCTTTAATGATGGCCTATTAATTATTTCGGTATCATGTATCTCATACATTGTGGGAGTTAACAGATAAAGTCCATTGATTACCTTGCCAGAACATATAAAAGTACCGTTCCTCTTTATGACAACTTCAGTACCAAAAGTAATAGAATAACTTTTATTCACCAAACTAGAAACTGAAATTAAATTCCATCTTAAAGACGATACATATAGAGTGTTTGATAAAACCAACTTATTATCTTGAAAACATAAAGTAATAACTCCTACTGAGACCGCATCCACCTTAGCATCAGATCTTAGGTTGACAATGATTTCGGCGTCACTGAGTCTCATGGTTTCCCGGAACCCCTGCAACGAATTACATATGTGATTAGTTGCCTCGGAGTCCACACACCAAGATTCTGAAGTACCAGTTGCAAAACTAACTTCAGAAACAAGTGACTCAATCATACATGAGGTCTTCTTCTTAGACAGATAATCTGGGCAATTCCTTTTCCAATGTCCTGTCATACCACAATGGAAACACTTTCCTTTTGTCCCCAGCCCCTTAGCTTTGCCAACACCACCATTAGGACCATTCTCCACCTTAGGACCCTTCGGAACTGATTTCTTCTTGCCTTTCCGCCCTTTGCCTTTTAGTTTGGACTTGGTAAATGACTTTTCTATCATCAGGGCAGTTGGCTTTTTCTTCATAATCCCTTCAGTCACCACCAGCTGGCTAGACAGCTCAGTCAGAGTCAGATTCATCTTATTCATATTGTAATTAACCTTATAACTGTTGAATGACTCTGGTAGTGACTCAAGGATTATGTCAATCTGCGATTCTGCATCAATCGCAGCCCCCAGTACATCTAACTCATTCAATGAGTCCATCATTTTCAACATATGGTCCTGTACTGGTGTGCCTTCAGCCATCTTGGTGCTTATAAGCACCCTCATAACAGCCTGTCTAGTAGGCCTGCCCTGTTCCGCAAACATCTCCTTTAAGTTTGATATAATATCATATGTAGTCTTAAAGGATTGATGTTGGTGTTGCAAAACACTAGACATGGATGCCTGTATGTAACATCTGGCCATCTCATCGTCTTTAGCCCACTTGGTGTAAAGTTCCTTTTCTTCCTGTGATGCTTCCGGCAATGGCTCATCAAGGGGGGGTTTGGTAAGGACATATTTATATCATGAAGCTGTCAGGACTATATCCAGGTTCCGTTTCCAGTCTACATAGTTGGATCCCACTAATTTATTCTGGTTGAGGATGGTCGCAAGTGGATTGAAAGTATTTGAATTCATGCTTGAAATACTGTAGCACATAACCATACATTCAATTAATGAATTTAAATGACATTAGAGTTTAGTATTCTACCAAATTTATATGGAATCTTCATAACCACTAAATTCAGAATACATCGGAATCCCAATCCCCGGGATATGCCTCCTTGGGGAGTGCGAATACCACCTAGATTGGTGCGAATCAAAGTTGGTCAAAATTAGGATTAAGACTAACTTTCCATGATCCCCTTCATTCATTATTATCTAGGTATCTCATACCAAATAATGAATGACTCCCAATTAGCTTCGGTTTCTAAAATAAATGAGGCAAATCATTGGGGATACTACATCATTATTTTAGTTAAGTGTGACCTACCAACTAGCATTGCATGACAACTGTTGCGAACAGCTCCTCCTTGGGGAGTGGGCCCCCTCCCCGTCTCACCAATAGGAGATCCATATCTAGTAACTAGACAAGTAAAAGCCCTCCATGGGGAACGGCCATTCTCAAGATGGAGTGAGGCTAATACTTTCCTTAAAATGGACCTATGGTGGAAAACCATGGGGATTTCTAAATTTAAATGCCCCGCTCCCACTAAATATTTAGAATTGAGGATTTCCTTTTAAGGTATTAGGGCCCACATGTATACATATGAACATCAAATCATCTCATGATATGATCAAAGATTGGTTCCAAGTCAAGTTATTTTAAGGAAAGTCCAGTTTCTAAATTAGTGTTACCAATGTGTCCATCTCATGGGTCATCAACACTGTTAGGAATTTTGTAGATTCCAATTTGATGGATGCATTATCATTCAAGCATCATTTGATTTACACACATTTGCATTGATTTAGAAAAACTTGAAATCTTGTTTTATACATGCATTGGTTTTTAGACTTGAAGAAATATTGATTTATGCATGTTTTGTTTTTAATCTTGGATGCATTTGTTTTTGAAAAAGGAGTTTTAGAAAATCAAGCAAGCCATTGGTTTTATAATTTCGAATCTTTTTTGGCTTTTTATGTTTCATGTTTTAAAACCCTTAGAATGATTTAAAACATGTATTCAAGCTTGATTTAATGACCCAAAAAGTTCCCTCAAGAAAAACCTTCAAATATGCACAATTTGGGAATTTTGGTCCCAGGGGGTCGACCTGCAATGTGGCCGGTCGACCGGCCCAGTGGACCCGGTCGACCGGCCACACTGCCGTTGCCCTTTTTTCAAACGGTCATTTTTTTTACCGTTGTGAAGGCCAGGTCGACCGGGGAAGGGCCAGGTCGACTGGGAAAGAGCCGTTGGGCACTTTTTGGCTATAAATAGTGGTTCATTCCTTTGAAAAAATTGATGATCAAGAGGCCATCCTTGAGAGGTTTTGAGGCCAATCAAAGGGAAATGAACTAAGGGATGAAAGGGGTCATTAGGAAAGCTAAAGCTTGGATTAATGAAGTTAAATCACCAAGTAGGCTCTACTTTCCTTAATCATATGTTTTCATGCTTTGTTTTATTTTTGGTAAATCTTTTGTAGCATGATAAACTATGAGGTGTTGTGTCCTTAACTTGTTTTCTGTTTTGAATTGATTTATAGTTATGGATACATCACCATTGATTCAATCCAAGTAGTACTTTATTTGGTAAATCTAAGTAGATCATGTTAATGAAAGAATCTTTGAAATTATATGTAACATGATTCCTATACTTGGTTGAATCTATGGTTGTTGTTTTTCAACATAAGAAAATCACTTTCAAAACTATCTTATGTTTTGGATTCAACATCTTTACAAATCATATGTTTTCATGTTTTGTTTTATCTTTGGTAAATCTTTAGTAGCATGTTAAACTATGATTTGTTGTGTCCTTAACATATTTATGTTTTGAATTGATCTATTGTTTTGGATGCATCACCATTTGATTCAATCCAAGTAGTACTTTATTTGGTAAATCTAAGTAGATCATGTTAATGAAAGAATTTTTGAAATTATATGTAACATGATTCCTATACTTGGTTGAATCTTTGGTTGTTGTTTTTCATCATAAGAAAATCTTTTTCAAATATATCTTATGTTTTGGATTCAACATCTTTACAAATCATATGTAACTTTGTTTTAAAGTTTCACAACTTGCTTTGCATTGATTGGTATATCATATTCAAGTTGTATTTATAATTACATATGATTTGTCCCCTAATTTCAATCAAATCTATTTTTATGTTTTGAGCTACATTGTTGATTTGATTGACATCCCTATGCTTCACATGTTTTGTTCTTAGATTTTCACAACTTGTTTTGAATATCTTTTACAAGTTACTTTTAACATGTGATTAGCATTTCCTCAATCATAAATGTTTTATGAGCTAAAACTTTCAAAAGCCTTAGGCATACATTTATTAGCTTTCATTTTCAAAATGATTGAGGACATCACACACACACATCATGAGCATCCATCTTTGCATTCAATAAGTGTTTGTGTGAGTTAGTTTTTCACTTCCATATCCGCCTATTTAAGAGGCATTGTAATGAGCTTAATTGAATCTCCATCAAGTGTAATTTAGACACTACTTAGAGAGATAACCAACCTTTTGATTGAAGAGGTTATTGCTTAGCCTAAGAAAAGCATAATGTATAGGTTGATGTTAAGCCTTGAAAAACATCATTGTAAAGGTTATTGCTTAGCCTATTGAAAAGCATAAATAGTGGAAATCCGGTAGGGTGTTGGATCACAAGCCGGTAGTGGATGTAGGCATTGAGGCCGAACCACTATAAATCCTTGTGTGATGGTGTTTGCTTTGTGGTGATTGTTTTTATTAAGCTTCCGTATTTTGTTTGATAATCATCACTTGTGACTAGTTGGTTTTAAAGAAGTTAAAATTGATTAAAATTGGTCATAATTGGAGCTCACCCTATTCCCCCCCCCCTCTAGGGTTCGGATCCCTGGACTTTCAAACACTAATTAGAATTCTTTCCAAAAATTAATTTGATTTGACCAATTTTAGTAACTTCCTATGTTTGGATCAGATTTGGAAATATTCTAAATTAAGCATTCATCCAATAAATAGAAAGTGCTAAAATTAGAAACTAGTCCTCTCCTCCACATGGCCCTAGCGGAATAGACTTCTTGGACTTCTAGACTTTCCAAAACTTTGGAATTCCTCAAACTCTTTAGGCAACTCCAAAACTCTTTTGGTAATCTTCAAACTCTTTGATTAGGAGTCCAACATTGCTTTCCTTCTTCGTCTCGGACATCGCCAGAATTTACAAATTTAGAAAAATTACCTAAATTCCTATGCCTCGATTATGAGACTTACATGGTAATCTAAACATGGAAATAAAAGGGCTATAGGGAAATTCATCATGCCTTGCCCTTTCACGGGAAACCAAGGAAACCATGACGCCCTTTATATTTAGCCTTAAATAAACCAATAACCATAAATAGAAAGCAAAAGACTTGTGGGTCATATGGAAAGGACATGATCATCTGCAAGTTAGTATCTCATACAACCATACAAAACACAAAAATAGGCTACCAAATAATGCTGGAAAAATAGGAAATAAAAGAAGACCTGAAACTGGAAAAACCAATTTCTGCAGCAAACTGTGCAATTGGCTCGGTTGACTGGCCAGGGGGCTCGGTCGACTGACCTGCAAGTCACCCGGTCGACCGAGCACGGGCCAGGTCGACCGGACTGACGAAAACCTGCAACTGGGGTTTTCTGTTTCGTGTCCATTCTTCACCAAATCACTTCCAAAGTGTTCCAATGGCTTCCTTCCATCATTATTAAACCCTTTTGTGACTATCCAAACATAAATCTACTATCAAACCAAGTAAATACATCAAAACTGATCCTTACATAGCCCTTACTTCATCTTCTTCGCATCTCATGCAAAGATTGGAGCAAGCTTACTGATCCAACATGATTAGAGATGAGGTATGACTCTGATACCAATTGTTGGAAAAGTGGTGGGCCTTCCAGACAAGTTTCAAAACTTTTGACCCACTTGATGCAGAGATCAATTGTCTAGAAGGCAACAAACCCAATCCAGGATGCATTCCCTCAAACTCTTAAATCATGTACAGCAACATATACTATCTAGAAGATAGAAAACATCACATAAACATGCAACCATGAAATCTACAGCATACAAGGATGTAGATATACCTTTGGAGCCTTTGTTAGACCCCGACCCAGACCAATTCGATTAGTGTGCGATTAGTATGTGTTTAGTTCTAAGTGGGTTTAGTTGTCGTTGGGTTAGAAGTAATTAGTTTTAGTCTTGGTCATAGCTTTGGGAATTTTGAGAACGTTTAGTATTAGTCAGACACACTCAGGAAGGCCTGAGTGCACGTGTAAGCTTGGGAGGATCGTATCGGTTTCCGTGTGATTTTGATTTTGATTTCATTTGAATGATTTTTCTGTGTTACAACTTTCATCTTAAGCCCATTCATGTTTGAAGCCCAAAAACCCATGTTTTGGCCCCAAGAGGGTAAAATTGTCTTTTATGCACAAATCTGGACACAATTTTCGAGATCTCAAGACCATGTCAAAAATATACTTTTTGGAAACTAGATATTTCGAGGATCGTTTTATCCTTTTTCGTCGAAGTCATTCGAGGCCCACAAGATCATGTTTTGGCCATTTCAAGGTTCAAGTTAATTGGACCCCATTTGCTAAGGTTTTAAGCCAAACCCTCATCTCTTTCATTCACTTTACCAAAATCCTGCAAACTCTCTTAACCTAGGGTAAGAAACCTTCTTTCCCTTCCACTTCATTCCTCTTGCATGCTCTAGCTATAGATCTCCAAAGAAGATTCCAAGGCCATCATCTTCTTCCTCTCATCTCAAGCTTCCTATTGATATCTTCTTCTTGAAAGCTAAAGTTGGGCAAGAGCTCCTTTTTCTTCCTTCCCTCTTGTTTGACCATTTCTAGGTAAGAGTTTTAACCCCTACTTTGCTTTAAGTCTTTTAGTTTCTTAAAAGATCTTGTTTTTCATTGGAAAACCCTTTTTGTGAAAAGGGGTTCCTTGTTTTCATTTGTGTTGAGTTTTGAGTGGATTTCTCTTGGGTTTTCTTGTAGTGTTGGAATAGTTTGAGTGAAGTGCTTGAGAGGATTGTTAGCTTTGGGCAAGGCAAGTAATCCTTATAGGTTCAATGATGCATGTGTATTTTGATTACATTGTTATTTTAGAAATTGTGCATTAAACTTGTTTACAAGCTTCATGGTTAGGTTTTTATTGGATTGGATGTGTGAAATGGTGGAAATGAACCCTTGGTGAGCATGAAGGCTCAAGGGATTGTATGTGATTTATGGAAGAGAAGGAGGAGAAAAATGTAGTGGAAGATGTGCAAGAGAAAGGCATTTTCTGCACTCGGCGAGTACAGGTAGAAGCTTGTCCGCTCGAGCGACCCTTGGGTCCGCTCGAGCGACCAAGCCTCTGTTTGGTCCAAGCGCAGACAGAGAGCTGTCCGTTCGAGCGCACCTTATATCCGCTCGAGCAAACTGTCATCACCTTATAAAGTCCGCTCGAGCGAACCTGCCAGATTCAGGAAGAAGAATTATTTCATTTCTGTATTTTCTTGAAGGTTGAAAAACTAGACTATGTTAAGGGTTTTGACTTGACATTGTGTAAATGGAACTTCGAAATGCAATCCAACTTCGGGGACACCAATTCTTGTATATTCCGACATTTGGGGTCCCAATTACACAAAGGTCAATTAGTAGCCTTAACACATGCTTGTCAGACTTCGTATTTTGGATTTCATTTTGGTACGATAAGTACCATCGTGTACTAGTTTTGGATTTCAAGTATAAGCTTGTTTTGAAGAGTTGTTTCAAGAAAAAGGGAATCACTTCCTAAGCGTGTTATGCATATTAATTATGCCTTTGCTAGTCGTGTTTATCGTGTTTTGATAAGTGATTTCCCCCTTTTTACATCGACGTGTTTCGACCGTGTTTCGCGTGTTTTGTGCATTCATGAATTAAGTGAACACCACTGAGCTTGGACTGCCCTTTCAGTTTGATCCACTGTCTGGGGGTCCTTAAACATGTGGACTGTCTGCAGACTGGTCGTGTATTTTTACACATCGTGCGTGTCCGGTTCCATGGCCGGAATTCCCGTATTTGTGGGAAATCGTGCCGTGATTATATTATGTATATCGTGCTTGTCGTGCGTGCTTGCTCTTTTCATTATATAAATGATAGAGAAAGGATGGGCTCGTGTGGAACATAACTATTCATGATATTATAAGTATGCATGTTATCTTTGCTCGTATTTTTAAATGCACCCTAGTCTTGTAACTGCTTATAGTTCAATAAAAGGTCTTTATATGATTTCGTAAACCTTTTCTATTTTGTACTCATGCCTAAATTGATTACCTGCCAAGCCGTTGTGTTTGACCCTTGTTTGTTGGTACCTAGGTGCAGGAGACGTTGCCTTTGAGGATGAGCGTCAGGAGGAGGCTTGTGAGCCAACCCCTGTGAGAGAGTGGCAGCCCGACGATGTCATCTAGACGTCGGGCGGGTTCTTGAGTCTCGTCATCATTTTGTTTTGGGGTTTCCTTTATTGTTTTGAGAAGTGTATTGGCCTCTGTTGGCCTCTTATGGGTTGTAACGAAAACTTAACTTACTTTCGTGTTAGTCTTATAACTTGAACTAAGATGGGAATGCCATTTTAACTTCTTCCTTTGATACTATGTTTTGTTACTATTTGTCATGGCACTTAAATATTTTATTGGTGCTCATCTTGATGTGTTTTGCTACACGCTTCCGCAAACTTGATTGTGTGAGTCAGATTCCGCGTGTCTTTGGGAATCCTCACCGTGGGAACCTGTGGGAAAGTATATCTCCAATGTACACAATTCAACAAACGCGTCGCGGGCCCGGGGCTCCGTTTCGGGGCCGCAACAGCCTTGTAGTGCTCTAATGGAGAATTTGAGTTCTTTCTTTGATGATGAACACCTTCACTAACCAAATCAGAATCTCCAATACCTTTTGATCTTCCACGCTATGACCCGTATTAGATCTCCTTTTCTCAAGATGATGGTGGAATCTTCAAGAGAAAACCCAACTAGTAACTCTTAGGAACTAAAGGAGAAAGAGATGAGAACTTAGAGAGGAAGAGAACTTGTGCAACACTTGCACAAAGGGGCTGGATTTTCTCACACAAATATGGACATCCAAGAGGGGTTCTGTAAGACCCCGAACCGAGTGAACCCGATTAGTGCTAATTAAGTTGCGTGTTAGTGCTAAGCTTGATTAGTGTTTTTGGTTAAGTTGGGTTTGGAATAGTTTTGATTCTAGTCTTGGGCTTTTGAATGCTTTGGTAGGTTGTGGGGCCCTTTGGGGGTCCCCTTTCCGGCTCTGCTTTTGCTTGGTGGATTTTCCCGATTTGTTGTGAATTGTGTTTTTGGCCCGTTGCATTCATCTTGTGGATTCTTACAACTTTCATGTTGATCCCGTGTTCATTCGAGGCCCCGAAACTCAATTTTCATAGCCGGAGGGCAAAACAGTCATTGCACACCAAATCTGTACCCAAAACTTGATTTTCTCGAAACCCGCGAAACTTACACTTTTCGGAAAGTAGATATTTCGACGAACATTTCTTCCTCCTTCGTCGAATTCATCCGAGGACCCGAGAGAGATGATATCAACCCATTTAGTTTCATTAGTTGTGGGACCCAACCCAACCCAACTCTTTAGCTAACAAGAGAAGCCATTCCATTCACTTCATCTTTCATTTTCCAGCACAACCATTGGAGTCTAGGGTTTTCTTGGTTTCTCACCTTCTTCTTGCTTCTTCATCTCAAATCCTCACCAATCTTGCACTAAACTCAAAAGGGAACTCATCATCTTCTTCCTCTCCTTGCAAGCTTCACCTTGATACTATTCTTGGAGCAATCTCCCCATCTTGAGACCTTCTTTGAACTAGTTCTTCTCATTTGGAGGTCATCCAAGTAAGTGATCCCTCTCATCTTCTAGATTGTTAATCTTCTAGCCTTAGGGAAGCTACATTTGCATTTTTGAAAGGTTTCATTGTCATTTCATGGTTTGACCCATTTTAGGGTTGTTTTTGGGGATTTTTGATTGTAGCTTGGAAGTGATCTTGAGAAGTGAGTAGAGGCTTGTTTATTGCTAGCTTGGACTTGAGGCAAGTGAATGTTTGGAGGTTTTTAAGTTTCAAATGATGTGGTGAAGCATTGATGGATTTTTATGCTTTCATTGATTGCATTTATTGGTTTTTCATGGTTGAAATAAATGATATTTACACCTCTTGATTAGCCTCATTTAATGTCTTGGAAGTATGTAAATAAGTCATATTGTTCATAGTTTTCCTTGGTTGATCATGTGTTGGAAGGAAAGGAAAAAGGGAGAAAAATCAAAGTTCCCGGACCTGCACTGCGCCCAGGTCCGATCGATCGGACGTGCAGACCGATCGATCGGACTGACTTTTAACAGTAAGGGTTTTTGGGCCGATCGATCGGACTCTGTGCAGAAATTTCGGCCGATCGATCGGACCCTGTTCAGAAAATTTTGGCCGATCGATCGGACCTTCGGTCCGATCGATCGGAGGACTCAGTTTGTGTCCGGTGGATTTTGAGATTTTTATTTTTCCCTTGGTTTTAGGTGGGACCTTGGCTACCCTTTTTGGACTATTTGGACTATGGGTGAGATGTCTTGAGCCGACACTTCTCACGGTTAGTTTGGTGACATCGAAGTTCAATCCATTTCAATCTTGAACGGGACGGAATGACGCAATAACTTCTTTATATCCAAATATAAGTCTTTTGCCTTGGTTATCGTGAACTCCATTCCTTTCGATGACTGGATAGGTTGGTCGATGTTCCCGAATTAATGTCATGCCTAGGATGGACCGTTTATAACCTTGATTTTCCTAGTATAAAATCTAGTGATAACCATAAGCTCATTTTAAGTTTGAAAATCGTAAAAGTGCATAAGGAGCCCGGATGTCTTCAAACTCAAGGAGTACCAAGTCTTTTCCATAATCGACATACGGGACCCCTATTCACTCAATTAGATCTTAAAATCATTATCTTTCCCGATTTAGTATAGTTCATTACATTTCTCTATTTCCAAGATTTACATTTACATGACTCGTTTTCCCCGAAAGCATTGTGTACACTTGAAATGGTTACTTGACCCGAAGTGCATTGCACCACATGATATGTCAGTGTGCCCTTGAGCACCCCCGTCTTGCCCGTTTGATTATATACTTGTACTTGATTTACTTGCATTGTATCGATTGTATTTGACCTATGAGTCGGCACCACTAAGCTTGGATAACCTCGTTGGTTTGATCCACCGACTTGGAGATCCCCCTCTTGTCCCGCCAGCTGCAGTTTGGATCCCGATACCCGGTCATTACCGTGGTCTTGTCCCGATACCGCAGATTGCTACTGTGGTCCCCGATGCCCGGCTCGCTACCGTGGTCATGTATAGTATATTATTTATATGAGATCCCCTGTTTCTCCTCACCTTGAGTGACTGAGATCAGGGCCTAGTTATTGCTCTATCACCTTAGTGATAGAGGACTTAGCTTCGTGTGGTCGCCATCTTGCTTGTTCCCGATCCCTTGGTTACCTCATATGTTTTATCTTGTTTACTTGTTTTATAGCAAATGATTTACCTGTTTTATGAGAGTTATTGCTTAATCAGATTTACACGCTTTCCAAGAGATTTCTTACATTATATATTGTTGTATCCTTGCTTTCTCTTGCCAGACCGTCGTGTCTGATCCTTTGCTTTGGTACTCAGGTCCCGTTGCCGGCTTCCTTGAGGAGGAGCCAGAGGAGGCGGTAGGTGAACCGCAACCTCTAGTTGAGTGGCGTGCTGACGATGTCATGTAGACATCAGATTGCTTTCAGAAGCGTAACATTTTGGGAGATATACTTAACCATTCTTTGGGTTATTGTTTTGTGTATATTGGCCTTTGTTGGCCTCTATTTTTGGGAATGCAATTAAATGATATTTTTGTCTAACTTTAACAACTTTTGGGAATCATGCTATAGATCATTGCTCATTCTGATACAGTCTTGATATTTGATGTTAATGCTTGCATGGTTGAGATAGTCTATCACTTGATTTGCTACACGCTTCCGCACTCAAAAGAAATATTCATGCAGGGTTGTGATATCCTCACCGCGGACACCTGTGGGAAATTAAATAAGTTCTATAGATGGTGGATGTAGATAATCATCATCAATCATCATCCACTATCTAATGTGTCCCGATCCCGGATTGGAAATTCCCGGTTCGGGGTCGCGACAGGTTCTATCCCCTATTTGTAGTCCTCCATTCCACCATTTTTCCTATTTGAAAAAGAAGTTTAGGTCCCATTACAAAGTAGTAACCCTTTCCCTTGCCAGTTGCCATAGAAGTCTCACTTCCACAACAATTAGTAGCTTTCTCCTTTCTAATTAAAATAGAAGTCCTACTTCCATTAATAATTAGTAGCTTACTATTACCACTATTAGAAGTCTCACTTCAAATAGAAATAGTTACCTGCCTATTAGAGTTCAAGTAGAATTAGTATCTTTCTAATAAATTGGGCTAGCGTGGGGACCACTAGGGATTCCTTAGAAAGCTGGCTCCAACTGGGACACGCGACCCCACATCTCATGTGCAATCCGGGCCCACAGTTAATTGCAAATAACTCCACTATATAAATGCAATTGAACTCCAGTCTTAGGAATAAATTACAATGAAGACCCTAAACTTCCTCAGTACCACAAGTAGACCCCTTTATCATTATCCATGGATCAATTGGAATAAATCTGTCCCATCCAATCTTAGATCCACATCTTATTATCCTTGAGCCCTAATTAATTATAGTGATCATTTGGTACCGATCCAACTAACTCTTAATCAGAATAGGTGCGCACTTACCAATGATAAATCCATTAATTGGCACAAGGGGATAATCTAGATAGATTCCATCTTGATCATTGCATGTTCCCACAATCCTACTACCAAGTACCCAAGACACCGAGGTGTTGACCTACAGTTAGCCTCACTCATTGGTGACTCAAAGTAAATGAATAGACAGAAACTTGAGTTCATCAATGTCTCAGGATTGAGAGCCTATTGCTAGGGAATTATGAGAGCAATCCTTAAATCGAGACAATATTTCATAAGGTGCTTCTCATGGTCCTTCAATACATCCATTGTACCAGCACTATGATCCAGAATCTTACATTCTGATGACCGAGACAAATCACATTATCTCATAGTGATCAAAGTGCTGCAACCTTGTCAGATGAGATGCCGCAGTCTCATCACTGGTTGTGAAGATATTTTAAGTATAAGATTTGTGACACATATCTCCCGTACGTGGATCTCATCCATATACATATATCACATCTAATATACTAATGGGACCCGGTTCATCTCATGAACCATTATGTCATATGTATTGGTTATGTGCAAGTATATAATTAAACACCATTCATCTCATGAAAGGAAAGCATGATTGTATTGGTAAATAATGAAATTAATGAAATAGTTACATCACACTCTTGGTATTGAGACCATAAAACTAACAAGAGGAACTTTGAGACTCGGACATAAGGGAAAATTGTCATGGCGATTCATTGGACCGTATGAGATTTTGAGTCACAATGGTGACGTGGCCTATAGACTGGCTTTGCCACCAGAACTTTCAGGTGTGCACAATGTTTTCATGTCTCGATGTTGAAGAAATGTGTCTCGGACCCTTAGCACGTGTTAAGGCACAAACCATTGGAGATTCGAGAAGATGCCACCTATATTGAGAAACCGGTCAAGGTTATTGACACGAAGGAGCAGGAATTGAGGAACCGAACAATTCACTGGGTAAAAGTACTTTGGGAAAATCACGGACCAGAAGAAGCTACTTTGGAACTACGTGATCAAGTTCAGAAGAAGTACCCCCACCTGCTACTAGAGGTTAGTATTCATTTGAAGGACCAAATGCTTTAAGGGGTGGAGGATGTTAGACCCCGACCTAGGTTTGCTTTATTTAGCGTCGTTTAAGCCGATCGTTAGTCCCTAACTGGGATTAGGAGCCCTTTCATCTTAGATTTTAGTTTGAGTAGATTTTCCTAGCTTTGGAGAATTTTGAGAGCCGTTGAGCTTCTTGATTGTACCCTTCTCGGGGTGGCCCGTGTGATCGATGTTCTTGTGGGAATTTATCTTTTATTTCAAAAAATTCTAATTTTTACTCCTCTCGATTTGTTATATTGACCTCAACAATTTTTATGTTCCTTTCGTCCGAATTCAAAACCCAGAAATCCCATTTTTCGAGAAAAAGGGCAAAAACCGACTTTTTACACCAAATCTATGCATGAATTTTGATATTTTCAAATCATGAGGAAAATATACTTTTTGAAAACTAGATTTTTCGACGATCAACTTTCTTTTTTTCATCGATCTCGTCCGGGACCCGCAAGGTGCTATTCCAGCCATTTGAAACTTTTGAGCCAGTGGAGCCCACTCCCCACTTAACTCAAAACCCAACTCACGTTGCTTTCTCCCTCATTCTTCCTTGTGCTGAAACCAACTAACATCCAAGAAAAAAAACTGGTTTTCCTCTCCCTCCTTCTCTCTTCTGCATGTCCAGGAAATCTTGCCCAAAGTGAAAATCTGGTTACACATTTGATTTTCTCATCTCCTTGGCTTTTTAAAGAACCTGTTTGTGAAAGATTTCTGCTGGACCCATCTTCCTCTTCAAGCTCTTCTTGCTGGTTTTTACACTTATAGGTAAGACCTAATTTTCTCCTCTTAGCCATGGGTTCTCTAGACCCTTTGGATGCTTGCCATCATGCATGCTAGGAGGTTCATGGAGTTTCTATTTCTAAATGATTGAGTTTTTGAGATGTTTTCCATGGGGATTATTGTAGAGTGGAGGTCTTGCTGTAACAAAGTGTTAGTTTTATGGTCCCAATACCAGTATATGAAGTAATAAATTGATTAATTTCTTTATTTATCAATATAATCATGTCTTCCTTTCATGAGATGAATGGTGTTTAGTACTTACTTGCACATAATCAGTACAAATGACATAATGGTACATGAGATGAACTAGAGTCCACAAGTATACTAGATGTAATACATGTGTATGGATGAGATCCACATACGGGAGACATGTGTCACAAATCTTATACTTAAATATCTTCACAACCAGTGATGGGACTGGGCATCTGATCTGATAAGGTTGCAGCACTTTGATCACTATGAGATAGTGTGATTTGTCTCGATCATCAGAATGTAAGATTCTGGATCATAGTACTGGTACATTGGATGTATTGAAGGACCATGAGAAGCACCTTATGAAATATTGTATCGATTTAAGGATTGCTCTCATAATTCCCTAGCAATAGGCTCTCAATCCTAAGACATTGATGAACTCAAGTTTCTGTTTATTCATTTACTTTGAGTCACCAATGAGTGAGGCCAACTGTAGGTCAATACCTCGGTGTCTTGGGTACGTGGTAGTAGGATTGTGGGAACATGCAATGATCAAGATGGAATCTATCTACATTATCCCCTTGTGCCAATTAATGGATTTATCATTGGTAAGTGCGCACCCATTCTGATTAAGAGTTAATTGGATCAGTACCAAATGATCACTATAATTAATTGGGGCTCAAGGATAATAAGATATGGATCTAATTTGGTGGATAGTTCCAATTTATCCATGGATATAGATAGAGGGGCCTACTTGTGGTAATAGGGAAGTTTAGGGTCTTCATTGTAATTTATTCCTAAGACTGGAGTTCAATTGCATTTATATAGTGGAGTTATTTGCAATTAACCGTGGGCCCGGATTACACATGAGATGTGGGGTTACGTGTCCCAATTGGAGCCAGCTTTCTATGGAATCCCTAGTGGTCCCCACGTTAGCCCAAGTTATTAGAAAGTTACTAATCCTACATGAACTCTAAATGGAAAGGAAGTAGAAAGTTACTAATCATATTTGAAGTGAGACTTCTGATTGTGACATAGTTACTAATTATTGTGGAAGTGAGACTTCTATTTTAATTGGAAAAGAGGAGGTTGTTTTAAGGCTATAAATAGAGAAGCATAAGGGGTTGGACGTCCCAATGTGATTACCCACCTAGGGATTCACGCCCAACCCCTTTATTGCGTGCAAGTGTTGCATCTCTCTCTCTCTCTTCCTCTTCTAGTTTTTTTTTCCGATTTTCCTCGGAGCTTCTAATTGGTTTCTTTTGGAGATCCCACCCATCTCCTTGAGAATAGAGAATTTGATACGGGTCATAGCGTGGAAGATCAAAAGGTCTTGGAGATTCTGATTTACTTTGTGAAAAGAGTTCTTCATCAAAGAAAGAGATCAACTTCTCCATTATAACACTCCTAAGCTCCAAATGTATAATCTACTTCCTTGTATGTTGTAGATTTCGTGGTTGCTTGTTAGGTGTTGTTTCTATCTTCTAGATAAAGTTTATTACTGTTCATGGTTATTGAGTTTGAGAACTTGTATCCAAGATTGGGTTTGTTGCCTTCTAAATAGTTGATCCCTGTATTAAGTGGGTCAAAAGTTTTTTAAACTTATCTGAAAGGCCCACCTATCTCCAAGAATTGGTATAAGAGCCATACCTCATCTCTAATCATGTTAGATCAGTATGCTTGTTCTAATCTTTGCATGAGATACGAAGAGGATAGAGCAAAGGCTATGTAAGGATAAGTTTTTGATGGATTTTCTTTGTTTATTAGTGAATCCATGTTTGGATAGTCACAAAAGGGTTTAATAATGATGGAAGGGTGGTAGGAAGCCATTGGAACACTTTAGAAGTGATTTGGAGAAGATTGGACACAAAACAGAAAACCCAACTTGCAGGTTTTCGTTAGTCCAGTCGACCTGGCCTCGAGCTCAATCGACCGGGCCCTCTGGCAGGTCGACCGAGGACACTGCACAACAGACTGCAGAAACTGGATTTTTCAGTCTCGGGTCTTCTTTTACGTCCTATTTTTTCCAGAATTATTTGGCAGCCTGTTTTTGTGTTTTGTATGGCTGTATGAGATACTAACTTGCAGGTCATCTTGTCCTCTCCATATGGCCCAAAGTATTTTTCTTTCTTTTAATGCTTATTTGTTTATTTAAGGCTAAATGTAAAGGGCATCATTGTTTCCTTGGTTTCCCGTGAAAGGACAAGGCATGATGAATTTCCCTATAGCTCTTTTATTTCCATGTCTAGATTACCATGTAAGTCTCATCATAGAGACATTGGAATTTATGTATTTTTTCTAAATTTGTAAATTCTGGCGATGTCTGAGATGGAGAAGGAAAGCTATGTTGGACTCCTAATCAAAGAGTTTGAAGATTACCAAAAGTGTTTTGGAGTTTCCCAAAGAGTTTGAGGAGTTCCAAATTTTTGGAAAGTCTAGAAGTCCAAGAAGTCTATTCCGCTAGGGCCATGTGTGTAAGACGCCGACCCGAGTGACCTCGATTAGTTTTGTTTAAGTCGTGTTTTAGCTCTAAACATGATTAGTGATTTTGATTAGTTGGGAATAAAATAGTTTTGTTATAGATTTGGGGAATTTTGAGTGCCTTGTGATTAGTGGGACCCTTTGGGGGTTCCTTTTATGACTTTGTGTTTGCTTGAGGGATTTTCTGAGATTCTTGTGATTTGCATTTTAACCCCGTTTTACTCATCTTGTTAATCTCAACAACTTTTATGTTGATTCTGTTACTGTTCGGAATTCCGAAACCCGACTTTCCTAGCATTAAGGGTAAAACAGTCTTTTTATACTAAATATGTACCCAAAATTTGATATTCCCAAAACCCTTGAAACATATATTTTTGGAAACTAGATATTTCAGCGATCATTTTTCTCTTCTTTGTCGAGTTCGTTTGAGGTCCCGAAAGTCATGATTTCAGCCTCCCAAATTTTCTAGTAGTGGAGGCCATTCCCAATTGCTTTATAAGGAGACCCTCCTTCTCCTTCTTCCTTTTTCCAGCTCAAACGAAAGAAAAGCTAGGGTTTTCACTTTTCTCCCTTATCTTCCTAATTTCTCCTAACTTTTCCATCACCAAATCACCACCAACCTTGCACATATTGAAGAATGGAGATCATCTTCTTCTTCCTCACCACTAGAGCTTCCCATTGACACTATTCTTGAAGGAGACCTCCCATTCCAAGACCCTCTTTAAGATAGCCTTGTCCATTTGAAGAACTTCCAAGTAAGCAACCCTTCCGATCTCTTGGATTTGTGTTCTTCTAGACTTAGAGAAGCTCCATTTGTATTATTGAAGATTTCTTCTTCCTATCTATTGTTTCATGACCTACACTTGCACGCCGTAACATTGTAGCCCACCAAAAATTTCAGCCAAAATAATCTCTCCCACCAATCTTACAATAACCCACAAAATCGATTGATTAATTTTAAGAAAAAGAAAATCATTAATTTTAAGAAAAAGAAAACGTAGATTTAAAGAAAAAAAATTGATCTCTTTGTCTGCCAAAATCGATCCCTCCGCCCAAGTCACTTCCAGTGCCCTTGGTGACGGCGACCTACAGTTGCATCTCCGGTGACCGTCGGCAACAACTCTTTGGCGACCTACAGAGCATTTAATAAGGCAAGTCTACCGATCATCAGACTTAACAACGGCTTTCTAAATTGGCTTCTTGTTTCCCTTGTTCTGTGGATTGGGTTTAGTTCCTCTAGTACATGCTTTGGGTTCTGTCTCCCTCTCTGGTGTTTGTCTTTCTTCTATTTGCGGTAATTGTTATAGTAACAAAACTTTGTATCCATGCTATTACAGTGGGGGGCACGGAAGTATCTTGTCAGGCTTCTTCAAAGTTTTCTCTTGTGAGTTTGTTGTGCCACTCTATTCTTTCTCTGTCGTGGTTGTCTTTGATTTTGCAGATTCTTCATCAATAGAAGGTGTCTTAGCACTACAACAATCTGCACTTTTGCCGGTGTTTTTTGCCGGCGCAATCATTAAACATCGGGGAAAGTACAACTTTTACCGGCGAAATAGCTTCTTTCGCCGGGAAAAGATAGGGTTTTCCCGGCGACATATTTTCGCTGGCGAAGGGTATTGCGTTAGCGGCGAATTATTATTTTTGCCGGCAAAGGGTAATGTTTTCCCAGCGATAAATCAGTTTCGCCGAGAAAGGCTAGATTTCTTGCCGGCGAGATACCTAGATCGCCGGGATAGTACACCCTCCAAATTTCTCCCCGTTGTTTAACTTTTGCGGGCGATTGAATTTCGCCGGGAAAGTCATTTTTTCTCCTTTACTGTCACTTTAAAAAATAAGTGGAGGTTTTCTTCCCTAAAAAACATCCATTTCCATTTCCCGCGCCCGCGCCCACGCCATGTCTATTTCCAGCGCCCCCTCTTTCTCTAAATCGTGTTTGAAGCTCTGCCAACCCCCTTTCCATTTCCAGCGGCCGCTCCAAGTGCATCTCTCTCCCTTTCTTCATCATCAAGTCAAGCATTACCTCCTTACAACTCTCTTTCTCTATTGCATTTGTGTTTGGGTTTCATCCCGTTCTGATGCATTTGATTCCCTCCACCAGCGTCGAAAGCAAAGCCAAGAAAACCAGTCAAAAATAAAGCCAAGAAAGCCGATTTGAGTGGGAAAGCCAAGATCCCACAAAGGGATATCAATAGAGAACCCACTCAAGAAAACCACTCAAAAGCAAAGCCAAGAAAGCCACTCAAATCGGACGTTTATACCCGACCTTCGGCAACTCCAGCACAGTTCGATTCCACAGTGGGATCTAAGCAAAAGGTATGTATTCAAATGCCCCTTAGATCACAATCGATTTATAGTGTTTTTTTTTTTAGAGAGGTTTGATTTACATATTTTTTTTCTGTTATTACTGCTCTGGTTCTGTTGGTTTGGGGTATTTTTGGATTGAGAGTGAGATGGGATGAAAACCTTATTTCTCCTTCTTCTTCTTGTTCGTCTGCTTCTTTGTCTATTGAGAGATTGAGAAGAGAAAAAAAAGGAGAAAAGAGAGAGTGGATCGAATCGATAGGGCTCATGTCATTTGTAGGCGAAGGTTTTTTTTTATCCATTTTCCTCTTCACTGCTTGGCAAGAGTCTCCTTTTGAGTATCGACAAGCAAAACCCTTTTTTAGTTACAAATGAGCATCTGCTTAAGAAGTATGGATATGCTCGTGCTTATATATAGATGCAATTTCTATGACTGTACCTCACCTCTGTTATAAACCAAATGGGGCTATACAAAAGGTGGGAAAGAGAAATGGGGTTCTACAAGTTCCCAACAATAGGCACAATCCTCTGAGCCGGCAGTTCACATTTCCAAGTGATTCGTGTGTAGCAGATGGAGGCCTCTCCACCACCTGTTGCAAATTTGATCATCTAGGGAGATTCCTTGATGATGGATTTGGAAGGATGCACCTGTCATCCAGTGGACCTTATGATGGTTCAAGGGGTGTTGGCACTCAGGTTGGTCGGTCGGGTTACATGAATGATGGACAAATGGATGGAATGATTCAGAACCAGTGGCAGACTCATGGCCCTGATCTATCGTTATTTAGGGCGAGGAATGCAGATGATGATGGGTACCCATTTCCTCCGCCAGATTACACAAATTTGGAATGTGGTGTTAATGGGTATCCTGTATTCAAGCCTACAAATGGACATTGAAGTCCCAAGCTGGAACTCCCCTTACAATTAATCATCATCGTGAACCATAATAATGTAATCAAGGAAATTGTCAGTCTCAGCTTTGGAGTGGGGTGTAATCCTTGACAGAAACATTTTGCAAAAGAGTGATTCTGGTTTCATTTGCATACAAGTTCTTTCCAGCGTCCTTTGTTTGCTTTATATCCATTATAGAAAGGTGAATGCTCTATTGGATCTCTTGAAATTTCTGGCTTTTGTTTGATGCTGAGGTTTATGTGCCCCTGCTGGACAAAAAGTGCATGATTACCTGCAACAATGTGGCAGATGTAGTGTTAATGGCTTCTGTTTACATCTCCATACTTGGTGCCAAATCAATATGGCAGCTATAAATCCAATATTTCTCATCTGATGCTCTACTTGAATGAACATACGAGGGTGTCTTTTCTTTTGTGGAATGTTTCCTCCTATTGTGATCATGCTCAACTCTTTATTGGGAGCTTGTAAAATCAGCTAATTGTATGCACTGAGGGGTCTTGCAGACCAGTTCATCTTGCGTGTAAGTAGGGCTTGTTGAAGGATGTAAATGTTCCAACTTCAAATTCAAATCTTGATGACTAATCATTGAGTATTCTGATTTTTTTTCTTCTAATTACCATTATTTTTTAAAAATTAGACGCGCGCAAATGAATGTAGTGCTGAGATCTCCTAATCTGGGATATTCTAGGAGGGCACGCTCCATTCCATCCACAGTTGGGACATTATGGACGAACTGGGGTTGGGTCACTTTTCCTGTTACCTTTCAAGTTATAATTTCTATTTGTATCATTTTGGAGAAGATGAAATCTCCAGTATTAGATTTATGTATGGTTACATAATGTATGCTTGCTGGATGCATAGCTTCTTTTCTTTCTTTTGGAGATGGAATGCTTGACAAATGGACTTAAAAGAGTGAGTGCCGGGAAACTGTATATTTAGATCCCAACTTAGTACTATTTTAATACCTAAAAGCTTACTATTCTTGCCATCCTCTTGCCTCTTGGTTACTTCTGTTAAAAAATCCCAGACAAGCTAGGCCGATGGACATCCATGGGTCTAATGTAGTACTGTTATGTAGGATGCCTGCGGTCGGAGGGATCACTTGGAGCCTGAAGGGTCCACTGATGATGTGATTGGATAAACAACATGACGCCACCGAAAGTCTGATTGAAAAAGAATAGCCTCTTCTCTCATTCTGTAATATTGCTCTTATATTTTTTATTTTGAGTTAGCTTATACATAATACATGGATGATCTAGAGTATGAAGTGAGTTGAATGAGTGAATGGCTTCTATTAGTTAATAATGGTGCAGCATTTGATAGAAGCTTTAAAAAAAGCCTGTTTTTCTAGTTGTTTTAAAGGGGTGGCTAATAAAATTAGGTTTTTGCCTTAGGCTTCAGCAGGCCTGACTGTAGCTTGCACTTGTGCTGACTACAATGGAACTCAAGCCTATCATAAGAAAACAGGGCAGGACTTGAACAATTTGGATCTTTGGAATGTTGAGGCCATATGCATCTGTATTTCAAGGTAGCCAAACAGACCAAGGCATAAAAAAAATGCTGAAGAAAACACTGCATTTGATGTGTTGGTTTTGTTTTTCTTTTTTGCTTTTTTTGAATAGCCTGTTGATTATCATCTTCTTTTTCTTCTCCTTTATTTTTCCTGTTTAGTCAATTGTAAGACAATAGATGAAGTCGTCCTATATTGAATCTTTTCATTATGACTCTTGAAATTTGACTTTTCCAAAGGGTCAAGGCTTTAAGTCATGAGTTCGAGGTTGTTTGATAAAATAGTTTAATTTATGAAGTACAGGTTTGGTAGTGTGGTTTCATTCCTCTTCTCTTATTCTGTAATACTCTTATATTTTTATTTTGAGTTAGCTTATACATAATACATGGATGATCTAGAGTATGAAGTGAGCTGAATGAGTGAATGGCTTCTATTAGTTAATAACGGTGCAACATTTGATAGAAGCTTTAAAAAGTTGAATGAGTGAATGGCTCCTATTTTCTCTACAGTATTGGTGCTTGAAGTCTTAACTACTTGTAGGACTCAATTAGTCCCACCTTTGTGGTGGAGACTATTGAAAAATGTACCCCTTTTCTTCTTATATTCCGAAAGGTAGTTTCTCATTTTCAAATAATTTTTATATTCTAAGTTATGGTGTTTTATTCTTCACTATTGTGCTCTGTATTATGGGTTGCCTTAGGTTCCAACTTTATGAAGCAGCATGGTGAAAACCTGAAACACAGTGCATTGCCATAATTTTGGTTTTTCCTTGGTTTTTAGTTTCTTGACACTTAACCCAAAAATGCAGTTTTTCTATTTATTAGTTTCTTGTAAAAAGTTCCTTATTTTATTGACTAAGCAGTTCAATTTTCTGGATTTAAGTTCTGAGCTCTATATTATTTAATCCATCATAAATTTATTTATTCATTATTACTTTATCTGCAGTGTTTCAAATAGGATAGAGCATCTTGTTTCATTATCTGGAAGCTCTTTTACGCAAAACTCTGTATGTCCCCTGTTTAGTATTGGGTCATCTCCAAATCTTCACCGCCATAGGGGAACACAACTCATTGTTATAGCTGATAGTGTGAGTGATTCTTAAGTTTCTCATTTGAGGATGTTCACTTAACTTTTGCTAGTTTTTCCAGTTTTATTTGACTTTATAATGCTTGTTTAACTTTTCATCCTTTTAGCTCAAGTAGTAACCTTTTGTCATGTGCAGGATTGCTATTCTGTTCTTGGGGTTTCAAGAAATGCCAGCAAATTTGAAATAAAAAGTGGTAAGTTCTCTCTTCTTGGTTCCTTGGCTGATTATTATTCTTTGATATTTTTCTCTATCATGTTTCATATATTAAGCTATTCTCGTTTGTTAATATGACTATTATGTACTGTTTCTTGCTCCTACTTTTGGTCATAAACATTTTCGTGGACAGGAAGTAACTCAATTGTTTCTTTTCTATGAAACTATGAAAATCTTTTAACAAAAAAAAATCCCTCTTATCCCAGTACCATGCAGAAAACAAAAAAAGCTATGCATATCTTGTTTTTTTTATTTTGACATGGAATGAGAAACTCCCACGGTGCCTTTTCGCAACAATATAGCTGATACAGATGATCTAATTGGTTGAGTTTCTACATAAACTGTATCAGCTGACCATTTTGCAAGCTCCTTACAAACGAGATCATCTAAATGAGGTGATAAAGAGTGTATCATACAAAGAAGGTGATAGAGAGCGCAAGGCATCCATTGGTGGGTCATACTCTTTAAAAAAACAAACAACAAAAAAAAAAATGGCATCCATTGATGGGCCATTCTATCCAATCACCCTTTTGCATGAAAGGTGAGGCGTACTCTCTTCTGCAAAGGCCTTGTCATGCAAAAGATTTCTTCTTCGTTAATTTTTTTCCTTCAATTTCCTCGTACCTTGAATAATTGTTCACAATTCCTTGGTACCTTTTGGCTATTACTTGGTCTATCTCTAATTCTTATAAGCCTGCATATTAACACAAACTATATGGCATTTGGCAGCCTTCTAGACATGTTTCTCCCTATGACAGAAAATGGCATCATTGTATCTGTTTGGTATTCCATTCTTAGATTGCGAGCACAACAAACTCTACTTCATCAAACGAGTCGCAAAGGATTTGCACGGCTAGAGGATGAAATGGTAAGTAAATAATTGAATCTGTACTATAAGTGAATTTGTGGACATGACAAATATATTTTTTCTTTTCTAGAGACAAGAAAGTGAAACACCAGATTCAATATCAAGGTCTGATGTATGGATTCGTGGCTATGAAGCAAGAAAGAAGAAGAATAATGACGATGAAGAGGTAGAGGATCCCGAGATAGTGGTAAGTAGTTTTGGTTTTGTAATACTATAATTGAATTTGTGCTGATTTTTATCAACTAAAAACTGGAGTATGGCTTGTCTTGTCTCTGGAATATGGTTTAGCTTGTCTCTGCAGCATTAATTTTGTTTTTTTCTCATCTCTAATTAACTGAGGTGTCGCGACCCCGGACCGGGAATCCCAATCCGGGATCGGGACATTAGTGTGTAATGATAATTGGTGATGATTACCTACATCCACAATATACAAGTTATTTAATTTCCCACAGGTGTCCGCGGTGAGGATATCACAACCTTGCATGAACATTTCTTTTGAGTGCGGAAGCGTGTAGCAAATCAAATAGTAAGACTATCTCTAGTCATGCAAGCATTAACATCAAATATCAAAACTGTATCAAAAAGAGCAATGATCTATAGCATGTTTCCCAATAGTTGTTAAAATTAGACAAAATATCATTTAGTTACATTCCCCAAAATTAGAGGCCAACAAAGGCCAATATTACAAAATAATAACCCCAGAAGAATGGTTAACAAGTCCTTCCCAGAATGTTACGCCTTTTGGCAACCCGATGTCTACATGACATCGTCAGCACGCCACTCAACTAGAGGCTGCAGCTCACCTACCGCCTCCTCCGGCTCCTCCTCAAGGAAACCGGCAACGGGACCTGAGTACCAAAGCAAAGGATCAGACACGACGGTCTGGCAAGAGAGTGAGAAGATACAACAACATAAAATAGATGAAATGTCTCGAAAAGCAAGAAAATCTGTTAAAGCAAGAACTCTCACCAAATAGATAAATCATTTGCTAGAAACATGTAAACAAGATAAAACATATGAGGTAACCAAGGAAATCGGGAATAACAAGGTGGCAATCACATAAAGCTAAGTCCTCTGTCACTAAAGTGACAACAGTATCACGGGACGTTGATCTCAGTCACACAAGGTGAGGAGAAGCAACGTAAACATATATACAATATAAATATACGGGAACGGGACCACAGTAGCGAACCGGGTATCGGGACGGGACCACGGTAATGACCGGGTATCGGGATCCAAACTGCAGCTGGCGGGACGGGAGAGGGATCTCCAAGTCGGTGGATCAAACCGACAAGGTATCCAAGCTTAGTGATGCCGACACATAGGTTAAATAACACATCGATACATATGCAAGTAAAACAAGTACAAGTAAAACAATTAACTTTCATTTCATATCGGGCAATACTCTTCGGGACAAGTCAATGCTACTATCATGCTTTCGGGAAAACAACTCATGACATGTAAATCTTGGAAACAGAGAAATATGATGAATTATACCAATTCGGGAAAGATAATGATTTTAAGATCTATTTGAGTGAATAGGGGTCCCGTATGTCGAACATAGATATGACTTGGTACTCCTTGAGTTTGAAGACATTCCGGGCTCCTTATGCACTTTTACTATTTTTAAAACTTAATATGAGCTTATGGTTATAACTAGATATTATGATAGGAAAACAAGACTATAAACGGTCCACCCTAAGTAGGATGTCAACCCGGAACCATCGAGCAACCCACTCAGTCACCGAAAGGAATAGAATTCGCGATACCCAAGGAAATAGACTTTGCATTTAGGTATGAAGAGGATATCGTGTCGTTCCATCCCGTTCAAGATTGAATCGATTGAACTTCGATGCATCCCGGACCAACCGTGAAGAGCATCGGCTCAAGACACTCTCACATATGGTCAAGTGAGTCCAAGGAGGGTAGCCAAAGTCCAAAAAAAAAAAAATTTCAAAACCCACTGGTTCGGTCCGATCGATCGGCCCAAAAAGGCTTACAGCTAAAAGACAGACCGATCGATCGGCCTGTAGGTCCGATCGATCGGCACTGGGCGTGAAGCATGCCCGGGAACTTGATTTTTCTCCTTTTTGTTTCCTTTCCTTCCAACACCTCAACAACCACAATCAACTATGAACAAGGAGACTGAAACACATGATTCCAAGACATTAAATGAGGCTATCAAGATGTGTAAAGATCATTTATTTCAACCATGGAAAAATCAATGAAAACAATCAATGAAAGCATGAAAACCATAAATGCATCTCCAAACCATTTCAAACTTAAAAACATCCAAACATTCACTTGCCTCAAGTCTTCAATTAATGATATTAAGCTCTATCAAGTCCTCCAAGAAAATGGCCCAAGCTACAAGGCAAAATCCCCAAATAAAACCCTAAAATGGGTTACACCAAGAATGAAATTGAAAGAACTTCCAATAATGCAAATGTAGCTTCCCTAAGGCTAGAAGATTAAAAGTCTAGAAGATGAGAGGGATCACTTACTTGGATGACCTTCAAATGAGAAGAACTAGTTCAAGGAAGATCTCAAGATTGATGGGTTCCTCCAAAAATGGTATCAAGATGAAGCTTGTGAGATGGGGAAGAGATTGGCAATCTCCATTTTGAGTTTGGTGCGATATTGGTGAGGATTAGAGATGAAGAAGCAAGAAGAAGAAGAGAAACTTGCTAGCAAAACCCTAGACTCAAGTGTGCTGGAACATGAAAATGGAGGAAGAAGGGAAGGGTTCCTCTTGTTAACCATTGAGAGGTTTGGGTCCCACAACTTAAGAAGCTAAATGGACTGAAATCATCTCTCGGGTCCACGGATGAATTCGACGAAGAAGGAAGAAATGTTCGTCGAAATATCTAGTTTCCAAAAAGTGTATGTTTCGCGGTTTACGAGAATATCAAGTTTTGGGTACAGATTTGGTGTGCAATGACTGTTTTGCCCTCCGGGCTATGAAAATCGGGTTTCGGGGCCTCGAATGGACACGGGATCAACATGAAAGTTGTAAGAATCCACAAGATGAATGCAACGGGCCAAAAACACAATTCACAACCAATCGGGAAAATCTCGCAAGAAAACGCAAAGCCGAAAAGGGAAACCCCCAAAGGGCCCCACAAGCTACCAATCACTCTAAAAAGCCCAAAACTAGAAACAAGGTTATTCCAAACCCAACTAGATCAAAAACACTAATCAAGCTTAGCACTAACACGCAACTTAATTAGCACTAATCGGGTTCACTCGGGTCGGGGTCTTACATCTGAGGTCCAAGTCCCTACCAACAATGTTTGTTATTTATGTTCCCTGATCTGTAAAATATGACATGAATGATTTATTCTCTGCTTCGTGGCCGAAGTATGCATGTAGAGCTGCCACCTATACTGGTTTGGTGTAGTGTGTCTTTCTCATGAGCCATGTTAGTACTATATATATATAATTTCAAAGTGTTCAATTATTAATTGCTACTAGAATTAACACCAACCAAGACTAGGTAAAGCATTTGGCCTTATCCAAGATTAGGTTATTTATAATCAATAGAGATAGACAAAGACAATTATAAAGACCACATTGCATGATGTTGCCCTCTTACGTACCCTACATAAATTCTGTTAACTAGTTTATAACGTTTGCATTCATAAAGTTTAGATATGAAAAACTAAAGGAAAATTAGAAATTAACTAGCACTATTGTCATTAAGAAAAAAAACAAATAAAAAAATGAATGATACATACCACAAATCACAAGCACATGCATTTGTTCTTCTAGTCCCTAATATTTGTCCACTGAACAGCTGTTTTGTCTTCAAATTACAATCTAACTAGGGACATACATATACAGGACCCATCTTTTGTTTTTTTATTAAAACCAAATGTAAATTCGCCTCATATGGCATGATTTAAATGTCATGTTCCCTGGTATATTTTCGGTTGCCTCATAAATTTAGTTCAATAAATTCCATGTTTGTGTTTCATGGTGATGGCTTCAAGTTCTCTTTCTCCCTCAAATTATTTTCCATAAAGGAGATGCCAGTGGCTTCACTATGTTGCCTTTGGTATTCTACTACTTTTGCCCTCATTATGTTTGTGTTTCTTTCTCTTAATGTGATGTACACTTATGGTTTTACAAATACAGCAACAAGTCAAGAAATACAAAGCAGAAGAAAATGGTTCTTCTTTTAGAGATGATGCTGTTGCGAAGGTACTTGGTCCTGATCCACAAGGACGAGTAAGAGGGCTTGGATTTGGAGTAGCACCTTCAAAGGTGGAGGGTCAAACACAAATGAGGGACAAAGTTAATAAATTAGAAAATGAACTTTTATCCTTGAAAAACCAAATGAACAGTTTCATTGCAATGGTCGGGAAAGGTGGAAATACTACAGTAAGTACTCAAATATATTGCTTTTAATTATTATGAGACTTTTCTATTTATTCGTTGAGCTGAATATAAGTTGATTACAGCAAAAAGATAATGGAAGTGTTCAACATTCTGCCAACGACTACATGTCACAATGCAACAGAAGTGAACCTCCAAGTGCAATGCAGAATTCTGTTCATGGCACAACACAAAGTAAGTAAAAAGAACAGACAGGTGTTTGCATTCGAGCTCCTTTTTCCTCCTCAAAACCATTCTCCTCACTTCCACTTAATCCTTGCAATAAAACTGAGCTAAAAGCTCCTCCAATGCAACTATCTACACTTCTCCACAACTCTAATATGGTTTCATTCCATCACTTCCTCCATCAACATCAAATCCCATACAAAGAAAGAAAGAAGGAAACCATTTCACAATATAGTACATTTGGTACAAACAAGGAGAAAATAAATGTCATTCACCAATACACTTATAAGCAATAAATGCACTACCAAACTCTATAATGAACATTTATTTCAAACCAATGCAATAAATAGGCATGAGTGGAAAAATACCAAAATCATTTAAAGCTTATAAATAATCAAATCATCCACTTGCCTCGGGTCTCTAATAAGCAAATCAAGCTCTTACACTCTTCCAAGCCAAAGATTCAAGCTATGAACAAAATCCCCAAAACAAACAAACCCTAAATGATCAAACAATGAAATAGAAAGGGAAACCTTACAATAATGAAGATGAAGCTTCTGTAGGGCTAGAAGAATACAAATCTAGAAGAAGGGAAGGATTACTCACTTGTAAGGTCCTCTAATGGCAAGAGTAAGCTCAATGAAGATCTTGGAATGGAGGGTTTTCTTCACAAATGGTATCAATAGAGAGCTGTGGTGATGAGGAAGAGAATGATGACCTCCAATATGATGTTGGTGCAAGATTAGTAGGAGATTGAGATGGAGAGAGCAAGAAGAAGAAGAAAAGTTGCCAAACAAACCCTAGACTCTCTTTTTGTGCTGGAAAAGGATAAATGAGGAAGATGGGTCTCCTTATATAAGCAATGGAAATGGGTCCCACTACCTAAGACATTCAAGGGCTGAAATCTTGGCTTTCGGGGCTTCTAATGAATCCGACGAAGAAGAGAAAAGTGATCATCGAAATATCTAGTTTCCAAAAAGTATATGTTTCGTGGGTTTCGGGAATATCAAGTTTTGGGTACAGATTTAGTGCACAATGACTGTTTTGCCCTCAAGGCTATGAAATCGGGTTTCGGGATCTCGAACGGGGACGGGATCAACATGAAAGTTGTAGGGATTAACAATACAAATAAAATGGGGTAAAAACAATGAATGCAAAAACCTCCGATAAATCCTCAAGCGCATGCACGGTCATAAAGTAGGAACCCCCAAAGGGCCCCACTATCACAAAGAAATCAAAATTCCCCAAAACTATTTCAAAAGCTATTCAAAGCCCAACTTAGCCAAAATCACTAATCAAGCTTAGAACTAACACATGACTTAATTAGTACTAATCGAGTTCACTCGGGTCGGGGTCTTACATTCTTTGAGCTAGCTCTTGCCATTTAGAGGTCATCCAAGTAAGCAATCTTCTCCATCTCCTAGATTTGTATTCTTTTAGTCCTAGAGAAGCTTCATCTCCATTACTGTGAGTTCTATCTTCTTCATTCATTGTTTGACCCATTTTAGGGTTTGTTTTGGAGATTTTGTTTGTGCTTGTAGGATTCTTGAGAGAGCTTTGTTTAGTAGCTTGATTTCCTTGATTAGAAGACCCAAGGCAAGTGGATGAGTTAATATTATGAGCTTTCAATGGTTTTCATGAGGAATGTGGTTGATTTGTCATTTCCATTCATATTTATTGGCTTGCATTGACTTTTGAAATAAATGCATTGAATGAACCTTGCCAAGTCATTTAATGTTTTGGAAACACGTCGGTTATGGCACTTGTTGTCTTTTGGATATATCTTAAATGAATGTTTGTTATTTGATTTCTCTTTCCTCTTGTGGTTGTTGTGGTTAAGAAGGAGGTGATGGAATGAACACATATTGGAGTTTTGGAGAAGTGTATATAGATGTATTGGAGGAGCTCTTAGCTCAGTTTTATTATAGGGATTAAATGGAAGTGAGGAGGAAAAAGGGCTCAAATCTGAACACAGTGGGTGTTTCCCGCACTTGGCGGTCAGCCAGCGGTCACCTGTCGGCTAGTCGTCTGGTGACTGGCGGCTAACCGCCAGCTAGCCGAATAGTCGCGGTTACTTTTCCAGAGAGCAACATTTTCCTCCTGAAGGCACGGTCAGCCTCACGGTTAGCAAGCGGTTAACTGCCTAACCCATCGGCGGTTAACCGCCAGCCAACCGAACCATTTCGGTTACATTTCCAGTAACCTGTTTTTCTGTCAGGCCAACCGCGGTCAGCCGCCATCTGACCGCTAGGTAATCGAAATCACCCAGACAACCATTCCAGAGAGCTCCTCGCTCGAGGTTCGCTCGAGCGATGAGCTTTGTCGATCAAAGGCTATGTTTGGGACAATGACGAATTGTTTAAATGTTTTGTGGTTATTCATTGAGAACCCCTTTATATCACAGAGATTTACTAGGCAACGTATGAGGCCATTCGAGAAAGAAACCACATCACGAAGATTACATTTGAAGTTTTGAAAATTCAAAGTGTATAAGGAGCCCGGGATGTCCCCAAACTCAAAGAGTACCAAGTTGTTATTAGATCGACATACGGGATCCCTATTCACTTTAAACAAATCTTGAACCCCGATACTTGTCTTGAGATTTTGAAAGATTCATTTGTATTTTTCTATTTCTCAAACTTCCCATGTATTCTAAAAAATGTTGAAATTGCAATTGTAGCATCTTGCTAGCCCGATAAGCATGCCCGAATTGATATGATAGTTGTGTCTTTGAGCACCCCATCCCGTTTATTTATGTACTTGCACTTGATGTATATCATACATGTTTTTAATCTTGTCATTTGACCTATGAGTCGGAACCACTAAGCTTGGATAACCTTGTCAGTCTAATCCACTGACTTGGAGATCCCCCTCTTGTCCCGCCAGCTGCAGTTTAGATCCCGCTACCCGGTTCTTACCGTGGTCTTGTCCCAATGCCGCAGATTGGTACTGTGGTTCCCGATGCCCGGCACGCTACCGTGGTCATGTATAGTATATGTATATGTATTTATAAGATCCATTGTTTCTCCTCACCTCGTGTAACTGAGATCAGTGCCTAGTTATTGCTGTGTCACTTTAGTGATAGAGGACTTAGCTTCGTGTGGTTGCCATCTTGCTTGTTTCCCGTTTCCTTGGTTACCTGTACATATTTTATAATGCATACTCGTATTTGAATAAATGTTTTATCTTTTCATGGAAATTATTATTGAGACATGTTTTAAATGCTTTTGAAGGTAAATTCATTTATTATTATATCGTCATTGTATTTTACCCATTTGCCAAACAGTCGTGTTTGACCCACTCTTTGGTACTCAGGTCTCGTTGTTGGTTATCCCGAGGAGGAGCACGAGGAGGCGGTCATAGAACCACAACACTTAGTTGAGTGGCACGCCGATGATGTCATTTAGACATTGGATTGCTAGTGAGATAACAATTTGGGAGAACTTTTAACCATTCTTTTGGGGATTGGTATTTTGTTTATATTGGCCTTTGTTGGCCTCTATTTTTGGGAAATGTAATTAAATGATCTTTGTATAAACTCTAACTTACTTTTGGGTAACATGCTAATGATCATTGCTCATTCTGATACAATACTACACTTGTGTTATTATCTTTATGATTAGAGAAGATTGAATATTTGATTTGCTACACGCTTCCACACTTAATAGAAATGTTCATATATGGTTGTGATAATCCTAACCGCGGACACCTGTGGGAAATTAAATAAATGTATGGCATTAAACTGATGTGGTACATCATTAGTCCCGATCTCGGATTAGTCCTTCAGGCCCGGTCCGGGGTCGCGACAGACTGGTATCAAAGCGAGATGTGTTTTAAGCAATTAAAAGAAACTAGAATTCCTAAGGACGTGGCGATGATTCGTTAGACTCTTCGTTAGCTAGTATCGTGTGAGCAATGTGACCCTTTATTTGATTATTATGTGCTAACAATTTGTTTTGCTGCATCATGCCACCTTGTAAGTGACCGATAAACGACAACCCTTCTGCAAGCGATAGTGATCATACAGTGCCACTTGAAGAGGATAGGGTTGATAACAACATGCCAAATCAATTCCAACAAATGATGCAAGCAATGCTTGACCAACAGCGTCAGGCCAATGAGAACCAGGCCAGATTGCAAGAGCAGATGCTCAAAAGAGAGGAGGATCATGCTAGGGAATTGGCAGAGATGCAGAGACAATTGCTTGAAGTATTACAGAGAAGGCCCGAACCGGTTCTACCCCAACCTGTTATTGTCATCAATCAGAGGCAACATGACCCAAATGCATTATTTGAGCGGTTTCGGAAGAGAGCTCTGAAAGAGTTTCTTGGAATAGAGGATCCATTAGCTGTAGATGATTGGCTAGAGCATAAGGAGAACATATTTGAGATTTTCCAATGCACCGGGGGAGAAAGAGTAAAACTAGCATTGTTATACCCCGACCCAGACTAATTCGATTAGTGTGTGATTAGTGTGTGTTTAGTCCTAAGTGGGTTTAGTTGTCGTTGGGTTAGAAATAATTAGTTTAGTCCTGGATATAGCTTTGGGAATTTTGAGAACGTTTAGTATTAGTCAGACATGCTCAAGAAGGCCTGAGTGCACGTGTAAGCTTGGGAGGATCGTATCGGTTTTCATTTTTAATTGTGATTTTGATTTCTTTTGAATGATTTGACTATGTGTTACAACTTTCGTTTCCAGCCCAATCATGTTTGAAGCCCAAAAACCCAAGTTCTGGCCCAAAAAGGGTAAAGTTATCTTTTATACATAAATCTGGACACAAATTTCAATATCTCAAAACCATGTCAAAAACATACTTTTTAGAAACTAGATATTTCGAGGATCATTTTATCCTTCTTCGTCGAGTTCATTTGAGGCCCGCAAGAGCGTGTTTTCGTTGATGCAAGATTTGGCCATTGGGCCCCAATTGCAGGTACTTAAGTCAACCCTTCTCTTTCCCTCTTTCACTCTCAAACCCTAACCCTAGAGCAGCCAAGAGGAGAAACCCTTTCTCTCCACCTTATTTCTCTTGAATGATCAAGCTAGAAGACTCCAAATGAGATCCTAAGACCATCATCTTCTTCCTCTCATCCGAAGCTTTCCACTTATGCAAATTTATTGAAGCTTCTAGTTGGGCAAGAACTCCATTTTCTTCCTTCTCTCTTGTTTGGACTTTTCTAGGTAAGAGCTCCAACCCATCTCTTTAATGGAGCCTTTTTGGTTCCTAAAGATCTTATTTTTCATGTTTACAAACCCTTTTGTGAAAACGGGTTTCTTGTTTTCAAGATTGAGTGAGTTTTGTGTGGTTTCCACGGGTTCTGTAGTCTTTGGATTAGCTTGAGTGGAAGTGCTTGAAGAGATTTGTGGCATCTTGGACTAAGGCAAGTAACCAATCTAGGATGGATGATAGCATGTGTGCATTTGATTTGCTTTCTTTTCATTCCTCTCATTTCATTGAAATTTATGTCTTGAATGGAAAATATGGGGATTTTGTTTTAGATTGGAGAATGGGAATGTAATGTCTCAATTTGTGCTATGAATGTGTATTTTACCCCTTGGAGAGCAAGTAGGCTCAGGGAAGTGCAGGTGGAATGAAAAACAAGAAGAAGGGAAGAAAGAAATGAAAGAAAATCTGACTGAGAATGCACTTCCCGTGCAGTTTCGGTCAGCCGCTGGCCAGCTGGCGGCTAGTCGAAATCCCTATTTCGGCTAACCGTGAGCTGGCCGAGCTCGGCGGTTCCCTTTCCAGAAGCTTGCACTTTGACAGTGGGTTTCGGTCAGCGTGACAATTAGCTAGCGGCTAGCCGAAATCCCCATTTCGGCCAACCGCTGGCCAACCGAACTCATTACGGCTCCTTTTCCAGAGAGCTAAGTTTTAGACCTGGATTTCCAGCGGTTAGCCTGTCGGTCAGATGGCAGCTAGCCGCTAGATCCTAGTTATGCTAGCCGACACTTGACCGCGAGCTGACCGAATTTTTACACCATTGCCCATTTTGAAGAATATTTATAAGAATGAAAAGTAGAACATGTTAAGTGACCTTTAGCCTGATATTGTGCATTCGAAACCTGAGATGTCTTTGAACTTCCGGGGCACCGCTTCTCTTTTAAATTCCAACATTTGGGCTTCGTTTACACAAATATCAACCAAAGGTCCTTACATGTGCTTGATAGGCTTTGTGTTCGTACTTTAGTTTTGATACAATGAATGTCATTGTGTACTCATTTTGAATGTTTATGTGTAAGCTCATTTTGAAGATTTGTTTCAAGGAAAAGGGGTCACTTCCTAAACTTGTTATGCATATTGATTATGCCTTTTGCTAGTCGTGTTTGTCGTGTTTTGATAAGTGATTTTCCCGTTTTATCTCGACATGTTTAGACAGTGTTTCGCGTGTTTTGTGCATTCATGAATTTAAGTGAACACCACTGAGCTTGGACTGCCCTTTCAGTTTGATCCACTGTCTGGGGGTCCTTAAATATGTGGACTGTCTGCAGACTGGTCGTGTATTTTATTACACATCGTGCGTGTCCGTTTCCTCGGCCGAAATCCTCGTATATGTGGGAATCGTGTCGTGATTATAGTATATATATCGTGCTTGTCATGCGTGCTTGCTCTTTTCATTATAAATGATAGAGAAAGGATGGGCTCCTTGTGGAATGTAACTATTCATGATATTATAAGTATTCATGTCAAGTTTTGCTCGTATTTTGAAATGTACCTTAGTCATGTAACTGTTTACCATTCAGCAAAATGTCTTTAAATGTTTCCTTTAATGTTTGCTACTTATATGCTCATGCCTAAATTGATTACCTGTCAAACCGTTGTGTTTGACCCTTGTATGTAGGTGCCCAGGTGCAGGTGACGTTGCCTTTGAGGAGGAGCGTCTGGAGGAGGCTATTGAGCCACCCCCAGTCAGAGAGTGGTAGCCCGACGATGTCAACTAGACGTCGGGCGGGTTCTTGAGTTTCGTTACATTTTTTCATTGGGTTCTTTTATTATTTTGAGAATTGTATTGGCCTTTGTTGGCCTCTTATGGGATGTAACTAAACTTAACTTACTTTTGTGTTAGTCTCATAACTTGAATTATGATGGGAATGCCATGTTAACTCCTTTCTTTTGATACTATGTCTTGTTATTATTTGTCATAGCACTTAAAACTTTATTGGTGCTTATTTCGATGTGATTTGTTACACGCTTCCGCAAACTTGATCATGTGAGACAGATTCCGCGTGTCTCGGGAATCATCACCGTGGGAACCTGTGGGAAAACAAACAGAAACAACCGTCGCGGGCCTGGGGTTCGTTCCAGGGTCGCGACAGAACTAGTATCAGAGTGGGACATGTTTTAGGCACTTAAAAGAAACTAGGAAGGTCTTAGGAACGTGGCGAGGATTCCTAAGTTCGATAGATTCATTGGTATAGGACCTTAGAAACCCTTATACCATGTTTATTGTGTACTAACACCTTGTTTTACAGCATCATGCCTCCAAGGAAATTTCCAAACAATAGTGCTTCAGGCAGTAATCTGAATGAGTCAGACACGACTAATACGCCAACCGCTACACAATTTCAAGAACTCATGCAAGCTTTGCTAGAACAACAAAGACAGGCAAATGAGACTCGAGCCAAATTTCAAAAATAGCTAGCGAAGAAGGATGAAGAAATGGCTCAAGTCCAGAGGCAACTCTTAGAAGTTCTTCAGAACAGGAATTTAGTTCCACAGCCTTTGGGTCCACAGATTGTTATCCATAATAGGGATCATTACCCTAACGCGCTATTTGAGAAGTTCAGGAAGAGAGCACCGAAGGAATTTTCTGGCAATGAGGACCCGTTAGTTGCAGATGACTGGCTAGCTAATACCGAGAAAGCCTTTGATGTCTTTACGTGCACGGGTAGACAGAAGGTCAACCTTACAGCTTCACTATTCTATGGGCTTGCCGATCGGTGGTGGCAAACGGTTAAGGACCCATACACGGTAATGACTAATGAAGATGCGTGGGCAGCGTTCAAGATACAGTTTCAGGATAAGTACATTCCCTCCCATGTTAAGAGACAGAAGCCTATTGAATTCCAGCAGCTCAAGCAAGGCAGCATGACTGTGCTAGACTATGTCACCAAGTTCGAGAGAATGGCTAGATATGCTACTAAGTTGATTGACACTGAGCAGAAGAAGATAATGAAGTTTTTGGAAGGATTGAACCCGATTATGATGAGAGATGCCATAGGAGTAGTTCCACCAGCTACATATGATGAGGCTGTCAAGCGGGCATATAAGTTTGAGGATATTAACAACCTGATCGTTCAAGACAGGAAGCAGCACTACCAGCAGCAGAATCAGAAGCAACAACACAACAAGAAACCAAGGCAAGAACAAAGTCAAGTGAGACAGGGTTGTGGTCATTGTGGCAAGAACCACGAAACTTATGAATGTCGTAAGGCCACGGGTGCCTGTTTCAAATGTGGAGCTATGAACCATGCAATCAAGGATTGCCAACAACTTTAGAATCAAGGGAACAAAAACCAACAACAGAGACAAGCAGTTCCTCAGAATCAAGCACCAGTTCAGAATCAGGTTAGACCATCTCAGCAGCAGCAGCAGGCTAGGCCACCAGCACAGAATCAGAATGCTCGTCCTCCACAACAGAACAGGCATGGCTAAGGAAGGCAAAATAAAGCACCGAATAGACTACAAATGCATGGACGTTTATATTATCTGAACCGTGCGGATACTAAAGCTGCAGGAGACGTGGCGGAAGGTAAACTTCTTGTTTGTGGGGTAGAAGCTCATATTTTATTTGATCCTGAATCCACACATTCGTTTGCATCTCCTAGTTTTGCTAAGATTATTGATGCACCACATAGTGAATTGGACTATATTCTAGTAGTAACCACACCAGTAAGGAAACAAGTTGTGTGTAGAACCTATTATCCTAGTTGTCCAGTTTTGATAGGAGATGTTAATTTACCGGCCAACCTCATTGTTTTAGACATGCATGATCTTGATGTCATCTTAGGCATGGATTGGTTAGAAGCATATCATGCCACCATGGATTGTTTTAGTAAAACCATAACATTCAGATTCCAAGGACCACAGGCAGAATTGATATTTCAGGGGAAAAAGAGGAAAACTTAGGCAGGATTTATTTCAGTCTTGAAGGCAAGCAGACTAGTTCAGAGTGGGTGTCAGGCATTTATTGCGTTTATCCCGGAGGATAAACAGTTCCAAGGGGTGGAGGATATCCCCATTGTGTGTGAATTTCCGAATGTTTTTCCAAAAGAAATCCCGGGATTACCACCAATCAGAGAAGTTGAGTTCACAATTGAGCTCCTTCCAGGGACAACTCCTATCTCCATTGCGCCATAAGAATGGCTCCAGCAGAAATGGGTGAACTAAAACTCCAATTGCAGGAATTGTTGAGCAAAGGCTTTATTAGGCCAAGTGTTTCACCTTGGGGAACGCCAGTGTTATTTGTGAAAAAGAAAGATGGAAGTCTGAGAATGTGCACTGACTACAGAAAATTGAACCATGTGACCGTGAAGAACAAGTATCCATTGCCAAGGATTAATGAATTATTCGATCAATTGCAAGGAGTAGCCTATTTTTCCAAGATAGACTTGAGATCAGGGTACCATCAGTTGAGAGTTAGAGACTCAGATGTTCAAAAAATGGCCTTTAGAACAAGATATGGGCACTACGAGTTCTTAGTGATGCCGTTTGGTTTGACAAATGCACCCGCAGTCTTTATGGCTCTTATGAACAAAGTCTTTGCACCCTATTTGAATCACTCTATAGTAGTATTCATTGATGATGTCCTTGTGTATTCCAAGATTAAGAAGGAGCATGAAGAACATTTGAGGACAGCGTTGCAGCTTTTGAGGGACAACCAGCTTTATGCAAAACTCAGTAAGTGCGAATTCTGGTTAGAGCAAGTTGCTTTTCTAGACCACATCATCTCCAGAGAAGGTTGAGCAGTTGATCCAGCTAAGATGAGGCAGTTGTTAATTGGGTGAGGCCAAGCAGTGTGACAGAAATCAGAAGCTTTTTGGGGTTAGCAGGCTATTACAGAAGATTTGTCCAAGGTTTTTCGTCCATTGCAGCACCGTTGACAAAATTGACCAGGAAGAATGTCCCATTTGTTTGGACCGAACAGTGTGAATCAAGTTTTCAAGAGTTGAAAGGAAGGTTAACCACAACCCCAATCCTTACATTACCATCGGGCAATAGCGGATTTATTGTTTATGCAGATGCTTCGAATGTGGGACTGGGTTGTGTATTGATGCAGGATGGCAAGATGATTGCTTATGGCTCAAGACAGTTGAAGGACCATGAGAAGAACTATGCAACTCATGACTTAGAATTGGCGGCAGTTGTTTTTGCTTTGAAGATGTGGAGACACTATCTCTACGGAGAGAAGTTTGAAGTCCATTCAGATCACCGAAGTTTGCAATATTTGTTTTTGCAGAAGGATTTAAATATGAGACAGAGACGGTGGATGGAGTATAGCTAGGATTTTGACTTTCCAATCAGGTATCATCCAGGGAAAGTGAACGTTGTAACTGATGCATTAAGCAGAAAATCAGTGGTCATGGCCAGTTTGAGAGGAATTGGTGTCTTACAGCAATTGGAAGAGTTGGGTGTAGAAGTGTAAACCCTGAAACTAGGTGCAATGTTAGCAAACATGACAATATCAGAACCTACCTTCATCTAGAAGATCAAGGAAAATCAGTTGCAAGACCCAGACTTGGCAAAGATAGTAGAACATATTACAAGAACGTCCAGATTTCAAGATGATGAATAGGATATTGTTTTTTCGTGACCGGTTGTGTGTGCCAAATGTGGATGACTTGAAGAGTGAAATAATGAATGAAGCTCACAACACGAGATATTCTATGCATACGGGTAGCACGAAGATGTATCACAATTTGAAGAATAGATTTTGGTGGAACAACAAGAAGAGAGGAATAGCAGCTTTTGTGTCCCGTTGTTTGACTTGTCAGTTGATTAAAGCAGAGCATCAGAAGCCCCAGGTATGTTACAACCGTTTGAGATTCCGGAGTGGAAATGGTAACACATCACCATGGATTTCGTTTCTGGTTTGCCGAATACCAAGAAGGGAAATAATGCAATTTGGATTATTGTAGTTCGTCTGACAAAGTCTGCTCATTTCATTCCGATGAAGACAGGGAATATGATGCATATGGCACCACTTGCAAATTTATTTGTTGATGAAATTGTTAGTAAACATGGTCAGTCCGTCTCCATCACTTCAGACAGAGACAACAGGTTCGTTTCAAAATTTTGGAAAACTCTTCATGAATCTATTGGTACCAAACTTCAGTTCAGCATGGCATATCATCCTCAAACCGATGGTCAGTCAGAAAGGACGATACAGACTCTCGGAGACATGTAGCTTGCTTGCGTATTAGATTTCAAGGTTCAGTGGGATGAGTGCTTACCGCTTTCTGAATTTGCTTATAACAATAGCTACCACTCTAGGATTGGTATGACACCTTTCGAGGCACTCTATGGCAAAAGATGTAGAACTCCGGTTTGCTGGGAAGAAGTCGGTGAGCGTAGTTTTCATGGACCGACGATAGTTGGAGAGACAAGTGATAAGGTCAAACTGATTCAGGAACATTTGAAGATCGCCCGAAGTAGACAAAAGAGTTATGCAGACACTCGCCGAAGAGAATTGCAGTTTCAAGTGGGTGTCAAAGTGTTCTTGAAATCTCACCAGTTAGAGGGACTTTGAGATTCGGACAGAAGGGCAAACTATCTTGAAGGTTTATTAGTCTGTATGAAATTTTGAGCAAGATTAGGGATGTCGCTTACAGACTTGCATTACCGCCGGAACTCTCTAGGGTGCACAATGTATTTCATGTTTCTATGCTCAAGAAATATGTTTCTAGTCCTTCACATATACTACAGCATGAACCTTTGGAGATTCGAGAATATGCCTCGTATGTGGAGAAGCCGATCAAGATCATTGAAACCAAAGAGCAAGAATTGAGAAATCGGACTATTCATTGGGTCAAGGTACTTTGCGAAAATCACGAGCCAGAGGAAGCCACATGGGAATTGAGAGATCAAGTGCAGAGGAAGTATCCACAGCTTTTACCAGAGGTAAATGTTTGTCTTATTTGGTGGACCAAATATCCTAAGGGGTGGAGGATGTTGGACCCCAACCCAGACTAACTCGATTAGTGTGTGTTCAGTCCTAAGTGGGTTTAGTTTTCATTGGGTCAGAAATAATTAGTTTAGCCCTGGATATAACCTTGGGAATTTTGAGAACGTTTAGTATTAGTCAGACATGCTCAGGAAGGCCTGAGTGCACGTGTAAGCTTGGGAGGATCGTATCGGTTTTCATTTTTAATTGTGATTTTGATTTCATTTGAATGATTTGACTATGTGTTACAACTTTCATTTTCAGCCCAATCATGTTTGAAGCCCAAAAACCCAAGTTCTGGCCCAAAAAGGGTAAAGTTGTCTTTTATACACAACTCTGGACACAAATTTCGAGGTCTCAAAATCATGTCAAAAATATACTTTTTGGAAACTAGATATTTCGAGGATCATTTTATCCTTCTTCGTCGAGTTCATTTGAGGCACGCAAGAGCATGTTTTCGTTGATGCAAGATTTGGCCATTGGGCCCCAATTGCAAGCACTTAAGTCAACCCTTCTATTTCAGTCAACCCTTCTCTTTCCCTCTTTCACTCTCAAACCCTAACCCTAGAGCAGCCAAGAGGAGAAACCCTTTCTCTCCACCTTATTTCTCTTGAATGGTCAAGCTAGAAGACTCCAAATGAGATCCCAAGACTGTCGCGACCCCGGACAGGGCCCCACCTGACTGATCCGGGATCGGGATGCTAATAATGATAGAGTTCCACAACATTTGTTTAATGGTTTCATACATTTATTTAATTTCCCACAGGTGTTCGCGGTGAGGATATCACAACCATAAATGAATATTTCTTTTAAGTGCAGAAGCGTGTAGCAAATCAAATATTTAATCCATCTCAAATTATGAAGATAATAGCATGAGTGTAAACCGTATCAGAATGAGCAATGATCATTAGAATGTTACACAAAATAAGTTAAAGTTTATACAAATATCATTTAATTACATTTCCCCAAAAATAGAGGCCCACAAGGCCAATATAGCCAAAATACCAATCCAAAGAATGGTTAAACAGTTTCCCAAAATATAAAGTCTCTCATAGCAACCAAACGTCTACATGACGTCATCAGCACACCACTCAAGTAACTGTTACGGTTCTACGACTGCCTCCTCGTGCTCCTCCTCGGGGTAACCAACAACGGGACCTGAGTACCAAAGAGTAGGTCAAACACGACGGTTTTGGCAAATGGTAAAACACAATGACAATATGAAAATACATGAATTTACCTCCAAAAAAATTTGAACCTGTTTAAATGACAATTTCTCTAAACAAGATAAAACATTTATTCAAATACGGATATGCATCATAAAACATGTAAAGGTAACCAAGGGAACGGGAAACAATCAAGATGGCAACCACACGAAGCTAAGTCCTCTATCACTAAAGTGATAGAGCAATAACTATGCACTGATCTCAGTCACTCGAGGTGAGGAGAAACGGTGGATCTTATAAATACATATACATATACTATACATGACCACGGTAGCGAGCCGGGCATCGGGGACCACAGTAGCAATCTGCGGCATTGGGACAAGACCACGGTAATAACCGGGTAGCGGGATCCAAACTGCAGCTGGCGGGACAAGAGGGGGATCTCCAAGTCGGTGGATCAGACCAACAGGGTTATCCAAGCTTAGTGGTGTCGACTCATAGGTCAAATACAATCGAGACATATGCAATTAAATCAAGTACAATAAATAAACGGGCAAGACGGGGGTGCTCAAGGGCACGCTATCATTTCATGTGGTGCAATGCACTTCAAGACAAGTAGCTATATCAAGTTTAATTCAATACTTTTGGGAAAACAAGGCACGTAGTATAAATCTCGAGATCGATAAAGCAAAATAAACAATTGACAAATTCGGGTAAAGTATCGGTTTCAAGATTTATTTAAAGTGAACAGGGACCCCGTATGTCAATCTAATAACCATTTGGTACTCTTTGAGTTTGGGGACATTCCGGGCTCCTTATACACTTTGAAGTTTCAAAAACTTCGAATGAAATCTTCGTGATATGGTTTCTTTCTCAAATGGTCTCATACAATGCTTAATAAATCTCCTCGACACTGAGGGTTCCCAAAGAATAGTCCCCAGTACTTGAAATAGTTAATCATTGTCCCAGACAAAACCTTGCCCAACAGGGCCCATCGCTCGAGCGGACTGGAGAGTTCGCTCGAGCGAGTGGCTCTCTGGAATGGTGGTCTGGGTGGGTTCGCTCGAGCGAAGTGGAGGTCGCTTGAGCGAACTCATTGGGTCGAGCGAATTTTAAATATGCGTTCGAACGAACAACTCTCTGGAACAGGTTCTGGGATGTCCGCTCGAGCGACCAAGCTACTGGAATGCTCCGGACCTTTCTCTGGACAGGTCGCTCGAGCGAAATGTCATGTTCGCTCGAGCGAACAGTCCAGAAACTGATTCCGGACCAGTTCAGCTCCTCTCTATCTCTTCCTTCTACAATCCCTTTTTAGCCACTTTTATACATAAGATGAGAAGTCCAAAACTCCATTCAAATAACATCAAATCTTTCATCACATCATCCCATTCTCCTCCATCAATATCACATTCAATATAAAGAGGGGAAGAAAGAAGGAAACCACTTCACATGAGATACATTTGGAACAAAACAAGAAGGAATTAAATGCTATGCACCAATACCTCTCTAAGACCATAAATGCATTAACAAGGCTCTCCATGAGCATTTATTTCAAAGCAAGACAATAAATAGGCATGAGTGAAAATTTATGAAACCAACCACATTTCCATCAAACCATTGAAAACTCATAAAAGATTAAATCATCCACTTGCCTTGGTCTCTAGTAAGCAAATCAAACTCTAACAAGTCCTTCAAATCAAGGGTGCAATCTACAAGGAAAATCCCAAAATAAAACCCTAGAATGGTCAAACAATGAAATAGGAAAGGGAACCTTACAATAATGAATGTGAAGCTTCTCTAGGGCTAGAGGAACACAAATCTAGAAGAAGAGAATGATTACTTACTTGCAAGGTCCTCTAATGGACAAGGTGAGCTTGAAGGAAGTCTTGAAATGGAGGATTTTCTCTAACAATGGTGTCAATAGAGAGCTAGTGTGATGAGGAAGAAGGTGGTGATCTCCTCCTCTCAATTCGTGCAAGGTTAGTGGTGAGTTTGGTGATGGGAAGCAAGAGCAAGAAGAAATGCAATGGAAAACCCTAGGTTCACTCTCTTGTGATGGAAAAAGGAAATGGAAGGGGAAAGGGTCTCCTTATAAACAAGTGGGGAGTGGGCTCCGCCACCAACAATATAATTGGGCTAAAATCATGGCTTTCGGGGCTTCTAATGAATTCGACGAAGAAGAGAAAAGTGGTCATCGAAATATCTAGTTTCTAAAAAGTATATGTTTCGCGGGTTTCGGGAATATCAAGTTTTGGGTACAGATTTTGTGTGCAATGACTGTTTTGCCCTCGAGGCTATGAAATCGGGTTTCGGGATCTCGAACGGGGACGGGATCAACATGAAAGTTGTAGGGATTAACAATACAAATAAAACGGGATTAAAACCATGAATGCAAAATCTCCGATAAATCTTCAAGCATATGCAAGGTCATAAAAAGGGAACCCCCAAAGGGTCCCACTAATCACAAGACAATCAAAATTCCCCAAAACTATTTCAAAAGCTAATCCAAACTCAACTTAGCCAAAATCACTAATCAAGCTTAGAACTAACACGCAACTTAATTAATACTAATCGAGTTCTCTCGGGTCGGGGTCTTACAAAGACCATCATCTTCTTCCTCTCATCCTAAGCTTTCCATTGATGCAAATTTATTGAAGTTTCTTGTTGGGCAAGAACTCCATTTTCTTCCTTCTCTCTTGTTTGGCCTTTTCTAGGTAAGAGCTCCAACCCATCTCTTTAATGGAGCCTTTTTGGTTCCTAAAGATCTTATTTTTCATGTTTACAAACCCTTTTGTGAAAACGGGTTTCTTGTTTTCAAGATTGAGTGAGTTTTGTGTGGTTTCCACGGGTTCTGTAGTCTTTGGATTAGCTTGAGTGGAAGTGCTTGAAGAGATTTGTGGCATCTTGGACTAAGGCAAGTAACCAATCTAGGATGGATGATAGCATGTGTGCATTTGATTTGCTTTCTTTTCATTCCTCTCATTTCATTGAAATTTATGTCTTGAATGGAAAATATGGGGATTTTGTTTTAGATTGGAGAATGGGAATGTAATGTCTCAATTTGTGCTATGAATGTGTATTTTACCCCTTGGAGAGCAAGTAGGCTCAGGGAAGTGCAGGTGGAATGAAAAACAAGAAGAAGGGAAGAAAGAAATGAAAGAAAATCTAACTGGGAACGCACTTCCCGTGCAATTTCGGTCAGCCGCTGGCGAGCTGGCGGCTAGCCGAAATCCCTATTTCGGTTAACCGCGAGCTGTCCGAGCTCAGCGGTTCCCTTTCCAGAAGCTTGCACTTTGACAGTGGGTTTCGGTCAGCGTGACGGTTAGCTAACGGCTAGCCGAAATCCCCATTTCGGCCAACCGCTGGCCAACCGAACTCACTAAGTCTCCTTTTCCAGAGAGCTAAGTTTCAGACCTGGATTTCCAGTGGTCAGCCTGTCGGTCAGCTGGCGGCTAGTCGCTAGATCCAAGTTCGGCTAGCCGACACCTGACCACAAGCTGACCGAATTTTTACACCATTGCCCATTTTGAAAAATATTTTTAAGAATGAAAACTAGAACATATTAAGTGACCTTTAGCCTGATATTGTGCATTCGAAACCTGAGATGTCTTTGAACTTCCGGGGCACCGCTTCTCTTTTAAATTCCAACATTTGGGCTTCGTTTACACAAATATCAACCAAAGGTCCTTACATGTGCTTGATAGGCTTTGTGTTCGTACTTTAGTTTTGATACAATGAATGTCATTGTGTACTCGTTTTGAATGTTTATGTATAAGCTCGTTTTGAAGATTTGTTTCAACAAAAAGGGGTCACTTCCTAAGCTTGTTATGCATATTGATTATGCCTTTTGCTAGTCGTGTTTGTCGTGTTTTGATAAGTGATTTTCCCCTTTTATCTCAACATGTTTAGACAGTGTTTCGCGTGTTTTGTGCATTCATGAATTTAAGTGAACACCACTGAGCTTGGACTGCCCTTTCAGTTTGATCCACTGTCTGGGGGTCCTTAAACATGTGGACTATCTGCAGACTGGTCGTGTATTTTATTACACATCGTGTGTGTCCGGTTTCGTGGCCGGAATCCCTGTATATGTGGGAATCGTGTCGTGATTATAGTATGTATATCGTGCTTGTCGTGCGTGCTTGCTCTTTTCATTATAAATGATAAAGAAAGGATGGGCTCCTTGTGGAATGTAACTATTCATGATATTATAAGTATTCATGTCAAGTTTTGCTCGTATTTTGGAATGTACCTAAGTCATGTAACTGTTTACCATTCAACAAAATGTCGTTAAATGTTTCCTTTAACGTTTGCTACTTATATGATCATGTCTAAATTGATTACCTGCCAAACCGTTGTGTATGACCCTTGTATGTTGGTCCCAGGTGCAGGTGACGTTGCCTTTGAGGAGCGTTCGAAGGAGGCTATTGAGCCACCCCCAGTCAGAGGGTGGCCGCCCGACGATGTCAACTAGACATCGGGCGGGTTCTTAAGTTTTGCTACATTTTTTCATTGGGTTCTTTTATTATTTTGAGAATTGTATTGGCCTTTGTTGGCCTCTTATGGGATGTAACTAAACTTAACTTACTTTTGTGTTAGTCTCATAACTTGAATTATGATGGGAATGCCATGTTAACTCCTTTCATTTGATACTATGTCTTGTTATTATTTGTCATAGTATTTAAAACTTTATTGGTGCTTATTTTGATGTGATTTGCTACACGCTTCCGCAAACTTGATCATGTGAGACAGATTCCGTGTGTCTCAGGAATCCTCATCGTGGGAAGCTGTGAGAAAACAAACAGAAACAACCGTCGCGGGCCCGGGGTCCGTTCTGGGGTTGCGACAAGTGTTAGACCCCGACCCAGACCAACTCGACTAAGTGTGCGATTAGTATGTGTTTAGTCCTAAGTGGGTTTAGTTGTCGTTGGGTTAGAAGTAATTAGCTTTAGTCGTGGACATAGCTTTGGGAATTTTGAGAACGTTTAGTATTAGCCAGACACACTCAGGAAGGCCTGAGTGCCCGTGTAAGCTTGGGAAGATCGTATCGATTTCTGTGTGATTATGATCTTGATTTCATTTGAATGATTTTTTCTATGTGTTACAACTTTCGTCTTAGACCCGTTCATGTTTGAAGCCCAAAAACCCATGTTTTGGCCCAAAGAGGGTAAAATTATCTTTTATGCACAAATCTGGACACAATTTTCGAGATCTTAAAATCATGTCAAAAATATACTTTTTGGAAACAAGATATTTCGACAATCATTTTATCCTTCTTCGTCGAAGTCATTCGAAGTCCTCAAGATCGTGTTTTGGTCACTTCAAGGTTCAGCTAGTTGGGGCCCATTCTCATCACTTAAACCCCATCTCCATCTCCTTTCATTCATTTCCCCCAATCTCTGCAATTTTCAGAACCTAGGGCAAGGAAAACCTTTTTCCCTTCCATCTTCCTCACCTTGCATGATCTAGCTAGAGGACTCCAAAGAAAATTCTAAGAACATCATCTTCTTCATCTCCTTGCAAGCTCTCTATCAATACAAGCTCTACATTTTCTTCCTCCTCTCTTGTTTGACCTTCTCTAGGTAAGAGCTTCAATCCATACTTTCCATGAAATCTTTTTAGTTCCTTAAAGATCTTGTTTTCCATGTTACAAACCCTTTTGCTAAAATGGGTTTCTTGTTTTCAAGATTTAGTGAGTTTGTGTGGTTTTCTTGGGATTTTGTAGTTCTTTGGATTGGCTTGAGTGAAGTGCTTGGAGAGGAGTGTTTAGCATTTGGGCAAGGCAAGTAATCTCTATAGGACCATTGTGCATGTGTATTTTAAGCTTCATTGTTGTTTTAGAAATTTTGCACATAAATATGTTTATAAGATTCATGATCATGTTTTCCTTGGATGGAAAGTTTGAAATTGGGAAAAATGTGTGTTTTGTCCCTTGGAGAGCATGTAGGCTCAGGGAGTGCAACTGGAATGAGAAACAAGAAGAAGGGTAGAAAGAAATGTGAAATCTGAGCTGAACTGCATTTCCCGTGCAGGATCGGTCAGCCGTCGGTCGGCTGGCGGCTAGCCGAAATCCTCATTTCGGTTAACCACGAGATGACCGAGATCAGCGGTTCCCTTTCCAGAAGCTGACATTTCGACAGTGGTTTCCATACCCCATGTCGGCCAACCGCGCGTTGTCGGTTCCATTTCCCGAGAGCTACATTTCAAACTGGATTTCCCGCGGCCAGCCCTACGGTCAGCTTACGGCTAACCACCAAGTCTCAGTTCGGCTAACCGCAAGCTAACCGCAGTCAGTTCGGTTCCTTTTCCAGAGGGCTGTGTTGGACCTGGATTTCCAGCGGTCAGCTCGTCGGTCAGCTGGCGGTTAGCCGCCAGGCCTTAGTTCGGCTAGCCGACACCTGCCCGCGAGGTGACCGAATTCGAGAAATTTCCTGTTTTGAAGAGCCTTTGCAAGAATGAAAAACTAGAACATGTTTAGGGGCCTTTAGCCTAATATTATGCACTCGAAACCCGAGATGTCCTTGAACTTCTGGGGCACCAATTCTGTTTTAATTCCAACATCTGGGCTTCAGCTGCACAACGATCAACCAAAGGTCCTTGTATGAGCTTGATAGGCTTTGTATTCGTACTTTGGTTTCGATATAATGAATATCATCATGTACTCGTTTTGAAGTTAAGTACAAGCTCATTTTGAAGATGTGTTTCAAGAAAAAGGGGATCACTTCCTAAGCGTGTTATGCATAATAATTATGCCTTTGCTAGTCGTGTTCATCGTGTTTTGATAAGTGATTTTCCCCTTTTTATCTCGACATGTTTTGATAGTGTTTCGCTTGTTTCGTGCATTCATGAAATAAGTAACGCCACTGAGCTTGAACTGCCCTTTCAGTTTGATCCACTGTCTGGGGGTCCTAAAACATGTGGACTGTCTGCAGACTGGTCGTGTATTTATTACACATCGTGCGTGTCCGATTCTGCGGCCGGAAATCCCGTCTTTGTGGGAAATCGTGTCGTGCTTATATTATGTATATCGTGCTTGTCGTGCGTGCTTGCTCTTTTCATTATATAAATGATAGAGAAAGGATGGGCTCTTTGTGGATTGTAACTAATCATGATATATTATGTACTCATGCTAGTTTGTTTCAGTATCTCAGCTCAGTTAAATATTTCTGCAAATGTATCTCAGTTTTTATAGTATTTCACATCAAGGATTTATTATATGTTTCTAAAACGTTTATTGTTCATGCTTGCACCTAAATTGATTACCTGCCAAACCGTTGTGTTTGACCCTTGTTTGTTGGTGCCCAGGTGCAGGAGACGTTACCTTTGAGGAGGAGCGTCAGGAGGAGGCTTGTGAGCCAACCCCTGTGAGAGAGTGGCAGCCCGACGATGTCATCTAGACGTCGGGCGGGTTCTTGAGTATCGTCATCATTTTGTTGGGGTTTCCTTTAATTATTTTGGAGAAGTGTATTGGCCTCTGTTGGCCTCTTATGGGTTGTAATTAAACTTAAATTACTTTTGAGTCAGTCTTATAACTCGAACTATGTTGGGAATGCCAGTTTAACTTCTTCCTTTGATACTATGCCTTGGGATTATTTGTTTTCGCATTTAAATATTTTGTTGGTGCTCATCTTATTGTGTTTTGCTACACGCTTCCGCATACTTAATCGTGTGAGTCAGATTCCGCGTGTCTTTGGGAATCCTCACCACAGGAAACTGTGGGAAAAACATTAAATATATGCTATCTTAAATTCAACCAACGTCGCGGGCCCGGGGTCCCGTTCCAGGGTCGCGACAGGACTGGTATTCGAGCAGGACATGTTTCAGGCACTTAAAAGAAACTAGAAATGTCTTAGGAACGTGGCGAGGATTCGTGAGTTCAATAGATTCGTTGGTATAGGACCTTAGAAACCCTTGTACCATGATTATTGTGTACTAACTCTTTGTTTTACAGCAATATGCCTCCAAGAAAAGCTCCAAATCATCATGCTTCAGGCAGTGACCAGAATGAGTCAGATGCATCTGAGACACCAACAGCCACACAGTTTCAGGAACTGATGCAAACCATGATAGCACAGCAAAGGCAAGCTAATGAGAACCAAGCCAGATTTCAAGAACAGTTGGCAAAGAAGGATGATGAAATGGCACAAGTTCAAAGGTAGTTGTTGGAAGTACTTCAGAACAGGAATGTTGCTCCACCCGTGGGTCCGCAAATTGTTATTCAAAATAGGGATCCTGACCCTAATGCACTGTTTGAGAAGTTTAGGAAGAGAGCACCGAAGGAATTTTCGGGCAATGAGGACCCGTTGGTGGCAGATGACTGGCTAGTCAATACCGAGAAAATCTTCGATGTCTTCATGTGCACGGGTATACAGAAGGTCAACCTCACAGCTTCATTATTTTATGGGCTTACAGACCGGTGGTGGCAAACAGTCAAGGACCCATATGCAGTGATGGCTGACGAAGAAGCATGGGCAGCATTCAAAATACAGTTTCAAGATAAATATATTCCTTCTCATGTCAAGAGGCAGAAGGCTATTGAGTTTTAGCAGCTCAAGCAAGGTAGCATGACGGTGCTAGACTACGTCACCAAGTTTGAAAGATTGGCTAGATACGCTACCGAGTTGATTGACACTGAGAGAAAGAAGATAACTAAGTTTTTGGAAGGGTTGAATCCGATCATCATGAGAGATGTCATAGGAGTAGTTCCTCCAGCTACATATGATGAGGCAGTCAAGCGGGCTTATACATTTGAAGATATTAACAACATGATTGTTCAGGACAGGAAGCAGCAATATCAGCAGCAGAATCAGAAACCAGCAGCAGAGACAAGTAGCTCCTCAGAGCCAAGCACCAGTGCAGAACCAAGTCAGACCACCTCAGCAGCAGCAGCAACAGGCTAGGCAACCAGCACAGAATCAGAATGCTCGTGCTCCATAGCAGAACAGACATGGCCAGGGAAGGCAGAACCAAGTACCGAACAAACTACAGATGCATGGACGTTTGTATTATCTCAACCGTGCAGATGTTGAAGCTGCAGGAGACGTGGTAGAAGGTAAACTTCTTGTTTGTGGGGTAGAAGCCCAGATTTTATTTGATCCTGGATCCACACATTCCTTTGCATCTCCTAGTTTTGCTAAGTTGATTGATGCACCATGTAGTGATTTGGATTACATACTAGTAGTTACCACTCCAGTAGGGAAACAACTTGTGTGTAGAACCCATTACCCTAGCTGTACAGTTTTGTTAGGAGATGTTAATCTACTGGCCAGCCTCATAGTTTTGGACATGCATGATTTTGATGTCATTTTAGGCATGGATTGGTTAGAAGCATATCATGCCACTATGGATTGTTTTAGTAAGACCATCACATTCAGATTCCAAGGACCACAGGTAGAACTGATATTTCAGGGGAACATGAGAAAATCTCAGGCAGGGTTTATTTCAGTCTTGAAGGCAAGCAGATTAGTTCAGAGTGGATGCCAGGCATTTATTGCATTTATCACGGAGGATAAACAGTCCCAAGGGGTGGAGGATATACCCATTGTGTGTGAATTTCTGGATGTTTTTCCAGAAGAAATCCCAGGTTTACCATCGATTAGAGAAGTTGAGTTCACAATTGAGCTCCTTCCAGGGATAGCTCCGATCTCGATTGCACCATACAGGATGGCTCCAGCAGAAATGGGTGAGCTAAAGCTCCAATTGCAGGATTTGTTGAGCAAAGGTTTCATTAGGCCAAGTGTTTCACCGTGGGGAGCACCAGTGTTGTTTGTGAAGAAGAAGGATTGGAGCTTGAGAATGTGCATTGACTACAGGAAGTTGAACCATGTGACCGTGAAGAACAAGTATCCATTGCCAAGGATAGACGAATTGTTTGACCAATTGCAAGGAGCAGCCTATTTTTCCAAGATAGACTTGAGGTCAGGGTACCATCAGTTGAGAGTTAGAGACTCAGATGTTCAGAAGACAGCTTTTAGAACAAGATATGGGCACTATGAGTTCTTGGTGATGCCCTTTGGTTTGACAAATGCACCCGCAGTCTTTATGGCTCTGATGAACAAGGTCTTTGCACCTTATTTGGATCAGTCCATAGTAGTGTTTATTGATGATGTCCTTGTGTATTCCAAGAGTAAGAAGGAGCATGAGGAACATTTAAGGACAGCGTTGCAGCTCTTGAGAGACAACCAGTTATATGCAAAACTCAGTAAGTGCGAATTCTGGTTAGAGCAAGTTGCTTTTCTAGGCCACATCATCTCCAGAGAAGGTTTAGCAGTTGATCCAGCGAAGATAGAGGCAGTTGTTAGTTGGGCAAGACCAAGCAGTGTGATAGAAATTAGAAGCTTTTTGGGGCTAGCAGGTTACTACCGAAGATTTGTCCAAGGTTTTTCATCTATTGCAGCCCCGTTGACAAAATTGACTAGGAAGAATGTCCCATTTGTTTGGACCGATCAGTGTGAAACGAGTTTTCAAGAGTTGAAAGGAAGGTTAACCACAGTCCCAATCCTTACGTTACCCTCAAGCAACGGCGGGTTTATTGTTTATACAGATGCTTCGAGTGTGGGACTGGGTTGTGTATTGATGCAAGAGGGCAAGGTGATTGCTTATGGCTCGAGGAAGCTGAAGGACCATGAGAAGAATTATGCGACTCACGACTTGGAGTTGGCAGCAGTTGTTTTCGCATTGAAGATGTGGAGACACAACCTCTATGGAGAGAAATTTGAGGTCCATTCAGATCACAGAAGTTTACAGTATTTGTTCTCGCAGAAGGATTTGAATATGAGGCAGAGGAGATGAATGGAGTATATCAAAGATTATGACTTTCCCATCAAGTACCATTCAGGCAAAATGAATGTGGTAGCAGATGCATTGAGTAAGAAATCAGTGGCTATGGCCAATTTGAGAGGAATGGGTGTCTTACAGCAGTTTGAAGAGTTGGGTGTAGAAGTGCAAACCCTGAGATTGGGTGCGATGTTAGCAAATATGATGGTTTCAGGACCTACCTTCATCCAGAAGATCAAGGATAGTCAGTTGCAAGACCCAGACTTGGCTAAGATAGTAGAGGTTATTGCAGAACGTCTTGATTTCAAGATGGTGAATGGGATATTGTATTTCCGTGACCGGTTGTGTGTGCCAAATGTGGATGATTTGAAGAGTGAAATAATGAATGAAGCTCACAGCACAAGATATTCTATGCATCTGGGTAGCACGAAGATGTACGACAATTTGAAGAATAGATTTTGGTGGAACAACATGAAGAGAGAGATAGCAGCTTTTGTGTCTCGTTGTCTAACTTGTCAGTTGATTAAGGCAAAGCATCAGAAGCCTCCAGGTTTGTTACAGCCTTTGGAGATCCCGGAGTGGAAATGGGAGCACATTACCATGGATTTCATTTTCGGTTTGCCTAATACCAAGAAGGGAAATAATGCAATTTGGATTATTGTAGACCGTCTGACAAAGTCTGCTCATTTCATTCCGATGAAGACAGGGAACATGATGCATATGGCACCGCTTACGAAGTTATTTGTCGATGAGATTGTTAGTAAACATGGTCAGCCCGTCTCCATTACTTCAGATAGAGACAGTAGGTTTGTTTCAAAGTTTTGGAAGACTATTCATGAGTCGATGGGTACCAAACTCCAGTTCAGTACAGCTTATCATCCTCAGACAAATGGTCAGTCAGAAAGGACGATACAGACTCTCGAAGACATGTTGCGTGCTTGTGTATTGGATTTCAAGGTTCAGTGGGATGAGTGCTTACCTCTTTGTGAATTTGCTTATAACAATAGTTACCACTCTAGCATTGGTATGGCACCTTTCGAGGCACTTTATGGTAGAAGATGCAGAACTCCGGTTTACTGGGAAGAAGTCGGTGAACGTAGTTTTCATGGACCGACGATAGTTGAGAGACAAGTGACAAAGTCAAGTTGATTCAGGAACGTTTGAAGATCGCCCGTAGTAGGCAGATGAGTTTTGTAGATACTCGCCGAAAAGAATTGCAGTTTCAAGTGGGTGACAAAGTGTTTTTGAAGATCTCACCAGTTAGAGGGATTTTGAGGTTCGGACAGAAGGGCAAATTGTCTAGCAGGTTTATTGGTCCGTACGAGATTTTGAGCAAGATTGGAGATGTCGCTTATAGGCTTGCGTTACCGCCGGAACTCTCCGGGGTACACAATGTTTTTCATGTTTCTATGCTCAAGAAATATGTCTCTAGTCCTGCACACATTCTACAGCATGAGCCTTTAGAGATTCGGGAAGATGCCTCTTATGTGGAAAGACCGATCAAGATCATTGACACCAAGGAGCAAGAATTGAGAAACCGGACCATTCATTGGGTCAAAGTGCTTTGGGAAAATCACGAGCCAGAGGAAGCCACCTAGGAATTGAGAGAACAAGTGCAGAGGAAGTATCCACAGCTTTTACCAGAGGTAATTGTTTGATTTATTTGGTGGACCAAATATCCTAAGGGGTGGAGGGTGTTAGACCCCGACCCAGACCAACTCGACTAAGTGTGCGATTAGTATGTGTTTAGTCCTAAGTGGGTTTAGTTGTCGTTGGGTTAGAAGTAATTAGCTTTAGTCGTGGACATAGCTTTGGGAATTTTGAGAACGTTTAGTATTAGCCAGACACACTCAGGAAGGCCTGAGTGCCCGTGTAAGCTTGGGAAGATCGTATCGATTTCCGTGTGATTGTGATCTTGATTTCATTTGAATGATTTTTTCTATGTGTTACAACTTTCGTCTTAAACCCATTCATGTTTGAAGCCCAAAAACCCATGTTTTGGCCCAAAGAGGGTAAAATTGTCTTTTATGCACAAATCTGGACACAATTTTTGAGATCTTAAAATCATGTCAAAAATATACTTTTTGGAAACTAGATATTTCGACGATCATTTTATCCTTCTTCGTCGAAGTCATTCGAGGTCCTCAAGATCGTGTTTTGGTCACTTCAAGGTTCAGCTAGTTGGGGCCTGTAAGACCCCGACCCGAGTGATCCCGATTAGTACTAATTAAGTTGCGTGTTAGTGCTAAGCTTGATTAGTGTTTTGATCTAGTTGGGTTTGGAATAACCTTGTTTCTAGTTTTGGGCTTTTTAGAGTAATTGGTAGCTTGTGGGGCCCTTTGGGGGTTTCCCTTTTCGGCTTTGCGTTTTCTTGCGAGATTTTCCCGATTGGTTGTGAATTGTGTTTTTGGCCCGTTGCATTCATCTTGTGGATTCTTACAACTTTCATGTTGATCCCGTGTCCATTCGAGGCCCCGAAACCCGATTTCATAGCCCGGAGGGCAAAACAGTCATTGCACACCAAATCTGTACCCAAAACTTGATATTCTCGAAACCCGCGAAACTTACACTTTTCGGAAAGTAGATATTTCGACGAACATTTCTTCCTCCTTCGTCGAATTCATCCGAGGACCCGAGAGAGATGATATCAGCCCATTTAGTTTCATTAGTTGTGGGACCCAACCCAACCCAACTCTTTAGCTAACAAGAGAAGCCATTCCATTCACTTCATCTTTCATTTTCCAGCACAACCATTGGAGTCTAGGGTTTTCTTGGTTTCTCACCTTCTTCTTGCTTCTTCATCTCAAATCCTCACCAATCTTGCACTAAACTCAAAAGGGAACTCATCATCTTCTTCCTCTCCTTGCAAGCTTCACCTTGATACTATTCTTGGAGCATTCTCCCCATCTTGAGACCTTCTTTGAACTAGTTCTTCTCATTTGGAGGTCATCCAAGTAAGTGATCCCTCTCATCTTCTAGATTGTTAATCTTCTAGCCTTAGGGAAGCTACATTTGCATTTTTGAAAGGTTTCATTGTCATTTCATGGTTTGACCCATTTTAGGGTTGTTTTTGGGGATTTTTGATTGTAGCTTGGAAGTGATCTTGAGAAGTGAGTAGAGGCTTGTTTATTGCTAGCTTGGACTTGAGGCAAGTGAATGTTTGGAGGTTTTTAAGTTTCAAATGATTTGGTGAAACATTGATGGATTTTTATGCTTTCATTGATTGCATTTATTGATTTTTCATGGTTACAATAAATGATATTTATGCATCTTGATAGCCTCATTTAATGTCTTGGAATCTTGTGTTTTAGTCATCTTGATCATAGTTCTATGTGGTTGTTGAAGTGTTGGAAAGAAAGGAACAAAAAGGAGAAAAATCCAAGTCCCGGACCTGCACTGCGCCCAGGACCGATCGATCGGACGTGCAGACCGATCGATCGGTCTGTCAGTAACTGTAAGGGTTTTTGGACCGATCGATCGGGCCCTGTGTAGAAATTTCGGCCGATCGATCGGTCCCTGTTCAGTTTGAGTCCGGTGGATTTTGAGATTTTTATTTTTTTTCCTTAGTGCTAGGTGGGACCTTGGCTACGCTTTTTGGACTAATTGGACTATGGGTGAGATGTCTTGAGCCGACGCTTCTCACGGTTAGTTTGGTGGCATCGAAGTTCAATCCGTTTCAATCTTGAACGGGATGGAATGACGCGATAACTTCTTTATATCCAAATATAAGTCTTTTGCCTTGGTTATCGCGAATTCCATTCCTTTCGATGACTGAATAGGTTGGTCGATGTTTCCGAATTAACGTCATGCCTAGGATGGACCGTCTATAACCTTGATTTTTCCTAGTATGAAATCTAGTTATAACCATAAGCTCATTTTAAGTTTTGAAAAATCGTAAGAGTGCATAAGGAGCCCGGAATGTCTTCAAACTCAAGGAGTACCAAGTTATATCTATAATCGACATACGGGACCCCTATCCACTCAAATAGATCTTTAAATCATCATCTTTCCCGAATTGGTATAGTTCATCATATTTCTCTATTTCCAAGCATTACTTGACATGAATCGTTTTCCCGAAAGCATGATAGTAGTATTGACTTGTCCAGATATGTATTGCCCGACATGAGATGACAGTGTGCCTTGAGCACCCCCGTTTTTCCCGTTTATTTATTGTACTTGATTTACTCATATATGTCTCGATTGGTTTTATCCTATGTGTCGGCATCACTAAGCTTGGATACCTTGTCAGTCTGATCCACTGACTTGGATATCCCTCTCCCGTCCCGCCAGCTGCAGTTTGGATCCCGATGCCCGGTTTACCACCGTGGCCCCGTCCCGATACCCGGTTCGCTACCGTGGTCCCGTTCCCGTATAGTTATATCGTATATATATGTATACGTTGTTTCTCCTCACCTCGTGTGACTGAGATCAACGTCCCGTGATACTGTTGTCACATTAGTGACAGAGGACTTAGCTTTATGTGATTGCCACCTTGTTATTCCCGATTTCCTTGGTTACCTCATATGTTTTATCTTGTTTAATTGTTTTATAGCAAATGATTTACCTGCTTTATGAGAGTTCTTGCTTAAACAGATTTATATGCTTTTCAAGAGATTTCCTCTATATTATTGTTGTTGTATCCTTGCTTTCTCTTGCCAGACCGTCGTGTCTGATCCTTTGCTTTGGTACTCAGGTCCCGTTGCCGGCTTCTTTGAGGAGGAGCCAGAGGAGGCGGTAGGTGAACCGCAACCTCTAGTTGAGTGGCGTGCTGACGATGTCATGTAGACATCAGATTGCTTTGAGAAGCGTAACATTTTGGGAGATATACTTAACCATTCTTTGGGTTATTGTTTTGTGTATATTGGCCTTTGTTGGCCTCTATTTTTTGGGAATGTAATTAAATGATATTTTGTCTAACTTTAACAACTTTTGGGAATCATGCTATAGATCATTGCTCTTTCTGATACAGTTTGATATTGATGTAAATGCTTGCATGACTAGAGATAGTCTAACTATTTGATTTGCTACACGCTTCCGCATTAAAAAGAAATATCCATGCAAGGTTTTGATATCCTCACCGCGGACACCTGTGGGAAATTAAATAAGTTTTATAGATGGTGGGTGTAGATAATCATCATCAATCATCATCCACTATCTAATGTGTCCCGATCCCGGATTGGAAATTCCCGGTCCGGGGTCGCGACAGGGCCCATTCTCATCACTTAAACCCCATCTCCATCTCCTTTCATTCATTTCCCCCAATCTCTGCAATTTTCAGAACCTAGGGCAAGGAAAACCTTTTTCCCTTCCATCTTCCTCACCTTGCATGATCTAGCTGGAGGACTCCAAAGAAAATTCTAAGAACATCATCTTCTTCATCTCCTTGCAAGCTCTCTATCAATACAAGTTTCTTGGTGCTTCTTGTGCAACAAGCTCTACATTTTCTTCCTCCTCTCTTGTTTGACCTTCTCTAGGTAAGAGCTTCAATCCATACTTTCCATGAAATCTTTTTAGTTCCTTAAAGATCTTGTTTTCCATGTTACAAACCCTTTTGGTAAAATGGGTTTCTTGTTTTCAAGATTTAGTGAGTTTGTGTGGTTTTCTTGGGTTTTTGTAGTTCTTTGGATTGGCTTGTGTGAAGTTCTTGGAGAAGAGTGTTTAGCATTTGGGCAAGGCAAGTAATCTCTATAGGACCATTGTGCATGTGTATTTTAAGCTTCATTGTTGTTTTAGAAATTTTGCACATAAATATGTTTATAAGATTCATTGTCGCGACCCCAGACCGGGCCCCTGAAGGAAACGATCCGGGATCGGGACTGTATGATGATCCACCTTACATCCCTTAAAATGATAACAACATTTATCTAATTTCCCACAGGTGTCCGCGGTGAGGATATCACAACCATCAATGAATATTTCTTTTAAGTGTGGAAGCGTGTAGCAATTCAAATAGTCAAACCATCCTTGGTCATCAAGACAATAACACAAGTATAAAATACTGTATCAGAATGAGCAATGAACATTAGCATGTTTCCTAAAAATAGTTAAAGTTTAACAAAAGATCATTTAATTACAATCCCCAAATTAGAGGACAACAAAGGCCAATATAACAAAACAATAACCCAATGAATGGTTAATAGTTCCCCTCAAAATGTTACGCCTCACTTAGCAACCCGATGTCTACATGACATCGTCAGCGCGCCACTCGACTAGAGGTTGCGGCTCACCTACCGCCTCCTCTGGCTCCTCCTCAAGGAAGCTGGCAACGGGACCTGAGTACCACAGCAAATGTATCAGACACGACGGTCTGGCAAGAGAGTGAAGGGATACAACAACATAAATTAATAAGGGAAATACCTGAAAAGTATAGACATCTGTTTAAAACAAGAACTCTCATAAAGTAGATAAATCATTTGTTAGAAAACGGGCAAATAAGATAAAACATATAAGGTAACCAAGGAATCGGGAACTAACAAGATGACAATCACATAAAGCTAAGTCCTCTGTCACTAAAGTGACAACAGTATCACGGGACGTTAATCTCAGTCACACAAGGTGAGGAGAATCAACGTAATCATATATACAATATAAATATACGGGACGGGACCACGGTAGCGAACCGGGTTTTGGGACGGGACCACGGTAATAGACCGGGTATCGGGATCCAAACTGCAGCTGGCGGGACGGGAGAGGGATCTCCAAGTCGGTGGATCAAACCGACAAGGTATCCAAGCTTAGTGATGCCGACACATAGGTTAAATATCGAATCGAGACTTATGCAAGTAAATCGAGTACAATATATAAACGAGTAAGACGGGGTGCACAAGGGCACATTTTCATTCCAAGTCGGGTAATATATCTCGGGACAAATCACTGTTACTAACGTAACTATCATGCCTTCGTGAAAACACATCATGTAAGATAAATCTTGCAATGAGGTGAAAACAATGAACTATAGCAATTTCGGGTAAAATACTGGTTTCAAGATCTATTTAGTATATAGGGATCCCATATGTCGATTATAATGAAGACTTGGTACTCCTTGAGTTAGAAGACATTTCGGGCTCCTTATACACCTTGAAGTTTCAAAACTTCGAGCGAAATCTTGGTGATATGGTTTCTTCCTCGACTGGCCTCGTACAATGCTTAATAAATCTCCTTGATATAGAGGGGTTCCCAGAGAATAGATCCAACCATTGAAATAGTTGAACATTGTCCCAAACATAGTCCATGCCCGACGAACCGCATCGCTCGAGCGAACTGGAGGGTTCGCTCGAGCGAGTCACTCGCTGGAACGGTGGTCTGGGTGGGTTCGCTCGAGCGAGTTTGAGGTCGCTCGAACGAACTCATTGGGTCGAGCGAATATTTAAATGCGTTCGAACGAACAACTCTCTGGAATGAGTTCTGGAATGTCCGCTCGAGCGACCAAGCTACTGGAATGCCCGAAACCTTTTCTGGACAGGTCGCTCGAGCGAAGTGTCATGGTCGCTCGAGCGAACTGTCCAGAAATTGATTCCGGACCAGTTCAGCTGTCCTCTTTCTCTTCCTTCTACAATCTCATTTTAACCACTTTCATACATCAAATAAGGAGTATAAATCTCCATTCAAATAACTTCAAATTCCCAACTACATCCATCCCATTCTCATCCATCCATATCACATCCCATACAAGCAAAGAGAAGAGGAAACCACTTCACACAATGTACATATTCAAGACAAAACAATGAAACATTAATTGCTATGAACCAACACTTCTATATGATCATAAATGCATTCATAAGGCTCTCCATCAAGAGCATTTATTTCAACCATAAACATATTAATGAAAACATGAAAATCCATAAATGCTTCACCAAACCATTTAAAACTTAAAACACCCAATCATTCACTTGCCTTAGGTCTTCAAATCAGTGAAATCAAGCTCTAACAAGTCCTTCAAGACAATGGTCCAAGCTACAAGGAAAAACCCCAAATAAAACCCTAAAATGGGTCAAACAAGGAATGAAAAGGATAGAGCTTTCAATAATGCAAATGGAGCTTATCAAGAGCTAGAGGAGCACTAATCTAGGAGATGAGGGTGAAAACTTACTTGTAAGGTCCTCTAATGGCAATGGTGAGCTCAAAGAGAGTCTTGTAATGGATGGTTTTCTCTAGCAATGGTGTCCAAAGAGAGCTATGGTGATGAGGAAGTAGGTGATGATCTCCACTACTCAAGTTGTGTAAGGTTGTGGTGAGTTGGGTGATTGCAAGCAAGAGCAAGAAGAAGAAGGCAATAAAACCCAAGGTTTTCTCTCTTGTGCTTGGAAAAAGAACAATGGAAGGGAAGGACTTCCTTATAAACAAGTGGGAGGGTGGGCTCCACTACTTAGAAAACTAATTGGGCTGAAATCATCTCTTTCGGGGCCTCGGATGAACTCGACGAAGAAGGAAGAAATGTTCGTCGAAATATCTAGTTTCTAGAAAGTATATGTTTCGCGGGTTTCGGGAATATCGAGTTTTGGGTACAGATTTGGTGTGCAATGACTGTTTCGCTCTCAAGGCTATGAAATCGGGTTTCGGGATCTCGAATAGAGACGGGATCAACATGAAAGTTGTAGAGCTTATCAATACGAATAAAATGAGATCAAAACAATGAATGCAAAAATCTCCGATAAATCCTCAAACATATGCCATGTCATGAAAAAGGACCCCCAAAGGACCCTACTAGTTACCAAAGCATTCGAAGTAGCCCAAAACTAGAATCAAAGCTATTCCGAACCCAACTTAGCCAAAATCACTAATCAAGCTTAGCACTAACACACAACTTAATTAGTACTAATCGGGCTCACTTGGGTCGGGGTCTTACATTCATGATCATGTTTTCCTTGGATTGAATGTTTGAAATTGGGAAAAATGTCTGTTTTGTCCCTTGGAGAGCATGTAGGCTCAGGGAGTGCAAGTGGAATGTGAAACAAGAAGAAGGGAAGAAAGAAATGTGAAAATCTGAGCTGAACTGCATTTCCCGTGCAGTTTCGGTCAGCCGTCGGTCGGCTGGCGGCTGGCCGAAATCCTCATTTCGGTTAACCGCGAGATGACCGAGATCAGCGGTTCCCTTTCTAAAAGCTGACATTTCGACAGTGGTTTATGGTCAGCTTGACGGTTAGCAAGCGGCTAGCCGCCATACCCCATGTCAGCTAACCGCTGGCCAACCGCGCGTTGTCGGTTCCTTTTCCCGAGAGCTACATTTCAAACTGGATTTCCCGAGGTCAGCCCTACAGTCAGCTTACGACTAACCGTCAGGTCTCAGTTCGGCTAACCGCAAGCTAACCGCAGTCAGTTCGGTTCCTTTTCGAGAGGGCTGTGCTGGACCTGGATTTCCAGCGGTCAGCTCGTCGGTCAGCCGCCAGGCCTTAGTTCGGCTAGCCGACACCTGACCGCGAGGTGACCGAATTCGAGAAATTTCCTGTTTTGAAGAGCCTTTGCAAGAATGAAAAACTAGAACATGTTTAGGGGCCTTTAGCCTGATATTATGCACTCGAAACCCGAGAGGTCCTTGAACTTCTGGGGCACCAATTCTGTTTTAATTCCAACATCTGGGCTTCGGCTGCACAACGATCAACCAAAGGTCCTTGTATGAGCTTGATAGGCTTTGTATTCGTACTTTGGTTTCGATATAATGAATATCATCATGTACTCGTTTTGAAGTTAAGTACAAGCTCATTTTGAAGATGTGTTTCAAGAAAAAGGGGATCACTTCCTAAGCGTGTTATGCATAATAATTATGCCTTTGCTAGTCGTGTTCATCGTGTTTTGATAAGTGATTTTCCCCTTTTTATCTCGACATGTTTTGATAGTGTTTTGCTTGTTTCGTGCATTCATGAATTAAGTAACACCACTGAGCTTGGACTGCCATTTCAGTTTGATCCACTGTCTGGGGGTCCTTAAACATGTGGACTGTCTGCAGACTGGTCGTGTATTTATTACACATCGTGCGTGTCCGGTTCCGCGGCCGGAAATCCCGTCTTTGTGGGAAATCGTGTCGTGCTTATATTATGTATATCGTGCTTGTCGTGCGTGCTTGCTCTTTGCATTATATAAATGATAGAGAAAGGATGGGCTCTTTGTGGATTGTAACTAATCATGATATATTATGTACTCATGCTAGTTTGTTTCAGTATCTCAGCTCAGTTAAATATTTCTGCAAATGTATCTCAGTTTTTATAGTATTTCACATCAAGGATTTATTATATGTTTCTAAAACGTTTATTGTTCATGCTTGCACCTAAATTGATTACCTGCCAAACCGTTGTGTTTGACCCTTGTTTGTTGGGGCCCAGGTGCAGGAGACGTTACCTTTGAGGAGGAGCGTCAGGAGGAGGCTTGTGAGCCAACCCCTGTGAGAGAGTGGCAGCCCGACGATGTCATCTAGACGTCGGGCGGGTTCTTGAGTCTCGTCATCATTTTGTTGGGGTTTCCTTTAATTATTTTGGAGAAGTATATTGGCCTCTGTTGGCCTCTTATGGGTTGTAATTAAACTTAAATTACTTTTGAGTCAGTCTTATAACTCGTACTATGTTGGGACTGCGAGTTTTAACTTCTTCCTTTGATACTATGCCTTGGGATTATTTGTTTTGGCACCTAAATATTTTGTTGGTGCTCATCTTGTTGTGTTTTGCTACACGCTTCCGCATACTTGATCGTGTGAGTCAGATTCCGCGTGTCTTTGGGAATCCTCACCGCGGGAACCTGTGGGAAAAACATTAAATATAAGCTATCTTAAAATCAACCAACGCCGCGGGCCCGGGGTCCGGTTCCGGGGTCGCGACAACAGGCATCATCTCTCTTTAGCGGTCAGCAAACAGATGGTGGAAGACAGTCCGAGATGAGTACATGACTATGGCCGATGTAGTGGCTTGGGTGAATTTCAAGAGGCAATTTCTGTTGGAAAATAGGTGGGCCTTTCAGATAGGTTTCAAAAACTTTTGACCCACTTGATGCAGGGATCAACTATCTAGAAGGCAACAAACCCAATCCAGGATGTAATCCCTCAATCTCATAAACCATGTACAGCAACATAACCTATCTAGAAGATAGAAAATAGCATCTAAACATGCAATCACGAAATCTACAACATACAAGGATGTAGATATACCTTTCGAGCTTTGTTGTGCTCTAATGGAGAAGTTGAATTATTTCTTTGATGATGAACGCCTTCACCAATCAAATCAGAATCTCCAACACCCTTTGATCTTCCACGCTATGTCCCATATCAGATTCTCTTTTCTCAAGAAGATGGTGGGATCTCCAACAGAAAAACCGTAAAGGGAACTAGAAGAGAAACTAAAAGAGAGAGAAGATGTGTAACAACTTGCACAAAGAGAGGAAGAGGGATTTGGGCGTGAATCCCTAGGTGGGATTCCCACAGAGAACGTCCAAGCCACCTCCATATCTCCTTTTATAGCACTTAAGCATCCTCCTCTTTCTAATTGAAATAGAAGTCTTACTTCCATAACAATTAGTTGCTTACTAAATCACAATTAGAAGTCTTACTTCAAATATGATTAGTAACTTCCTCTTTTACTAATTAAAATAGAAGTCTTACTTCCATTAATAATTAGTAACTTACTATTACCACTATTAGAAGTCTCACTTCAAATAGAAATAGTAACTTTCTATTTCCTTTTAGAGTTCTACTATAATTAGTATCTTTCTAATATCTTGGGCTAGCGTGGGGACCACTAGGGATTCCTTAGAAAGCTGGCTCCAACTGGGACACGCGACCCCACATCTCATGTACAATCCGGGCCCACAGTTAATTGCAAATAACTCCACTATATAAATGCAATTGCACTCCAGTCTTAGGAATATATTTCAATGAAGACCCTAAACTTCACAATTACCACAAGTAGGCCCCTCTATCATTATCCATGGATCAATTGGAATAAATCTGTCTCATCCAATCTTAGATCCACATCTTATTATCCTTGAGCCCCAATTAATTATAGTAATCATTTGGTACCGATCCAATTAACTCTTAATCGGAATGGGTGCGCACTTATCAATGATAAATCCATTAATTGGCACAAGGGGATAATGTAGATAGATTCCATCTTGATCATTGCATGTTCCCACAGTCCTACTACCACGTACCCAAGACACCGAGGTGTTGACCTACAGTTGGCCTCACTCATTGGTGACTCAAAGCAAATGAATAGATAGAAACTTGAGTTCATCAATGTCTCAGGATTGAGAGCCTATTGCTAGGGAATTATGAGAGCAGTCCTTAAATTGAGACAGTATTTCATAAGGTGCTTCTCATGGTCCTTCAATACATCTAATGTACCAGCACTATGATCCAGAATCTTACATTCTGATGATCGAGACAAATCACACTATCTCATAGTGATCAAAGTGCTGCAACCTTGTCAGATGAGATGCCCAATCTCATCACTGGTTGTGAAAATATTTTAAGTATAAGATTTGTGACACATATCTCCCGTATGTTGATCTCATCCATATACATATATCACATCTAATATACTAATGGGACCCGGTTCATCTCATGAACCATTATGTCATATATATTGGTCATGTGCATTAAGTAATAAATCACCATTCATCTCATGAAAGGAAAACATGTTTATATTGATAAATAAAGAAATTAATCAATCTATTCATCATATACTGGTATTGAGACCATAAAACTAACAATTTCATGATAAGTATGTACCCGTCCACATCAAGAGACAGAAGGCAGTGGAATTCCAGCAGCTTGTCCAAGGGAATATGACAGTCCTAGAGTACCTCACCAAGTTTGAGAGACTATCAAGATATGCTCCGGAGTTAGTGGACACCGTTGAGAAGAAGATTGCAAAGTTCCTAGAGGGACTTAACCCCATCATTGAGAGAGATGCTACCGGAGTTGTACCACTTGCAACTTTCGATGAAGCTGTTAAGAGGGCCTACAAGTTTGAGAATTTCCATAACAAGATCCTTAGAGTTCAAGGCAAGGGACAAGCTCATCAACTGAACTACCAGCACAGGAATCATCAGAACAAGAAGCAGAGGACAGAACCGAATACTCAGAATCCATTGGTTTGTGCCCATTGTGGGAAGAATCATGTCAGTGCGGAATGTCGTACACTCACAGGAGCATGTTTCAGATGTGGTTCCATGAACCACCAGATGAGAGACTGTCCAAGGCAGAACAGACAGAATCAGCAGCGGCAACAAGGGGCACAGCGTCCAACACCACCACAGAATGCAATCGTTGCTCAAAATCAGGCAAGGCCACTACAGCAACAGGCACCACAGCAATAGCATAGACCACAGCAGCAACAGCAGCAGGCCCGTTATCAACAAGGACAGAATCAGAACCAGCGTCCCCCACAACAGAATAGGAATGCACAACAAGGTAGGCCACAACAAGCTCCGAATAGGCCACCACATCAAAGACAAATCTACGCGGTCAATAGAGCCGATGCAGAGGCAGCGGGAAATGTAGTGGAAGGTACACTTCTTGTTTGTGGGATAAAAGCTAGGATTTTATTTGACCCTGGCTCTACACATTCATTCTTATCCCATGAATTTTCTAAGTTAATTGATATGCATGCTAGAGAACTTGAGTTCATTTTGACTTTGGCAACCACAGTAGGCAAACAAGTTATTTTTAGAACCTTTTACCCTAGTTGCACAGTTCAGATAGGAGAAGTAGTTTTAACCGCATATCTCATTTTTTTGGAGATGTACGATTATGATGTCATCCTAGGGATGGATTGGCTGGCAGGATACCATGCCATAATGGATTGTTTCCATAAGACCCTGACTTTCAAGTTAGATGAGACACCAGCAGGGATGTTGTTTCAGGGAGAGAGGAGGAGTCCTCGTACAGGGTTGGTCTCGGCATTAAAGGCTGATAGACTATTGAGAAGTGGTTATGAAGCATATTTGACGTTTATCACGGAGGATAAACGCTCCCAAGGGGTGGAGGAGATCCCAATTGTTTAGGAATTCCCGGATGTTTTTCCGGAGGAGATTCCAGGCTTACCACCTATCAGAGAGATCGATTTCACTATCGAGTTGTTACCAGGGACCGCTCCAATATCTATTGTACCATATAGAATGGCTCCATCAGAGTTGGGGGAATTGAAGACTCAGTTGCAAGAATTGTTAAACAAAGGTTTTGTGAGACCGAGTATTTCACCATGGGGAGCTCCAGTCTTGTTTGTCAAGAAGAAGGATGGTTCGATGAGAATGTGTATAGATTACCGAAGATTGAATCAAGTGACCATCAAGAACAAATACCCATTGTCAAGGATAGATGAATTGTTTGATCAGTTACAAGGTGCTTCATACTTTTCAAAGATTGATTTGAGATCCGGTTACTATCAGCTGAGAGTCAGAGAATCAGATGTGTTGAAAACAGCTTTCCGGACAAGATATGGCCACTATGAGTTCCTAGTGATGCCATTTGGGTTAACTAATGCACCGGCAGTGTTCATGGCATTGATGAACAAGATATTTGCACATTATCTGGATCAGTTTGTTGTAGTATTCATAGATGACATTTTGGTGTACTCCAAGACCAGAGAAGAGCATTTAAGGATAGCATTGCAACTCTTGAGAGAGAATCAGTTGTATGCGAAGCTCAAAAATTATGAATTTTGGTTGGAGCAAGTAGTATTTTTGGGGCACATCATCTCCAAAGAAGGATTATTAGTGGATCCGTCCAAGATTGAAGCAGTTATGAGTTGGGAAAGACCGAAGAATGCATAAGAAATCAGAAGTTTTCTGGGTTTAGCAGGTTATTACAGGAGGTTTGTGCAGGGATTCTCATCGATTGCGTCACCTTTGACGAAGTTGACAAGGAAGAATGTGCCATATGTGTGGACAGATCATTGTGAAGATAGTTTTCAAGAGCTAAAGAAGAGATTGACTACAGCACCAGTCCTTACTTTACCATCCGGAAGCGGCGGTTTTACCAATTTTACTGATGCTTCGAATGTTGGACTTGGTTGTGTGTTGATGCAAGAAGGAAAAGTGATTGCTTATGGATCTCGACAGTTGAAAGATCACGAGAAGAACTATGCCACCCATGATCTTGAGTTAGCAACGGTTGTTTTCGCGTTGAAAATGTGGACACATTACCTCTATGGAGAGAAGTTCGAAGTCCACTCCGATCACCGCAGCTTGCAATATTTATTTTCTCAGAAGGAATTGAACATGCGGCAGAGAAGATGGATGGAATATATCAAGGATTATGATTTTCCATTCAAGTATCACCCGGGGAAAGCAAATGTAGTTGCCGATGCCTTGAGCAAAAAATCAGTGGGCTTGGCAAATCTAAGTGGCACTTATATCTTTGAGCAATTTGAAGAATTGAGTATAGACCTGCAGCCACTAAGGAAGGGTGTTTTGTTAGCTAACATGATAGTGTCAGAGCCTTCTTTTATTCAGAAGATCAAGGATAGTCAGTTGCAAGATCCAGAGTTGGCCAAGATTTCAGAGCACATAGCAGAACGTCCTGACTTCCATATTGTCGATGGAGTTTTGTACTACCGTGACCGTCTATGTGTACTAAATATTGAAGATTTGAGGAATGATATCATGACCAAAGCTCACAGTACGAAGTACTCTATGCATCCAGGTAACACAAAGATGTATCAGAACTTGAAGGGTAGATTTTGGTGGAACAACATGAAGAGAGGATTGCAGCGTTTGTCTCTCGTTGCGTGACTTGTCAGTTGATAAAGGCAGAACATCAGAAGCCTCCAGGATTATTACAACCGTTAGAGATCCCGGAATGGAAGTGGAAGCACATTACCATGGACTTTATTTTGGGACTACCGAGGACTAGCAGAGGGAACGATGCGATATGGGCCATTGTGGACCGTCTCACCAAGTCAGCTCATTTCATTCCTATGAAGACAGGGAAGAAGATGCACATGCTACCTTTAGCAGAGTTGTTTATCAACGAGTTTGTCAGTCGACATGGACAACCAATTTTTATCACTTCTGACAGAGATAGCAGATTCGTCTCGAGGTTTTGGAAGATGTTATATGAGTCTATGGGTACGAAACTACAGTTTAGCACGGCTTATCACCCGCAGACAAACGGCCAATCAGAGAGGACTATTCAAACTCTTGAGGATATGCTCCGTGCTTGTGTGTTAGACTTCAAGGCTCAATGGGATGAGACTCTACCGTTGCGTGAGTTTGCTTACAACAATAGTTACCACTCGAGCATTGGGATGGCGCCTTTTAAGGCTTTGTATGGCAGAAGGTGTAGGACACATGTTTGTTGGGAAGAGGTCGGAATTCGCAGTTTCCATGGACCAACTATAGTAAGTGAAACCAGCAACAAAGTGAAGTAGATCCAAGAACGCCTGAAAGTGTCCCGGAGTAGACAGAAGAGTTATGCAGACTCCCACCGCAGAGACTTATAATTCAAAGAAGGAGATAAGGTTTTCTTGAAAGTGTCACCTACGAGAGGAACATTGAGATTTGGACAGAAGGGCAAGTTATCACGGAGGTACATTGGACCATACGACATTGTGAGCAAGATTGGTGATGTGGCTTATAGATTAGCCTTACCACTTGAGTTATCCGGCGTATATGATGTCTTCCATGTGTCTATGTTAAAGAAGTACGTTCCTGACCCTTTATATGTACTCCAGCATGAGCCATTGGAGATCAGAGAAGATGCCACCTATGTTGAGAAGCCCGTTCAGATCATCGATACGAAGGAACAAGAGTTGAGGACTCGGACTATTCAGTGGATGAAAGTACTTTGGGAGAGTCATGGATCGGAAGAGGCAACATGGGAATTACGAGACCAAGTACAGAAGAAGTACCCACATCTACTACCTAAGGTGAGTTTCATATTTCATTTGGAGGACCAAATGTCCTAAGGGGTGGAGGATGTAAGACCCCGACCCGAGTGAACCCGATTAGTGTTAATTAAGTTGTGTGTTAGTCTTAAGTGTGATTAGTAGTTTTTGACTAAGTTGGGTTTGGAATAGCTTTTGATATAGTTTTGGGGAATTTTGATTGCTTGTGATTAGTGGGGCCCTTTGGGGGCTCCTTCTTTATAACCTTGCATGCGCTTGAGGACTTATCGGAAACTTTTGCATTCATTATTTTCATCATGTTTTAATTGTATTGTTAATCCCTACAACTTTCATGTTGATCCCGTCCCCGTTCGAGATCCCGAAACTCGATTCCCTAGCATTGAGGGCAAAACAGTCATTGTACACTAAATCTGTACCCAAAACTTGATATCCCCGAAACCCACGAAACATATACTTTTTATAAACTAGATATTTCGGCGATCATTTCTTCCTTCTTGGTCGAATTCATCCGAGATCCCAAAAGACATAATTTCAATCCAAAGAGTGTCTTAAGTAGTGGGACCCATTCCCATTTGCTTATATAAGGAGAACCTATCCTCCTCATTTCCCTTTTCCAGCACCAAAGAGAACCTAGGGTTTGCTTTGGCAACTTTCACTTCTTCTTCTTGCTCTCTCCATCTCAATCTCCCACCAAACTTGCACCAACATCAAAATGGACTTCATCATTCTCTTCCTCATCTTGAAGGCTACCTTTTGATACCATTTGTGAAGAAAACCTCTCATTCCAAGATCTTCTTTGAGCTAACTCTTGCCATTTAAAGGTCATCCAAGTAAGCAATCTTCTCCATCTCCTAGATTTGTATTCTTCTAGTCCTAGAGAAGCTTCATCTCCATTACTGTGAGTTCTATCTTCTTCATTCATTGTTTGACCCATTTTAGGGTTTGTTTTGGGGGTTTTGTTTGTGCTTGTAGGATTCTTGAGAGAGCTTTGTTTAGTAGCTTGATTTCCTTGATTAGAAGACCCAAGGTAAGTGGATGAGTTAATATTATGAGCTTTCAATGGTTTTCATGAGGAATATTGTGGTCGATTTTGTCATTTCCATTCATATTTATTGGCTTGCATTGACTTTTGAAATAAATGCATTGAATGAACCTTGCCAAGTCATTTAATGTTTTGGAAACACGTCGGTTATGGCACTTGTTGTCTTTTGGATATATCTTAAATGAATGTTTTTGATTTGGTTTCTCTTTCCTTTTGTGGTTGTTGTGGTTAAGAAAGAGGTGATGGAATGAACACATATTGGAGTTTTTGAGAAGTGTAGATAGATGTATTGGAGGAGCTCTTAGCTCAGTTTATTGTAGGGATTAAATGGAAGTGAGGAGAATGGTTTTAAGGAGGAAAAATGGCTCAAATCTAAACACAGTGGGTGTTTCCCGCACCTGGCGGTCAGCCAGCAGTCACCTGTCGGCTAGCCGTCTGGTGACTGGCGGCTAACCGCCAGCTAGCCGAACAGTTGCGGTTACTTTTTCAGAGAGCAACATTTTCCTCCTGAAGGCACGGTCAGCCTCACGGTTAGCAAGCGGCTAACCGCCTAACCCATCGGCGGCTAACTGCCAGCCAACCGAACCATTTCGGTTACATTTCCAGTAACCTATTTTTCTGTCAGGCCAACTGCGGTCAGCCAGCGGCTAACTGCCTAACCCAACGGCGGCTAACCGCCATCTGACCGCTAGGTAACCGAAATCACCTAGACAACCATTTCAGAAAGCTCCTCGCTCGAGGTTCGCTCGAGCGACGAGCTTTGTCAGTCGAAGGTTATGTTTGGGACAATGACAAATTGTTTAAATGCTTTGGGGTTATTCATTGAGAACCCCTTTATATCAGGGAGATTTACTAGGCAACGTATGAGGTCATTCGTGAAAGAAACCACATCACGGAGATTTCATTACAAGTTTTGAAAATTCAAAGTGTACGAGGAGCCCGGGATGTCCCCTAACTCAAAGAGTACCAAGTTGTTATTAGATCGACATACGGGATCCCTATTCACTTTAAACAAATCTTGAACCCTGGTACTTGTCTTGAGATTTTGAAAGATTCATTTGTATTTTTCTATTTCTCGAACTTCCCATGTATTCTCGAAAATGTTGAAATTGCAATTGTAGCATCTTGCTAGCCCGATAAGCATGCCCGAATTGATATGACAGTTGTGCCTTTGAGCACCCCGTCCCGTTTATTTATGTACTTACACTTGATGTATTTCATACGTATTTTTAATCTTGTCATTTGACCTATGAGTTGGCACCACTAAGCTTGGATAACCTTGTCAGTCTGATCTACTGACTTGGAGATCCCCCTCTTGTCCCGCCAGCTGCAGTTTCGATCCTGCTACCCGGTTATTACCGTGGTCTTGTCCCGATGCCGCAGATTACTACTGTGGTTCTCGATGCCCGGCTCGCTACCGTGGTCATGTATAATATACGTATATGTATTTATAAGATCCACTGTTTCTCCTCACCTCGTGTGACTGAGATCAGTGCCAAGTTATTGCTCTGTCACTTTTGTGATAGAGGACTTAGCTTCGTGTGGTTTCCATCTTGTTTGTTTCCCATTTCCTTGGTTACTTGTACATGTTTTATAATGCATACTCGTATTTGAATAAATGTTTTATCTTTACATGGAAATTCATTTAAATGCTTTTGAAGGTAAATTCATTTATTATTATATTTTCATTGTATTTTACCCATTTGCCAAACCGTCGTGTTTGACCCACTCTTTGGTACTCATGTCCCGTTGTTGGTTATCCCGAGGAGGAGCACGAGGAGGCGATCGGAGAACCGCAACACTTAGTTGAGTGGCACGCCGATGATGTCATTTAGACATTGGATTGCTAGAGAGAGATAAAATTTTGGGAGAACTTTTAACCATTCTTTTGGGGATTGGTATTTTGTTTATATTGGTCTTTGTTGGCCTCTATTTTTGGGAAATGTAATTAAAAGATCTTTGTATAAACTCTAACTTACTTTTGGGTAATATGCTAATGATCATTGCTCATTCTGATACAGTACTAGATTGTGTTATTATTTTTATGATTAGAGAATGATTGAATATTTGATTTGCTACACGCTTCCGCACTTAATAGAAATGTTCATATATGGTTGTGATAATCCTCACCGCGGCCACCTGTGGGAAATTAAATAAATGTATGGCATTAAACCGATGTGGTACATCATTAGCCCCGATCCCGGATTAGTCCTTCGGGCCCGATCCGGGGTCGCGACAAGCCTATTGTTAGGGAATTATGAGAGCAGACCTTAACGTAAAGACAATGTATATACGGTGCTTCTCATGTACCGGCACCATGATCCAGAATCTTACATTCTGATGATCGAGACAAATCACGCTATCTCATAGTGATCAAAGTGCTGCAACCTTGTTAGATGAGACGCCCAATCTCATCACTGGCTGTGAAGATATTTAAGTATAAGATTTGCAATACATGTCTCCTGTATGTGGATCTCATCCATACACATGTATTACATCTAGTATACTTATGGACTCCGGTTCATCTCATGAACCATTATGTCATTCGTATTGGTTATGTGCAAGTATATAATTAAACACCATTCATATTATGAAAGGAAAGCATGATTGTATTGATAAATAAAGAAATTAATCAATTTATTACATCATATACTTTGTATTGAGACCATAAAACTAACATTGTTATTTGCAATTAACTGTGGGCCCGGATTGCACATGAGATGTGGGGTCGCGTGTCCCAGTTGGAGCCAGTTTTCTAAGGAATCCTTAGTGGTCCCCAGGCTAGCCCAAGATATTAGAAAGTTACTAATCTTACTTGAACTCTAAAAGGAAGGAATTAGAAAGTTACTATTTCTATTTGAAGTAAGACTTCTAATAGTGGTAATAGTAAGCTACTAATTTGTGTGGAAGTGTGACTTCTAATGCAATTAGTAAGAGAGTCTTAAGAGGAGATTTGAGGGCTATAAATAAAGGAAGAAACCCCTTGGACGTCCCTCTCTATTATTCACGCCCAAGACTCCTCAAGTGCAAGAGTTGCACATCTCTTCTCTTCCTCTCTCTCTTCTAGTTTCCTTAGAGTTTCTAGTAGGGTTTTCCCTTGGAGATCCCACCAATCTTCTTGAGAAAAGAGATATGATAGAGGGTCATAGCATGGAAGACAACAAGGTCTTCGAGATCTCTAATTGCTTGAAGAAGAGTTCTTGATCAAGTTGATTGTCTTCTCCTCCATTAGAGCACTACCGGGCTTCAAAGGTATAATCTACTTCTCCTCTTGTGGTAGATTATTTTGTTGAATGTAGTTGTTGATTTCTATCTTCTAGATAGGTTATATTGTTGTACATGATTGATGAGAATGAGGGATTGCATCCTGGATATGGTTAATGGCCTTCTGGATACTTGATCCCAAAGTCAACTGGGTCAAAAGGTTTTGAAAATCTATCCACCTGGCCCACCTACATCCAACAAAGATATTTTAAGTATAAGATTTGTGACACATGTCTCCTGTATGTGGATCTCATCCATATAAATATATCACATCTAATATACTAATGGGACCCGGTTCATCTCATGAACCATTATATCATATGTATTGGTCATGTGCATTAAGTAATAAAACACCATTCATCTCATGAAAGGAAAGCATGATTTTATTGATGAATAAAGAAATTAATCAATTTATTACATCTACTGATGGATTGAGACCATACAATCTAACAATCTCCCACTTAGGCTCAATGCCAGTCAAGGTTGCATCTCATGCCCATCCTGTGTACATGTTGGTCAAAGACTTTGGTAGTCAAAGGCTTAGTAAAGGGATCTCTTGATTGTCTGCAGAGTCTATCTAAGTAATAGCAGTATCACCTCTCTGCACAATCTCTCTGACCATGTGTTACTACCTCTATACATGCTTTTGGCTCTAGGGTTCCTTGGACTTATCGACTGCCCTATTGTTATCATAGTAAACAGTGAGCGACTGTCCTACCAAAAGTACCACTCCAAGTTCCATATGGAATCTTTTAAGCCAATCTGCTTCTTTAGTTGCTTCTCAAGCAGTTATAGCACAAACACATACCCAAAAGTTGATTTCTTGGAATCCTAATATGACATGAAGTCAGAATCTGTGCAACCGAATGGAATCAACTCATTACTACCACAAATCAACATGTAATCTCTAGTCCTTCTCAAGTATTTGATAATACACTTTACAACAGTCCAATGTTCAGGTCCTGGGTTAGACTGATATTTGCTGACTAGGCCCACTGCGTGATAGATATCTTGTCTAGTACTAAGCATAGCTAATCGTACCAGCACCTCATCTATTTACGCATATTGGGATAAGCCTATCATCCTATTTTTCCGATATCAATGGAGTTTGATCCCTAGGATGTGGCTAGCTTCTCCCAAGTCCTTCATATCAAAAGTCATAGTGTGAGAACCCGACCCCTAATCTCTTGGATTAGTGTTGTTTATTTGTGGATTAGTTTCTTTTAGTGGGATTAGTATTTGTTGGGTTGAGTTTATGAGCTAGAATGGTTTTTCTCTAGTTTTGGGGAATTTTGAGGGCCTTTGTGATTAGTGGGACCCTTTGGGGGTTCTTTTAGTGACTTTGCGCGAGATTGGGAGATTATTCGAATTCCTGATAATTCTTATTTTAGCCTCATTTGACTCATTTTGTTAACCTCTACAACTTTCGTGCTGACTCCGTACCCATTCGAAGCTCCGAAAATCAGTTTTTCCAGCCTGGAGGGCAAAACAGTCTTTTCACACCAAATATGGACCCAAATTTCGAGATCTCGAAACCATGCCAAAGTTATACTTTTTGGAAACTAGATTTTTTGAGAAACATCTTTCTCTCCTTCGTCGATCGCATCCGAGGCCCACAAATAGATGTTTTACCCTTTGCAAGCTTTGAGTGTAGTGGGACCCACACCCACCCATTATATAAGTGACTCCACTCTCTTTCTCCCTCATTTCTCCATTCCATCGACTGAAACCTCCATAGCTACAGTGCCAGCAGCCCCTCTTCTCCGTTTCTTCCATTTCTCTTGCTCTAATGGAGCCTCCAAGCCACCAATCCGACGAGGGAACTCCGGCAACTTCTTCTCCTTCATCTCCTCTCTTGTTTGACACCATTTTTGTGGGAAACCAAGGTGGGCAGCCCCTATTGCAAGCTTCTTCTTGTTCATTCACGGCCTTAGAGGTAAAGAATCCTTCCCATTTTCCTTGTATGTGCTATGGCTTTCCCTTAGGCTCTATTTCTTAGTTTGATTTGAGCCCATTCATTGTCTTCCTTTGTTTAACCCATTTTAGGGTTTGTTTTGGGGGTTTTTGTAGAGATTGTGGATCTTGAGCTTGAGAGGTGATTAGAAGCTTGATTTGCTAGCTTGGGACCCAAGGCAAGTGGATGAATGGATGGTTTTAATGTTATCAAAGTTTTATGAGAATTCCTAAATTTATTACTTATTCTTGGTAATTTGACATATGTTTCCCATCTGCTTCTTGCTATAGTTCTATTGATTTCGAAAATGCATATCATGGGTCTCGCTCTATTGATTAAATCTCTTGGAAATTCTGCATTTCAATTGATCAAGTTTGTTCATATGGTTTTATAAGGAATGAGGTCGGTTTGGCTAATCATGGTTATGTTTATGAGTTACATTGATTGAAATTGATACTCATTTAAAGAGTTTTGCTAAAACATCTTTGGTTAAGGAAATGTGATCAATAGACTTTGTTTATCCATAGATTTGGGCTCAAATGAACCCCGGTATATGATTGGAACTCTCCTCCTTATTTGGTTTTAAATGAGAAGAAAGGAGATGTTTAGTTATTTGTTTTCATTGGAGTTTTCATGAGGAATGGGGTGGGCTAAGTCATTCAATGTTTTATAAACATATTGGTAGAGTACTTATCATCCTTGTGATAGCCTTTATGAATGTTGTGAAATGGTTTCCTTCCCTTTTTCTTTGCATTGGACTTGACATGGAAGAAGTGATGGAGAGAACTCTTAATGAGGATTTGGAGAAGTATAAAGAGATGCATTGGAGGAACTATTAGCTCAATGTTATTGTAATGACCTTGTGGATGTGAGGAAGATGGTTTTGAGGAGGAAAATGACTCAAAACTGAACTCAGTGAGCATTTTCGTAACTGGCGGTCAGCTCACGGTTAGCCAGCGGCTAACCGCCGAATGCATCGGCGGCTAACCGCCAGCTAACCGCGCACCGCGGTGACTTTTCCAGAGAGCATCATTTTCCACCTGAAAACGCGGTCAGCCTCACGGTTAGCCAGCGGCTAACCGCCGAACCCATCGGCGGCTAACCGCCAGCCAACCGCACAATCACGGTTCCTTTTCCCGAGAGCATCAGAATTCTCACCTGAAATTCGGTCAGCTCAACGGTTACCCAGCGGCTAACCGCCGAATGCATCGGTGGCTAACCGCTAGCTAACCGCCAGGTAACCGAAATCTCCCAGATTTCGAAAAGCTCCCCGCTCGAACGAACTCTCCGATTCGTTCGAGCATTGAGCTTTGTCGATCAAAGGAGATTCACTAAGCATTGTATGAGGCCATTCGAGAAAGAAACCATATCACAAGGATGTCATTCAAAGTTTTGAAAAGTGTAAAAGTGCATAAGGAGCCCGGAATGTCTTCAAACTCAAGGAGTACCAAGTCATTTCAATAATCGACATACGGGACCCCTATTCACTTAAATAGATCTTGAAATTAATACTTTTCCCGAAATTGTTATAGTTCATTGTTTCACCTCTTTTCCCGAGATTTGCATTACATGACTTGTTTTCCCGAAAGCATTGGAGTTACTCTAGTAACAGTTACTTGTCCCGAAGTGCATTGCACCATATGATATGTTAGTGTGCCCTTGAGCACCCCCGTCTTGCCCGTTTGATTATGTATTCATACTTGATTTACTTGCATTGTCTCGATTGGATTTGACCTATGAGTCGGCACCACTAAGCTTGGATAACCCTGTTGGTCTGATCAACCGACTTGGAGATCCCCCTCCCGTCCCGCCAGTTGCAGCTTGGATCCCGATACCCGGTTACTACCGTGGTCCCGTCCCGATACCCGGTTATTACCGTGGTCTTGTCCCGATACCGCAGATTGCTACTGTGGTCCCCGATGCCCGGCTCGCTACCGTGGTCCCGTATAGTATATGTATATGCATTCATGAGATCCCCTGTTTCTCCTCACCTCGAGTGACTGAGATCAGGGCCTAGTATATGTATATGTATTGATATGAGATCCCCTGTTTCTCCTCACCTCGAGTGACTGAGATCAGGGCCTAGTTATTGCTCTATCGCTTTAGTGATAGAGGACTTAGCTTCGTGTGGTTGCCATCTTGCCAGTTCCCGTTTCCTTGGACACCCGACATGGTTTATATTGCTTACTTGTTTTCAGATAAATGATTCATTGCTTTTATGAAAGTTCTTATTTAGATAAGTGTTAATGCTCTCTATTGTAAATTCAGTCACTGTTATATTGTTTTATGTCCTTTGCACACGTACATGTTTTACATGAATGCCGGTTGGGTGAATACCCATGCTTTTACATATGTTTCAAACGATCGATTGTTTTACTAGATTTATGTGATTACACATGTTTTAAATGAACACCCGAATTGTCAAATACCCATGCTTTGAAATATGTTTCAAATGACACTTGTTTTGCCAGATTCCTATGTTTATACCTATTCTACATGATACCCGATTTGTTTAAATATCCATATCTTGGAATAGGTTTAAACTAACATTAGTCTTGTCAGATTTCTTGGGTTACACTTGTTTTAAATGAACACCCGGTTTGTTAAATATCCGTATTTTCACATATGTTTCAAATGGACATTGGTTTTGCTAGACTGTTATGGATACTTGATTTGTTGTATACTTGTGTTTTACTTAAGTTTCAAATGAACGTTTGTTTTGTCAAACCACTATATTTATACATGTTTTAGACGAATACCCGATTGTCAAATATCTATGATTAGAGATGATGTAAATGAATACATGTTTTATTAGATGTTCATGTTTTACCCGTGCTTGAAATGAATACAAGTTTTCCCCGAGATTCCCGACTTTGCACCCGTTTAATTATATGCAGCATTTTGAGCAAATAGCATGATTTATCATTTGTATTATTATTCGCTATATTGTGTTCTTTTCATCCACCTGCCAGACCGTCGTGTCTGACCCACTACTTTTGGTACTCAGGTTCAGATTTCTTCGCCCCGAGTTGAGTGCTTTTGTTGGCTGTAGAGCCATGCCTTGCAGGTTGTTTTGTCGGCTATGTCATGTAGACATTGAGCTTGACATCGGAGCTACGTCACATTTGGGTAGTAGTTTATAGCTTCTTGTTGTATGGCTTTTGTTAGCCTTTTCTTGGGATTCTTAATTAATGTACATTGATAATTGTAACTTGAACATATTTGGGAATACAATATCCTGTTACTGTCAGCTCTGTAATTATTGTGATGGTTACTCCAGTCTGGTATGATTCTTGAGATAATAGCTATGGGCTAAAGGTTGAGTGCGACGCGGAATCCGATGGCCACGGACTTCGGGTCGCAACGCCACAAATGCTTCCGCAAAATATTCAGAATGTGTTGTCTTCACACACGCGGATCCTGGGAGAAGTAAAATACAAATTATTCCTTAATCCCATCTCCCGCCCCCGAGGTTTCGGTTTGGGGGCGTGACACATAGCCAACTAGACTTTTACTGTTGACAACATCCCTACATCACTCTTTAGGAGAAGGATGTCATCGACATATAAAACCAGAAAGACTACTCTATCACCTTCACTTTTCATGTACACACATGACTCATCCAGATTTTGACAAAAACCAAATGACTTGATTACCTGGTCAAAACGGATGTTCCAGTTTCGGGATGCCTGCTTCAGTCCATAAAAGACTTTTGCAGCTTGCAAACCTTTTGCTCTTGGTTTTTTAGCTACAAAACCGTCTGGTTGCATCATATAGATGTCTTCCTCAAGATGGCCGTTGAGAAATACCATCTTGACATCCATTTGCCAAATCTCGTAATCGAGATGAGCCGCAATGGATAGGAGTATCCGGATGGACTTGAGCATGGCTACCAGCGAGAAGGTTTCCTCATAATTAATATCTTCTTTCTGAGTATATCCTTTCGCAACAAGCCTGACTTTTAAAGGTCTCAACTCTTCCATCTGGTCCTCTCTTTCTCTTGTAGACTCACTTGCACCCAATAAGTTTAATATTGGCAGGCAAGTCCACAAGTGTTCAGACCTAATTGGAATACATAGACTCCATCTCAGCTTTCATAGCATCTTGCTAACGTCCCGAATCTATGTCATTAATTGCTTCATCATAGTTACAGGGATCTTGTTCCGGTTCTTCCGGGACTGCCTCGTAAGACTCTCCCAAGAACAAGAACCTGTCAGGGGTTCTAACAATCCTCCCACTACAACGAGGTACTAGTGTAACTACTAGGTCCAATAAGGGCGGTTCTGCCTCAAGGTCGGTCATACTTGGATTTGGAATTGTTTGATTTTGAATTTATTCCAAGATCACCTTATTCTAAAGATTTTCGGTCCATCATATAATCTTCCTCCAGAAAAACCGCATTAGTGCTCACTAGCACTTTCTACTCTCTGGGACTATAGAATAACCAACCTTTAGTTCCTTTAGGATATCCTACAAACGTGCACACTTCCGACTTCGTTTCCAACTTATCCGTCTTAACCTTTAGCACGTGTGCCGAACAACCCCAAATGTGTAAATGTTGTAGACTAGGGTTCGCCAGGACCACAACTCCCAGGGAGTCTTAGGTATAGACTTAGATGGTACGAGGTTTAGTATGTGCATTGCAGTATCCAAGTTTTCTAGTAGTGGAGCCCATTCGTTTGATGTCCCAAAAGTCATGATTTCAGCCTCCCAAGTTTTCTAGTAGTGGAGCCCATTCTCAATTGCTTTATACGGAGACCCTCATTCTCCTTCTTCCTTTTTCCAGCTCAAACCTAACAAAAGCTAGGGTTTTCACTTTTCTCCCTTATCTTCTTTCTCTTGACTTTTCCATCACCAAATCACCACCAACCTTGCACATATTGAAGAATGAAGATCATCTTCTTCTTCCTCACCACTAGAGCTTCCCATTGACACTATTCTTGAAGGAGACCTCCCATTCCAAGACCCTCTTTAAGCTAGCCTTGTCCATTTGAAGAACTTCCAAGTAAGCAACCCTTCCCATCTCTTGGATTTGTGTTATTCTAGCCTTAGAGAAGCTCCATTTGTATTATTGAAGCTTTCTTCTACCTTGTTCATTGTCTTGACCATTTTAGTGTTTGTTTGTTTGTTTTTGGGGGTTTTGTGTGTAGCTTGTGATCTTGGCTTGGAGAAGTGTTTAGAGTTTGTTTTGGCTTAACTTGGACCCAAGGCAAGTGGATGAAATGATAAGTTTGAACATTTAATTTTTTTTATGAAGAATGTGATTGGTTTTGTCATTTACATTCATATTTATTGACTTGCATTGGTTTTGAAATAAATGCCCATAAATGAATCTTGTTATCTTGTTTAACTCTTGAAATATTGCATTTATGACCTCTCATTATTACTTGTTTGTAGTATAAATGAATACTTGTGATTTGGTGGATTTTTCTCTTCTCTCTTATGGTTGAATGTGGTTGAGAAGAAGGTGTTCGATTTGATGATTATGGAAGTGTTGATGGTGTTTTAAATGACATTTGAATGAGGATTTGAGCCTCTTAATTTCGTGTAGAAATGGGGTTCAAAGGAGTTGTAAGAAGAGAAAAATAAAGGGAGCAGAACTATCCAGAAACCAGTTTCTGGACAGTTCGCTCGAGCGAACTTGACAAGTCACTCAAGCGAAGTGTTCAGAAATGGGTTCGAACCATTTCAGTAGACAGTTCGCTCAAGCGAACCCTCCCAGAACTCATTCCAGAGAGTTGTTAGCTTGAGTGCATGGATATTTCGCTCGAGCCAACCTGAACTGGATGAGTTCGCTCGAGCGAACCCTTCCAGAAGGCCATTCCAGAGACCACCTCGCTCGAGCAAACCTCTGGTCCGCTCGAGCGATGGACACTGTTCATCTGGGGCTACTTTGGAAGCAAAAATGAAATATTCAATGATTAAGAGAGGTTTGTTGGGAACCCTATTGTGATGGGGAAAACTTGTAACCATTGTTTAAGCACCCGTTTGAGAAAGAAACCACATCACGAAAATTCATTTGAAGCTTGAAACTTCTAAAGTGTATAAGGAGCCCTGAATGTCCTCAAACTCTAGGAGTACCAAGTTTATATTGAAATCGACATACGGGACCCCTATTCACTTTAAACAATCTTGAACCCGATGTTTTTGCCCGAAACTTCAATAGTTCATTGTATTTCCTTGTTCCCAAGATTTACACTACATTACTGGTTTTCCCAAAAGTCTTGAAATTATACTTGTAACAGTTACTAGTCCTGAACTGCATTGCACGACATGAAATGACAGTTGTGCCTAGAGCACTCCGCACCGCCCGTTTATTTACTTGCACTTGATGTATATTTACACATGTCTTGATTTCTGTGACTCGAATCATTCACCACCATCATCGTTCTCAATTAGTCCCGGTCCTGGATTAGGCCTCCTTGACCCGGTCCGGGGTCGTGACAATGTGGAGGAGAGGACTAGTTTCTAATTTTAGCACTTTCTATTTATGGATGAATGCTTGTTTTAGTATATTCTCAAATCTGATCCAAACATAGCAAGTTACTAAAATTGGTCAAATCAAATTAATTTTTGGAAAGAGTTTTAATTAGTGTCGATGACCCATGAGATGGACACATTGGTAACACTAATTTAAGAAACTGGGCTTTCCTTAAAATAACTTGACTTGGAACCAATCTTTGATCATATCATGAGATGATTTGATGTTCGTATATATATATATATATATATATATATATGGGCCCTAATACCTTACAATGAAATCCTCAATTCTAAAATATTAAGTAGGAGCAGGGCATTTAAATTTAGAAATCCCCATTGTTTCCCACTAGGGGTCCATTGTAAGGAAAGTATTAGCCTCACGCTATCAAGAGTATGGCCATTCCCCATGGAGGGATTTTATTTCTCCGGTTACTAGATATGGATCTCTTTAGGATAGTGTTGGTGAGACGGGGTGGGGGTTTACTCCCCAAGGAGGAGCTGCCCGCAATGGTTGTCATTCAATGCTAGTTGGTGGGTTACACTTAACTAAAATAATGATGTAGTATCCCCAAGGATTTGCCTCATGTATTTTAGAAACCAAAGCAAATCGGGAGTCATACATTATTTGGTATGAGATACCTGGATGATAATGAATGATGGGGATCATGGATAGTTAGTCTTAATCTTAATTTTGACCAACTTTCATCCGCACCAATTTGGGTGGTATACGCACTCCCCAAGGAGGCATACCCCAAGGGATTGGGATTCCGATGTATTCTGAATTTAGTGGTTACGAGGATTCCATATAAATTTGTTGAATACTAAACCCTAATGTCATTTATATTATTTAATTGAATGTATGGTTATGTGCTACAGTATATTCAAGCATGAATTCAAATATTTTCAATCCACTTGTGATCAACCTCAACCAGAATAAGTTGGTGGGATCCAACTATGTAGACTGGAAATGGAACCTAGATATTGACCTGACTGCTCCAGGATATAAATATGTCCTTACCAAACCACCCCCCCCCTTGATGAGCCATTGCTAGATGCATCACAGGAAGAAAAGGAACTTTACACCAAATGGGCCAAAGACGATGAGATGGCCAGATGTTATATACAAGCATCCATGTCTAGTGTTTTGCAACACCAACATCAGTCCTATAAGTCTGCATACGATATTATATCGAACTTAGGAGATGTTTGCGGACCAGGTCAGGCTTGCTAGGCTGGCTGCTATGAAGGTCATTATAAACACCAAGATGGCTGAGGGAACACCAGTACAGAAACATATGCTGATTATGATAGACTCGTTGAATGAGTTAGATGTACTAAGTACTACGATTGATGCAGAATCGAAGGTCGACATGATCTTTTAGTCACTACCAGATTCATTCAACCATTTCAAGATTAATTATAATATGAATAATATGAATCTGACTCTAGCTGAGCTGTCTAGCCAACTAGTATCGACTGAGGAAGCCATGAAGAAGATAACTGACCTGATGAAAGAAAAGTCATTTGCCAAGTCCAAGCCGAAAGGTAAAGACCGAAAAGGCAAGAAAAAATATGTTCCAAAGGGTCCTACGATGGAGAATGATTCTACTTGTGGTATGGCCAAGGCTAAGGGTACGGGAGTAAAGGGAAAGTGTTTCCACTGTCGTATGACGGGACATTGGAAAAGGAATTGTCCAGATCTTCTGTGTAAGGAAAGGACCTTAGGTATGATTGAGTCACTTGTTTCTGAAGTTAGTTTTGCAACTGGTGCTTCAGGATCCTGGTATGTTAACACCGGTGCAACTAATCACATATGTAATATGTTGCAGGAGTTATAGGTAAACAGTAGGCTTAGTGGTGGAGAAATCATTGTTAACCTGGGATCGGAAGCCAAGGAAGAAGCAGTGTCAGTGGGAGTAGTAACTTTGTTATTTTCAGATATTAAGTTGATTTTGTCAGATACATTATATGTACCGTCTTTTAGACGAAATTTAATTTTTAGTTTCTAGTATGGTGAATAAGAGTTATTCAATTACTTTTGGTACTGAAATTGTCATAAAGTGATATGGTACTTTTATGTATTCTGACAAGGTAATCAGTGGCATTTATTTGTTAACTCCCACAATGTATGAGATACACGACACTAATATTAATAATAGACCATCTTTAAAAAGGTAGTCACCTTCATCTAATCCAACAAAACTTTGGCAACAGATGCCAGGTCATATAAGCCTAAACATGATTGATAGGCTAGTGAAAGATGGTATCTTACCTTCAATGGTGGTAGAACCACTGTCTGTCTGCGAGTCCTGTGTGGAAGGTAAAATGACCAAAAGACCCTTTTCCTCTAAGGGTAGTAGGGCCAAAGATTTATTGGAATTAGTGTATACTGATGTGTATGGACCCATAAATATTAAAGCGAGAGATTGATATGAGTACTTCATCACTTTCACCGATGATGACTCAAGACATGAATACATATACCTTATGCACCGCAAGTCTGAGACTTCTGAAAAGTTCAAAGAGTTTCGAGCGGAAGAGGAAAAGCATTTAGGTAAAAATATTAATACTCTTCGATGAGATCGAGGAGGAGAATATCTCTCCGCTGATTTTATGGGATACTTATCAGAAAATGGGATTCTATCCCAGTTGTCTGCTCCTGGTATGCCTCAACAGAACGGAGTAGCAGAAAGAAGAAACCAGACTCTTTTAGATATGATCAGGTCTATGTTGAGTTTCTCAGGGTTACCTATTGTGATATGTTTTGGAAACTGCAAAGTATATACTAAACCTCGTTCCATTTAAGTCTGTACCTAAGACTCCCCGGGAGTTGTGGTCCGGGCGAAAGCCTAGTCTACAACATAAGGGTTGTCCGGCACTCGTGCTGAAGGTTAAGACGGATAAATTGCAATCGAAGTCGGAAGTATACACTTTTATAGAATATCCCAAAGGAACTAAAGGTTGGTTATTCTATAATCCCAGAGAGAGTAGAAAGTGTTTATCAGCACCAATGCGGTTTTTCTAGAGGAAGATTATATGATTGACTAGAAATCTTTAGAAAATGTGATCTTAGAAGAGATTCAAGAGCAATCAATTCCAAATCCAAATATAACTGAACTTGAAGAAAATTCACCCATACCTAACTCAGTAATTACACTAGTGCCTTGTCATAGTAGGAGCATTGTCAGGACCCTGACAGGTTCTCATTTTTTTTTTTTTGGGAAAGTCTAACAAGGTAATCCCTGAAGAACCGGAACAAGATCCCTGTAACTATGATGAAGCAATTAATGACATAGATTCAAGACATTGGCAAGAGGCTATGAAAGCTAAGATGGAGTCTATGTACTCTAATAAGGTCTGAACAGTTGTGGACTTACCTGCCAATATTAAACTTATTGGGTGCAAGTGAGTCTAGAAGAGAAAGAGATGACCAAATGGAAGAGTTGAGACCTTTTACGTCAGGCTTGTTGCGAAAGGATATACTCAGAAAGAAGATATCAATTATGAGAAAACCTTCTCACTGGTAGCCATGCTCATGTCAATCCGGATACTCTTATCCATTGCGGTTCATCTCGAGTAGGAGATTTGGCAAATGGATGTCAAGACGGCATTTCTCAACGGCTATCTTGACGAAGACATCTATATGATGCAGCCAGATGGTTTTATAGCTAAGAGCAAAGAGTTTGCAAGGTGCAAAAGTCCATTTATGAACTGAAGCAGGCATCCCGAACCTAAAACATCCGTTTTGACTAAGCAATCAAGTCATTTGATTTTCATGCAGAATCGCAGATTGATATAATCCTTGAGTCACTACCAGAGTCATTCAACAATTTCAAGGTCAATTAGAACATGAATAAAATGAATCTGACTCTGGTTGAGCTGTCTAGCCAGCTGGTGGTGACTGAAGGGATTATGAAGAAAAAGCCAACTGCCCTGATGACAGAAAAGTCATTTGCCAAGTCCAAACTGAAAGGCAAAGGGTGGAAAGGCAAGAAGAAATCAGTTCCGAAGGGTCCTAAGGTGGAGAATGGTCCTAATGGTGGTGTTGGCAAGGCTAAGGGATCAGGGACAAAAGGAAAGTATTTCCATTGTGGTATGACAGGACATTGGAAGAGGAATTGTCCAGAATATCTGTCTAAGAAGAAGACCTCAGGTATGATTGAGTCACTTGTTATTGAAGTTAGTTTTGCAACTGGTACTTCAAAATCTTGGTGTGTGGACTCCGGGGCAACTAATCACATTTGTAATTCATTGCAAGGGTTCTGGGAAACCAGGAGACTCAGTGACGGTGAAATCATTGTCAACCTAGGATCTGATGCTAAGGCGGATGCGGTCTCAGTAGGAGTTATTACTTTATGTTTTCAAGATAATAAGTTGGTTTTGTCAGACATTCTATATGTACAATCTTTAAGACGGAATTTAATTTCAGTTTCTAGTTTGGTGAATAAAAGTTATTCTATTACTTTTGGTACTGAAGTTGTCATAAAGAGAAACAGTGCTTTTATATGTTCTGGCAAGGTAACCAATGGGCTTTATCTGTTAACTCCTACAATGTATGAGATACATGATAACGAAATAATAAATAGGCCATCATTAAAGAGAATGTCACCTTCATCTAATCCAACAAAACTTTGGCACTTGAGGCTAGGTCATATAAACCTAAATAAGATTGACAGGCTAGTGAAAGATGGTATCTTGCCTTCATTGGTGGTAGAACCAATGCCTGTCTGTGAGTCCTGTCTGGAAGGAAAAATGACCACAAGACCCTTTTCATCCAAGGGCAATAGGGCCAAAGATTTATTGGAATTAGTGCATACTGATGTGTGTGGGCCCATTAATGTTAGGGCCAGAGGAGGATATGAATACTTCATCACTTTCACAGATGATTATTCAAGATATGGATACATATACCTAATGCACCGCAAGTCCGAGGCTTTTGAAAAGTTCAAAGAGTTTCGAGCGGAAACGGAAAAATAATTAGGTTAAAAGTATCAAGACTCTTCGATCAGATCGAGGAGGGGAATATCTCTCTGGTGACTTTATGACACACTTATCAGAAAATGGGATTCTATCCCAGTTGTCTGCTCCTGGTATGCCTCAACAGAATGGAGTAGCGGAAAGAAGGAACCAGACTATTTTAGATATGATCAGGTCTATGTTGAGTTTCTCAGGATTACCTATATCCTTTTAGGGATATGCCTTGGATACTGCGATGTACATACTAAACCTCGTACCATCTAAGTCTGTACCTAAGACTCCCCGGGAGTTGTGGTCTGGGCGAAAGCCTAGTCTACAACATTTACACATTTGGGGTTGTCCGGCACACGTGCTAAAGGTAAAGACGGATAAGTTGGAAACAAAGTCGGAAGTATGCACTTTTGTAGGATATCCTAAAGGAACCAAAGGTTGGTTATTCTATAATCCCAGAGAGCAGAAAGTGCTAGTAAGCACCAATGCGATTTTTCTGGAGGAAGATTATATGATGGACCGGAAATCTTTAGAAAATGTGATCTTGGAAGAGATTCAAGAACAATCAATTCCATACTGGTGTAATAGGTTCTACACATAACTTGTTTCCCTACTGGTGTGGTCACTACTAGTATGTAATCCAATTCAGTACATGGTGCATCAATCATCTTAGCAAAACTAGGAGATGAAAACGAATGTGTGGACCCAAGATCAAATAAAATCTGGGCTTCTACCCCACAAACAAGAAGTTTACCTTCTACCACGTCTCCTGCATCTTCAGCATCCGCACGGCTCAAATAATATAAATGGCCATGCATCTATAGTCTATTCGGTGCTTGGTTTTGCCTTCCTTGGCCATGTTTGTTCTGTTGTGGAGGACGAGCATTCTGATTCTGTACCGGTGGCCTAGCCTGCTGCTGCTGCTAAGGTGGTCTAACCTGATTCTGAACTGGTGCTTGATTCTGAGGAGCTGCTTGTCTCTGTTGTTGGTTTCTGTTCCCTTGATTCTGAAGTTGTGGGCAATCCTTGATTGCATGGTTCATAGCCCCACATTTGAAACAGGCACCCATGGCCTTACAACATTCATGAGTTTCGTGATTCTTGCCACAATGGCCACAACCCTGCCTCACGTGACCTTGTTCTTGTCTTGGTTTCTTGTTGTGTTGCTGCTTCTGATTCTGCTGCTGGTAGTGCTGCTTCCTGTCCTGAACGATCATGTTGTTAATATCCTCAAACTTATATGCCCGCTTGACTGCCTCATCATATGTAGCTGGTGGAACTACACCTATAGCATCTCTCATAATAATCGGATTCAACCCTTCCAAGAACTTCGTTATCTTCTTCTGCTCAGTGTCAATCAACTCGGTAGCATATCTAGCCAATCTTTCAAACTTGGTGACATAGTCTAGCACCGTCATGCTGCCTTGCTTGAGCTGCTGAAATTCGATAGCCTTCTGCCTCTTGACATGGGAGGGAATGTACTTATCCTGAAACTGCGTCTTGAACGCTGCCCACGCCTCTTCGTTAGCCATTACCGTGTATGGGTCCTTAACTGTTTGCCACCACCGATCTGCAAGCCCGTAGAATAGTGAAGCTGTGAGGTTGACCTTCTGCCTCCCTGTGCATGTGAAGACATCAAAGATTTTCTCGGTATTAGCTAGCCAGTCATCTGCCACTAACGGGTCCTCATTGCCCGAGAATTCCTTCGGTGCTCTCTTCCTGAACTTCTCAAATAGCACATTAGGGTCATGATCCCTATTATGGATAACAATCTGTGGACCCAAAGGTTGTGGAGCTACATTCCTGTTCTGAAGTACTTCCAAGAGTTGCCTCTGGACTTGAGGCATTTCGTCATCTTTCTTAGCTCACTGTTCTTGAAATCTTGCTTGGTTTTCATTAGCCTGCCTTTGTTGCGCTATCATAGCTTGCATGAGTTTTTGGAACTGTGTAGCGGTTGGTGTATCAGATGTGTCTGACTCGTTCTGATTACTACTTGAAACATGATGGTTTGGAGCTTTTCTTGGAGGCATAATGCTGTAAAACAAGGTGTTAGCACACAATAAACATGGTATGAGGGTTTCTAAGGTCCTATACCAACGAATCTATCGAACTCACGAATCCTCGCCACGTTCCTAAGACCTTTCTAGTTTCTTTTAATTGCCTAAAACATGTCCCGCTCTGATACCAGTCCTGTCGCGACCCCGGAACGGACCCCGGGCTCGTGACGTGGTTGATTTGGTGATTTTATGTTTTCCCATAGGTTTCCGCGGTGAGGATTCCCGAAGCACGCAGAATTTGTCTCACACGATCAAGTTTGCGGAAGCGTGTAGCAAATCACATCGAGATAAGCACCAATAAATTTTTAAGTGCTATAACAAATAATAACAAGGCATAGTATCAAAAGCAGGAGTTAATATGGCATTCCCATCACAATTCAAGGTATGAGACTAACACAAGAGTAAGTTAAGTTTTGTTACATTCCATAAGAGACCAACAGAGGCCAATACAATTCTAAAAAATAATAAAAGAACCCCATGAAAAAAATGGCGAAACTCAAGAGCCCGCCCGACGTCTAGTTGACATCGTCGGGCTGCCACTCTCTAACTGGGGGTGGCTCAAAAGCCTCCTCCAGACGCTCCTCCTCAAAGGCAACATCACCTGCACCTGGTCACCAACAAACAAGGATCAAACACAACGGTTTGGCAGGTAATCAATTTAGGCATGAGCATGAAATAGTAAGCGTTTAAAGATGCATATATATAAAGACTAAGGTACGTTTCAAAATACAAGCGAAACTAACATGCACACTTATTATATCATGAATAGTTACATTCCACAAAGAGCACTTCCTTTCTCTATCATATATAATGAAAAGAGCAAGCACGCACGAAAAGCACGATATACATAATATAATCACGACACGATTCCCACATATACGGGGATTCCGGCCGCGGAACCGGACATGCACGATGTGTAATAAATACACGACCAGTCTGCAGACAGTCCACATGTTTAAGGACCCCCAGACAGTGGATCAAACTGAAAGGGCAGTCCAAGCTCAGTGGTGTTCACTTAGATTCATGAATGCGAAACACGGTCTAAACATGTCGAGGTAAAAAGGGGGGAAATCACTTATCAAAACACAACAAGCACGACTAGCAAAAGGCATAATTAATATGCATGACACGCTTAGGAAGTGATCCCCTTTTTCTTGAAACCAATCTTCAAAACGAGCTTGTACTTAAACTTTCAAAACGAGTACACAATGATATTCATCATGTCAAAAACCAAAGCACAAACACAAGGCCTATCAAGCACATGTAAGGACCCTTGGTTGATCTTTGTGAAATTGAACCCAAATGTTGGAATTTTAAAAGAGAATTGGTGCCCCGGAAGTTCTAAGACATCTCAGGTTCGAGTGCACAATATCAGGCTAAAGGTGACTTAACATGTTCTAGTTTTCATTCCTACAAATACTCTTCAAAACAAGCATATTAACAATTTCGGTCAGCTCGCAGTCAGGTGTCGGCTAGCCGCCAGCTGACCGACAAGCTGACTGCTGGAAATCTAGGTCCAAACACAGCTCTCTGGAAAAGAAACCGACTGACTTCGGTTGGCTTACGGTTAGCCGAAATGCGACCTGGCGGTTAGCCGTAAGCTGACCGCTGGAACCCAGGTCTGAAACTTAGTTCTCGGGAAAAGGAGCCGAAAACGTTCGGTTGGCCAGCGGTTAGCCGAAATGGGGTATGGCGGCTAGCCGCTAGCTAACCGTCAAGCTGACCGAAACCCACTATCGAAAATGCCAGCTTCTGGAAAGGGAACGGTCGAGCTCAGTCAGCTCGCGGTTAACCGAAATGTGGATTTTGGCTAGCCGCCAGCCGACCGACGGCTGACCGAAACTGCACGGGAAGTACAACTGAGTTCAGAATTTCACACTTTTCTTCTTGTTTCTCATTCCACCTGCACTCCCTGAGCCTCCATGCTCTCCAAGGGTTATACACATTTCAAAACACAATTTGAGACATTATAATCCCATTCTCCATTCAAAACAGAATCCCCAAATTTTTCAATGAATGAGAAGAGTGCAAGGAAAACAAATGCAATGCACACATGCTAACATCCATCCTAGATTGGTTACTTGCCTTAGTTCAAGATGCCATAAACTTCTTCAAGCAGTTCACTCAAGCTAATCTCAAGAACTACAAAACCCATGAAACCACACAAAACTCACTCAATCTTAAAAACAAGAAACCCATTTTCACAAAAGGGTTTGTAACATGAAAAACAAGATCTTTACGAGCTAAAAAGACTCCATGAAAAATATGGGTTGAAGTTCTTACCTAGAAAAGGTCAACCAAAGAGGGATGAAGACAATGGAGAGATTGATCACTTCTACCTTTCAAGAAAATGACACCAATAGAAAGCTTGAGATGAGAGGAAGAAGATGATAGTCTTAGAATTCCATTTGGAGGCTTCTAGCTTGATCATTCAAGAGAAATAGAATGGAGGGAAAAGCTTTCTCCTCTTGGTTGCTCTAGGGTTTGGGTTGAGAGTGAAAGGAGGGAAAGAGGAGAGAGTTGACTTAAAGCACTTGCAAGTGGGACCCAATGAACTTGAACCTTGTATTGACAAAAACATGATCTTGCGAGTCTCGAATGACTTCGACGAAGAAGGATAAAACGATCCTCGAAATATCTAGTTTCCAAAAAGTATATTTTGGACATGGTTTTGCGATCTCGAAAATTGTGTCCAGATTTATGTATAAAAGACAACTTTACCCTTTTTGGGCCAGAACTTGGGTTTTTGGGCTTCAAACATGAATGGGCTGAAGACGAAAGTTGTAACACATAGTAAAATCATTCAAATGAAATCAAAATCACAATTACAAGGAAACCGATACGATCCTCCCAAGCTTACACGTGCACTCAGGCCTTCCTGAGTGTGTCTGACTAATACTATACGTTCTCAAAATTCCCAAAGCTATTTCCTAGACTAAACTAATTATTTCTAACCCAACGACAACTAAACCCACTTAGGACTAAACACACACTAATCGAATTGGTCTGGGTAGGGGTCTAACAATTTCCCACAGGTGTCCGTGGTGAGGATATCATATTAATATAACATTTGTTTAAGTGCCGAAGCATGTAGTAAATCAAACATTCAATCCAACTCTAGTCATGAGACGATAACACATGTATAAACAAAGTATCAGAATGGGCAATGATCATTCGCGTATTCCCAAAAGTAAATGTTAATGTTTATACAAAAGATCATTTAATTACATTTCCCAAATAGAAGCCAACAAAGGCCAATACAACCCAAGATAGTTTCCCAAAAGAATGAGTTATCCACAACTCCAAAATAAATTGAATCTCAAAGCAACCGAATGTCTAGATGACATCATCGGCATGCCACTCGACTAAGCGTTGTGGTTCACCGACCGCCTCCTCAGGCTCCTCCTCAAGATAACCGGCAACGGGACCTAAGTACCAAAGAAATGGATCAGACACGACGGTCTGGCAGGTGGGTGAAAAGATATGACAATATAATAATAAATGAATTTACCTTCAAAAGCATTTAAACATGTTTAAATAATAATTTCCATAAAAGAGATATATCATTTATTCAAAAACAAGTATTCAATGCAAATCTTGTAAAGGTAACCAAGGAATCGGGAACAAGCAAGATGACAACCACACGAAGCTAAGTCCTCTATCACCGAAGTGACAAGAGCATATCGGGGCATTGATCTCAGTCACACAAGGTGAGGAGATTCAACGAAATATACATATACATATAATATATGGGACATGACCACGGTAGCGAGCCGGGCATCGGGAACCACGGTAGCAAACCGGGGTATCAAGACGGGACCACGATAATAAATTGGGTTTCAGGATCCAAACTGCAGCTGGTGGGACGGGAGGGGGATCTCTACGTCATGGATCAAACCGACAAGGTTATCCAAGCTTAGTGGTACCGACTTATAGGTCAAATAACAAAATCAAGACATGTATAAAATACATCAAGTGCAAATATATAAACGGGCGGGACGGGAGTGCTCAAAGGCACAAGTATTACTTTATATCAGGCATGTATGTCCGGGCTAGCAAAATCCTAAAATACAGTTTCAGTACTTTTGGGAATGATAAATCATAAACCATGAATTTCGGGAACAACAATAGTACAATTTAACTTTCAAAATTCCAGGACAATATTGGGGTTCAAGACTTGTTCATGGTGAATAGGGGTCCCGTATGTCGATATCAATATAGACTTGGTACTCTTTGAGTTTGGGAACATCCCGGGCTCCTTATACACCTTAGAAATTTTCCAAAAACTTCAATGGATCTTTGTGATGTGGTTTATTTCTCAAACGGGCTTTAAATATGTCTCCAGGTGAACAGTCCCCATCATTCTCTAAAAGGGTTCACGAACGATTGGGACGGAAACCCCCTTCATTTCTCTTTATTTCAAACTTCCTGGATAATTTCGGTCACATGGCGGTTAGCTGGTGGCTAGCCGTCAATGGGTTCGGCGGTTAGCCAGGGGCTAACCACAAGGCTGACCGCGGATTCGCCAGTTTGGATACAGAACACTAGAAATGTAACCTAAATAGGTTCGATTAGCTGGCGGTTAGCCACCGATGAAATCGACGGTTAGCCACTGGCTAACCGCGAGGCTGGCCGTGTCTTCAGGAAGAAAAGAATGCTATTTGGAATTGTAACCGCAACGATTCGGTTAGCTGGCGGTTAGCCGTCAGTTACCAGGCGGCTAGCCGACAGGTGACCGCTAGCTGGCCGCCAAGTGCGGGAAATCCCCACTAAGTTTAGATTTGAGCCCTTTTCCTCCTCAAAACCATTCTTCATGCTTCCCATTCATTTCCTATAATAAAATGAGCTAAAAGCTCCTCCAATTCATCATTCAACACTCCTCCAATTTCTCCTTTCATTTCCTATCCATCCACCAATCACAAGCATTCATTTTAGCCATAACAAGCATTAAATGAAAGGTCATAATGTTAAATTTTCAAGGGTTAAACAAGTTAACAAGGCACATGAGCATTTGTTTCAAAATCAATGCAAGTTAATAAATATGAACATGAATAACCAAAATCAATCACATTCTTCATAAAACCATTAAATGTTCAAATTATCATTTCATCCACTTGCCTTAGGTCCAAGCTTAGTAAAAACCAAGCTCTAATCACTTCCAATCCAAGATTCCAAGCTACACACAAAAACCCCCAAAAACAAACCCTAAAAAGGTCAAAACAAGGAACGAGAAGAAGAAAGCTTACAATAAAGGAGAAGGAACTTCTTCAAGGCTAGAGGAACACAAATCGAAGAGATTAGGGAAGAAGCTTACTTGTAGGTTCTCCAAAAGGCAAGACTAGCTCAATGAGGATCTTGGGATGGAAGGTTTTCTCCACAAATGGTATCAAGAAGAAGCTTTAGAGGAGAGGAAGGAGAAGATGACCTCCCTTTCTCAAAAGATGCAAGGTTGGTGCTGATTTGGTGATGGAAAAGTAAGAGGAAGAAAAAGAAAGGGCAAGAGAAACCCTAGACAACTCCCAGTCACTTCTCTCCCACGTTTATGAGCCAAGAAGGGGGAAGTGGAAATGAGTTTTGTTTTTATAGTAATTGAGATGGGTTCCACCGCTTGAAATTCTTGTGGGGTTGAAATCATGGTTTTCGAGACTTCAAACGAATTCGACGAAGAAGGGAAAAATGATCACCGAATTATCAAGTTTCCAAAAAGTATATTTTTCAAGGGTTTTGGGAATATCAAATTTTGGGTCCAGAATTAGTGTAAAAAGTCTGTTTTTCCCTCAATACTAGGAAAGTCGTGTTTCGGGATTCCGAACGGAGACGGGATCAACATAAAAATTGTCGAGATTAACAAGGTGAGTAAAACTGGGTTAAAATACAAATCACAAGAATCTCAGAAAATCTCTCAAGTAAACGCAAAGTCATAAAAGGAACCCCCAAAGGGTCCCACTAATCACCAGGCTCATCAAAGATATAACGAAACTATTATATTCCCAACTAATCAGAATTCACTAAACACGCTTAGAGCTAAAACATGACTTAATTAACACTAATCAATGTCACTCGGGTCGGGGTCTTACATCCTCCACCCCTTGGGACATTTGGTCCACCAAATGAAATACACACCTTACCTCTGGTAGTAGATGTGGATACTTCTTCTGTACTTGATCTCGTAATTCCCAAGTTGCTTCTTCCGGTCCATTATTTTCACAAAGCACTCTTACCCACTGAATAGTCCATGTCCTCAACTCTTATTCCTTTGTATCAATGATCTGTACGGGCTTCTCAACATATGTTGCATCTTCTCGGATTTCCAACGGCTCATGATGGAGTACATGTAAAGGATCGAGAACGTACTTCTTCAACATAGACACATGGAATACGTTGTGTACGTCGGATAGCTCAGGTGGTAAGGCTAATCTATAAGCCACATCACCAATCTTGTTCACAATGTCGTAAGGTCCAATGTATCTCCATGATAGCTTGCCTTTCTGCCCAAATCTCAACGTTCCCCTTGTAGGTGGCACTTTCAAGAAAACCTAATGTTAGACCCCGACCAAGACTAATTCGATCAGTATGTGTTTAGTCGTAAGTGGGTTTAGTTGTCGTTGGGTTAGAAATAATTAGTTTAGTCCTGGATATAGCTTTGGGAATTTTGAGGACGTTTAGTGTTAGTCAGACATGCTCAGGAAGGCCTGAGTGCACGTGTAAGCTTGGGAGGATCATATCGGTATTCCTTTTTAATTGTGATTTTGATTTCATTTGAATGATTTTACTATGTGTTGCAACTTTCGTTTTCAGCCCATTCATGTTTGAAGCCCAAAAACCCAAGTTCTGACCCAAAAAGGGTAAAGTTGTCTTTTATACACAAATCTGGACACAAATTTCGAGATCTCAAAACCATGTCAAAAATATACTTTTTGAAAACTAGATATTTTGAGGATCATTTTATCCTTTTTCGTTGAGTTCATTTGAGGCCCACAAGATCATGTTTTCATTGATGCAAGATTTGACCATTTGGGCCCCATTTACGAAGGTTTAAGTCAACTCCTTTCTTCTTTCCCTCTTTCACTCTCAAACCCTAACCCTAGAGCAGCCAAGAGGAGAAACCCTTTCTCTCCACCTTATTTCTCTTGAATGATCAAGCTAGAAGCCTCCAAATGAAATTCTAAGACCATCATCTTCTTCCTCTCATCTCAAGCTTTCTATTGATGTCCTTTTCTTGAAAGTTAGAATTGAGCAAGCTCTCCATTGTCTTCATTCCTTTTTGTTTAGGCATTTCTAGTGTTGGCTCTTGAGTAAGAGTGCTTGAAGAGGATTGGTTAGCATTTGGGCAAAGGCAAGTAATCTCTATAGGTTCAATGTTGCATGTGTATTTTAGATTTCATTGTTATTCTAGAAATTTTGCATATAAACTTGTTTATAAGATTCATGATCATGTTTTCCTTGGATTGAATGTTTGAAATTGTGAAAATGAACCCTTGGTGAGCATGAAGGCTCAATGGATTGTATGTGGCTTAAGGAGGAGAAGAAGGAGAGAAATGTATTAAAAGTTGTACAAGAGAAAGGCCCTTTTCTACACTCAGCGAGCACAGGCAGAAGGTCCGCTCGAGCGACCAGGCCACTGCTTGGTCCGGGTTTCAGACAAAGAGTTGTTCACCCAAGCGACCTTATGGTCCGCTCGAGCGAAGTATCTCGCTCGAGCGAAGTGTCAATTCCGCTCGAGCAAACTGCCCACTGTCTGGTCTGGAGCAAGACAGAGAGTTGTTCGCCCAAGCGACCATATGATCCGCTCGAGCGAACTGTCTCGCTCGAGAGAAGTGTCAGTTCCGCTCGAGCGAACCTGCCAGATTCAGGAAAAAGAATTGTTTCTATTTATGTATTTTCTTGAAGGTTGAAAACTAGACTATGTTAAGGGTTTTGACTTGACATTGTGTAAATGAAACTTCGAAATGCAACTCAACTTCGGGGACACCAATTCTTGTACATTCCGACATTTGGGGTCCCAATTACACAAAGGTCAATTAATAGCCTTAACACATGCTTGATGGATTTCGTGTTTGAATTTTCTTCTTGGTACGATAGGTACCATCGTGTACTCGTTTTGGATTTCAAGTATAAGCTCGTTTGAAGGTTTGTTTCAAGAATCAAATGGGGATCACTTCTTAAGCGTGTTATGCATATAATTATGCCTTTTTGCTAGTCGTGCCTTGTCTCATTTTGATAAGTGATTTCCCCATTTATCTCAACATGTTTAGACTGTGTTTCGCGTGTTTTATGCATTCATGAATTCAAGTGAACACCACTGAGCTTGTGTTAGGGATTTTGTAGATTGCAATTTGATGGATGCATTTTCATTCTAGCATCATTTGATTTACACACTTGCATTGATTTAAGAATTCTTGAAATCTTGATTTATACATGCATGGTTTTTAAGAGTTGTAAAAGTATTGATTTATGCATGATTTGCTTTTAAAACTTGGATGCATTTGGTTTTTAAAAGAGTTTTAGAAATCAAGCTAGCCTTTGGTTTTAAAGTTTTGAATCATTTTAGGCTTTGTGTGTTTCATATTTTTAAACCCCTTAGAATGATTTAAAACATGTATTCAAGCTTGATTTAATGGCCCAAAAAGTTCCACTAAGAAAAACTTTGAAATATGCAAAGTTGGAATTTTTGGTCCCAGCAGTGTGGCCGGTCGACCGGCCCAGGGGTCCCGTTGTGTGTTCCCGGTCGACCGAGACCTGTTTCCAGGTCGACCGGGGACTAGCCGTTGGGCACTTTTTGCTATAAATATGAGTTCTTCCTTTGCCAAAAGGGGGGAATTTTAAGGCCCTCCTTGAGGGGTTTTGAGGCATATAAAAGGGAAATGAACTAAGGGATGAAGGGGATCATTAGGAAAGCTAAAGCTTGGATTAATGAAGTTAAATCACCAAGTAGGCTCTACTTTCCTTAATCATATGTTTTCATGCTTTGTTTTATTTTTGGTAAATCATTTGTAGCATGATAAACTATGTTGTGTTGTATCCTTAACGTGTTTTATCTTTTGAATTGATTTATTGTTTTGGATACATCACCATTGATTTATCTTTGGTAAATCTAAGTAGATCATGTTAATGGAAACATCTTTGAAATTAGATGTAACATGATCAATATACTTGGTTGAATCTTTGGTTGTTGTTTTCCAACATAAGAAAATCACTTTCAAAACTATCTTATGTTTTGGATTCAACTTCTTTACAAATCATATGTTTTCATGTTTTGTTTTATCTTAGATAAATGTTTAGTAGCATGTTAACCTATGATGTGTTGTATCCTTAGCATGTTTTATATTTTGAATTGATCTATTGTTTTGGATGCATCACCATTGATTCAATCCAAGTAGTACTTTATTTGGTAAATCTAAGTAGATCATGTTAATGAAAGAATCTTTGAAATTATATGTAACATGATTCATATACTTGGTTGAATCTTTGGGTGTTGTTTTTCATCATAAGAAAATCTCTTTCAAAATATATCTTATGTTGTGGATTCAACATCTTTACAAATCATATGTGAATTTGATTTAAAGTTTTACAACTTGCTTTGCATTGATTGGTATATCATATTCAAGTTGTATTTATAATCACATATGATTTGTCCCCTTATTTCAATCAAATCTATTTTTATGTTTTGAGCTACATTGTTGATTTGTTTGACATCCCTATGCATCACATGTTTAGAGCTAATTAATTTCATACAACTTGTGAATCTTTGACATCATTAACAAGTTTTTACTTTTAACATGTGAGTTGCATTCTTTCCTCAATCATAAATGTTTTTTTGAGCTAAAACTTTCAAAAGCCTTAGGCATACATTTATGAGCTTTCATTTTCAAAATGATTGAGGACATCACACACACACATCATGTACTTTCATCTTTGCATTCATAGTGTGTGTGTGTATTAGATTTTCATTTTCATATCCGCCTATTTTAGAGGCAAATGTAATGAGCTTAATTGAATCTCCATCAAGTGTATTATAGACACTAACTTAGTGAGATAACCATCCTTGTGGTTGAAGAGGTTATTGCTTAGCCTATAAAAGCATAATGTTTAGGTTGATGTTAAGCCTTGAAAAACATCATTGTAAAGGTTATTTCTTAGCCTTGAAAAGCATATTGTAAAGGTTATTGCTTAGCCTTGAAAAGCATAAATAGTGGAAATCCGGTGGGGTGTTGGTTCACAAGCCGGTAGTGGATGTAGGCATTGAGGCCGAACCACTATAAATCCTTGTGTGATGGTGATTGCTTTGTGGTGATTTTTTTGTTAGCTTCCGTATCTTGTATGATTAATCATCACATGTGACTAGTTTGTTTTAAAGAAGTTAAAATTGGTTATAATTGGTCATAAACGAAGCTCACCCTATTCACCCCCCCCCCCTCTAGGGTTCGGTTCCCCGGACTTTCAGCTTGGACTACCCCTTCAGTCTTATCCACTGTCTGGGGGTCCTTAAACATGTGGACTGTCTGCAGACTGGTCGTGTATTTTATTACACATCGTGCGTGTCCGGTTCCGCGGCAGAAATTCCCGTACTTGTGGGAATCGTGTCGTGATTATATTACGTATACCGTGCTTGTCGTGCGTGCTTGCTCTTTTCATTATAAATGATAGAGAAAGGATGGGCTCTTTGTGGAATGTAACTATTCGTCATATTATAAGTATTCATGTCAAGTTTTGCTCGTATTTTGAAATGTACCTTAGTCATGTAACTGTTTACCATTCAGCAAAATGTCTTTAAATGTTTCATTTAACGTTTGATACTTATATGCTCATGCCTAAATTGATTACCTGCCAAACTGTTGTGTTTGACCCTTGTATGTTGGTGCCCAGGTGCAGGTGACATTGCCTTTGAGGAGGAGCGTCCGGAGGAGGCTCTCGAGCCACCCCCAGTCAGAGAGTGGCAACCCGACGATGTCAACTAGAGGTCGGGCGGATTCTTGAGTTTCGCTACATTTTGTCATTGGGTTCTTTTATTATTTTGAGAATTGTATTGGCCCTTGTTGGCCTCTTATGGGATGTAACTAAACTTAACTTACTTTTGTGTTAGTCTCATAACTTGAATTATGATGGGAATGTCATGTTAACTCCTTTCTTTTGATACTATGTCTTGATATTTTTTTTCATAGCACTTAAGAATTTATTGGTGATTATCTTGATGTGATTTGCTATACTCTTCCGCAAACTTGATCATGTGAGACAGATTCCGCGTGTCTTGGGAATCCTCACCGCGGGAACCTGTGGGAAAACAAACAGAATCAACCGTCGCGGGCCCGGGGTCAATTCCAGGGTCGGGACAGGACTGGTATCAGAGCAGGACATGTTTCTGGCACTTAAAAGAAACTAGAAAGGTCTTAGGAACGTGGCGAGGATTCGTGAGTTCGATAGATTCGTTGGTATAGGACCTTAGAAACCCTTATACCATGTTTATTGTGTACTAACACCTTGTTTTACAGCATCATGCCTCCATGGAAATTTCCTAACAATAATGCTTTAGGCAGTAATCAGAACGAGTCAGACACAACTAATACGCCAACCGCTACACAATTTCAAGAACTCGTGCAAACTATGATAGAACAACAAAGGCAGTCAAATGAGACTCAAGGCAAATTTCAAGAACAGCTGGCAAAGAAGGATGGAGAAATGGCTCAAGTCCAGAGGCAACTCTTGGAAGTTCTTCAGAACAGGAATTTAGCTCCACAGCCTTTGGGTCCAAATATTGTTATCCGTAATAGGGATCATGACCCTAACGTGCTATTTGAGAAGTTTAGGAAGAGAGCACCGAAGGAATTTTCGGGCAATGAGGACCCGTTAGTTGCAGATGACTGGCTAGCTAATACCGAGAAAATCTTTGATCTCTTTACGTGCATGGGTAGACAGAAGGTCAACCTTACAACTTCACTATTCTATAGGCTTGTTGATTGGTGGTGGCAAACGGTTAAGGACCCATACAAGGTAATGGCTAACGAAGATGCGTGGGCAGCGTTCAAGACACAGTTTCAGGATAAGTACATTCCCTCCCATGTTAAGAGACAGAAGGCTATTGAATTCCAACAGCTCAAGAAAGGCAGCATGACTGTGTTAGACTATGTCACCAAGTTTGAGAGATTGGCTAGATATGCTACTGAGCAGAAGAAGATAACCAAGTTCTTGGAAGGATTGAATCCGATTATCATGGGAGATGCCATAGGAGTAGTTCCACCAGCTACATATGATGAGGCTGTCAAAGGGCATATAAGTTTGACGATATTAACAACCTGATCGTTCAAGACAGGAAGCAACACTACCAGCAGCAGAATCAGAAGCAGAAGCACAATAAGAAACCAAGGCAAGAACAAAGTCAAGTGAGGTAGGGTTGTGGCCACTATGGCAAGAACCACGAAACTTATGAATGTCGCAAGGCCACAGGTGCCTATTTCAAATGTGGAGCTATGAACCATGCAATCAAGGATTGCCCACAACTTTAGAATCAAGGGAACAGAAACCAACAACAGAGACAAGCAGCTCCTCAGAATCAAGCACCAGTTCAGAATCAGGTTAGACCACCTCAGCAGCAGCAACATGCTAGGCCACCAGCACAGAATCAGAATGCTCGTCCTCCACAACAGAACAGACATGGCCAAGGAAGGCAAAATCAAGCACCGAATAGACTACAGATGCATGGACGTTTATATTATCTCAACCGTGCGGATGTTGAACTGCAAGAGACGTGGTGGAAGGTAAACTTCTTGTTTGTAGGGTAGAAGCTCAGATTTTATTTGATCCCGGAACCACACATTCGTTTTCATCTCCTAGTTTTGCTAAGATGATTGATGCACCAAATAGTGAATTGGATTACATTCTAATAGTAACCACACCAGTAGGGAAACAAGTTGTGTGTAGAACCTATTACCCTAGCTGTACAGTTTTGTTAGGAGATGTTAATTTACCGGCCAACCTCATTGTTTTAGACATGCATGATTTTGATGTCATCTTACGCATGGATTGGTTAGAAGCATATCATGCCACCATGGATTGTTTTAGTAAAACCATAACATTCAGATTCCAAGGACCACAGGCAGAATTGATATTTCAGGGGAACAAGAGGAAAACTCAGGCAGGATTTATTTCGGTGTTGAAAGCGAGCAGATTAGTTCAAAGTGGATGCTAGGCATTTATTGCGTTTATCACGGAGGATAAACAGTCGCAAGGGGTGGAGGATATCCCCATTGTGTGTGCATTTTCGGATGTTTTTCCAGAAGAAATCTCGGGATTACCACCAATCAGAGAAGTTGAGTTCACAATTGAGCTCCTTCCAGGGACAGCTCCTATCTCCATTGCGTCATACAGAATGGCTCCAGCAGAAATGGGTGAACTAAAACTCCAGCTGTAGGATTTGTTGAGCAAAGGCTTTATTAGGCCAAGTGTTTCACCTTGGGGAGCCCCAATGTTTTTTGTGAAAAAGAAATATGGAAGTCTAAGAATGTGCATTGACTACAGAAAATTGAACCATGTGACCGTGAAGAACAAGAATCCATTGCCAAGGATAGACGAATTATTTGATCAATTGCAAGGAGCAGCCTGTTTTTCCAAGATAGACCTGAGATCAAGGTACCATCAGTTGAGAGTTAGAGACTCAGATGTTCAGAAAACGGCCTTTAGAACAAGATATGGGCACTACGAGTTCTTAGTGATGCCCTTTGGCTTGACAAATGCACCCGCAGTCTTTATGGCTCTTATGAACAAAGTCTTTGCACCCTATTTGGATCACTCTACAGTAGTATTCATTGATGATGTCCTTGTGTATTCCAAGAGTAAGAAGGAGCATGAAAAACATTTGAAGACAGCGTGCAGCTTTTGAGGGACAACCAGCTATATGCAAAACTCAGTAAGTGTGAATTCTGGTTAGAGCAAGTTGCTTTTCTAGGCCACACCATCTCCAGAGAAGCTTTAGCAGTTGATCCAGCTAAGATAGAGGCAATTGTTAATTGGGTGAGGCCAAGTAGTGTGACAAAAATCAGAAGCTTTTTGGGTTAGCAGGCTATTACAAAAGATTTGTCCAAGGTTTTTCGTCCATTGCAGCACTATTGACAAAATTGACCAGGAAGAATGTCCTAGTTGTTTGGACCGAACAGTGTGAATCAAGTTTGCAAGAGTTGAAAGGAAGGTTAACCATAGCCCCAATCCTTACATTACCATCGGGCAGCGGCGGATTTATCGTTTATATAGATGCTTCGAATTAGGACTAGATTGTGTATTGATGCAGGATGGCAAGGTGATTGCTTATGGCTCGAGACAGTTGAAGGACCATAAAAAGAACTATGCGACTCATGACTTGGAATTGGCGGCAGTTGTTTTTGTATTGAAGATGTGGAGACACTTCTCTATGGAGATAAGTTTGAGGTCCATTCAGATCACCGAAGTTTACAATATTTGTTCTCACAGAAGGATTTAAACATCAGACAGAGACAATGGATGGAGTTTATCAAAGATTATGACTTTCCAATCAAGTATCATCCAGGCAAAGTGAATGTTGTAGCTGATGCATTGAGCAGAAAATCAGTGGTCATGGCCAGTTTGAGAGGAATTAATGTCTTACAGCAGTTTGAAGAGTTGGGTGTAGAACTACAAACCCTGAAACTGGGTGCAATGTTAGCAAACATGACAATATCAGAATCTACCTTCATCCAGAAGATCAAGGAAAGTCAGTTGCAAGATCCAAACTCGGCAAAGATAGTAGAACATATTATAGAACGTCCAGATTTAAAGATGGTGAATGGGATATTGTATTTTCGTGACCGGTTGTGTGTGCCAAATGTGGATGACTTGAAGAGTGAAATAATGAATGAAGCTCACAGCACGAGATATTCTATGCATCCGGGTAGCACGAAGATGTACCACAATTTGAAGAATAGATTTTGGTGGAACAACATGAAGAGAGAGATAGTAGCTTTTGTGTCCTGTTGTATAACTTGTCAGTTGAATAAAGTAGAGCATCAGAAGCCCCTAGGTTTGTTACAACCGTTGGAGATTCTGGAGTGGAAATGGGAGCACATCACCATGGATTTCGTTTCCGATTTGCCTAATCCCAAGAAGGGAAATAACGCAATTTGGATTATTGTAGATCGTTTAACAAAGTTTGCCCATTTCATTCCGATGAAGACAGGGAATATGATGCATATGGCACCACTTGCAAAGTTATTTATTGATGAGATTGTTAGTAAACAAGGTCAGCCCGTCTCCATTACTTCAGACAGAGACAGCAGGTTTGTTTCAAAGTTTTGGAAAACACTTCATGAGTCTTTGGTACCAAACTCCAGTTCAGCACGGCATATCATCCTCAGACCGATGGTCAGTCAAAAAGGACGATACAGACTCTCGAAGACATGTTGCGTGCTTGCATATTAGATTTCAAGGTTCAGTGGGATGAGTGCTTACCGCTTCGTGAATTTTCTTATAACAATAATTACCACTCTAGCATCGGTATGGCACCTTTCGATTTACTCTATGGCAGAAAATGTAGAACTCCGGTTTGCTGGGAAGAAGTCGGTGAGCGTAGTTTTCATGGACCGACGATAGTTGGAGAGACAAGTGATAGGGTCAAACTGATTCAGGAACGTTTGAAGATCGCCCGAAGTAGACAGAAGAGTTATGCAGACACTCTCCGAAGAGAATTGCAGTTCCAAGTGGGTGACAAAGTGTTCTTGAAGATCTCACCAGTTAGATGGGACTTTGAGATTCGGACAGAAGGGAAAATTATCTAGAAGGTTTATTGGCCCGTATGAAATTTTGAGGAAGATTGGGGATGTTGCTTACAGACTTGCGTTACCGCCAGAACTCTCCGGGGTGCATAACGTATTTCATGTTTCTATGCTCAAGAAATATGTTTCTAGTCCTTCACAAATACTACAGCACGAACCTTTGGAGATTCGAGAAGATGCCTCGTATGTGGAAAGGCCGATCAAGATCATTTATACCAAAGAGCAAGAATTGAGAAATCGGACTATTCAATGGGTTAAGGTACTTTGTGAAAATCAAGAGTCAGAGGAAGCCACATGGGAATTGAGAGATCAAGTGCAGAGGAAGTATCCACAGCTTTTACCAAAGGTAAATGTTTCTTTTATTTGGTGGACCAAATATCCTAAGGGGTGGAGGATGTTAGACCCCGACCCAGACTAATTCGATTAGTATGTGTTTAGTCCTAAGTGGGTTTAGTTGTCGTTGGGTTGGAAATAATTAGTTTAGTCCTGGATATAGCTTTGGGAATTTTGAGGACGTTTAGTGTTAGTCAGACATGCCCAGGAAGGCCTGAGTACACGTCTAAGCTTGGGAGGATCTGTTAGACCCCGACCCAGACCAACTCGATTAGTGTGCGATTAGTATGTGTTTAGTCCTAAGTGGGTTTAGTTGTTGTTGGGTTAGAAGTAATTAGTTTTAGTCTTGGACATAGCTTTGGGAATTTTGAGAACGTTTAGTGTTAGTCTGACATACTCAGGAAGGCCTGAGTGCACGTGTAAGCTTGGGAAGATCGTGTCGGTTTCCGTGTGATTATGATTTTGATTGCATTTGAATGATTTTTCGATGTGTACAACTTTCGTCTTAAGCACATTCATGTTTGAAGCCCAAAAACCCATGTTTCGGCCCAAAGAGGGTAAAATTGTCTTTTATGCACAAATCTGGACACAATTTTCGAGATCTCAAAACCATGTCAAAAATATACTTTTTGGAAACTAGATTTTTCGACGATTGTTTTATCCTTCTTCGTCGAAGTCATCCGAGGTCCACAAGATCATGTTTTTGTCGTTCCAAAGTTCATGCTGATTGGGGCCCATTGTATTCACTTAAGCCCTATTTCCCTCTCTTTTCATTCACTTTACCAATCTCTGCAACTCTCTTGACCTAGGGTTGAAAAACCCCTTTTCCCTTCCCACTTCCTCACCTTGCATGAGCTAGCTAGAAGACTCCAAAGAAGATTCCAAGGCTACCATTTTCTTCCCCTCATCTCAAGCTTCCTATTGATATCTTCTTCTTGAAAGCTAAGGTTGAGAAAGCCCTCCATTTGTCTTCATTTCTCTTGTTTGACCTTCTCTAGGTAAGAGCTTCCACTCATATCTTCCATGGAGTTATTTTGGTTCCTCGAGATCATGTTTTTCATGTTTGCAAACCCTTTTGTTAAAATGGGTTCTTTGGTTCCATTTTGAGTAAGTTGTGTGGTTTTCTCTTGGGTTTTCTTGTAGCGTTGGCTTAGCTTTTGAGTGAAGTGCTTGAGAAGGATTGTTTAGCATTTGGGCAAGGTAAGTAATCTCTATAGGACCATTGTGCATGTGTATTTTAAGCTACATTGTTGTTTTGGAAATTTTGCATATGAATATGTTTACAAGCTTCATGATCATGTTCTCTTCGGATTGAATGTTTAAGATTTGGAAAAATATGTGTTTTATCCCTTGGAGAGCATGTAGGCTCAGGGAGTGCAAGTGGAATGAGAAACAAGAAGAAGGGAAGAAGAAATGTGCAAAAATTTGCACTGGACTGTATTTCCCGTGCAGTTCGATCAGCCGTCGGTCGGCTGGCGGCTAACCGAAATCCCCATTTCGGTTAACCGCGAACTGACCGAGCTCGGCGGTTCCCTTTCCAGAAGCTGACATTTCGCCAGGGAGTTGCGGTCAGCTTGACGGTCAGCGAGCGGCTAGCCGCCATACCCCATCTCGGCTAACCGCTGGCCAACCGTGCATTGTCGGTTCCTTTTCCCGAGAGCTCCATTTCAGACTGGGTTTCAGCGGTCAGCCCTATGGTCAGCTCACGGCTAACTGCCAGGTCTCAGTTCGGCTAACCGTAAGCTAACCGTAGTCATTTCGGTTCCTTTTCCAGAGGGCTGTGTTGGACCTGGATTTCCAGCGGTCAGCTCGTCGGTCAGCTGGCGGCTAGCCACCAGACTTTAGTTCGGCTAGCCGACACCTGACCGCGAGGTGACCGAAATTGACAAATTTCCTATTTTGAAGAGCCTTTGCAAGAATGAAAAACTAGAACATGTTTAGGGGCCTTTAGCCTGATATTATGCACTCGAAACCCTAGATGTCCTTGAACTTCTGGGGCACCAATTCTGTTTTAATTTCAACATCTGGGCTTCGGCTGCACAACGATCAACCAAAGGTCCTTGCATGAACTTGATAGGCTTTGTATTCGTACTTGGGTTTTTTATATGAAGAATATCATCGTGTACTCGTTTTGAAGTTAAGTACAAGCTAGTTTTGAAGATGTGTTTCAAGAAAAAAGGGATCACTTCCTAAGCGTGTTATGCATATTAATTATGCCTTTGCTAGTCGTGTTCATCGTGTTTTGATAAGTGATTTCCCCCTTTTTATCTCGACAAGTTTTGTTAATATCTCGCGTGTTTTGTGCATTCATGAATTAAGTAAACACCACTGAGCTTAGACTGCCCTTTCAGTTTGATCCATTGTCTGGGGGTCTTTAAACATGTGGACTGTCTGCAGACTGGTCGTGTATTTATTACACATCGTGCGTGTCCGGTTCCGCGGCCGGAATTCCCGTCTTTGTGGGAAATCGTGTCGTGCTTATATTATGTATATCGTGCTTGTCGTGCGTGCTCGCTCTTTTCATTATATAAATGATAGAGAAAGGATGGGCTCTTTGTGGATGATAACTGTTCATGATATATTATGTACTCATGCTAGTTTGTTTTGGTATCTCAGTCATTATAGTATTTCAAGGCAAGGATTGCTTATATGTTTTCTTAACATTATTGTTTCATGCTTGCACCTAAATTGATTACCTGCCAAACCGTAGTGTTTGACCCTTGTTTATTGGTGCCCAGGTGCAGGAGACGTTACCTTTGAGGAGGAGCGTCAGGAGGAGGCTTGTGAGCCAACCCCTGTGAGAGAGTGGCAGCCCGACGATGTCATCTAGACATCGGGCGGGTTCTTGAGTTTCGCAACATTTTGTCTTGGGGTTTCTTTTTTTAGTTTGAGAATTGTATTGGCCTCTGTTGGCCTCTTATGGGTTGTAACAAAAATTAATTTGCTTTCGTCTTAGTCTTATAACTTGAACTATATTGGGAATGTCATGTTAGCTTCTTCTTTTGATACTACGCCTTGTGATTATTTGTTAGGGCACTTAAATATTTGTTGGTGCTCATCTTGTTGTGTTTTGCTACGCGCTTCCGCATACTTGATCGTGTGAGTCAGATTCCGCGTGTTTTTAGGAATCCTCACCGCGGGAACCTGTGGGAAAGCAATAAACAATGAAATCAATCAACAACTCGTCGCGGGCCCGGGGGCTCCGTTCCGGGGTCGCGACAGGATTGTATCGGTTTTCATTTTTAATTATGATTTTGATTTCATTTGAATGATTTTACTATGTGTTACAACTTTCGTTTTCAGCCCATTCATGTTTGAAGCCCAAAAAGGGTAAAGTTGTCTTTTATTCACAAATCTGGACACAGATTTCGAGATCTCAAAACCATGTGAAAAATATACTTTTTGGAAACTAGATATTTCGAGGATCATTTTATCCTTCTTCGTCGAGTTCATTTGAGGCCAGCAAGATCATGTTTTCATTAATGCAAGATTTGGCCATTTGGGCCCCATTTACTAAGGTTTAAGTCAACTCCTTTCTTCTTTCCGTCTTTCACTCTCAAACCCTAACCTTAGAATAGCCAAGAGGAGAAACCCTTTCTCTCCACCTTATTTCTCTTGAATGATCAAGCTAGAAGCCTCCAAATGGGATTCTAAGACCATCATCTTCTTCCTCTCATCTCAAGCTTTCTATTGATGTCCTTTTCTTGAAAGTTAGAATTGAGCAAGCTCTCCATTGTCTTCATTCCTTTTTTTTTTGGGCATTTCTAGTGTTGGATCTTGAGTAAGAGTGCTTGAAGAGGATTGGTTAGTATTTGGGCAAAGGCAAGTAATCTCTATAGGTTCAATGTTGCATGTGTATTTTAGATTTCATTGTTATTCTATAAACTTTGCATATAAACTTGTTTATAAGCTTCATGATCATGTTTTCCTTGGATTGAATGTTTGAGATTGTGAAAAATGAACCCTTGGTAAGCATGAAGGCTCCAAGGGATTGTATGTGGCTTAAGGAGGAGAAGAAGAAGAGAAATGTATTGGAAGTTGTACAAGAGAAAGGCCCTTTCTGCACTCAGCGACCCTTGGGTCCGCTCGATCAACCAGGCCACTGCTTGGTCCGGGCGCAGACAGAGAGCTATTCGCCCAAGCGACCTTATGGTCCGCCCAAGCGACCTTATGGTCCGCTCAAGCAAACTGTCTCGCTCGAGCGAAGTGTCAGTTCCGCTCGAGCGAACCTGCCAATTCAGGAAAAAGAATTATTTCTATTTATGTATTTTCTTGAAGGTTGAAAACTAGACTATGTTAAGGGTTTTGACTTGACATTGTGTAAATGAAACTTCGAAATGCAACTCAACTTCGGGGACACCAATTCTTGTACATTCCGACATTTGGGGTCCCAATTACACAAAGGTCAATTAATAGCCTTAACACATTCTTGATGGACTTCGTGTTTGAATTTTCGTCTTGGTACGATAAGTACCATCGTGTACTCATTTTGGATTTCAAGTATAAGCTCGTTTGAAGGTTTGTTTCAAGAATCAAATGGGGATCACTTCTTAAGCGTGTTATGCATATAATTATGCCTTTTTGCTAGTCGTGCCTTTCTCGTTTTGATAAGTGATTTCCCCATTTATCTTAACATGTTTAGATTGTGTTTCGCGTGTTTTATGCATTCATGAATTCAAGTGAACACCACTGAGCTTGGACTGCCCCTTCAGTCTGATCCACTGTCTGGGGATCCTTAAACATGTGCACTGTCTGCAGACTGGTCGTGTATTTTATTAAACATCGTGCGTGTCCGGTTCCGCGGCCGGAATTCCCGTACTTGTGGGAATCGTGTCGTGATTATATTACGTATATCATGCTTGTCGTGCGTTCTTGCTCTTTTCATTAAAAATGATAGAGAAAGGATGGGCTCTTTGTGGAATGTAACTATTCGTCATATTATAAGTATTCATGTCAAGTTTTGCTCGTATTTTGAAATGTACCTTAGTCATGTAACTGTTTACCATTCAGCAAAATGTCTTTAAATGTTTCATTTAACGTTTGATACTTATATGCTCATGCCTAAATTGATTACCTGCCAAACTGTTGTGTTTGACCCTTGTATGTTGGTGCCCAGGTGCAGGTGACATTGCCTTTGAGGAGGAGCGTCCGGAGGAGGCTCTCGAGCCACCCCCAGTCAGAGAGTGGCAACCCGACGATGTCAACTAGAGGTCGGGCGGATTCTTGAGTTTCGCTACATTTTGTCATTGGGTTCTTTTATTATTTTGAGAATTGTATTGGCCCTTGTTGGCCTCTTATGGGATGTAACTAAACTTAACTTACTTTTGTGTTAGTCTCATAACTTGAATTATGATGGGAATGCCATGTTGACTCCTTTCTTTTGATATTATGTCTTGATATTTTTTGTCATAACACTTAAAAATTTATTGGTGCTTATCTTGATGTGATTTGTTACACGCTTCCGCAAACTTGATCATGTGAGACAGATTCTGCGTGTCTCGGGAATCCTCACCGTGGGTACCTGTGGGAAAACAAACAGAATCAACCGTCGCGGGCCCGAGGTCCGTTCCGAGGTCGCGACACCTTATCTCCTTCTTTGAACTGTAAGTCTCTTCGGTGAGAGTCTGCATAGCATTTCTGTCTGCTCCGAGCTATTTTTAGACGTCTTTGGATCAACTTGACCTTGTCGCTGGTTTCACTAACCATAGTCGGTCCATGGAAACTACGAACGCCTTCTTCTTCCCAACATACAAGTGTTCTACACCTTCTGCCCTACAAAGCCTCAAAAGGAGCCATTCCAATGCTCGAATGGTAGTTGTTGTTATAAGCAAACTCACACAATGGTAGAGTCTCATCCCATTAAGTCTTGAACTCTAACACACAAGCAAGGAGCATATCCTTAAGAGTCTGAATTGTTCTCTCTGATTGGCCATCTGTCTTAGGGTGATAAGCCGTGCTGAACTGTAGCTTCGTACCCATAGACTCATGTAGTGTCCTCCAAAATCTCAAGACGAATCTGCTATCTCTGTCAGATGTGATGGAAACTGGTTGTCCATGTCGACTGACAATCTCATTGACGAACAACTCTGCCAAAGGTAGCATGTGCATCTTCTTTCCTGTCCTCATAGGAATGAAATGAGCTGACTTGGTGAGTCGGTCCACAATGACCCATATTGCATCGTTGCCTCTGCTGGTCCTCGGTTTTCCCGAAATAAAAATCCATGCTGATGTGCTCCCATTTCCATTCTGGGATCTCTAACGGTTGCAACAACCCTGGAGGCTTCTAATGTTCTGCCTTAATCAATTGACAAGTCAAACAACGGGAGACAAACGTTGCAATCTCTCTCTTCATGTTGTTCCACCAAAATCTGCCCTTCAAGTTCTGATACATCTTCGTGCTACCTGGATGCATAGAGTATTTCGTACTGTGAGCCTCGGTCATGATGTCACTCCTCAAATCTTCTATGTTGGGTACACATAGACGGTCACTGTAGTACAAAATTCCATCAACAATACGGAAGTCAGGACGTTCTGCTATATGCTCTGAAATCTTAGCCAACTCTAAATCTTACAACTGACTATCCTTGATCTTCTGAATGAAGGAAGGCTCTGACACTGACATGTTAGCTAACAATACACCCTTCCCTAGTGGTTGTAGGTCTATTCTCAACTCTTCAAATTGCTCAAAAATACAAGTACCACTGAGATTTGCCAAGCCTACAGATTTTCTGCTCAAGGCATCCGCAACTACATTTGCTTTCCCCGGGTGATACTTGATTGGAAAATCATAATCATTGATGTATTCCATCAATCTTCTCTGCCTCATGTTCAATTCCTTCTGAGAAAACAAATATTGCAAGCTGCGGTGATCGGAGTGGACTTCGAACTTCTCTCCATAGAGGTAATGTCTCCACATTTTCAATGCAAAAACAACCACTGCCAACTCAAGGTCATGGGTTGCATAGTTCTTTTCGTGGTCTTTCAACTGTCGGGATCCATATGCAACAACTTTTCCCTCTTGCATCAACATATAACCAAGTCCAACATTCGAAGCATCGGTAAAAATGGTAAAACCGCCACTTCCGGATGGTAAGGTAAGGACCGGTACTGTAGTCAATCTCGTTTTCAGCTCTTAGAAACTAGCTTCACATTGATCTGTCCACACATACATCACATTCTTCCTTGTCAATTTCGTCAATGGTGACACAATCAACGAAAATCGTTGCACAAATCTTCGTAGTAGCCTGCCAATCCCAGAAAACTTCTAATTTCCATCACATTCTTCGGTCATTCCCACTTCACTACTGCCTCAATCTTGGATGGGTCTAGTGACAATCCTTCTCTGGAGATGATGTGTCCCAAAAATGCTACTTTCTCTAGCCAGAATTCACACTTGTTGAGCTTCGCATACAACTGGTTCTCTCTCAGAAGCTGTAATGCTATCCTCAAGTGCTCTTCATGCTCTTCCTTGGTCTTGGAGTAGACCAAAATGTCATCAATGAACACCACTACGAACTGATCTAGATACTGTGCAAATATCTTGTTCATCAATGCCATGAACACTGCTGGTGCATTTGTCAACCCAAATGGCATAACTAGGAATTTATAATGACCATATCTTGTCTGGAAAGTTGTCTTCAATACATCTGATTTTCTGACTCTCAGCTAATGGTAACCGGATCTCAAGTCAATCTTTGAAAAATACGAAGCACCTTGCAATTGATCAAACAGTTCATATATTCTTGGCAATGGGTATTTGTTTTTTATGGTCACTTAGTTCAATCTTCGGTAATCAATACACATTCTCAACGAACCATCCTTCTTCTTAACGAACAAAACTGGAGCTCCCCATGGTGAAATGCTCGGTCTCACAAAACCTTTGTCTAACAACTCCTGTAATTGTATCTTCAACTCTCCCAATTCTACCAGAGCCATTCGATAAGGTGCAATCGAAATCGGAGCGGTCCCTGGCAACAACTCAATAGTGAAATAAATCTCTCTTATGGGTGGCAATCATGGAATCTCCTCCGGAAAGACATCCTGGAATTCCCAAACAATAGGGATCTCCTCCACCCCTTGGGACCGTTTATCCTCCGTGATAAACGCCAAATAGGCTTCTCATCCACTTTTCAATAGTCTGTCAACCTTCAATGCTGAGACAAACCCTGGATGAGGATTTCTCCTCTCTCCCTGAAACAACACTCCCGCCGGTCTCATCTAACTTGAATGTGAGGGTCTTATGGAAACAATCCATTGTGGCATGGTATCCTACCAACCAATCCATCCCTAGGATGACGTCGAAATCATACATCTCTAATAATATGAGATCTGCGGTTAAAACCATTTCTCCTATCTGAACTGTACAACTAGGGTCATAGGTCGTACACATAACCTGTTTTCCTATTAGGGTGGCCACAATCAAAATGTATTCAAGTTCTCTAGCATGCACAGGAATCAACTTAGGAAATGCATGGGATAAAAACGAATGTGTCGAGCGAGGATCAAATAAAATCCTAGTTTTAATCCCATAAACAAGGAGTGTACCTTCCACTACATTGCCCGCTACCTCTGCGTCAGCTCGATTGACCGCATAAACTTGTCCTCGCTGATGTGGCCTGTTTTGAGCTTGTTATGGCCTGCCTTGTGGAATATTTCTATTTTGCTATGAGGGACGCTGATTCTGATTCTGTCTTTGTTGACGGGCCTGCTGCTGCTGTGGTCTATACTGTTGTTGTGGTGCCTGTTGCTGAAGTGGCCTTGCTTGATTTTGGACAATCATTGCATTATGTGGTGGTGCTGGACGCTGTGCCCCCTGCTGCTGTTGATTTTGCCTGTTGGGTCTAGGACAATCTCTCATCTGATGGTTCATAGAACCACACCTGAAGCATGCTTTTGTAACTGTACAACACTAGGTACTCTCATGATTCTTCCCATAGTGGATACACACCGTCTGATTCTGAACATTCTGATCTAGCCTATGCCTCTTGTGCTGCTGGTTCCTCTGCTGGTAGTTCTACTGCTGGGGTTGCCCTTTTCCTTATACTCTAAGGATTTTGTGGTGGAAATTCTCAATTTTGTATGCTCTCTTGACTGCCTCTTCAAAGGTTGTAGGTGGTAGAACCCCCGTAGCAGCCCTCTCAATGATGGGATTTAGTCCCTCAAGGAACTTAACAATCTTCTTTTCCACTGTGTCCACTAACTCTGGGGCATATCTAGATAATCTCTCAAACTTGGTGAGGTATTCGAGGACTGTCGTGTTCCCTTGGACAAGCTGGTGGAACTCCACTGCTTTTTGTCTCTTGACGTGGGTGGGTATATATTTTTCACTAAGTTGTCTCTTGAAGTTTGCCGAAGCAACTGCATCAGCCATAGTCCTGTACTCTTCCCTCACTGTCTTCCACCAAATATCTGCTGAACCGGTAAAGCGAGACGCTGCAAGTTTTACACGTTCTCCTCCGATGCATTGGAAGACCTCGAAGATGTTCTCTGTATGCTCTAACCAATCATCTGTAGCTAATGGATCTTCTGTTCCAAGAAACTCTTTTGGACCTCTCTTCCTAAACCGTTCAAACAACGCATTCGGATCATGCTGCCTTTAATTGATGACAATTGCGGGTTGAGCTTGAAACGATTCTAGCCTCCTTTGTAATACCTCTAGGAGTTGCCTCTGCATCTCTGCCAATTCCCTGGCATGATCCTCTTCTCGCTTTACCATTTGCTCTTGCACCTAGCCTGATTCTCAATAGCCTAACGCTGCTAATCAAGCATGGCCTGCATCATCTGCTGAAATTGATTTGGCATGGTTTGGTCGGGAATATTTTCCTCAAGTGGCCCTGTGAATTCACTGTTGCTCGCGGTGGGATTGTTGTTCACTGGTCTCTTACATTGTGGCATGTTGCTGCAAAACAAGTTGTTAGCACATAATAATCAAATAAGGGTCACACATTGCTCATGCGATTCTAGCTAACGAAAAGTCTAACGAATCCTCACCACTTCCTTAGGATTTCTAGCTTCTTTTAATTGCTTGAAACATGTCTCGCTCTGATACCAATCTGTCGCGACCCCAAACCGGGTCAAATGGCCTAATCCGGGATCGTGACTAATTGAGGTGATGATAGTGGTGAATGATTTATGCCATAGAACATACAATGCGTACACGGGTTGATAAAGAATGAGATACTGCATGTGCACATGATTTCCCATAGGTGTCCGCGGTGAGGATATCACATTAATATAACATTTGTTTAAGTGCGGAAGCGTGTAGTAAATCAAACATTTAATCCAACTCTAGTCATGAGATGATAACACATGTATAAACAAAGTATCAGAATGAGCAATGATTATTAGCGTATTCCCAAAAGTCAATGTTAATGTTTATACAAAAGATCATTTAATTACATTTCCCAAATAGAGGCCAACAAAGGCCAATACAACCCAAGATAGTTTCCCAAAAGAATGAGTTATCCACAACTCCAAAATAAATTGATCTCAAAGCAACCGAATGTCTAGATGACATCATCGGCATGCTACTCGACCAAACGCTGCGGTTCACTGACCGCCTCCTCAGGCTCCTCCTCAAGATAACCGACGACGGGACCTAAGTACCAAAGAAATGGATCAGACACGACGGTCCGGCAGGTGGGTGAAAAGATATGACAATATAATAATAAATGAATTTACCTTGAAAAGCATTTAAACATGTTTAAATAATAATTTCCATAAAAGAGATAAATCATTTATTCAAAAACAAGTATTCAACGCAAATCATGTAAAGGTAACCAAGGAATCGGGAACAAGCAAGATGGCAACCACACGAAGCTAAGTCCTCTATCACCGAAGTGATAAGAGCATATCGGGGCGTTGATCTCAGTCACACAAGGTGAGGAGATGCAATTTAATATACATAAACATATATAATATACGGGACATGACCACGGTAGTGAGCCGGGCATCGGGAACCACGGTAGCAAACCGGGGTATCGGGACGGGACCACGGTAATAAACAAGGTTTCAGGATCCAAACTGTAGCTGGCGAGACGGGAGGGGGACCTCCAAGTCAGTGGATCAAACAAACAAGGTTACCCAAGCTTAGTGGTGCCGACTCATAGGTCAAATAATAAAATCAAGACATGTATAAAATACATCAAGTGCAAGTATATAAACGGGCGGGACGGGAGTGCTCAAAGGCATAAGTATTACTTTATATCGGGCAAGTATATCTAGGCTAGCAAAATCCTAAAATACAGTTTCAATACTTTCGGGAATGATAAATCATAAATCATGAATTTCGGGAACAATAACAGTACAATTTAACTTTCAAAATTCCAGGACAATATCGGGGTTCAAGACTGGTTCAAGGTGAATAGGGGTCCCGTATGTCGATATCAATATAGACTTGGTACTCCTTGAGTTTGGGAACATCCCAGGCTCCTTATACACCTTAGAAATTTTCCAAAAACTTCAATGGATCTTTGTGATGTGGTTTCTTTCTCAAACGGGCTTCACATATGTCTCCAGGTGAACAGTCCCCATCATTCTCTAAAAGGGTTCACGAACTATTGGGACAGAAATCCCCTTCATTTCTCTTTATTTCAAACTTCTTGGGTAATTTTGGTCACATGGCGGTTAGCTGATGGCTAGCCGTCAATGGGTTCGGCGGTTAGCCAGCCCGCGGATTCGCCAGTCTAGATACAGAACACTGGAAATGTAACCGAAATGGGTTCAGTTAGCTGGCGGTTAGCCGCCGATGAGCTGGGCGGTTAGCCGCTGGCTAATCGTGAGGCTGACCGTGTCTTCAAGAAGAAAAGAATGCTCTCTGGAATTGTAACCGCAACGATTCGGTTAGCTGGCGGTTAGCCGTCAGTTACCATGCGGCTAGCCGAGAAGTGAGCGCTAGCTGACCGCCAGGTGCGGGAAATTCCCACTAAGTTTAGATTTGAGCCATTTTCCTCCTCAAAACCATTCTTCATGCTTCCCATTCATTTCCTATAATAAAATGAGTTAAAAGCTCCTCCAATTCATCATTCAACACTCCTCCAATTTCTCCTTTCATTTCCTATCCATCCACCAATCACAAGCATTCATTTTAGCCATAACAAGCATTAAATGAAAGGTCATAATGTCACATTTTCAAGGGTTAAACAAGTTAACAAGGTACATGAGCATTTATTTTAAAATCAATGCAAGTTAATAAATATGACCATGAATAACCAAAACCAATCACATTCTTCATAAAACCATTAAATGTTCAAATTATCATTTCATCCACTTGCCTTAGGTCCAAGCTTAGTAAGAAACAAGCTCTAATCACTTCCAATCCAAGATTCCAAGCTACACACAAAAACCCCCAAAAACAAACCCTAAAAGGGTCAAAACAAGGAACGAGAAGAAGAAAGCTTACAATAAAGAAGATGGAACTTCTTCAAGGCTAGAGGAACACAAATCTAAGAGATTAGAGAGGAACCTTACTTGTAGGTTCTCCAAAAGGCAAGACTAGCTCAATGAGGATCTTGGGATGGAAGGTTTTCTCCACAAATGGTATCAAGAAGAAGCTTTAGGGGAGAGGAAGGAGAAGATGACCTCCATTTCTCAAAAGATGCAAGGTTGGTGCTGATTTGGTGATGGAAAAGCAAGAGGAAGAAGAAGAAAGGGCAAGAGAAACCCTAGATAGCTCCCAGTCACTTCTCTCCCACGTTTATGAGCCAAGAAAGGGGAAAGTGGAAATGGGTTTTTTTTTATAGCAATTGAGATGGGGTCCACCACTTGAAATTCTTGTGGGGCTGAAATCATGGTTTTTGGGACTTCGAACGAATTCGACGAAGAAGGGAAAAATGTTCACCGAAATATCTAGTTTTCAAAAAGTATATGTTTCAAGGGTTTCGGGAATATCAAATTTTGGGTCCAGATTTAATGTAAAAAGATTGTTTTGCCCTCAATACTAGGAAAGTCGGGTTTCAGGATTCCGAACGGGGATGGGATCAACATAAAAGTTGTCGAGATTAACAAGGTGAGTAAAACGGGGTTAAAATACTAATCACAAGAATCTCAAAAAATCTCTCAAGTAAACGCAAAGTCATAAAAGGAACCCCCAAAAGGTCCCACTAATCACCAGGCACTCAAAATTCATCAAAGCTATAACAAAACTATTCTATTCCCAACTAATCAGAATTCACTAAACACGTTTAGAGCTAAAACATGACTTAATTAACACTAATCGAGGTCACTCGGGTCGGGGTCTTACAATAGACTCTGCAAACAATCTGGGAGATCCCTTTATTAAGCCTTTGACTACCGAAGTCTTTGGGCAATAAGTAGATGGGATGTGCATGAGATGCAAGCTTGACTGGCATTGAGCCCAAGTGGGAGATAGTTAGTTTTATGGTCCCAATACCAGTATATGATGTAATAAATTGATTAATTTCTTTATTTATCAATATAATCATGTTTTCCTTTCATGAGATGAATGGTGTTTTATTACTTACTTGCACATAACCAATACGAATGACATAATGGTTCATGAGATGAACTAGAGTCCACAAGTATACTAGATGTAATACATGTGTATGGATGAGATCCACATACGAGAGACATGTGTCACAAATCTTATACTTAAATATCTTCACAGCCAGTGATGGGACTGGGCATCTCATCTGATAAGGTTGCATCACTTTGATCACTATGAGATAGTGTGATTTATCTCGATCATCAGAATGTAAAATTCTGGGTCATGAAACTGGTACAATGGATGTATTGAAGGACCATGAGAAGCACCTTATATACACCGTCTTTACTTTAAGGTCTGCTCTCATAATTCCCTAGCAATAGGCTCATAATCCTGAGACATTAATGAACTCAAGTTTCTGTCTATTCATTTGCTTTGAGTCACCAATGAGTGAGGCCAATTGTAGGTCCACACCTCGGTGTCTTGGGTACCTGGTAGTAGGACTGTGGGAACATTCAATGGTCAAGATGGAATCTATCCTAATTATCCCCTTGTGCCAATTAATGGAATTATCATTGGTAAGTGCGTACCCATTCCAATTAAGAGTTAATTGGATAGATACTGATGATCACTATAATTAATGGGCGCTCAAGGATAATAAGATATGGATCTAATTTGGTGGACCGGTCCAATTGATCCATGGATATAGATGGAGGGGCCTACTTGTGGTAATAGGGAAGTTTAGGGTCTTCATTGTAATTTATTCATAAGACTAGAGTTCAATTGCATTTATATAGTGGAGTTATTTGTAATTAATTGCGGGCCTGGATTACACATGAGATGTGGGATTGCGTGTCCCAGTTGGAGCCAGCTTTCTATGGAATCCCTAGTGGTCCCCACGCTAGCCCAAGTTATTAGAAAGTTACTAATCCTACTTGAACTCTAAATGGAAAGCAAGTAGAAAGTTACTAATCATATTTGAAGTGAGACTTCTAATTGTGATATAGTTACTAATTATTGTGGAAGTGAGACTTCTATTTTAATTCGAAAAGAGGAGGTTGCTTTAGGGCTATAAATAGAGAAGCATAAGGGGTTGGATGTCCCAATGTGATTACGCACCTAGGGATTCACGCCCAGCCCCCTTATTGTGTGCAAGTGTTGCATCTCTCTCTCTCTCTTCCTCTTCTAGTTTCTCTTCTGGTTTTCCTTGGAGCTTCTAGTTGGTTTCTTGTGGAGATCCCACCCATCTCCTTGAGAATAGAGAATCTGATACCGGTCATAGCGTGGAAGATCAAAAGGTCTTGGATATTCTGATTTACTAAGTGAAAAGAGTTCTTCATCAAAGAAAGAGATCAACTTCTCCATTAGAGCACTACTAAGCTCCAAAGGTATAATCTACTTCCTTGTATGTTGTAGATTTAGTGGTTACTGTTAGTTTTATGGTCTCAATACCAGTATATGATCTAATAAAATGATTAATTTCTTTATTTATCAACATATATCATGCTTTCCTTTCATGAGATGAATGGTGTTTTAATTGCTTAATGTACATGACCAATACGAATGACATCGTGGTTCATGAGATGAATCGGAGTCCACAAGTATACTAGATGTAATACATGTGTATAGATGAGATCCACATACAGGAGACATGTATTGCAAATCTTATACTTAAATATCTTCACAACCAGTGATGAGATTGGGCATCTCATCTGACAAGGTTGCAGCACTTTGATCACTATGAGATAGTGTGATTTGTCTCGATCATCAGAATGTAAGATTCTGGATCATGGTGCCAATACATTAAATGTATTGAAGGACCATGAGAAGCACCTTATATACATTGTCTTTACTTTAAGGTCTGCTCTCATAATTCCCTTGTAATAGGCTCATAATCCTGAGACATTAATGAACTCAAGTCTCTGTCTATTCATTTGCTTTGAGTCACCAATGAGTGAGGCCAATTGTAGGTCAACACCTCGGTGATTTGGGTATGTGGTACTAGAGCTGGGGAACATTCAATGGTCAATATAGAATCTATCTTTAATATCCCCTTGTGCCAATTAATGAATTTATCATTGGTAAGTACGCACCCATTCCAATTAAGAGTTAATTGGATCGGTACCAAATGATCACTATAATTAATTGGGGCTCAAGGTTAATAAGATATCGATCTAATTGGGTCGACAGGTCCAATTGATCCATGGATATAGATAGAGGGGCATACTTGTGGTAATCGGGAAGTTTAAGGTCTTCATTGTAATTTATTCCTAAGACTGGAGTTCAATTGCATTTATATAGTGGAGTTATTTGCAATTAACAGTGGGCCCGAATTGCACATGAGATATGGGGTCGCATGTCCCAGTTGAAGCCAATTTTTTTAAGGAATCCTTAGTGGTCCCCACGCTAGCCCAAGTTATTAGAAAGATACTAATTATAGTATAACTCTAAAAGGAAATATAAAGTTACTATTTCTATTTGAAGTGAGACTTCTAATAGTGGTAATAGTAAGTTACTAATTATTAATGGAAGTGAGACTTTTATTTTAATTAGAAAAGAGAAAGTTACTAATTATAATGGAAGTGGGACTTCTATTTAAATTAAAAAGATGAGAGTTATTAATTGTTAGAGAAGTAAGACTTCTATTTCAATTAGTTAACAAAGAGGAGATGGCTTGAGGGCTATATAAAGGGAATTAACCCCTCTCGGACGTCCTCTATGCTATTCCATGTAGGGATTCACGCCCAGCCCCCTATTTGAGTGCATTTGAGTGCAAGTGTTTCTTTCTCAAATGCAAGTGTTGCATTTGAGTGGGACGGTTCGCTCGATCGAAGAGCTTTGTTGGTCAAAGGAGATTCACTAGGCATTGTGAGAGGCCATTCGAGAAAGAAACCATATCACGAAGATTTCATTTGAAGTTTTGAAAATTCAAAGTGTATAAGGAGCCCGAGATGTCCCCAAACTCAAAGAGTACCAAATTATTATTAGATCGACATACGGGATCCCTATTCACTTCAAATAAATCTTGAACCGATACTTTATCCGAAATTTCAATTGTTTATTGTACTTTATCGATCCCGAGATTTATACTACATGCCTTCTTTTCCCGAAAGCATTGAAGTACACTTACAATGGTTACTTGTCTTGAAGTGCATTGAACCACATGAAATGACAGTGTGCCCTTGAGCACCCCCGTCCTGCCCGCTTGGTTATTTGTACTTGATTTACTTACACATGTCTCGATTTGTTATTTGACCTATTAGTCGACACCACTAAGCTTGGATAACTCTATTGGTCTGATCCACCGACTTGGAGATCCCCCTCTTGTCCCGCCAGCTAAGTTTGGATCCCGCTACCCGGTTATTACCGTGGTCTTAAACCGATGCCGCATATTGCTACTATGGTTCCCGATGCCCGGCTCGCTACCGTGGTCATGTATAGTATATGTATATGTATTTATAAGATCCTCTGTTTATCCTCACCTCGAGTGACTGAGATCAGTGCCTAGTTATTGCTCTGTCACTTTAGTGACAGAGGACTTAGCCTCGTGTGGTTGTCATCTTGCTTGTTTTCCCGTTTCCTTGGTTACCTGTACATGTTTTATAATGCATACTTGTATTTGAATAAATGTTTTATCTTGTTTATAGAAATTGTTATTTAAACAGGTTTAAATGCTTTTGAAGGTAAATTTATTTACTATCAAATTGTCATTGTATTTTACCCATTTGCCAAACCGGTGGAGGATGTTAGACCCCGACCCAGACCAAGTCAATTTGTGTGCGATTAGTATGTGTTTAGTCCTAAGTGGGTTTAGTTGTTGTTGGGTTAGAAGTAATTAGTTTTAGTCTTGGACATAGCTTTGGGGATTTTGAGAACGTTTAGTATTAGTCAGACACACTCAGGAAGGCCTGAGTGTGCTGTAAGCTTTAGGAGATCGTATCGGTTTCCGTGTGATTGTGATCTTGATTTCGTTTGAATGATTTTTTCTATGTGTTACAACTTTCGTTTTAAGCCCATTCATGTTTGAAGCCCAAAAACCCATGTTTTGGCCCAAAGAGGGTAAAATTGTCTTTCTTGCACAAATCTGGAAAAATTTTTCGAGATCCCTAAATCATGTCAAAAATATACTTTTTGGAAACTAGATATTTCGACGATCATTTTATCCTTCTTCGTCGAAGTCATCCGAGGCCCTCAAGATCGTGTTTTGGTCACTTCAAGGTTCAGCTGGTTGGGGCCCATTTTCATCACTTAAGCCCCATCTCCCTCTCTTTCCATTCACTTTACCAAATCTCTGCAACTCTCTTGACCTAGGGTGGAAAAACCCCTTTTCCCTTCCCACTTCCTCTCCTTGCATGAGCTAGCTAGAAGACTGTCGCGACCCCGGACCGGGAATCCCAATCCGGGATCGGGACATTAGTGTGTAATGATTATTCAAGATGATTACCTACATCCACAATATACAATTTATTTAATTTCCCACAGGTGTCCGCGGTGAGGATATCACAACCTTCCATGAATGTTTCTTTTCAATGCGGAAGCGTGTAGCAAATCAAATAGTTAGACTATCTCTAGTCATGCAAGCATTTACATCAATATCAAACTGTATCAGAAAGAGCAATGATCTATAGCATGTTTCCCAAAGGTTGTTAAAGTTAGACAAAATATATCATTTAGTTACATCCCCAAAATTTGAGGCCAACAAAGGCCAATATAAACAAAATAATAACCCAAAAGAATGGTTAAAGCATAGCTCCCAAAATGTACGTCTCTTTAGCAACCCGATGTCTACATGACATCGTCAGCGCGCCACTCGACTAGAGGTTGCGGCTCAACAACCGCCTCCTCTGGCTCCTCCTCAAGGAAACCGACAACGGGACCTGAGTACCAAAGGAAAGGATCAGACACGACGGTCTGGCAAGAGAAAGCAAGGATACAACAACATATAATAGAGGAAAATACCTTGAAAAGCATATAAATCTCTTTAAGCAAGAACTCTTATAAAACAGATAAGTCATTTGCTATAAAATAAGTAAACAAGATGAAACATAAGAGGTAACCAAGGAAATCGGGAATAACAAGGTGGCAATCACATAAAGCTAAGTCCTCTGTCACTAAAGTGACAACAGTATCATGGGACGTTGATCTCAGTCACACAAGGTGAGGAGAAACAACGTATACATATATACAATATAATTATACGGGAACGGGACCAAGGTAGCGAACCGGGTATCGGGACGGGACCACGGTAATAACCGGGTATCGAGATCCAAACTGCAGCTGGCGGGACGGGAGAGGGATATCCAAGTCAGTGGATCAGACTGACAAGGTATCCAAGCTTAGTGATGCCGACTCATAGGATAAAACCAATCAAGACATATACAAGTAAATCAAGTACAGTAAATAAACGGGTAAAACGGGGGTGCTCAAGGGCACGCTGTCATTTCATGTCGGGCAATACATTTCGAGACAAGTCAATGCTACTATCATGCTTTCGGGAAAACAACTCATGACAAGTAAATCTTGGAAATAGAGAAATATGATGAACTATACCAATTCGGGAAAGATAAATGTTTTAAGATCTATTTGAGTGAATAGGGGTCCCGTATGTCGATCATAGATGTGACTTGGTACTCCTTGAGTTGAAGACATCCCGGGCTCCTTATGCACTTTTACAATTTTCAAAACTTAAAATGAGCTTATGGTTATAACTAGATGTTATGATAGAAAATCAATACTATAAACGGTCCATCCTAAGTAGGATGTCAATTCGGAGACATCGAGCAACCTACTCAGTCATCGAAAGGAATAGAATTCGCGATAACTAAAGAAAAGTCTTGTATTTAGATATAAAGAAGATATCGCGTCATTCCGTCCCATTCATGATTGAATGAAGTGAACATCGATGTTACCAAACCAACCGTGAGGAGCATCGGCTCAAGACGTCCTCACATATAGTCAAGTGAGTCCAAGGAGGGTAGCCAAGGTCCCACCTAGAACCAAGAAACATAAAAAAAATCTCAAAATTCACTGATTTTCTGAAGCGGATCCGATCGATCGGCCGAAATTTCTACACAGGGCCCGATCGATCGGCCCAAAAACCCTTACAGTTACTGACAGTCCGATCGATCGGTCTGCACGTCCGATCGATCGGACCTGGGCGCAGTGCAGGTCCGGGACTTGGATTTTTCTCCTTTTTGTTCCTTTCTTTCCAACACCTCAACCACCACATAGAACTATGATCAAGATGACTTAATTACATGCTTCCAAGACATTAAATGAGGCTATCAAGAGGTATAAATACCATTTATTGCAATCATGGAAAATCAATAAATGCAATCAATGAAAGCACAAAAATCCATCAATGCTACACTAAATCATTTGAAACTTAAAAAAAACCTCCAAACATTCACTTGCCTCAAGTCTTCAATTAATGATATTAAGCTCTATCAAGTCCTCCAAGAAAATGGCCCAAGCTACAAGGCAAAATCCCCAAATAAAACCCTAAAATGGGTTACACAAAGAATGAAAATGAAAGAGCTTTCAATAATGCAAATGTAGCTTCCCTAAGGCTAGATGAACACTAATCTAGGAGATGGGAAGAATCACTTACTTGGAAAGTCCTCTAATGGCAAGAGTAAGCTTAATGGAAGTCTTGTGATGGAGGGTTCTCTTCACAAATGGTAGCAATGGAATGCTTGCAAGATGAGGAAGAAGAAGATGATCTCCACTTTGAGTTTGGTGCAAGATTTGTGGGGATTTGAGGTGGAGAAGCAAGAAGAAGAAGAGAAAACCAAGGGAAACCCTAGACTCTTCTCTTGTGCTGGAAAATGATAAATGAAGTGAATGGCTAATGGCTTCTCTTGTTAGCTAAAGAGTTGGGTTGGATTGGGTCCCACAACTAATGAAACTAAATGGGCTGATATCATCTCTCTCGGGTCCTCGGATGAATTCGACGAAGAAGGAAGAAATGTTCGTCGAAATATCTAGTTTCCAAAAAGTGTATGTTTCACGGTTTACGAGAATATCAAGTTTTGGGTACAGATTTTGTGTGCAATGACTGTTTTGCCCTCAAGGCTATGAAAATCGGGTTTCGGGGCCTCGAATGGACACGGGATCAACATGAAAGTTGTAAGAATCCACAAGATGAATGCAACGGGCCAAAAACACAATTCACAACCAATTGGGAAAATCTCGCAAGAAAACGCAAAGCCGAAAAGGGAAACCCCCAAAGGGCCCCACAAGCTACCAATCACTCTAAAAAGCCCAAAACTAGAATCAAGGCTATTCCAAACCCAACTAGACCAAAACACTAATCAAGCTTAGCACTAAAACGCAACTTAATTAGCACTAAATGGGTTCACTCGGGTCGGGGTCTTACAAAGACTCCAAAGAAGATTCCAAGGCTACCATTTTCTTCCCCTCATCTCAAGCTTCCAATTGATATCTTCGTCTTGAAAGCTAAGGTTGAGAAAGCCCTCCATTTGTCTTCATTTCTCTTGTTTGACCTTCTCTAGGTAAGAGCTTCCACTCATATCTTTCATGGAGTTATTTTGGTTCCTCAAGATCATGTTTTTCATGTTTGCAAACCCTTTTGTTAAAATGGGTTCCTTGGTTCCATTTTTGAGTAAGTTGTGTGGTTTTCTCTTGGATTTTCTTGTAGTGTTGGATTAGCTTGAGAGAAGTGCTTGAGAAGGATTGTTTAGCATTTGGGAAAGGCAAGTAATCTCTATAGGACCATTGTGCAGGTGTATTTTAAGCTACATTGTTGTTTTGGAAATTTTACATATGAATATGTTTACAAGCTTCATGATCATGTTCTCTTCGGATTGAATGTTTAAGATTTGGAAAAATATGTGTTTTGTCCCTTGGAGAGCATGTAGGCTCAGGGGGTGCAAGTGGAATGAGAAACAAGAATAAGGGAAGAAGAAATGTGCAAAAATCTGCACTGGACTGCATTTCCCGTGCAGTTCGGTCAGTCGTTGGTCGGCTGGCGGCTAACCGAAATCCCCATTTCGGTTAACCGCAAGCTGACCGAGCTCGGCGGTTCCCTTTCCAGAAGCTGACATTTCGCCAGGGAGTTGCGGTCAGCTTGACGGTCAGCGAGCGGCTAGCCGCCATACCCCATCTCGGCTAACCGTTGGCCAACCGCGCATTGTCGGTTCCTTTTCCTGAGAGCTACATTTAGGACTAGGTTCCAGCGGTCAGCCCTACGGTCAGCTGGCGGCTAACCGCCAAGTCTCAGTTCGGCTAACCGCAAGCTAACCGCAGTCAGTTCGGTTCCTTTTCCAGAGGGCTGTGTTGGACCTGGATTTCCAGCGATCAGCTGGCGGCTAGCCGCCAGACCTTAGTTCGGCTAGCCGACACCTGACCGCGAGATGATCGAATTTGACAGATTTCCTGTTTTGAAGAGTTTTTGCAAGAATGAGAACTAGAACATCTTAAGTGGCCTTTAGCCTGATATTATGCAATCGAAACCCGAGATGTCCTTGAACTTCGGGGCACCAATTCTTTATTAACTCCAACATCTGGGCTTCGGCTGCACAACGATCAACCAAGGGTCCTTGCATGAGCTTGATAGGCTTTGTATCCGTACTTTGGTTTCGATATAATGAATATCATCGTGGACGCGATTTGAAGCTTAAGTACCAGCTCGTTTTGAAGACGTGTTTTAAGAAAAAGGGGATCACTTCCTAAGCGTGTTATGCATATTAATTATGCCCTTGCTAGTCGTGTTCATCGTGTTTTGATAAGTGATTTCCCCCTTTTATCTCGACGTGCTTAGACCGTGTTTCGCGTGTTTTGTGCATTCATGAATTAAGTAAACACCACTGAGCTTAGACTACCCTTTCAGTTTGATCCACTGTCTGGGGGTCTTTAAACATGTGGACTGTCTGCAGACTGGTCGTGTATTTATTACACATCATGTGTGTCCGGTTCCGCGGCCGGAATTCCCGTCTTTGTGGGAAATCGTGTCGTGCTTATATTATGTATATCGTGCTTGTCGTGCGTGCTTGCTCTTTTCATTATATAAATGATAGAGAAAGGATGAGCTCTTTGTGGTTGATAACTATTCATGATATATTATGTACTCATGCTAGTTTGCTTCAATACCTCAGTCAATATAGTGTTTCAAATCAAGGATTTGTTTACATGTTTTCTAAAACGTTATTGTTCATGCTTATGCCTAAATTGATTACCTGCCAAACTGTTGTGTTTGACCCTTGTTTGTTGGTGCCCAGGTGCAGGAGACGTTACCTTTGAGGAGGAGCGTCAGGACGAGGCTTGTGAGCCAACCCCTGTGAGAGAGTGGCAGCCCGACGATGTCATCTAGACGTCGGGCGGGGTCTTGAGTCTCGTCACCTTTTTGTCAGGGGGCTTCTTTTGGTTATATTTTGGAGAAGTGTATTGGCCTCTGTTGGCCTCTTATGGAACTGTAACTAAACTTAAATTACTTTCTTGTTCGTCTTGTAACTTGAATTATAAGGGGAATGCCTTGTTAGCTTCTTTCTTTGATACTATGCCTTGTGATTATATGTCATGGCACTTAAATATTTTATTGGTGCTCATCTTGTTGTGTTTTGCTACACGCTTCCGCATACCTGATCATGTGAGCCAGATTCCGCGTGTCTTTGGAAATCCTCACCGCGGGAACCTGTGGGAAAACGAGTAAAAATAAACTATCTTAACAATCTCAACGTCGCGGGCCCGGGGAACTCGTTCCGGGGTCGCGACAGGACTGGTATCAGAGCGAGACATGTTTCAGGCACTTAAAAGAAACTAGAAAGGTCTTAGGAACGTGGCGAGGATTCGTGAGTTCGATAGATTCGTTCGTATAGGATCTTAGAAACCCTTGTACCATGATTTTGTGTTCTAACTCTTTGTTTTACAACAATATGCCTCCAAGAAAAGCTCCAAATCATCATGCTTCAGGCAATAACCAGAATCAGTCAGATGCATCTGATACACCAACAGCCACACAATTTCAGGAACTTATGCAAGCAATGATAGCGCAGCAAAGACAGGCTAATGAAAACCAGGCCAGATTTCAAGAACAGTTGGCTAAGAAAGATGATGAGATGGCACAAGTTCAGAGACAATTGTTAGAAGTCCTCCAGAACAGGAATGTAGCACCACCCGCAGGTCCACAGATTGTAATTCAGAATAGGGATCCTGACCCTAATGCTCTATTTGAGAAGTTTAGGAAGAGAGCACCCAAAGAATTTTCGGGCAATGAGGACCCGTTGGTGGCAGATGACTGGCTAGTCAATACAGAGAAGATCTTTGATGTCTTCATGTGCACGGGTATACAGAAGGTCAACCTCACAGCTTCATTATTCTATGGGCTTGCAGATAGGTGGTGGCAAACAGTCAAGGATCCATATGCAGTGATGGCTGACGATGAGGCGTGGGCAGCATTCAAGATACAGTTTCAAGATAAATATATTCCCTCTCATGTCAAGAGGCAGAAGGCTATTGAGTTTCAGCAACTTAAGCAAGGTAACATGACGGTGCTAGATTAGGTCACCAAGTTTGAAAGATTGGCTAGATATGCTACCGAGCTAATTGATATGGAAAGGAAGAAGATAACAAAGTTTTTGGAAGGATTGAATCCGATCATCATGAGAGATGTCATAGGAGTAATTCCTCCAGCCACATATGATGAGGCAGTTAAGCGGGCTTATACATTCGAAGATATTAACAACATGATTGTTCAGGACAGGAAGCAGCAGTATCAGCAGCATAATCAGAGGCAACAGCAGAGCAAGAAGCCAAGGCAAGAACAAGGCCAAGTGAGGCAAGGTTGTGGACATTGTGGCAAGAATCATGAAACCCACGAATGTCGTAAGGCCATGGGTGCCTGTTTCAAGTGTGGGGCCATGAACCATGCAATCAAGGATTGCCCACTACTTCAGAATCAAGGGAATAGAAACCTGCAGCAGAGACAAGTAGCTCCTCAGAATCAAGCACTAGCTCAGAATCAGATTAGACCACCTCAGCAGCAGCAGCAGGCTAGGCAACTAGCACAGAACCAGAATGCTCATCCTCCACAGCAGAATAGGCATCGCCAAGGAAGGCAGAACCAAGTACCAAATAGACTACAGATGCATGGACGTTTGTATTATCTCAACCGTGCAGATGCTGAAGCTGCAGGAGACGTGGTGGAAGGTAAACTCCTTGTCTGTGGGGTAGAAGCCCAGATTTTATTTAATCCTGGATCCACACATTCTTTTGCATCTCCTAGTTTTGCTAAGTTGATTGATGCACCATTTAGTGAGTTGGATTATATTTTAGTAGTGACCACTCCAGTAGGGAAACAAGTTGTGTGTAGAACCCATTACCCTAGTTGTACAGTTTTGTTAGGAGATGTTAATCTACCGGACATGCATGATTTGATGTCATATTAGGCATGGATTGGTTAGAAGCATATCATGCCACCATGGATTGTTTTAGTAAGACCATCACATTTAGATTCCAAGGACCACAGGCAGAATTGATATTTCAGGGGAACAGGAGAAAAACTCAGGCAGGGTTTATTTCAGTTTTGAAGGCAAGCAGATTAGTTCAGAGTGGGTGTCAGGCATTTATTGCGTTTATCACGGAGGATAAACAGTCCCAAGGGGTGGAGGATATCCCCATTGTGTGTGAATTTCCGGATGTTTTTCCAGAAGAAATCCCGGGTTTACCACCAATTAGAGAAGTTGAGTTCACAATTGAGCTCCTTCCAGGGACAGCTCCGATCTCGATTGCACCATATAGGATGGCTCCAGCAGAAATGGGTGAGCTAAAGCTCCAATTGCAAGATTTGTTGAGCAAAGGTTTTATTAGGCCAAGTGTTTCACCGTGGGGAGCACCAGTGTTGTTTGTGAAAAAGAAGGATGGAAGTTTGAGGATGTGCATTGACTACAGGAAGTTGAACCATGTGACCGTGAAGAACAAGTACCCTTTGCCAAGGATAGATGAATTGTTTGACCAATTGCAAAGAGCGGCCTATTTTTCCAAGATAGACTTGAGGTCAGGGTACCATCAATTGAGAGTTAGAGACTCAGATGTTCAGAAGACAGCCTTTAGAACAAGATATGGGCACTATGAGTTCTTAGTGATGCCCTTTGGTTTGACGAATGCACCCGCAGTCTTTATGGCTTTGATGAACAAGGTCTTTGCACCCTATTTGGATCACTACATGGTAGGATTTTATTGATGATGTCCTCGTGTATTCTAAGAGTAAGAAGGAGCATGAAGAACATTTGAGGACAGCGTTGCAGCTGTTGAGGGACAACCAGTTATATGCAAAACTCAGTAAGTGTGAATTCTGGTTAGAGCAAGTTGCTTTTCTAGGCCATATCATCTCCAGAGAAGGTTTAGCAGTTGATCCAGCTAAGATAGAGGCAGTTGTTAGTTGGGTGAGGCCAGGCAGTGTGACAGAAATTAGAAGCTTTTTGGGGTTAGCAGGCTACTACAGAAGATTTGTCCAAGGTTTTTCGTCCATTGCAGCCCCTTTGACAAAATTGACTAGGAAGAATGTCCCATTTGTGTGGACCGATCAGTGTGAAACCAGTTTTCAAGAGTTGAAAGGAAGGTTAACCACAACCGCAATCCTTACGTTACCCTCGAATAACGGTGGATTTATTGTTTATACAGATGCTTCGAATGTGGGACCGGGTTGTGTATTGATGCAAGAAGGTTACGGCTCGAGACAGTTGAAGGACCATGAAAAGAATTATGTGACTCACGATTTGGAGTTGGCAGCAGTTGTTTTCGCATTGAAGATGTGGAGACACTATCTCTATGGAGAGAAATTTGAGGTCCATTCAGACCACAGAAGTTTACAGTATTTGTTCTCACAGAAGGATTTGAACATGAGGCAGAGAAGGTGGATAGAGTATATCAAGGATTATGATTTCTCAATCAAGTATCATCCAGGCAAAGTGAATGTGGTAGCAGATGCTTTGAGTAGGAAATCAGTGGTTATGGCCAATTTGAGAGGAATAGGTGTCTTACAGCAGTTTGACGAGTTGGGAGTAGAAGTGCAGACCCTAAGATTGGGTGCGATGTTAGCGAACATGACAGTATCAGAACCTACCTTCATCTAGAAGATCAAGGAAAATCAGTTGCAAGACCCAGACTTGGCCAAGATAGTAGAAGTTATTACAGAACGTCCCGATTTCAAGATGGTGAATGGGATATTGTATTTCCATGACCGGTTGTGTGTGCCGAATGTGGATGATTTGAAGAATGAGATAATGAATGAAGCTCACAGCACGAGATATTCTATGCATCCGGGTAGCACGAAGATGTACCACAATTTTAAGAATAGATTTTGGTGGAACAACATGAAGAGAGAGATAGCAGCTTTTGTGTCTCGTTGTCTAACTTGTCAGTTGATCAAGGCGGAGCATCAGAAGCCTCCAGGCTTGTTACAGCCTTTGGAAATTCCGGAGTGGAAATGGGAGCACATCACCATGGATTTCGTTTCCGGAGCACATCCTCAACCAGAATAAGTTGGTGGGATCCAACTATGTAGACTGGAAACGGAACCTGGATATTGTCCTGACTGCATCATGATATAAATATGTCCTTACAAACCCCCCCCCCCTTGATGAGCCTGGCCCGGATGCATCAGAAGTAGAAAAGGAACTTTACACCAAATGGGCCAAAGACGATGAGATGGCCAGATGTTACATACAGGCATCCATGTGTAGTGTTTTGCAACACCAACATCAATCCTATAAGACTGCATATGATATTATATCAAACTTAAATGAGATGTTTGCGGAACAGGGCAGGCCTGCTAAACATGCTGCTATAAGGGTGCTCATAAGCACCAAGATGGCTGAAGGCACACCAGTACAGGACCACATGCTGAAAATGATGGACTCATTGAATGAGTTAGATGTACTAGGGGCTGCGATTGATGCAGAATCGCGGATTAACATAATCCTTGAGTCACTACCAGAGTCATTCAACAATTACAAGGTCAACTATAATATGAATAAGATGAATCTGACTCTAGCTGAGTTGTCTAGCCAGCTGGTGGTGACTGAAGGGATTATGAAGAAGAAGCCAACTGCCCTGATGACAGAAAAGTCATTTGACAAGTCCAAGCCGAAAGGCAAAAAGAAATCAGTTCCGAAGGGTCCTAAGGTGGAGAATGGTCCTAATTGTGGTGTTGGCAAGGCTAAGGGGTCGGGGACAAAAGGAAAGTGTTTCCATTGTGGTATCACAGGACATTGGAAAAGGAATCGTCCAGATTTTCTATCTAAGAAAAAGACCTCATGATTTATAGATAAACATGAGGTTTAGTGGCGAAGAAATCATTGTTAACCTAGGATCAGAATCCAAGGCAGAAGCTGTAAGACCCCGACCCGAGTGAACCCGATTAGTGTTAATTAAGTTGCGAGTTAGTACTAAGCTTGATTAGTGATTTTGGCTAAGTTGGATTTGGAATAGCTTTGATTCTAGTTTTGGGCTTCTGTGAATGCTTTGATAACTAGTGGGGCCCTTTGGGGGTTCCTTTTCATGACATTGCACATGTTTGGGGATTTATCGGAGATTTTTACATTCATGGTTCTAATCCCATTTTATTGCTATTGTTAATTCATTCAACTTTCATGTTGATCCCGTGTTCGTTTGAGATCCCGAAACCCGATTTCATAGCCTTGAGGGCAAAACAGTCATTGCACATAAAATCTGTACCCAAAATTTGATATTCCCGAAACCTGCGAAACATATACTTTTTGGAAACTAGATATTTCGACGATCATTTCTTCCTTCTTCGTCGACTTCGTCCGGGTACCGAAATAGATGATTTCAGCCAAACTAGTTCCTTAAGTTGTGGGACCCAACCTCTCATTGTTAACAAAGGAGACCCTTCCCCTTCTTTTTCCATTTTCATGTTCCAGCACAAGAGGAGAGCCTAGGGTTTCCCTGCAACTCTTCTTCTTCTTGCTTCTCCATCTCCAATCCTCACCAATCTTGCACCAACATCTAAATGGAACTCACCATCCTCTTCCTCAACTTGCAAGCTTCATCTTGATACCATTTTTGGAGAAATCTCCTAACCTTGAGATCTTCCTTGAACTAGTTCTCTTCTTTTGAAGGTCATCCAAGTAAGTAATCTTCCCCATCTCCTAGATTAGTGTTCCTCTAACCCTTGAGAAGCTACATTTGCATTATTGAAAGTTCTATCATTTTCATTCTTTGTGTAACCCATTTTAGGGTTGTTTTGGGGGTTTTTTTTATTGTAGCTTGGATTTGAGCTATAGAGGTGACTTGAGGCTTGGTATAGCTAGCTTGGACTTGAGGCAAGTGAATGATGAAGTTTTTCAAGTTTCAAATGGTTTGGTGAAGTATTCATGGATTTTCATGCTTTCATTAATGTGTTTATGGTTGAAATAAATGCCCTTTTTGCATCTTGATAGCCTCATTTAATGTTTTGTAAACATGTTGGTTTAGCATTTATTGTCTTTTGGGTATATCCTAAATGAATGTTTGTGAAATGGTTTCCTTCCTCTTTACTTTGTATTAGACTTGATATGGAAGAAGTGATGGAGTGAACATATGATGGGGCTTTGGAGAAGTGTAGATAGAGGCATTGGAGGAGCTCTTAGCTCAATGTTATTACAGGGATTAAGTGGAAGTGGGGAGAATGGTTTTGAGGAGGAGAAGGGCTCAAATCTGAACACAGTGGGTGATTCCCGCACCTGACGGTCAGCCTGCGGTCACCCGGCGGCTAGCCGCCTGGTGACTGGCGACTAACCGCCAGGTAGCCGAAATGTCACGGTTGCTTTTCCAGAGAGCACACTTCTCCACCTGAAAACTCGGTCAGCTCCATGGTTAGCTAGCGGCTAACCGCCAGCTAACCGCACTTGGCGGTTAGCTTTCCAGTAAGCTGCATTTCTGCAGCCCAACCGCGGTCAGCTGCGCGGTCAGCCAGCGGCTAGCCGCCCATCCCAGCAGCGGCTAACCGCCAGGTAACCGAAATTCCCCAGGTTTCGAAAAGCTCCTCGCTCAAGCGAACTCTCCGGTTCGCTCGAGCGCTGAGCTTTGTCGGTCAAAGGAGATTCACTAGGCATTGTACGAGGCCATTCGAAGTTTTGAAAATTCAAAGTGTATAAGGAGCCCGGAATGTCTTCAAACTCAAGGAGTACCAAGTTATCATTACAATCGACATACGGGACCCCTATTCACCCTAAATAAATCTTGAAACCAGTATTTTTTTCTACAGAAATTGTTATAGTTCATTGTTGCACTTCATTCCAAGATTTGTATTATATGATTTGTTTTCCCGAAAGCATTATAGTTACACTAGTAACAGTTATTTGTCCCGAAATGTATTGCCCGACATGAAATGACAGTGTGCCCTTGAGCACCCACGTCTTACTCGTTTATTTATTGTACTTGATTTACTTGCATATGTCCCGATTTGTTATTTGACCTATGAGTCGGCATCACTAAGCTTGGATACCTTGTCGGTTTGATCCACCGACTTGGAGATCCCTCTCCGTCCCGCCAGCTGCAGTTTGGATCCCGATACCCGGGCTAATACCGTGGTCCCGTCCCGATACCCGGTTCGCTACCGTGGTCCTGTCCCGTATATTTATATTGTATATATGATTTGCATTGATTCTCCTCACCTTGTGTGACTGAGATCAACATCCCGTGATACTGTTGTCACTTTAGTGACAGAGGACTTAGCTCTATGTGATTGCCATCTTGTTAGTTCCCGATTCCTTGGTTACCTTATATGGTTTTACATTATTTACCTATTTTCTAACAAGTGATTTATCTACTCTATGAGAGTTCTCGTTTAAACAGATATCCTTGCTTTTCGAGATATCTCATCTATTATATGTTGTTGTATCTTTTCACTCTCTTGCCAGACCGTCGTGTCTGATACATTTGCTTTGGTACTCAGGTCCCGTTGCCGGTTTCCTTGAGGAGGAGCCAGAGGAGGCGGTAGGTGAGCCGCAACCTCTAGTTGAGTGGCGCGCTGACGATGTCATGTAGACATCCAACTGCTATGAGAAGCGTAACATTTTAGGAGAACTAATTAACCATTCTTTTGGGTTATTGTTTTGTTCATATTGGCCTGTGTTGGCCTCTATTCTTGGGAATGTAACTAAATGATATTTTGTTTAACTTTAACAACTTTTGGGAAACATGTTATAGATCATTGCTCATTCTGATACAATTTGGATATTTGATGTTAATGTTTGCATGACTAGAGATAGTTGTCTATTTGATTTGCTACATGCTTCCGCACTTAAAAAGAAATATTCCTTGATGGTTGTAATATCCTCACCGCGGACACCTGTGGGAAATTAAATAAATTGTATCTTCTTGATGTAGATAATCATCATTAATCATTGTTCACTAATGTCCCGATCCCGGATTCCCGGTCTGGGGTCGCGACCGAAGCAGTGTCAATGGGAGTAGTAACTTTGTTATTTTCAGATATTAAGTTGATTTTGTTAGATACATTATATGTACCGTCTTTTAGACGGAATTTAATTTTCAGATTCTAGTATTGTGAATAAGAGTTATTCTATTACTTTTGGTACTAAAATTATCATAAAGAGATATGGTACTTTTATGTATTCTGATGAGGTAATCAATGACATTTATTTGTTAACTCCCACAATGTATGAGATACACGACACTGATATTAATAATAGACCATCTTTAAAGAGGTAGTCACCTTCAGCTAATCCAACAAAACTTTGGCACCAGAGGCTAGGTCATATAAACCTAAACAGGATTGACAGGCTAGTGAAAGATGGTATCTTACTTTCATTGGTGGTAGAACCAATGCCTGTCTGCGAGTCCTGTGTGGAAGGTAAAATGACCAAAAGACCATTTTTCTCTAAGGGCAGTAGGGCCAAAGATTTATTGGAATTAGTGTATACTGATGTGTATGGACCCATAAATATTAGAGCGAGAGAATGATATGAGTACTTCATCACTTTCACAGATGATGACTCAAGACATGAATACATATACCTTATGCACCGCTAGTCTGAGACTTCTAAAAAGTTCAAAGAGTTTCGAAAGGAAGCGGAAAAGCATTTAGGTAAAAGTATCAATACTCTTCGATGAGATCAAGGAGGAGAATATCTCTCCGCTGATTTTAATGGGATACTTATAAGAAAATGGGATTCTATCCCAGTTGTCTGCTCCTGGTATTCCTCAACAGAACGGAGTAGCAGAAAGAAGGGTCAGGACTTTTTTAGATATGATCAGGTCTATGTTGAGTTTCTCAGGGTTACCTATAGGGATATGTTTTGGAAACTGCAAAGCGTATACTAAACCTCGTTCCATTTAAGTCTGTACCTGATATTCCCCGGGAATTGTGGTCTGGGCGAAAGCCTAGTCTACAACATAAGGGTTGCCTGGCACTCGTGCTGAAGGTTAAGACGGATAAATTGGAATCGAAGTCGGAAGTATACACTTTTATAAAATATCCCAAAGGAACTAAAGGTTGGTTATTCTATAATCCCAGAGAGAGTAGAAAGTGCTTTTCTGCACCAATGCGTTTTTTTTGGAGGAAGATTATATGATTGACCGGAAATCTTTAGAAAAGGTTATCTTGGAAGAAATTCAAAGAAAGATCAATTCCAAATCCAAATATGACCAAACTTGAAGAAATGTCACCCATACCTAACCCAGTAATTACACTAGTGCCTTGTCATAGTGGGAGCATTGTCAGGACCCCTGACAGGTTCTCGGTTTTTGGGAAAGTCTTACAAGGCAATCCCGGAAGAACTGCAACAAGATCCCTGTAACTATGATGAAGCAATCAATGACATAGTTTCGAGACGTTGGTTAGATGCTATGAAAGCTGAGTTGGAGTCTATATACTCTAATCAAGTCTGGACGCTTGTGGACTTGCCTGCCAATATTAAACATATTGGGTGCAAGTGAGTCTACAAGAGAAAAAGAGGACCAGATGGAAGAGTTGAGACCTTTAAGGTCAGGCTTGTTGCGAAAGGATATACTCAAAAAGAAGATAACGATTATGAGGAAACCTTCTTGCCGGTAGCCATACGCAAGTCCATCCGGATACTCTTATCCATAGCGGCTCATCTCGATTACGAGATTTGGCAAATGGATGTCAAGACGGCATTTCTTGACAGCCATCTTGACGAAGACAGCTATATGATGCAGCCAGACGGTTTTATAGCTAAACAACCAAGAGCAAAGAGTTTGCAAGATGTAGAAGTCCATTTATGGACTGAAGCAGGCATCCCGAACCTAGAACATTTGTTTTGACTAAAGCAATCAAGTCATTTGATTTTTGTCAAAATCCGGATGAGTCATGAGTGTACATGAAAAGTGAAGGAGGTAGGGTAATTCTTTCTGGTAGACGACATCCTTCTCCTAGAGAGTGATATATGGATGTTGTCAACTGTAAAAGTTCATTGGCTAAGACTTTTGATCTGAAGGACTTGGAAAAAGCCAGCCACATCCTAGGGATCAAAATCCATCGAGATCGGAAGAATAGGATGATAGGCTTATACCAAGCTGCTTACATAGACAAGGTACTAGTACGGTTTCATATGCAAGACTCCAAGAAGGGTATTACACCTTTCAGGCATGGAGTACACCTTTACAAGGATCAGTGTCCCAAGACACCTGAGGAAAAGGAGCAGATGAGGTCGATACCAAACGCTTCGGTTGTTGGTAGCCTCATGTATGCTATGCTATGTACTAGACCGGATATCTATCATGCAGTGGGCTTACTCAGCAGATATCAGTCTAACCCAGGTCCTAACCATTGGACTGTTGTAAGATGTGTTATCAAATACTTGAGAAGGACTAGATATCACATGTTGATTTACGACAGTAATGAGTTGATTCCAGTCGGTTACATATATACTGACTTCAAGTCAGATAAGGATTCCAAGAAATCAACTTCTGGGTATGTGTTTATGTTGTAGCTGCTTGAGAAGCAGCTAAAGAAGAAAATTGGCTCAAAAGATTCCTTATGGAACTTGGAGTGGTACTTTTGACAAGACAGTCGCTCACTGTTTACTGTGATAACAGCAGGGCAGTCGATAAGTCCAAGGAACCCATGAGTCAAAAGCATGTACAAAGGTAGTAACACATGGTCAGAGAGATAGTACAGAGAGGTGATACTGCTATCACCTAGATAGACTCTACAAACAATCTGGGAGATCGCTTTACTAAGCCTTTGACTACCAAAGTCTTTGAGCAGTAAGTAGATGGGATGTGCATCAACTGACATTGAGCCCAAGTGGGAGATTGTTAGTTTTATGTGTTGGAAGTAGGTGGGCCATTCAAACAGGTTTCAAAAACTTTTGACCCACTTGATGCAGGGATCAACTATCTAGAAGGCAACAAACCCAATCCAGGATGCAATCCCTCAAACTCATAAATCATGTACAGCAACATAACCTATCTAGAAGATAGAAAACCGCACCTAAACATGCCACTACGAAATCTACAACATACAAGGATGTAGATTATACCTTTAGAGCTTTGTAGTGCTCTAATGGAGAAGTTGATCTCTTTCTTTGATGATGAACACCTTCACTAATCAAATCAGAATCTCCAACACCTTTTGATCTTCCACGCTATGACCCGTATCAGATTCTCTTTTCTCAAGAAGATGGTGGAATCTCCAATAGAAAACCCTAAAGGAAACTAGAAGATAACTAGAAGAGGGAGAGGAAGAGGAGTGTGCAACACTTGCACAATACTAGGCTTGGGCATGAATTCCAATAGTGGAATTGTGCATTAGGGACGTCCAAGGCACTCCTCCCCTCTTTTATAGCACTCACTACAACAAACTGCACATTTCCCGACACTATTTGTCGATGCAGTGAAAATTTGTGTTGGCAAAAGTCTTATTTCCAACGCATATTTGGACTACGTTGGCAATTAGTGTCGGAAAATGCTAGTTTTACCGACGCAAGTAAGACTGCGTTGGCAAAAGCTATTGAAACCATATTGGCGCCAACAAAAAAAAACACCTAAAGAGAGGGAAAGTTTTGCCAACGCGTTTTTCTCTAATGGCGACGCAATACTGCGTTGGCGATTATCTTGTTTACTGGCGACGCACAAGTGTGCGTTGGGAAAGGTCTGAGTTTTTATTCGTACTATTGCCAACGTATGAGTTGCATCCCCAAAGCCCCATTTATGACAAACTTACCTTTTCCGACACTATTTTCCGACACGGTGATAAGTTGCGTTGGCAAAAGTCACGGAAAATTGCTGCTTTTACCGACTCAAGTAAGACTGCGTTGGCAAAAGCCGTGGAAAAACTTTCCCGACACTATTTTGCCGACGCAGTGAAAATTGGCATTGGCAAAAGTCTTATTTCTGATGCATATTTGGATTGCGTTGGCAAAAGTCACAGAGAACTGTTACTTTTACCAATACAAGTAAGACCACGTTGGCAAAAGTTATGGAAAACATACAATTATTTTGCCTACTGGCTATGTACAGCTCTACGTCCGCAAAGCCCCATTTAGTAAAATTCTTTTTTGCCAAAATAATAAGAGAACTTCATTTTAATCGCTTTGATTTATTCCCAACTCTCTGCCTCTTTCATGGGTTTTTATTTTTTAATTTTTTAATTTTTTATTCTAAATTTCAATAGCTTCTAGCGGAGTATGGTGGGAACTTTTTTGGATGGGTCCCACTTGTGCCCATATATGGATAATCAGCGTCATTCAAAATGATCAAACACATTTAATTATGGGGTATCCCAATTTTTTGTTTAGAATTGAGTTGGAACCACTTTAAGATTGACCAAACAGAAAACCATGGCTAAAAAAAATGTTGTCTTATTAACTTTTTTTTTTATGTTCAATCGTACGATGAGATAACCTCCATTCAAAATGAGATTTCACGATACCTTATAAACGTATGGTAGTTATTCATGCATCGAGGGTCGGACTCATATATAAGGAAAGCCTCCACCCAACTTGAAAAAGAAAACACATAAGGCCTATATTTTGAGTCCGTAAGTCAATTTTAATTTACCTTTAGTAGCACTCGTAGCAGTGCTTTCCTGTATAAATCCCACTCTAATGGCGCCAAATTTTGGTGGAAATTAGATTTTTTTAGTTTTTAGCGTCTAACTTTTTGCGGCGGCGTATGCTTTTGAGGCTAAAGATATATTTTTAGTGGCTAGTATTATATTTGGTGAACTAAACCTAATTTATGGTGGGCCATAGTATCTCCCGCTAAAAGTTCCTGCGTTATAAAAGACTCGCGCCATACCCTTATTCCCTGTATCTAAACCCTTCTTCCGAATTTCTCCTTCTTACAACTGCAGCAAGGCAAACCCTCCTTAGGAATCGTCTTCTTCTTACAACTGCAGCAAGCCAAACCAATCTTCGATTCTTCTTCTTGCAATTGCAGCAAGCCAAACCAATCTTCGATTCTTCTTCTTGCAACTGCAGCAAGCCAAACCTTTCTTCAGAATCGTCTTCTTCTTGCAACTGCAACAAGCCAAGGTATGATATCTCTCTCCATCTCTCTTTATGCCGGCCAGTCCTCCCTCTTCCCCCACCGCCCCTTCCTCCACCCACCCAAACCCTCTGCCCGCCAGCAACCCTCCCACCTAGCATCCCACTGGTTGATTTCTTTGTTTGGTATTGTATTGGGCAACAGAAGAAGGAAAAGGGGCCTTCATGCTAAGGAAATCTAGAATGGTTCATATGGATCTGACAGAAAAATAAGCTAAAGAAGTAGGATCTTTTAAGTCGGTAGATGTTTGAATATTTGAATACACATTATAACTGCCATCCCCAGCACAAGAGTTCACGCATTGCTAAACAGGTGCTTTCCAAATATCTTGCATCATACATCTTCCATGTGCTCTACATTCCATGTCTTGACCACAGTTGTGATTAGTGATCCTACTCACATTGGACTATGGGATAGGAAGTTCTCGTTGTGGATGAAGGATGGCTCAAAAAAATTTCCCTAGTTGAATTCTTACAACCATTTATTCAAAGGCCCAAAAGATTGAAGTCAGTCCAACAACAGTAAGTCACTTTGATAAAGTGATTTTGGGGTGCATGCAATCCACTACATGAGACTCTAGGGCTGATGGCCCAATAAATGCAGAGTTTATTGCACCTCTCAGAAGAAAAAATTCTAAAATGTTCAATTCCTAATGGGTTTTAAACAGATAGCGCTAGAGCATCGGTTCAGGAAAAGAGATTAAAGCTTGGATGGCCGAAATCAAGTAATCTAGGAGATTTAGAAACATCCTTGTCCACATGTACTATTACCCTCAATGTTAGTTCAAGGGTAAACTAAGACTAGCAGCAAAACTGAATGTAGGACCCTTTCAACTCTTTTAATTGTTTGTTGGTTGCGTGTGTGAGGATAAACCACTCTCACAAATTCTGGTATTGGGCATGATGTAGAAAAATTATACTCAGTATATATTGTAATGTCTAAAATGATTGATGTGAGAACAATAATTGGAAGCTTGCCCTTTGGAACAATTAAAAATATAGTCCCAAATCCCAATGTACAAAATATACCTATGCTGCTAGTGCATAGTATTGAATTGTATTCTAGTTTTGCTTTGATATGTTATCAATATGGGAAGCATTGCACTAAGTGTTTTTTTTTCTTGGAATATGCAGATAGCTCTTTATATCTTTTCTATGATTTATCTTTCATCAATGTTAATTGTAAACAGCATATGACACCCATTGGAGCCATCCATTTCCTTCCACTGCTGTGACAGCATATGAGCCAAATCAGTTTCACCATATTCAAGTATCATGTAAATGTATCCAATGTCCTTGATCCTGCCATCTTTGATAGTCATGGTGCCATTCATGACATCCTCCAACATAGTTTTATCTGTCACCTACAGAAACAAGATGGTAATCAGTAAATCAAAGAACAGAGTATAAGTATAATCATAACTCATCACATCAACCATCAAAATGGTAGAGATTTGCAAAATGACCATCAGAATCATAACTCATCTTTTAGTTGTTTAGATGCGAAAACCATTTTAATATTGCCGCCTTCTTTTTGAAGAAATAAACTTATAGTTTTCGAGCATTAAAAAATAAACAACATATTAAGTCCTAACAAGCATATATGTCCAATGTGCAAGAGTAGTCTTGATCAAAGTCAAACCACCAATACCACCAATATCCACAATAAATACAGCAAATGAAATGTAAATCAATATAAAAAATGCTGCTATTAAACTCATAAAAAACAACCAAACACCATATTTTGAATTAATTTTGGTACCTCACAGTCAATGAGTTGAATAATATTTCTCTCTCCCTTTAACTTGTTTAAATACTCGATCTCCTAACAGAACCCATAAGTAGTAGTATAATTATGACCCTTAAGCTTGATACTTTTAAGGGCATAGATGGTGCAATCTGATGCTATGACTTTATGAACCTCACTACTTCCTCCACTGCCAATCTTGCCAAGCTTCTGATAGAGCTTCCCATTAACTTTAAAAAATACATCAGGATCGTAGTTCTTTTTACAAGTTGCAGACATTCCTCTTCCACTACTAGTCTTTTATGGTTTGCTTGATTGAGAAGGCTCTGTATTAACATTCAAGTTTCTCCTCAGGGGATCATAAGGTTGTAAATCACTGCCATCACCCGAAATCCCTTTTTCCTTGGCCATTTTTTCAACAAAATGAGCATCCTTTTTGTGACCCAAAAGTCTATCAGGTGAACCATCACTTTCCTTTTTTATGGATCCCCTCACCTTAAATAGGCTATGATTTGGAACCTCAATTGAGGTATCTAGGGCAGATGAAGATACTTGGATTGATACAACTGTCTACCTTCTTGATGATGTGTGAATGCCTTGAAATGAAAGGATTGATGTTGGAGCTGCATATCCTTGAATTATAGGTTGTGGGTTCAAGTTGAAATCATTCAAAGGTCCTGTATCCAAATGGGAATGACTGTCTCAATGTGAACATTGATTGTATGTTGTGGAATTCAGCATAGGTGCAGATAAAGAATGAACCGATGTTGTACTCATGCATGAGGAGCCTGCAACCAGAGATTTAGTTGTGGGATGGAAAAGTCCAAATTATTCTGATCGGTATAATTGAACTGGATGAAAAAACTGATTCAAGAGGGGACCATTCCCATTTGAATTGGCACCGCCACTCTGTGGTTGGCATCCCATTTGAGGGGTCTTTATCCAGGTTAAGAACAAAAGCTCTTTGGTTGTTTACAATGATATGAAGAGACAAAATGGATAAAGAAAGCCCATGTACTAGACATGTTTATTAACTTCATCTCAACAGATTAACACCTCATCATTTCCAGCCATGGTTATTTGATTGACTTTCATGTTTCATATTAGAGTAATTTTTGGGGTCTTGATCGTCAGATTTCATACAATTCACTAAGATGACCATCTTCATATGTGGGGCCTTTTATCTTTTGTCCAGATAATGATCTGATGGATGCTTACTCCCAGCTTCTAAAAATCAAAGGTTTCATCGATCATAGTGAACTTCCACCCCATGTTGCTATGGAAAGAACACAGTTTTTACCATGGAAAGGGGGCCGCTTCTAAATTGGGTGGATCATTGAACAAGAAGGGCCCACCTTCAGACTATGGGATACCATTTAATTACTTGAGCAGATGATCGAGTCCATTTTGGCCTGCACACCATATTTTTGGTCTCTTGATTGTTAGAATGATCTAAGGAAAGGTAATAAAGGAGGTATCCTTCGCATCCATGGCCATCCCCTTCCTCTTTGTATGGATTTTGTAAATTAGAGGTGGGAACACTTCCCATTTCAAAGGCCTTCTACACACATGGATCATTCCTTTCAAAATCATAATTCATCATTTTTTTGTTCTTTTTCTCTGGAAGGATGTGCAATATTCCTCTAGTCAACTATATATTGCTGATTATAGAGATACTGCCTTACAGGGCTTAGTATATTCTGCAGGGACTTTTTTGTGTTATTTCCTTTCCATGTGGTTGATCAAATAAATAGACTATGCTAGCCCAGCATCTATGGAATTAAATGCCTCAACAAAGTTTTACATTTTCAAAGATTTAGGCTTTAAATTATTTTGCTTGTGAGTATAATTATGTTGGTTATTATACAGTCAGAGGTTTTAGAGTTCCTTACATCTAATTCCTTGTGACTATTATGTTGGCACTATTACACTTACATATGAAATTGAAGAATTTATGCAACTGAATCTTGACTGATAATTTTTTCAATTTTTTAATAGGTCAGGGCAGTATAGTAGGAAAAAGCTTGCATAGCAGTGACCACGATCGAAAGGACAATTTGTGCGCCAAGCTGTGGTTGAATCTTCTATGATAGGCACAGAAACAGATGATTAATTAAATCAGTTACCCAATTTTAATCTTTTTTTCAAATTGGGTAGGTACAAGCGGGTACTGAAGGTAAGAAGATAACAGCCTAGTAATTTTCTACCTACTTTTCTACTTCTAATGCAAATATTTAAAACTATTATCTTGTTAGTGTTTTGGTATCTTCTAATGCAAATATTTAAAATTTCTATCTTCTTAGATTGAAGACTGAATAGAGATTGTCGAGTTAAATGCAAGACATGCTTTTTTAAGTTGAACATGTATTGAGATTTTAGGCTACTTTCAAAGGATTATCCAGATTAAGATCAAAGGCTCTTTAATTGTTTACAATGATATGAAAAGACAAAATGGGTAGAGAAAGCCCATGTACCAGACATGTTTATTAACTTCAATCTTCTTAGCATTTTGGTATCTTCTAATGCAAATATTTAAAATTATTATCTTCTTAGTGTTTTGGTTCCGAGATACATGACTAACATTAAGAAAAGCTAGATTGAATAAAGATTGTTGAGTTAAATTCGAGACAATTAAATTCGAGACATGCTTTTCTAAGTTGAACACGTATTGGGATTTTTTTATTAAAGATATCAATCATTTTATCTCTTTTACCATAGCTGCGGTAATAAAAATAATCTTATACTTTCTAATCTATATTCATAGGCTTTACTGTTTATTTTTCACACTTGTGGGTTTGAAATGACAGTAGAAGTATGACTTTGGCGACTGGAAGACCGATGTACGTGTGGCAAATGCAATCGGGAAACTAGTGATGCATATCTATAGGGAGTTCAGGGCGGAGCTATACAAAGCATATAAGAAGTTGTTGAAAGATGGCCATGATCCTAAGCAGTGCCCATATGATACACAGAGGGCAGCCCAGTGGGTCTGGCTGATAGAAAACAAATGGGAGACACCAGAGTGGAAGGTAGCTAAATTATATTAACTGATTTGCTTTTGGCACATGGTTTAAATTAGTCTTTACACTATATATTGCTGTTGTTTTAAATATTGTTGTTGTTTTAGCTAAATAAGAACCTAACGGTCCAAATTGTATAAAGATCTGAGATGGGCTCTCAGTTGAAATCATGGTTTTAAAACAGTCGACTCGGCCAAGTCGACTTGGACTCGGCACTTACTGAGTCGAGTCTACATGACACGGACATGGCTCAATTAAAAAAAAAAAAGAACAGGTTGCTTTTGTAAAAACAGTTTAAATAGAGGGATGGGGTGAAAGAGTATTATAAAGTAAGGGAAATGCTCTTTTGATGGAAAAAAAAGGTTGGGGAAGGGTTTCTGGTTTTGGGGGGTGGAAGAGAAAGATGTTGGCCGCCTGGTGCAGTGCTCTGTTACTGCTGCTGGTGCAGTGCTGCTGCTGCTTTTGCAATGCTATTGCTGCTCTGCTGCTGGGAGCCTGGGACTGTTGCAGTGCTGCTGAGCTGGTGCTGTGTGTTGCTCTGCTACTGGTATCCTGGTAGCTGGTGCTGGTCCCAAGTCCTTTTTTTTAAACCATGGTTGAAATAGGATAGCCTTTTTTAGATTTTCTAAGTGTTACGAAGAATTAGGGAACTAAACGGGTGTGGTAGCATGAATCTAAATTTGTTTACTTTAAATGGAAGATTAAGAGAGGTGTATCAATTAGGCCAGCAGTTTCTTAGCAGTAGAGTAGGAGATTTCCTGTAGCATTCATTCAATTCAGATTTCTTTATTTAAATTAGCATATTTTGATACCTGTCTTCTTGAATATCAAAAGTTGAGAACAGTTTGGGTTTCCAAATCAGAAGTCAATGTCTGAATACAAAATTTTCATCCTTTCATTGGGAAGACTAGTTTCAGGTTGTTTCAAGAGCAGTTTTCTCTTGCAATTCCAATGAATTGCTGCCCTGCAGATTAGGCAACTCCCATTGTATAGTCCCGGATGTAGCTCAATCAAAAGAACACTTGTATTCTCAAAGCAATGATGAAAAATAGAATGGCACCAAAAGATTGAATAAAGTAGGAAAAACATTCGCTAAATGAGCTCTACACAATTACAGATAAACAAAGCAAAATTCCCATCTATCCAACTCAAGTTGGCCCTCAACAGAGAAATGCTTCACAACAAGATGTTCTTCCCAGTCATTGGTGAGACTCTTGTAGAAGGCTGAATACTCTTACTTGTTGATCTCTTCTAGCTTCCTCATGCAGATGGGCTTTTGCTTGTTGACCACAGCCCATTCATGTGACACTTCTTTGATTTTCTTCTTTTTCTTCTCGTCCTTCTCTTCATCAACATCCTCCACATCTTCTCCTCATCATCCTCATCATCAGATACCTCCTTTTCAATGGTCTTAGGGAGACTTCAATAAAATAAATATAAATAGGCATGAATATTTGATATAAATCGCACGTAAGTAGAGCACTTCAACATGAATTTACAATGAATACTTGCCAATAGCCAAAAATGCATTTGCTATGTTGATAACCATCTTCTTGTCAAAAAGAGCCAATCCAAGAAAAGTTATACAAGAACTAACAAGCTCATGCAAAAGCATTACTTGAAAGAGAGAGAGACTGAGAGAGTACAATGGTACACTGAGATACAATTACACAGCATAAGAACAATGATGAAGTACAGAATTTTATGGGAGTACAAAATGAGATCTCATCAAGTACCAAATTAATTAGTTTGGCATCTTACAAGAAAGTCACAGAAAAACACAATCTTCACTTTTCATCAATGTTTGCATGATTTGGGCAGGTCACAATTTTTTATTTTTTTCAGTACTGTCAGCAAGCACTAAATCAAGGCTTAGAAGAATACCATATTAAGAACTTGGTGATACCATCCACTTGGCACAAAAATAATTTCATTCTGTTCTTGAGTACATTCCAGTCAGATGGTCTGCAAATGTCATGCAATCAGCAGCTAGAAAGAGGAGAGGGAGAGAGAGAGAGAGAGAGGAGAAGCTAGAAATCATATAGAGATATTACCTTAAAGCCTAGAAACTTTGTTTCAGAAACATCATCAAAAATATCATAGACCGAATTTTTCATGTTCCTGCATGACTTATACAAGGGCAGTAAGGGCATGCTTAACTGGGGACTTACATATCCTACATCCACAACCTACAGTGTCCATGCCAATTTGTGAGTACAATATCCAAGCCGCTCCTTTGGATGGGTGTGTTCATAGGTTCCAGAATCAGATTTAATGATTCATTGGATAAGGAGAAAAAAAAAGTTTATAACAAATCAATTAATCCTTTTGTCTCAATAGTAATGAAAAACAGAGCATGAGCATCGAAAACCAAAGAGAATAATCTTTTAGGTGTGTGTGTCCCTTTTTATGTCTATTATTATAATTATTTATAAATATTTTTATCCCTATTATTATAAAAATTTACTTACTCAATTCATTATCTATTACTTGTAATTTTCAGCGCAAGTTACAAAGGAATAAAGAGAGCCGGAGCAAAGTGAAGACGCTTCATACATCTGGATCTCGATCATTTACAGCCTAGTTCTCGATCATGCAGGCAGATGAGCAACAGGCTCCTCCATCTCAACCTGATTTATATCGACAGCGACACTATAGCAAGAAGAAGAACAAATGGATCACAGATCATGCTGAGGAGACACATGTGAGTTGTTTCATTGACATGAGAATATTTGTTTGTATTATATAGTACTTCAGGTGAAGCAAAAAGAGTTTACAAATTTTCTCTCTTTTGCCTATGCTTAAGGTCATTTTAGGCCTATCACTATTTAAACATGTTGTGATGCAATGTTGCAATTTAATAGCCACGCAATAGCTCATCCCATATTGCATTACCATTTAGCAACTTCTCTTTACTCATATTGTTCGTGGCATATTGTTCGTGGCAAGGCAAGAGCTACAATTATTATATATGAAGTGAAGTGAGTGATTGATTCCAATTTGATTTTGACTATTGAGAAATCCAATTTGACCTCTCCTTTTAAGTCAATTTTCATTCAATACTTAAAGCTTATGGGCCATATAGTAGTGTTTATGGGTAGTCCTTATGATTTTAAGCTTAATATGACGAAGACCACCAAGTTGCACAGGGCACTCTTTGCTAGTATTGTAGATCCCAGTTTATTTCAATTGCCTAACATATATTAATTACATGACATATTTGAATCCTTTGATAATGCAGCGAAGAATGGAAGAGGCATTGTTGCAGCCTGAAATTAACTCTCCAGTGGCTAAGCAACAGGTGATCGAGAATCTGCTAGGGAAGAGGGTCGCAAGGAGGCAAGGGTACCGCTCGAGGGGCCCATCATCATCTTCTACTGGTATCTTGATGTCTTCTGAGATAAGTACCCTACGGCAACAACTAGCTGATTCGTTGAAAGCACAAGAAGATTTGAGAGAAGAGTTGCGGCGACAGTATTAGGACTCGCAGAAGCAAATGCAAGATCAGGCAGCTATGCAAGTTCACATGCAGAGTCAGATTCAGTTGTTGCTTTCCCGAGTCGGTATGGATGGTTCGGGCTCCTCCGAAAGATAAGGATTTGATGGTTTTATGAATTGGCATGGGTCATCCCTCTAACAAGTTCATTTTGCTCCTTACTGGCCATGTTTCATGGTGTGCTTTGGATATTTGATGATTAGATTTTAGTTGAGATTTACTTTATTGAGATATTTGACTTTTTTGACGTGGGATATTACATTTTATGTGGGATGGACAAGTTTTATGATTGGTTTTAGTTTATTGATGACTCATTATTTTTTATTGTTACATGATGAATGTGGGATTATTTGTTGTTTATCAATGCTTATGCTTGTGCAATGTTAAAAATGTAGATTTGAACAGGAAAATATTTTACAGGAATTTTTCCTAGTTTTTTCATTTATTTCTTAATTGATAAGAAAAGTTATTTCTCAACGCACTCTTTGTGTCACCAAAAGTAAATTTCTTGACCTCGTTAGAGACATTTCTTGACGAGTCAACACATCGGAATATGTATGACCGGCGGTATGCGTGCGTCGTCAAATATGTAATTCGACGCTAGTATGTGTGTTGGCAAATGTATAACCGACGTTATTATGCGTCAGCAATGACGTAAATCTATTTCCCAACGCACTCTCTGCGTCGCCAAAAGTAATTTTCCTGCATCGTTAAAGACATAACCCGATGCTTCAACACGTCGGGATATGTATTACCGGCATTGTGTATGCGTCGTCACATATGTATTCCGACGCTAATATGTGCGTTGGCAAATGTATAACAGATGTTATTATGCGTCGACAATTAGGTACATCTATTTCCCGACGCACCCTCTGCGTCTCTAAAAATAATTTTCCTGCATCGCTGAAGACATTTCCCGATGCTTCAAGACGTCGGGATATGTATTACTGGCATTGTGTATGCGTCGTCAAATATGTATTCCGACGCTAGTATGTGCGTCGGCAAATGTATAATCGACGTTATTATGCGTTGGTAATTAGGTACATCTATTTCCCGACGCACTGTCTGCGTCTCTAAAAATGATTTTCCTGCATCGTTGAAGACATTTCCCGATGCTTCAACACGTCGGGATATATATTACCGGCGTTGTGTATGCGTCGTCAAATATGTATTCCGACGCTAGCATTAGCGTCGGCAAATGTATAACCGACATTCTTATGCGTCGGCAGTTAGGAAAATCTATTTTCCCGACGCATTCTCTGCATCGCTAAAAGTAATTTTCATGTGTCGTTGAAGACATTTCCCGACGCTTCGACACGTCGGGATATGTATTACCGGCGTTGTGTATGCGTCGTCAAATATATATTCCGACGTTAGTATTAGCGTCGACAAATGTATAACCGACGTTGTCATGCGTTGGCAGTGAAGTGAGGTTGACCACTAAGTTCATTTTTTTGCCGACACTGTTGGAATTGCTGACGTTTGGGACGACACACCATTGCGTCGACGAATGGCCCTTTTTAGCCGACGCTAAACATTATTACGTCGGGAATGGTTTTCTAGGCATTAGGTTGCCAACGTTGTGTCGATGCATTGTACTACGTCGGTAAAGCCTGTCCCGACGCAATTCTAATTTTTTCAGATGCGGTGACTGCGTTGGAAAAACTGTATTTTGATGTAGTGACTTAAGCAGCCTCCTCTTGCTAATTGAAATAGAAGTCTTACTTCCATAATAATTAGTTACATACTAAATCATAATTAGAAGTCTTACTTCAAATATGATTAGTAACTTTCTCTTTTTCTAATTAAAATAGAAGTCTCACTTCCATTAATAATTAGTAACTTACTATTACCACTATTAGAAGTCTCACTTCAAATAGAAATAGTAACTTTCTATTTCCTTTTAGAGTTCTACTATAATTAGTATCTTTCTAATATCTTGGGCTAGCGTGGGGACCACTAGGGATTCCTTAGAAAGCTGGCACCAACTGGGACACGCGACCCCACATCTCATGTGTAATCCGGACCCACAGTTAATTACAAATAACTCCACTATATAAATGCAATTGAACTCCAGTCTTAGGAATATATTACAATGAAGACCCTAAACTTCCCAATTACCAGAAGTAAGCCCCTCCATCTATATCCATGGATCAATTGGACCTGTCCACCAAATTAGATCCATATCTTATTATCCTTGAGCCCCAATTAATTATAGTGATCATTTGGTACCGATCCAATTAACTCTTAATTGGAATGGGTGCGCACTTACCAATGATAAATCCATTAATTGGCACAAGGGGATATTAAAGATAGATTCCATCTTGACCATTGAATGTTCCCACAGCTCTACTACCACGTACCCAAATCACCGAGGTGTTGACCTACAATTGGCCTCACTCATTGGTGACTCAAAGCAAATGAATAGACAGAAACTTGAGTTCATTAATGTCTCAGGATTATGAGCCTATTGCTAGGAAATTATGAGAGCAGACCTTAAAAGTAAAGACAGTGTATATAAGGTGCTTCTCATGGTCCTTTAATACATCCAATGTACCAGCACCATGATCCAGAATCTTACATTCTGATGATTGAGACAAATCACACTATCTCATAGTAATCAAAGTGCTGCAACCTTGTCAGATGAGATGCCCAATCTCATTACTGATTGTGAAGATATTTAAGTATAAGATTTGTGACACATATCTCCCGTATGTGGATCTCATCCATATACATATATCACATCTAATATACTAATGAGACCCAGTTCATCTCATGAACCATTATGTCATATGTATTGGTCATATGCATTAAGTAATAAATCACCATTCATCTCATGAAAGGAAAGCATGATTATATTGATAAATAAAGAAATTAATCAATTTATTACATCAACTGATGGATTGAGACCATACAATCTAACGTTATGGTCTCAATACCAATATATGACGTAATAAATTGATTAATTTCTTTATTTACCAATATATATCATGATTTCCTTTCATGAGATGAATGGTGTTTTAATTGCTTAATGCACATGACCAATACATATGACATGATGGTTCATGAGATGAACCGGAGTCCACAAGTATACTAGATGTAATACATGTGTATGGATGAGATCCACATACATGAGACATGTATTGCAAATCTTATACTTAAATATCTTCACAACCAGTGATGAGATTGGGCATCTCATCTGACAAGGTTGCAGCACTTTGATCACTATGAGATAGTGTGATTTGTCTCGATCATCAGAATGTAAGATTCTGGATCATAGTGCTGGTACATTAAAAGTATCGAAGGACCATGAGAAGCACATTATATACACTGTCTTTACTTTAAGGTCTGCTCTCATAATTCCTTTGCAATAGGCTCATAATCCTGAGACATTAATGAACTCAAGTCTCTGTCTATTCATTTGCTTTGAGTCACCAATGAGTGAGGCCAATTATAGGTCAACACCTCGGTGATTTGGGTTTGTGGTAGTAGAGCTGTGGGAACATTCAATGGTCAAGATGGAATCAATCTTTAATATCCCCTTGTGCCAATTAATGTATTTATCATTGGTAAGTGCGCACCCATTCCAATTAAGAGTTAATTGGATCGGTATCAAATGATCACTATAATTAATTGGGGCTCAAGGATAATAAGATATGGATCTAATTTGGTGGACAGGTCCAATTGATCCATGGATATAGATAGAGGGGCATACTTGTGGTAATCGGAAAGTTTAGGGTCTTCATTGTAATTAATTCCTAAGACTGGAGTTCAATTGCATTTATATAGTGGAGTTATTTGCAATTAACTGTGGGCCCGGATTGCACATGAGATGTGGGGTCGCGTGTCCCAGTTGGAGCCAGTTTTTTTAAGGAATCCCTAGTGGTCCCCACGCTAGCCCAAGTTATTAGAAAGATACTAATTATAGTAGAACTCTAAAAGGAAATAGAAAGTTACTATTTCTATTTGAAGTGAGACTTCTAATAGTGGTAATAGTAAGTTACTAATTATTAATGGAAGTGAGACTTCTATTTTAATTAGAAAGAGAAAGTTACTAATTATAATGGAAGTGGGACTTCTATTTAAATTAGAAAGATGAGAGTTATTAATTGTTAGAGAAGTAAGACTTATATTTCAATTAGTTAACAAAGAGGAGATGGCTTGAGGGCTATATAAAGGGGAATTAACCCCTCTCGGACGTCCTCTATGCTATTCTATCTAGGGATTCACGCCCAGCCCCCTATTTGAGTGCAAGTGTTGCATCTCTTCCTCCCTTCCCTCTTCTAGTTCTCTTATAGTTTCCTTAAGAGCTTTCTCTTGGAGATCCCACCTATCTTCTTGAGGAAAGAGAATCTGATACAGGTCATAGCGTGGAAGATCAAAAGGTCCTGGAGATTCTGATTTGATAAGTGAAAGAGTTTCATCATCAAAGAAAGACACAACTTCTCCATTAGAGCACTACTAAGCTCCAAAGATATAATCTACTTCCTTGTATGTTGTAGATTTCGTGGTTGCATGTTTAGGTGTTGTTTCTATCTTCTAGATAGGTTGTATTACTGTACATGATTTATGAGTTTGAGGGATTGCATCCTGAATTGGGTTTTATAGCCTTCTGGATAGTTGATCCCTACATCAAGTGGGTCAAAAGTTTTTGAAACTTATCTAAAAGGCCCACCTACTTCCAACACTTATACACTTTGGGAAAATCGAGACTTCAATGAATCTTTGTGACATGGTTTCCTTCTCAAATGGGTTTCATATATAACTCCAGGTGAACATTCCCCATCATTCTCTAAAAGGGTGCACAAATGATTGGGACAGAACCCTCTTCATTTCTCTTCATTTCAAGGTTCCTGGGTAATTTCGGTCACCTAGTAGTTAGCTGGCGGCTAGCCGTCAATGGGCTCGGCGGTTAGCCACTGGCTAACCGTGAGGCTAACCGCGGATTCACCAAGTGGCTGAATCCGGGGATCCGGACCCTAGAGGGGGGGTGAATAGGGTGAGCTTCAATTATGACCAATTTTAATCAATTTTAACTTCTTTAAATTAAACTAGTCACAAGTGATGATTATCAAACTAAATGCGGAAGCTTAATAAAAACAATCACCACAAAGCAAGCACCATCACACAAGGATTTATAGTGGTTCGGCCTCAATGCCTACATCCACTACCGGCTTGTGATCCAACACTCCACCGGATTTCAACTATTTATGCTTTTGAATAGGCCAAGCAATAACCTTTACAATGATGTTTTTCAAGGCTTAACATCAACCTATACATTATGCTTTTCTTAGGCTAAGCAATAACCTCTTCAACCAATGGTTGGTTATCTCTCTAAGTAGTGTCTAAAATACACTTGATGGAGATACAATTTAGCTCATTACAATGCCTCTTAAATAGGCGGATATGGAAGTGAAAAACTAATTCATACACTCACACTATGCATGCAAAGATGAATGCTCAATGTGTATGTATGATGTCCTCAATCATTTTTAAAATGAAAGCTCATAAATGTATGCCTAAGGCTTTTGAAAGTTTTAGCTCATAAAAACATTTATGATTGAGGAAAGAATGCAAGTCACATGTTAAAAATATCAACTTGTTAATGATATGAAAATCAAAGGCTCACAAGTTGTATGAAATTAATTAGCTCTAAACATGTGATGCATATGGATGTCAATCAAATCAACAATGTAGCTCAAAACATAAAAATAGATTTGATTGAAATTAGGGGACAAATCATATGTAATTATAAATTCAACTTGAAAATGATATACCTATCAAAGCAAAGCAAGTTGTGAAACTTTAAAACAAAGTTACATATGATTTGTAAAGATGTTGAATCCAAAACATAAGATATATTTGAAAGTGATTTTCTTATGATGAAAAACAACAACCAAAGATTCAACCAAGTATAGGAATCATGTTACATATCATTTCAAAGATTCTTCCATTAACATGATTTACTTAGATATACCAATTTAAGTACTACTTGGATTGAATCAAGGTGATGCATCCAAAACAATAGATCAATTCAAAACATAAACATGTTAAGGACACAACAACCCATAGTTTATCATGCTAGAAAAGATTTACCAATAATAAAGCAAAGCATGACAACATATGGTTAAGGAAAGTAAAGCTTACTTAGAGATTTAACTTCATTAATCCAAGCTTTAGCTTTCCTAATGACCCCTTTCATCCCTTAGCTCATTCCCCTTTGATTTGCCTCAAAACCTCTCAAGGAAGGCCTAAAATTCCCTAACTTTTGCAAAGGAATGAACTTCATTTTATAGCCAAAAAATGCCCAACGGCTAGTCCCCAGTCGACCTGGACCCTTGCCCGGTCGACCGGGTACACACAACGGCTATAAAAATGACCGTTTGAAAAACTGCTTTTAGCGGGGGCCAGAGACCGCCGGTAAAAGTGGTTTTGGCCGCCGGTATAAGTCCTGTTTTCCCAAAAATGTATTTTTTAAAGTAATTTTGGTTGGGAATTTTTTGGGCCATTAAATCAAGCTTGAAAACATGTTTTAAATCATTCTAAGGGTTTTAAAATATGAAACATAAAAAACCAAAAAAGATTCGAAACTTTAAAACCAATGGCTTGCTTGATTTCTAAGAAATTCTTTTTCTAAAACAATTGCAACCACGTTTAAAAACAAAACATGCATAAATCAATACTTTTACAAATCTTAAGAACAATGCATGTATAAATTAAGATTTCAAGTTGTTCTAAATCAATGCATATGTGTGTAAATCAAATGATGCTAGAATGATAATGCATCCATCAAATTGCAATACACAAAATCCCTAACAGTGGCTATAGAACTCTGGAAATGTAACCGAAATGGGTTCAGTTAGCTGGCGGTTAGCCGCTGGCTAACCGTGAGGCTGACCGTGCCTTCAGGAAGGAAATGATGCTCTCTGGAAATGTAACCACGACAGTTCGGTTAGCTGGCGGTTAACCGCCGGTCACTAGGCGGCTAGCCGACAGGTGACCGCTAGCTAACTGCCAGGTGCGGAAAACCCTTTTGTGTTCATATTTGAGCCCATTTCTCCCTTAAACCATTTCCCTTCAATCCCACTCATCTTCCTGCAATAAAATTAGCTAAGCTCCTCCCATTCATTATAAAAAAAATTCACAAACATCCATCCCAAACACCTCCATTCTTTCACGTTCAATCATCAAAGAGAGAGAGGAGAAAACCACTAATCACAAGGATCCATTGAGCTATTAACAAGAAATAACGAAAGCTTAAAACCAATGTTTCTAAGACATTAAATGAGCTAATAATGCTCTTTCACATGTGTATTTCAGAAATCAATGAAATCCATAAGCATAAACATGAATGAAAAATAGTAATACCATCACATTTTCTCATAAAACATTTTAACATTCAAGATATCGATTCATCCACTTGCCTTAGGTCTCTATCGAGTAAATCAAGCTCCTAATCACTCTTCCAAGCCAAGATCTCCAAGCTATACAAAAACCCCCAAAACAAACCCTAAAAGGGTCAAAACAAGGAAATAGAAAGAGAGAGTTTCCAATAATGGAGATGAAGCTCCTCTAAGGCTACAAGAATACAAATCTAGGAGATGGGGATGATTGCTTACTTGGAAAGTCCTCTAATTGCAAGAGTTAGCTCAAGGAGAGCCTCAATGTTGATTGATTTCTCTTCCAAGAGTATCAATGGAGAGCTTGCAAGGTGGAGAGAAAGAAGATGAGCTCCATTCTCTATTTGACAAAGGTTGGTGGTGGATTGAGGAGGAAGAAAGCAATAAGAAGAAGAAGAAAGGGTAAGAGAACCCTAGATAGCTCCAGCCATTCCTCTCCCATATTTTGAGCCAATAAGGAGGGGAAAGTGGGATGGGTTTCTTTTTATAGCAAATGAGGGTGGGCTCCACCAATAACAATTCATGTCGGGCTAAAAACATGGCTTTCGGGACTTCAGATGAGTTTGATGAAGAAGGGAAAAACGATCACTGAAATATCTAGTTTCTAAAAAGTATATATTTCAAGGGTTTCGGGAATATCAAGTTTTGGGTACAGATTTAGTGTAAAAAGACTATTTTGCCCTCAATGCTAGGAAAGTCGGGTTTCGGGATTCCGAACAGGAACCGGATCAACATAAAAGTTGTAGAGATTAACGAGATAAGTAAAACGGGGTTAAAATACAAATCACAAGAATCTCATAAAATCCCCACAAGCAAACGCAAAGTCATAAAAGGTTCTCAAAGGGCCCCACTAAACACAAAGGTACTCCAAATCTCCCAAAGCTATAACAAAAGTTATTCCAATCCCAACTAAATCAAAATCCACTAATAAAACAACACTAATCCCGAAAATTAGGGGTCGGGGTCTCACAATGACATGTTTCAGGATGTTGGTTAGATGCTATGAAAGCTGAGTTGGAGTTTATGTACTCCAATCAGGTCTGGACGCTTGTGGACTTGCCTGCCAATATTAAACCTATTGGGTGCAAGTGAGTCTACTAGAGAAAGAGAGGACCAGATGGAAGAGTGGAGACCTTTAAGGCCAGGCTTGTTGCGATAAGGTATACTCAGAAAGAGGGTATCGATTATGAAGAAACCTTCTCGCCGGTAGCCATGCTCAAATCCATCCGGATACTCTTATCCATAGCGGCTCATCTTGATTACGAGATTTGGCAAATAGATGTCAAGACGGCATTTCTTAACAGCCATCTTGACGAAAACATCTATATGATGCAGCCAGACGGTTTTATAGCTAAACAACCAAGAGCAAAGAGTTTGCAAGATGTAAAAGTCCATTTATGGACTGAAGCAGGCATCCCGAACCTAGAACATTCGTTTTGACTAAAGCAATCAAGTCATTTGATTTTTGTCAAAATCAGGATGAGTCATGCGTGTACATGAAAAGTGAAGGAGGCGGGGTAATTTTTTCTGGTCGACAACATCCTTCTCCTAGAGAGTGATATATGGATGTTGTCAACAGTAAAAGTTTAGTTGGCTAAGACTTTTGATATGGACTTGGGAGAAGCCAACCACATCCTAGGGATCAAACTCCATTGAGACCGAAAAAATAGGATGATATGCTTATCTCAAGCTACTTACATAGATAAGGTACTGGTACGGTTTGATATGTAAGACTCCAAGAAGGGTATTACACCTTTCAGGCATGGAGTACACCTTTCCAAGGATCAGTGTCCCAAGACACCTGAGGAAAAAGGAGCAGATGAGATTGATACCATACGCTTCGGCTGTTGGTAGCCTCATGTATGCTATGTTATGTACTAGATCGGATATCTGTCATGCAATAGGCTTAGTCAGCAGATATCAGTCTAACCAAGGTCCTAACCATTGGACTGCTGTAAGATGTGTTATCAAATCCTTGAGAAGGACTAGATATCACATGTTGATTTATGGCAGTAATGAGTTGATTCCAGTCGGTTACATAGATACTGACTTCGAGTAAGATAAGGATTCCAAGAAATCAACTTCTGGGTATGTGTTTATGCTGTAGCTGCTTGAGAAGCAGCTAAAGAAGAAAATTGGCTCAAAAGATTCCTTATGGAACTTGGAGTGGTACTTTTGACAAGACAGCCGCTCACAGTTTACTGTGATAACAGCAGGGCAGTCGATAAGTCCAAGGAACCCATGAGTCAAAAGCATGTACAGAGGTAGTAACACATGGTCAGAGAGATAGTACAGAGAGGTGATACTAGTATCACCTAGATAGACTCTACAAACAATCTGGGAGATCCCTTTACAAAGCCTTTGACTACCAAAGTCTTTGAGTAGTAAGTAAATTGGATGTGCATGAGATGCAACCCTGACGGGCATTGAACCCAAGTGGGAGATTGCTAGTTTTATGGTCTCAATACCAGTATATGATGTAATAAATTGATTAATTTTTTTATTTATCAATATATATCATGATTTCCTTTCATGAGATGAATGGTGTTTTAATTGCTTAATGCACATGACCAATACATATGACATGATGGTTCATGAGATGAACCGGAGTCCACAAGTATACTAGATGTAATACATGTGTATGGATGAGATCCACATACAGGAGACATGTATTGCAAATCTTATACTTAAATATCTTCACAACCAGTGATGAGATTTGGCATCTCATCAGACAAGGTTGCAACACTTTGATCACTATGAGATAGTATGATTTGTCTCGATCATCAGAATGTAAGATTTTGGATCATGGTGCTGGTACATTAAATGTATTGAAGGACCATGAGAAGCACCTTATATACACTGTCTTTACTTTAAGGTCTGCCCTCATAATTCCCTAGCAATAGGCTCACAATCCTTAGACATTAATGAACTCAAGTCTCTGTCTATTCATTTGCTTTGAGTCACCAATGGGTGAGGCCAATTGTAGGTCAACACCTCGATGATTTGGGTACATTGTAGTAGAGTTGTGGGAACATTCAATGGTCAAGATTGTGAGAACCCGACCCCTAATCTCTTAGATTAGTGTTGTTTTATTTGTGGATTAGTTTCTTTTAGTGGGATTAGTATTTGTCTATTCATTTTTTTCTTCTAGTTTTGGGCTTTTGAGTGCTTTGGTAGCTTGTGGGGCCCTTTGGGGGTTCCCTTTTCGGCTTTGCATTTACTTGTGAGATTTTCCCGATTTGTTTCATATTGTGTTTTTGGCCCGTTGCATTCATCTTGAGGAATCCTACAACTTTCATGTTGATCCCGTATCCATTTGAGAACCCGAAAACCGATTTCTTGGCCTTGAGGGCAAAACAGTCATTGCACACCAAATCTGTACCCAAAACTCGATATTCTCGAAATCCGCGAAACATATACTTTTTGGAAACTAGATATTTCGACGATCATTTCTTCCTTCTTCGTCGAATCCATCCGAGGTCCCGAATTAGATGATTTCAGCCAAACTATTCCCTTAAGTTGTGGGGCCCAACCTCCATTGTTAACATAAGAGAACCCACCCCCTTCATTGTTCATTTCACCCTCCATTGCTCCAGCACAAGCCAGCTGAACCTAGGGTTCCTTGTGCTTCTCTTCTTCTTCTTGCTTCTTCATCTCCAAGCCACACCAATAGTTCATCAATCAAGAAATGGAGACCATCTTCTTCTTCCTCTTCACCATGGCTCCCTATTGATACCATTTTTTGAGAAATCTCCCAACCTAGAGACCTCCCTTGAGCTAGCTCTCTTCATTTGAAGGTCATCCAAGTAAGTGTTCTTCTTCATCTTCTAGATTTGTAATCTTCTAGCCTTAGAGAAGCTCCACCTTGATTATTGAAAGGTTTCCTTGTCATTTCATTGTTTAACCCATTTTAGGGTTTGTTTTGGGGGTTTTTGTAGAGATTGTGGATCTTGAGCTTGAGAGGTGATTAGGAGCTTGATTTGCTTGATTAGAGTCAAATGCAAGTGGATGATTGGATCGTTTTGATTATTAACATGTTTTGTGAGAAAAATCTTGTTTCATTAAGGGTTTTGGTGATTTTAGTAGTTGTCTTTACTATGATTAATATTGATTTCGAAATGTGCTTATTGATGAGTTTATTTCCCTCTTGTTTATGCCTGGAAAATGTATGCATCATATTGTCAAGGTTTCAAATGGTTTCACATGAATGAGTTTTCTCCACCTTGAGATTTGTTGTGAATGGAAAGAATGGAAAGGGAGAAACTTGAAATGAGGAGCTCTTTAGCTCATATTATTGTCTTGGAAACATGTATTTTAGTCCTCTTGTTTATAGTTCTATGTGATTGTTTAAGTGTTGGAAAGGAAAGGAAAAGGAAGGAAAAATCAAGTGTTCCCGGACCTGCACGCCCAGGTCCGATCGATCGGCCGATCGATCGGACTGTCTTTAACTGGGAGGCTTTTCAGTGAAATTTGATATTGTTCTTTTTTGGAAACCTTTGGGCTTTCTATGAGTCCTAGGGGTATATACCTTAGTGTTAAGACCAATTATACCCTAATCTAAGGTCTTTAAGACTAGGGAACTAAAAGAAAAGAATGGTGTTGATCTAGACATTAATTCTTGGTTCTAGGTGGGACCCTGGCTACCCTTTTTGGACTGTTTGGACCATGTGTGAGAATGTCTTGAGCCGACACGCCTCACGGTTGGTTCGGTGGCATCGAAGTTCAATCCATTTCAATCTTGAACGGGATGGAACGACGCGATATCTTCTTTATATCTAAACACAAGTCTTTCCCCTTGGTTATCGCGAATTCTATTCCTTTCGGTGACTGAATAGGTTGCTCGATGTTTCCGGATTAATGTCATGCCTAGGATGGACCGTTTATAATCTTGATTCTTTTCTATTGTAACATCTAGTACTACCCATAAGCTCATTTTAAGTTTTGAAAATCGAAAAGTGCATAAAGAGCCCGGAATGTCTTCAAACTCAAGCAGTACCAAGTAATTATTATAATCGACATACGGGACCCCTATTCAGTTAAATAAATCTTGAAACCGATATTTTTACCCGAAATTGTTATAGTTCATTGTTTCACCTCATTTCCCGAGACTTGCATCACATGACTTGTTTTCCCGAAAGCATTGAAGTTACATTAGTAACAGTTATTTATCCCGAGATGTATTGCCCGATATGAAGTGACAGTGTGCCCTTGAGCACCCCCGTTTTACCCGTTTATTTACTGTACTTGATTTACTTGCATATGTCCCGATTTGTTATTTGACCTATGAGTTGGCATCACTAAGCTTGGATAACCTTGTCAGTCTGATCCACTGACTTGGAGATCCCCTCCCGTCCCGCCAGCTGCAGTTTGGATCCCGATACCCGGTTATTGCCGTGGTCCCGTCCCGATACCCGGTTCGCTACCGTGGTCCCGTTCCCGTATATTTATATTGTATATATGATTTGCGTTGAGTCTCCTCACCTTGTGTGACTGAGACCAACGTCCCGTTATACTCTTGTCACTTCGGTGATAGAGGACTTAGCTTCTTGTGATTGTCATCTTGCCAGTTCCCGATTCCTTGGATACCCGACATGTTTTATATTGCTTACTTGCTTTCCGATAAATGATTCGTTTCCTTTATGAAAGTTGTTATTTAAACAAGTGCTAATATTCTCCAATGTAAATTCAGTTATTATTATATGGTCTTCTGTTCTTTGTACCCGCACATGTTTTAAATGATTACCCGATTCGTTAAATACCCATGCTTTTACATATGTTTCAAACGATCAATGATTTTGCTAGATTTATATGATTACACATGTTTTAAAGGAATACCTGAATTGTTAAATATCCGAGCTTGCTTTAAAGGACATTTGGTTTGTCAGATATCTATGTTTATACCTGTTTTAAATGATTACCTGATTCGTTAAATATCCATGCTTTGAAATATGTTTCAAATGACACTTGTTTGCCAGATTCCTATGTTTATACCTGTTTTAAATGATTACCCGATTCGTTAAATATCCATGCTTTGAAATATGTTTCAAATGACACTTGTTTGCCAGATCCCTACGTTTATACCTGTTTTAAACGATATCCGGTTTGTTAAATATCCGCATTTCTACAGAGGTTTCAAATGGACATTGGTTTTGCTAGACTGCTATGAATACCTGGTTTGTTGTATACTTATGTTTTTACTTAAGTTTCAAATGAACGTTGTTTTGCCATACCACTATATTTATACATGTTTTAGACGAACACCCGATTGTCAAATATCTATGATTATAGATGATGTAAACGAACACATGTTTTATTAGATAGTCATGTTTTACCCATGCTTGAAATGAATACAGGTTTTCCCCGAGATTCCCGACTTTGCACCCGTTTAATTATATGCAGCATTTGATTTAATAGCATGATTTATCTTATGTTTTATTCTTCAGTATATTTGTTATCTTTTCATCCACCTGTCAGACCGTCGTGTCTGACCCACTACTTTTGGTACTCAGGTTCAGATTTCTTCGTCCCGAGTTGAGTGCTCTTGTTGGCTGTGAAGCCATGTTTTGCAGGTTGTTTTGTCGGCTATGTCATGTAGACATTGAGCTTGACATCGGAGCTACGTCATATTTGGGGTAGTGTTTATAGCTTATTGTTGTATGGCTTTTATTAGCCTTTTCTTGGGATTCTTAATTAATGTACATTGATAATTGTAACTTGAACATATTTGGGAATGTAATATCCTGTTACTGTCAGCTCTGTAATTTATTGTGATGGTTACTCCAGTCTGATATGATTCTTGATATATTGGTTATATGCTTAAGGTTGAGTGCGACGCGGAATCCGATGGCCACGGACTTCGGGTCGCAACGCCACAAAAGCTTCCGTAAAATATTCAAAATGTGTTGTCTTCACACACGCGGATCCTGGGAGAAAAATATAATTTATGCTAAATCCCATTCCCGCCCCCGAGGTTTCGGTTCGGGGGCGTGACAAAGATGGAATCTATCTTTAATATCCCCTTGTGCCAATTAATGGATTTATACATTGGTAAGTGTGCACCCATTCCAATTAAGAGTTAATTGGATCGGTACCAAATGATCACTATAATTAATTGGGGCTCAAGGATAATAAGATATGGATAAAATTTGGTGGACAGGTCCAATTGATCCATGGATATAGATAGAGGGGCATACTTGTGGTAATCGGAAAGTTTAGGGTCTTCATTGTAATTAATTCCTAAGACTGGAGTTCAATTGCATTTATATAGTGGAGTTATTTGCAATTAACTGTGGGCCCGGATTGCACATGAGATGTGGGGTCGCCTGTCCCAGTTGAAGCCAGCTTTCTAAGGAATCCCTAGTGGTCCCCACTCTAGCCCAAGTTATTAGAAAGATACTAATTATAATAGAACTCTAACAGGAAATTGAAAGTTACTATTTCTATTTGACGTGGGACTTCTAATAGTGGTAATAGTAAGTTACTAATTAATAATGGAAGTGAGACTTCGATTTTAATTAGACAAGAGAAAGTTACTTTTTTTTTCGCTAAAGGTAAATTTGATTAAAGCGAAAGAAGCAGGGCAAAGCCCCAAGGACAAGAGGAGAAAGAATACAACCAAAAGGAAACACCACCAGAAGAGACCCACACTGCAACAGGCAGGAGATCAGAACAAAAAACCAAAAGAAAAAACCGGACTTGAGAAGCAAACGCTACCCAGGCCAAGGGAAAACCACTGCAGCTCAGGAGACCAGAGGCAAACAAAAGCCTGAAAAGAAGCCTACAGCAAGGAGAGGAAACAACACCCAAGACAAAAGCCTACGGTGTAACCGAGAAGAAAATCCTGAAGCCCTGCTGAAAGCAGAGAGAAACGCCAGAGGCTGAGACAGAGCAGCAGCCACAAAGAGAAGACACCTGATGCAGAGCAGCAACCACAAAGAGAGGACTACTCCAGCATCAAAAGACCAGCAGCAAAACAGAGAGGAGCACGCCTGAAACCCAGCTAAAGGCAGAGGGAAACCCGGGGCAGAGCTGAATTCAGAACTGACCCAGCCCTCTAAGAACAGGATGGGGAGGGGAGCTAGCAGAACCTGGGACTGAGCTTGGGAAACCTCTCAACCGATCCATATAGAGGAGCTTTGCTCTTGCCAGGGAGGGCTTCAGGTTGTTGTGCTTAGCATCATTTCTGAGAGACCAGAGGGAAGAGATAGCTTGGAAGAAAATAACCGCAGCTTCTTTCCTACCTTGAGCATCTACACCTTGGGAGAGGGAGAACCAGACAGCAGGCACTGACATTGGGAGAGGGAGGAAGTGACCGCCGAGACTGAGAATCCAGGTCCACAGCTGACGAGCCAGTGGGCAGAGGAAGAAGAGGTGGATGTCGTCTTCTTCATGACTAAGGCAGAGAAAGCATCTTGAGGCCATAGCCCTACCTCTTTGCTTAGCCCTACTGTCTGTGGGAGTTCTCCTAAGAAGGAGGCGCCAGCTGAAGCAAGCCAGCCTGGGATTCATCTTCTTATTCCAGACTAGACTGGTCCAAGGCACCTCTGCTTGACTGGGCCTAATATGATTCCAGACTTCTTTGAGAGAGAGACTCCCAGCAGGCCCTCCTTTCCAGAGCAGAGAATCCGAAACCTCTGAGCCACTCAAAGGGAAGTGACTGGTTGAATGAAGAAGAAAATTGTAGACCTCAGTAGGAAGATTGGGAGGAACTCTCCAGGAGGTGCCTTGCAAGATGTCTGCCAGAAGGTCCAATTCTGAGAAGAGAAGATGGGGAAAAATAGAGGCAACTGATCCCTTACCCAACCAATTATCAAACCATAAACTAATGGAATGCCCATTGCCAACCTTCCACGAGCTGCCACTCTGAAGATGATATGCTAGGGACCTGATCCTCTTCCAAATACAGGAACCTCCTCTTTTGGTTCGAGAGGACCAAATAGAGTAGCTTTTCAGGTAATTAACTCTGAACCAAGAAGCCCACAGGGAGAAGGAGGTAACTGCAGACCAGCCAAGCTTCAACAAGCAGGCATCATTGAGGTCCTTGACTCTTCGCAGACCAAGGCCACCTTCAGCTTTCGGTAAGCAGACCTGCCCCCAATTCACTTGGCTACTGGAATTTTCTGGGCTGGCAAACCAAAGAAAATTACGCATCAGGCGCTCCACCTGGAGACAGGATTTGCTGGGGAAAGGGACTGCAAGAGAGATGTGGAGGGGGATTGCAGAAAGCACGTGCTTGACTAGAATTAGTCTACCAGCAAAGGATAGACATTTCGATTTCCAGCCAGCCAACCTCGACCTGATGGAATCCAGGGTCTTATTAAAATAGGAGTGCCTGGATGCTCCAAAGAAGATGGGAAATCCCAGATAGGTAGAGGGAAGAGAAGCCCTTGGGATGCTGAGAAAATCTGATGCCAGATGGGCCCTCCTGGAAGGAACAAGAGAAAGTTACTAATTATAATGGAAGTGAGACCACTAATTATTAGAAGTCTCACTTCCATTATAATTAGTAACTTTCTCTTTTCTAATTAAAATAGAAGTCTCACTTCCATTAATAATTAATAAAGAGAAAAGAGAAAGTTACTAATTATAGTGGTCCCCACGCTAGCCCAAGTTACTAGAAAGATACTAATTATAGTAGAACTCTAAAAGGAAATAGAAAGTTACTATTTCAATTTGAAGTGAGACTTCTAATAGTGGTAATAATAAGTTACTAATTATTAATGGAAGTGAGACTTCTATTTTAATTAGAAAAGAGAAAGTTATTGATTACAATGGAAGTGAGACTTCTATTTAAATTAGAAAGAAGAGAGTTATTAATTGTTAGAGAAGTAACACTTCTATTTCAATTAGTTAACAAGGAGGAGATGGCTTGAGGGCTATATAAATGGGAATTAACCCCTCTTGGACGTCCATACCAAGTAGACGATGCCCAGCCCCTTTGTGCAAGTGTTGCACAACTTCTCTCCCTCTTCTAATTCTCTTCTAGTTCTTGTCTAGTTTCCTTCAGAGCTTTCTCTTGGAGATCCCACCCATCTTCTTGAGAAAAGAGAATCTGATATCGGTCATAGTGTGGAAGATCAAAAGGTCTTGGAGATTCTGATTTGATAAGTGAAAGAGTTTCATCATCAAAGAAAGACACAACTTCTCCATTAGAGCACTACTAAGCTCCAAAGGTATAATCTACTTCCTTATTTGTTGTAGATTTCGTGGTTGCATGTTTATGTGTTATTTCTATCTTCTAGATAGGTTATATTGTTGTACATGATTTATGAGTTTGAGGGATTGCATCCTGGATTGGGTTTTATATCCTTCTGGATAGTTGATCCCTGCATCAAGTGGGTCAAAAGTTTTTGAAACCTATCCTAAAGGCCCACCTTCTTCCAATAGTTGCTTGTTAGGTGTTGTTTCTATCTTCTAGATATAGTTTTTTACTGTTCATGGTTATTGAGTTTGAGGACTTGGATCCTAGATTGGGTTTGTTGCCTTCTAGATAGTTGATCCATGCTGATAGTGGGTCAAAAGTTTTGAAACCTATCTAAAAGGCCCACCTATTTCCAACAGAGAGGAGTGCTTGGAGTGTGAGTGGAACCCATTTTGATTCAAGGCAAGTGAATAATCGGATTATGAAATGCATTCTATGGAAAATCTATTTCTTCCATAAAATTCTTGGTTGTAACTCAAATGCTTTCAAATGGGCTCTTTGTTATTGAGGTTTGATTTAGGAATGTTTTAAGTGGATGATTGATGCTATATTTCCACATGTTATCTTTTACAGCAACATGAATTTCCTCATTATATTACTTATTTTAAGTTAGTAGGAATACATTTCAGAAATTATTCTTTTTGTGGTTATACCATGTTTATAAATTTGAATTGGTTATTGGAATGAGTGTGGATGTTTTGGGGTTTATTGGAGTGTTTGGAAATTAATGGAAGCTAGGGTCGGTGTAAAGAGGATGGTGGAGGTTAATGGAAATGAAATGAGGCTAAGGGCAGGAAGAAGAGCAGGATTTCTGCAGGAAGAACGAGCCCAAACAACAGCTCAGCTCGCTCGAGCGGGCCTATGGCCGCTCGAGCGAGCCAAGCTCTCTGTCTGGTGCAGGAGCAGGTAAAAGCTCTGCCTGCTCGAGCGAGCCAGCTTCTGGGAGGCTCCGCTCGAGCGGAGGTTCCCTCGCTCGAGCGGACCTGGACTTTGTCCTCGGGACTGTTTTCTGCACATTGTTGCACTGTTTTGAGATGCAGACCTCCCCTAAGGACTCATTAGTGTGGAACAAGGGAAATATGAGCCTCAAACACTCGTATGATGGAAATCTAAGGGGAAATAAGAAGGATTATTCGATGGTCGAATTACCAGGGGATTGTTATAAGCCTCGATGTGCACTTTATGTTCTCAAATGTCGGAGATCTTCAGAGGCACCAAATCCTTCATTCATAGACTGGCGTTGAGGAACTAAATGCATAATGAGACGACCCTAGGTAAGCCAATCAATCACGCCGCTCAACTTCATTCCAATGTTAGTAGATTTATACGTTTCCTTATAAATCGATTCGAAATAGCTTTGAGTGGTTCGCCACGTTTGAAAATATCGGTAAGACTACTCGTTTGATTCGCTTCATATTTTGTCTGATTGTACTTTGATAGAGTAGTCCTCTTATCAATTTGAAATGTACTTCGAGGATTTGTTTTATATCGATTCGGAATTTGGTCGGCACCACTAGGCTTGGGTTGCCTAGTCGGGCTGATCACCTGGCTTGGGATCCTCAACTATTTCACCAACTGCAGCTTGGACACTTTGATTGTTTGTCATCCGTTCTGCGGCGGATTTTGATTGCTCCGGCCATTTCATATGGCAACGGTTATTGATTGTTCCGGCCATTTCACATGGCAACGATTATTGATTGCTCCGGCCATTTTATATGGCGACGGTTATTGATTGCTCTTGTTACTTCGGTAATAGGAGAATGTAGTTCAATGTGGTTTGCCAATGGTTTGTTCGGTTCATACTGCTCTTTCAAATGTTCTCATTGTAAATGATTTAATTTGTTAATCACTTCATTTTATCATTACTTATGTTTCGATTCTCAAATGTACTATTATGATTTTATAATGTTTTTGCAAATTCTTGTCATTTTGTTATCTGCTTTATTGGCTTGCCAAAGCATCGTGTCCGATACTCTCTTGTTTGGTGCCAGATGTCGACCCCACCGCCTTTGAGGAGGAGCTCGAGGAGGAGGCAGTTGAGCCGCTGGTTGCTCGAGAGTGGCAGCCCAACGATGTCATCTAGACATCGAGATGGGTGATGGGACGCGTATCACATTGTTGGATGGATGTTTATTTTTGGGAACTTGTTACTTAAACCTTTGTTGGATTTATTTTTGTGAATTGTATAACTTGGAACTTACTTTTGGTATCTATACAACTTAAACTTTAACTTTGGGGCTTGCTTATGAATATTTCTCGTTTTGATGCGAGGCTTGAATACCTTATACACCATTGATCTTTAGTTATATGTTTGCTACATGCTTCCGCGCATATCCGTTCATTATGAGATTGATTGTGATGGATCGTACTGGAAATCCTCACCGTGGAAACCTGTGGGAATCAACAAGCGCGCGGGAGAAATTTTCTGGCCCGCCGTGTCGCAGTCCTAGATTAGGGACCTGGTCGGCTTGGTCTCGGTCCGGGGGCGTGAAAGGACTGGTATCAGAGCAAGAAATGTTTCAAGAAATTAAAAGAAACTAGAAATGTAGGGACGTGGGGAGGATTCATTAGAACTTTCACTAGTTAGTATTGAGTGGGCTTTGGGATACGCTTCCTTTAACATATATTATTGTACTAACAAGTGATTTTGCAGCAGTATGCCTCCCCGCAGGGACCCCGCGAATGCTCATCCTTCCGGCAGCAACAGTGCTAATGCAGGCCCATCTGGGGATACTCAATTCCAACAGCTTATGCAGATGATGATAGAACAACAGCAGAGGGCAAGAGCAGATGATAGAACAACATCTGGGGATACTCAATTCCAACAGAAATGTTTCATTAGATTGCAAGAGCAGATGGCCAAGAAAGATGAAGAGTTGACCCAAGTTCAAAGGCAGCTACTGGAAGTATTAGAAAGGAGACCAGAACCGGTCCAGGCTCCACAAATGGGACCACAAATTTTCATTCAGAACTGGGATCAGAACCCTAACACTTTATTTGAGAAGTTTCAAAAAAGAGGTCCAAAGGAATTCACAAGGGAAGAAGACCCCTTGACTGCAGATGATTGGCTGTCTCATACCGAAAATATTTTTGATCTTTTCATATGCACAGGCAGATAGTAGGTTCAATTGTCAGCCTCCTTATTTACGGGACTTGCAGACATTTGGTGGAAGACAATCAAGGATGCTTATCTGACCATTGCAAATGAGACTGCATGGGCTACCTTCAAGGAGCAGTTCAGCGAGAAGTATGTGCCCACTCACATCAAGAGACAAAAGGTTATAGAGTTCCAATTGCTTAAACAGGAAGACATGACAGTTCTCGAATATGTTACCAAGTTTGAGAGATTGTCCCAGTATGCCCCAGAGCTCATCAACACCGAGCAGAAGAAAATCATCAAATTCTTAGAAGGACTCAACCCTATAATCGATAGGGATGCTTCCGGTGTAGTGCCACCTGCTACATTCCAAGAAGCAGTCAAGCGAGCTTATAAATTTGAAAAACATCAATAACAAGATCATTCAAGATGCTCAAAGGAAACGTCAGCAGCAACAAGGTCAAAGATACCATCAAGGCAAAAGGACAAGACAAGATCAGAACCCTCCAAGGCAAGGTGCATGTGAGCACTGTGGCAGAAATCATCCTTCCAATCAATGCTACAAGATCACCGATGGGTGCTTTAAATGTGGCCTTACTGACCACATGGTGAAGGATTGCCCAAGAAACCAAGGCAACAGACCTCCTCAGCAACCCAGACAAACACCACAACAGAATCAACAAATAGCTCAGAACCACCCAAGGCAACCACAGCAGCAGAATCAACAACAGCAACCACGCCAACCACCTCAAAATCAGAATGCATGTCCACCATAACAAAATAGAAATGCACAGCAGCCAAGACAGAACCAGAATCGGAATAGACCTCAGCATCACGGGCTTGCATATTACATGAATCAAGTCGACGCGGATGCAGTAGGTAACATAGTGGAAGGTACACTCTTTGTTTGAGGACTAAAAGCAAAAATCTTGTTTGATCCTGGATCTACTCATTCCTTCTTGTCTCCTATATTTGCTAAGTTGATTGATGTGCTTGTTAACGAACTTGAATTTATTTTAACTGTCACAACACCAGTAGGGAAACAAGTTGTTTGTAGCACTTTTCACCCTAACTGCACAGTTAAGATAAGAGAGGTTACTTTTCCGGCCAATCTTATCCTTCTGGACATTCGTGACTTTGATGTCATATTAGGCATGGATTGGTTAGCAGGTCATCATGCCACCATGGATTGTTTTAACAAAACCATTTCTTTCAAATAGGATGGATCAACCTCAGAGCTGAAATTTCAAGGACAAAAAAGGGTTTTACAACCTAGTCTCATTTCAACATTGTCAGCAGCTAAACTATTAAAAAGTGGATGTGAGGGATATATAGTGTTTATCACGGAGGATAAACAATCCCTAGGGGTGGAGGAAATCCCCGTAGTGTGTGAATTTCCAGATGTTTTTCCTAAAAAAATTCCAGGTTTGCCGCCAGTTAGGGAGATTGAATGCACAATAGAGTTGATGTCAGGGACTGCTCCGATCTCCATTGCACCATACAGAATGACTCCGGCAGAGTTAGGAGGGCTAAAATTGCAGTTGCAAGAATTATTAGGAAAAGGTTTTATTAGACTGAGCATCTCACCTTAGGGCGCCCCAGTGTTGTTTGTTAAGAAGAAGGATGGAAGCATGAGAATGTGTATAGATTACAGAAGATCGAACCAAGTGACCATAAAAAACAAATACCCATTACCAAGGATATATTAATTATTTGACCAATTGCAAGGAGCATAGTACTTTTCGAAGATAGACTTGAGGTCTAGATACCATCAATTGAGAGTTAGAGAATCGGATGTACCGAAAATAGTTTTCCGAACTAGATATGGACACTATGAATTTTTGGTGATGCCCTTTGGATTGACAAATGCCCCAGCAATATTTATGGCCCTAATGAATAAAATCTTTACACCCTATTTAGATCAGTTCACAATTGTCTTTACTGATGACATATTGGTGTATTCCAAGTCTAGAGAGGATCATGAGCAACATCTTAGGATTTCATTGCAGCTTCTAAGAGGCAATCAGTTGTATGCTAAGCTTGGGAAGTGTGAGTTTTGGCTAGAACAAGTTGCTTTTCTAGGCCACATTATCTCTAAAGAAGGTTTGGCAGTCGACCCAGCAAAAATTGAAGCAGTGATCAGTTGGGAAAGGCCGAAAAGTGTGACCGAAATCAGAAGTTTTCTGGGTTTAGCAGGCTACTACAGGAGGTTTGTGCATGAATTCTCATCTATTGCAGCACCTTTGACCAAGTTAACCCGGTAAAATGTGCCATATGTGTGGTCAGATCTATGTGAAGCCAGTTTTGAGGAGTTGAAAAAGAGATTAAGTACAACCCCTATTCTCACTTTACCTTCGAGTAGTGGTGGTTTTGTGGTTTTTACTGATGCTTCGAATGTGGGACTTGGGCAAGTATTGATGCAAGATGGTAAGGTCATAGCGTATGGCTCAAGGCAATTGAAGGAGCACGAGAAAATTTTTGCAACACATGACATAGAATTCGCAGCAATAGTCTTCACATTGAAAATGTGGAGACATTACCTCTATGGAGAAAATTTTGAAGTTCATTCGGACCACCGCAGTCTATAGTATCTATTTTCTCATAAGGAATTGAACATGAGACAGAGAAGATAGACGGAGTATATCAAAGATTATGATTTTCCAATCATCTATCATCTGGGGAAAGTGAATGTAGTTGCAGACGCTTTGAGCAGAAAGTCAGTAAGTGTAGCCAATTTGCAAGGATTTTACAATTTTCAGCAGTTTGAGAACTTGGGAGTTGAATTTCAACCGTTGAGGCAGGGTGTTATGTTAGCAAATATGTCAGTGTCTGAGCCTACCTATTGGAAGTAGGTGAGCCTCGTGGATAGGTTTTCAAAACTTTTTGACCCACTTGACTTAGGGATCAACTATCCAGAAGGCTATAACAGAATCCAGGATGCAATCCCTCCTTCTCATCAATCATGTACAGTAATATAACCTATCTAGAAGATAGAAATCAGCAACTACATGTAACAAAATAATCTACCACAAGAGGAGAGAAGCAGATTATACCTTTAGAGCCCGGTAGTGCTCTAATCGATGAGAAGACAATCAATTAGAACAAGAACTCTTCTTGAAGCAATTAGAGATCTCCAAGACCTTGTTGTCTTCCACGCTATGACCCTTTATCAGATCTCTTTTCTCAAGAAGATGTGTGGGATCTCCAAGAGAAAACCCTACTAGAAACTCTAAGGAACTAAAAGGTAACTAGAAGAGAAAATAGGAGAGGAAGAGTTGTGCAACACTTGCACTAGAGGCTCTTGGGCGTGGGTTGTGTGTGTTGGACGTCCAAGGGGTGTTTCCCTTTATATAGTCCTCATGCAACCTCCGTTTCTTACTTCACTTACTAATTGCATAAGAAGTCTCACTTCCATACAAATTAGTAACTTCCCATGCTACTATTACTACTATTAGAAGTCTCACTTCAAATAGAAATAGTAAGTTTCTAATTCCTTCCTATTAGAGTTTAAGTAAGAATAGAATATTTCTAATACTTGGGATAGCGTGGGGACCACTAGGGATTCCTAAGAAAGCCGGCTCCAACTGGGACACGCGACCCCACATCTCATGTGCAATCCGAGCCCACAGTTAATTGTAAATAATACCACTATATAAATGCAATTGTACTCCAGTCTTAGGAATAAATTACAATGAAGACCCTAAACTTCCACAGTACCACAAGTAGGTGTTGGAATATAGGTGGGCCTTCCAGACAGGTTTCAAAAACTTTTGACCCTCTTGATGCAGGGATCAATTGTCTAGAATGCAACAAACCCAATCCAGGATGCAATTCCCTCAATCTCATAGCCATGTACAGCAACATATACTATCTATAAAATAGAAAACAGCACATAAACATGCTACCACGAAATCCACAACATGCAAGGATGTAGATATACCTTTGGAGCTTTGTTGTGCTCTAATGGAGGATTTGAGTTCTTTACTTTGATGATGAACAATTTCACAATCCAATTCAGAATCTTCAACTCCTTTTGATCTTCCACGCTATGTCCCATATTAGATCTCTTTTTCTCAAGAAGATGGTGGAATCCTCAAGAGAAAACCCTACTAGTAACTCTAGGGAACTAAAGGTGAAAGAGAAGGGAACTTTGAGAGGAAGAGAACTTGTGCAACTCTTACACAAAGGGGCTGAAAGTGCTCTATGTGTTATGCACGAATTTGAGAGGATTATTCCTCTATTTATAGCCCTCCATAACTCCTCTTTTCCTATTTGAAATAGAAGTTTAACTCCCATTACAAATTAGTAAACATCTCCCTTAATTGTTGCCATAAAAGTCTTACTTCTACAACAATTAGTAGCTTTCTCCTTTCTAATCAAAATAGAAGTCCTACTTCCATTAATAATTAGTAGCTTACCATTACCACTATTAGAAGTCTCACTTCAAATAGAAATAGTAACCTTCCTTTTAGAGTTCAAGTAGAATTAGTATCTTTCTAATAAATTGGGCTAGCGTGGGGACCACTAGGGATTCCTTAGAAAGCTGGCTCCAACTGGGACACGCGACCCCACATCTCATGGGCAATCCGGGCCCACAGCTAATTGCAAATAACTCCACTATATAAATGCAATTGCGCTCCAGTCTTAGAAATAAATTACAATGAAGACCCTAAACTTCCACAGTACCATAAGTAGGCCCCTCCATCATTATCCATGGATCAATTGAATAAATTTGTCTCATCCAATATTAGATCCACATCTTATTATCCTTGAGCCCCAATTAATTATAGTAATCATTTGGTACCGATCCAATTAACTCTTAATCGGAATGGGTGCGCACTTACCAATGATAAATCCATTAATTGGCACAAGGGGATAATGAAGATATATTCCATCTTGATCATTGCATGTTCCCACAGTCCTACTACCACGTACCCAAGACACCGAGGTGTTGACCTACAGTTGGCTTCACTCATTGGTAACTCAAAGCAAATGAATAGACAAAAACTTGAGTTCATCAATGTCTCAGGATTGAGAGCCTATTGCTAGGGAATTATGAGAGCAATCCTTAAATCGAGACAGTATTTGATAAGGTGCTTCTCATGGTCCTTCAATACATCCAATGTACCAGCACTATGATCCAGAATCTTACATTCTGATGATTGAGACAAATCACACTATCTCATAGTGATCAAAGTGCTGCAACCTTGTCAGATGAGATGCCCAATCTCATCACTGATTGTGAAGATATTTTAAGTATAAGATTTGTGACACATATCTCCCGTATGTGGATCTCATCCATATACATATATCACATCTAATATACTAATGGGACCCGGTTCATCTCATGAACCATTATGTCATATATATTGGTCATGTGTATTAAGTAATAAATCACTATTCATCTCATGAAAGGAAAGCATGAATATATTGATAAATAAAGAAATTAATCAATCTATTCATCATATACTGGTATTGAGACCATACTATCTAACAATCTCCCACTTGGGCTCAATGTCAGTCAGGGTTGCATCTCATGCCCATCCCATCTACATGTTGCTCAAAGACTTTGGTAGTTAAAGGCTTAGTAAAGGGATCTCCCAGATTGTTTGCAGAGTCTATTTAGGTGATTGCAGTATCACCTCTCTGCACAATCTCTTTGACCATATGTAACTACCTCTGTACATGTTTTTGGCTCCTGGGTTCCTTGGACTTATCGACTGCCCTACTGTTATCACAGTAAACTGTGAGCGGCTGTCTTGCCAAAAATACCACTCCAAGTTCCATAAGGAATCTTTTGAGTCAATATGCTTCTTTAGTTGCTTCTCAAGCAGCTATAGCATAAACACATACCCAGAAGTTGATATCTTGGAATCCTTATCTGACATGAAGTCAGAATATGTGTAACCGACTGGAATCAACTCATTATTGCCATAAATCAACATGTAATCTCTAGTCCTTCCCAAGGATTTGAGAACACATCTTACAGCAGTCCAATGGTTAGGACCTGGGTTAGACTAATATCTGCTGACTAAGCCCAATGCATGACAGATATCCGGTATAGTATATAGCATAGCATACATAAGGCTACCAACACCCGAAGCGTATGGTATCGACCTCATCTGCTCCTTTTCCTCAGGTGTCCTGGGACACTGATTCTAGGAAAGGTGCACTCCATGCCTGAAAGGTGTAATACCCTTCTTGGAGTCTTGCATAGCAAACCGTACTAGTACCTTATCTATGTATGCATATTGGGATAAGCCTATCATCCTATTTATCCGGTCTCAATGGAGTTTGATCCCTGGGATGCACTGGCTTCTCCCATGTCCTTCATATCAAAAGTCTTAGCCAACTAAACATTTTACTGTTGACAACATCCATATAGCACTCTCTAGGAGAAGGATGTCGTCGACTAGAAAAAATTACCCTGCCTCCTTCACTTTTCATGTACACCCATGACTTATCCGGATTTTGACAAAAATCAACTGACTTGATTTCTTAGTCAAAACGAATGTTCTAGGTTCGGGATGCCTGCTTCAGTCCATAAATGGACATCTGTAGGTTGCAAACTCTTTACTTTTGGTTACTGGCTATAAAACCGTCTGGCTGCATCATATAGATGTCTTCCTCAAGATGGTCGTTTGATAAACGCCGTCTTGACATCCATTTGCCAAATCTCGTAATCGAGATGAGCCGCAATGGATAAGAGTATCCGGATGGACTTGAGCATGGCTACCGGCGAGAAGGTTTCCTCATAATCGATATCTTTTTTCTGAGTATATCCTTTCGCAACAAGCCTGACCTTTAAAGGTCTCAACTCTTCCATCTGGTTCTCTGTTTCTCTTGTAGACTCACTTGCACCCAATAAGTTAGATATCGACAGGCAAGTCAACAAGTGTCCAGACCTGATTAGAGTACATAGACTCCATCTCAGCTTTCATAGCATCTTGCCAACGTCCCGAATCTTTGTCATTAATTGCTTCATCATAGTTACAAGGATCTTGTTTCGGCTCTTCCGGGACTGCCTTGTAAGACTCTCCCAAGAACGAGAACCTGTCAGGGGGCCTGACTATGCTCCCACTATGACAAGGCACTGGTGTAATTACTGGGTTAGGTAAGGGCGCTTCTTCATTAGGTTCGGTCATACTAGGATTCGAAATTGTTTGCTCTTGAATTTCTTCCAAGATCACCTTTTTCTAAAGGTTTTCGGTGTATCATATAATCTTCCTCCAGAAAAACCGCATTAGTGCTCACCATCACTTTCTGCTTTCTGGGATTATAGAATAACCAACATTTAGTTCATTTAGATATCCTACAAACGTGCATACTTCCAACTTCGCTTCCAACTGATCCGTCTTAACCTTTAGCACATGTGCCGGACAACCCCAAATGTGTAAATGTTGTGGACTAGACTTTCGCCCGGTCCACAACTCCTGGGTAGTCTTAGGTATAGACTTAGATGGTACGAGGTTTAGTATATACATCGCAGTATCCAAGGCGTATCCCTAAAAGGATATAGGTAATCCTGAGAAAATCAGTATAGACCTGATCATATCTAAAAGAGTCTGGTTTCTTCTTTCTGCTGCTCCATTCTGTTGAGGCATACCAAGAGCAGACAACTGGGATAAAATCCCATTTTCTGATAAGTATCCCATAAAATCAGCGAAGAGATATCCTCCTCTAGCCCTGACATTAATGGGTTCACACACATTAGTAGACACTAATTCTAACAAATCTTTGGCCCCATTGCCCTTTGATGAAAAAAGGCCTTTTGGTCATTTTGCCTTCCAGACAGGACTCACCGACAGGGTCATTTTGGTCATTTTGCCTTGTCAGATGAGATGCCCAATCTTATCACTGATTGTGAAGATATTTTAAGTATAAGATTTGTGACACATATCTCCCGTATGTGGATCTCATCCATATACATATATCACATCTAATATACTAATGGGACCCGGTTCATCTCATGAACCATTATGTCATATATATTGGTCATGTGCATTAAGTAATAAATCACTATTCATCTCATGAAAGGAAAGCATGAATATATTGATAAATAAAGAAATTAATCAATCTATTCATCATATACTGGTATTGAGACCATACTATCTAACAGTAGGCCCCTCTATCAATGTCCATGGATCAATTGAAATAAATCTGTCTCATCCAATCTTAGATCCACATCTTATTATCGTTGAACCCCAATTAATCACAGTGATCATCAGTACCATCTAATTAACTCTTACTCGAGATGGGTGCGCACTTACTAATGATAAATCCATTAATTGGCACAAGGGGATAATGCAGATAGATTCCATCTTGATCATTGTATGTTCCCACAGTCCTACTACCACGTACCCAAGACACCGAGGTGTTGACCTACAGTTGGCCTCACTCATTGGTGACTCAAAGCAAATGAATAGGTAGAAACTTGAGTTCATCAATGTCTCAGGATTGAGAGCCTATTGCTAGGGAATTATGAGAGCAGTCCTTAAATTGAGATAGTATTTCATAAGGTGCTTCTCATGGTCCTTCAATACATTCAATGTACCAGCACCGTGATCCAAAATCTTTCATTCTAATGATCGAGACAAATCACACTATCTCATAGTGATCAAAGTACTGCAACCTTATCAGATGAGATGCCCAATCTCATCACTGGTTGTGAAGATATTTTAAGTATAAGATTTGTGACACACGTCTCCCGTATGTGGATCTCATCATATACTTATATCACATCTAATATACTAATGGGGCCCGATTCATCTCATGAACCATTATGTCATATGTATTGGTCTGTGCATTAAGTAATAAACACCATTCATCTCTTGAAAGGAAAGCATGATTTTATTAATAAATAAAGAAAATAATCAATTTATTACATCAACTGATGGATTGAGACCGCACAATCTAACACTACCTTCATCCAAAAGATCAAAGATAGTCAGTTGCAAGATCCATATTTGGCTAGAATTGTTGAACACATTGCAGAACGTCCCGATTTTCGAATCGTGAATGGAATACTTTACTTCCGTGACCAACTATGTGTTCCAAGATAGATGATTTGAGGAATGACATAATGATGGAAGCTCACAACACTAGGTATTCCATGCACCCGGGGAGTACCAAGATGTATCACAACTTGAAGAGCAGATTTTGGTGGAACAATATGAAGAGAGAAATAGCAGCCTTCGTGTCTCGGTGCATGATGTGTCAATTGGTAAAGGCAGAACATCAGAAGCCACCTGGTCTTTTGCAACCATTAGAGATCCCGGAGTGGAAATGGGAGCACCTAACGATGGATTTCGTCTCGGGATTACGGACTACTAGCAAGGAGAATAATGCCATTTGGATCATAGTGGACCGTTTGACGAAGTCCGCACATTTCATTCCATTGAAGACAGGGAAGAAGATGCACATGTTACCGCTTGCAGAAGCATTTGTGAACGAGATTGTCAGTCGTCATGGCCAACCAGTTTCTATCACTTCTGACCAAGATAGCAGATTTGTCTCGAGATTCTGGAAGACATTGCATGAGTCCATGGGTACAAAGCTTCGATTCAGCACAACATATCACCCGCAGATAGACGGTAAGTCAGAAAGGACCATTCAGACATTAGAAGACTTGCTTAGGGCTTGCGTGCTTGATTTCAGGACTCAGTGGGATGAGAGTTTGCCCCTTTGTGAATTTACGTATAATAATAGCTACCACTCGAGCCTAGGGATGGCTCCTTTTGAAGCATTGTATGGCAAAAGGTGCAGAACTCCAATGTGTTGGGAAGAGGTCGGTGAACGCAGCTTTCATGGACCTACATTGATTGGTGAAACAAGTGAAAAGGCTAAGCTTATCCACGAGCGCCTGAAGATTACCAAAAGTCGACAGGAAAGCTACACCAACGTTCTGAGGAGAGATCTTCAGTTCCAAGTAGGAGAAAAAGTATTTTTGAAGGTGTCACCGGCTAGAGGAACTTTGAGACTCGGATAGAAGGGCAAACTGTTAGGTTTTTGTTTGCTGCTAATTTTATTGATTCACATTCACCTTCACTGTCAAATGATCACACACTCATGCATCTTAGTTTTGACTTTGTTGGAATCTAAGATTCTAACTTGCATTTGCACTTGATTTTCAAATGATTTATTCATGCATGTTTTTAGAACTTTAATACACTTTTGAAAACCTAATTCTTCATGCATAATGTTGGAAAATCACATTAAGGATCTAGGTTTGTGATTTGCATACATTCCCCATTTTTAGAATCATATTAATATGCTTAAATCACACTGGCCATGAGTTCCTAGTTTCTTCTTTGGAATTTTGAAAAATCAGCAGGAACTCATCCCAGGCCAGTTGACTCGGTCGACCGACCCCTACACCCGGTCGACCGAGCCAACTAGCCGTTGGGCTTCTGGCCAGATCACCCGGTCGACCGAGCCCTATCCAGGTCGACCGAGGAAAGAGCCATTGGGCCAATATGACCGTTGGGCCAGGTCGACCCGGGGGTCATGGGGTCGACCGGCCCAACTAGCCGTTGGACTGCTTTTTGTATAAAAGTCCATTCCATTCCCTTCTTTTAAAGGGCTTGATCATTGAATCTTTGGAACCATATTGAAGCCTAAAGAAGAGGAATAGGCTAAGAAAGCTAGAGGGCTATTGGAAATCAAATGTTTGAGATTTAAAAGGTATATCTTTCAAGTTAATCTTGATTTCCATTCCATTTAAAACCATGCATGTTCAAGTCTTTGTAATTTCATATATGCATGATTTCTAGCTTTAAAAGAGATGTTTTGCAAACACAATATCACCTTGGAATATTAGATTGCTTTGCAAACATTCTTGTCTCAATCACATGTGTTCTTAGTCGTTAAACTTCTTACAACTTGTTTAGTACTTTCTTTCAAGTTTCTTGAACTTTTCATGTGATTAACATATAACTTCAATGATCATTTTCTGAGCTTAGATTTTAAAATGCATCAAGCATTCATTTAAGAGCTTCATTTTAGAATTTGATTGAAGTAAACATTCATACACTTTGTGCACACACCTTAGCTAATTGTTGTGTATGTTTGTATCTTGATTTAAACCTTCATATCAGCCTATTTTAGAGGCATTTGTATTGAGCTTTAATTGTATCTCTTTGAGTGTTTGTTTAGACACTTCTTTAAGAGAAATCTTTCTTTTGTAAAGGTTATTGCTTAGCCTAAGAAAAGCACATTGTAAAGGCTATTTCTTAGCCTAGAAAAGCACATAGAGAGGTTGTTGTTTAGCCTAGAAAAATAACATTGTAAAGGTTATTGCTTAGCCTATTAAAAAGCATAGATAGTGAAAATCCGGTGGTGTGATTGGATCACAAGCCGGTAGTGGATGTAGGCATTGAGGCCGAACCACTATAAATCTTTGTGTGTTGGTGTATGCTTGTGGTGATTTCTTTTGTTAGCTTCCGCATCTTGTTTGGTAAATCATCACTTGTAACTAGTTATCTTAAAGAAACTAAAATTGGTCTTAATTGGTCACTTCCTTGTAGCTCACCCTATTCACCCCCCCCCCCCCTCTCTAGGGTTAGGATCCAGGACTTTCAATTGGTATCAGAGCCTCGTGCTCTATATTAGGATCAAGTGTTTTGGAACTCTTGATTAGGTGTAAAAACCTTGAGTCATAACCCTAGTTTTGTGTTTGAATGAATACTTTTAGAATGGATTCCACTAAGTTAGATTGTTTAGACTTTTGTATAGATTCATCTAGACCTTTTTTTCTTCCATCTATTGGAGATTCAAACCTTCAATTTAATGAATCTCAATTTGAATTAAAACAAGAAGAAAATGATGAAAATGAAGATAACCTTCAACAAGCCTATGAAGAATTATATACATTATCTTTAGAGCTTGATAAGAAAAATAAAAAATCAAGAGAAGAATAAAAAAGGCTAAACAAAGAATTAGTTTCTTCAAAAGATGAACTTAGAGAGAAAGAAGAAGTCATACAATGTTTAGACTCTAAGTTTATGATCTCCTTACATAACCTATCTAATATCAAAGATGAACTAAATGAGATTAAGATAAGTTGTGATGAGCTTAATAAAGAAAATCTAAATCTAATAGATCAATTACAAAGGTAAGACAAAGACATTATCAATTTAGAATCCAAGTTGACAATTTCCAAGGAAAACTTGTTTAATGCTCAAAGTAATTTAAAAACCTTAGAACTTGGATCTAATGTTGTTAATGAACTTAAATTTGAATTAAAACTTGCTCATGAAGAACTAAACAACTATAAGGAAATTGAAAATGATTTATTAAAAGTCAAAAATGAAAATTCAATCCTTATAAACAAAGTCACTCAACTTGAAAGTTACAAACAAAAGTATGAGTGCAAATTTACCCAAGGTGAAGAGAAACTTGAAAAATTATTTAGATTGGGTAAATCTCAAGGAGATAGGACGGGTCTTGGATTTGATAAGTATACTTCACATGGCCCTAAATTCACCAACACTTTTGTGAAAGGTGAGTCATCTTTCTCTAGCACTCTCTCTCCTATGCCCAAAACTAAATGTCATTATTGTGGTAAGGAAGGGCATTTCAAATTTGAGTGCAAATTAAGGAAAAGTCATATGTCTAAACCCATCTTTGAACCTAAGAAAATTAAATCTAAATCTATGAAGGGTGAGACTTTGAATTCCAAGGAAGACTCTAAGAAGTTCAAACAAGTTAAAACAATTCAAAAAGAGTCATCCAAGATAGACTTTAAAAAGACTAATAGTCAAAATAAATCTATAAAAAAGAAACTTCTCTCTTTGCCTCCTTTAACCTTAGAAATGAAAGAATTCTTGAAAAAGGTTGAAAAGTTAAAATTAAAGTTCAAAAGACAAAAAGAGGGAGGAAAAGCTAAAAGAAATGAGAAGAATAAAAAGAAAATGAAACACCAACTTCCTAAGACTAATCATCAATCTAAAATAGTCAAACCTCAAAGATTTGATGTCAAGTCTAAAATAATTCAATCCTTATCTCCTCTAGTTGGTGGGATTTCAAAAATAGACTCCAAAGTTCAAGACCTTAGGTGGATACCTAAGGTTAGACCTTTAGAAAAATACTAAGGCTTCTTAGATAGATAGGACCAACCCTTTCTCATAGTTATATGTCTAGTTGGTCTTGAATCTAGTTCTTTCTACTCTCTTAGTATCTCTCTAGGTTTTAGATTCATTTGGTTGAGTCTTGTTTGTTGAAAATGCATTTTGTATTTAAAAAGGTATTTTATGGTTAAATGCATGTCTATGATCAATTTGATTTGAAAAAGCTTTTGTAAGTTATACATTCTCAATCAATTGATTTGCTTTTCAAATTGTTTATTTTTGAAATGGATTCATAGTCAAACCATTGTTTTGTCAAAATTAAATGATTTTGAAAAATGTATTTTATCTTATAAGTCTTCTTTTCTTCAGAAGGAATTATTTAGAATTGATTTTATAAAATCTCTTTTCTAAAAACTTTTAAGCTTGTATGATAGCTGGGGTTAAGGGTAAATAGCTTTTAGATTGACCCATACTCATCCAGGCCTTTTTCTCTGAACCTGTTCAGAAATTCAGTCTACCCCAGTTTGCCCGGTCGACCATGTGAAGTGGTCGGTCAACCGAGCCTGCACACCCAGCAACTTAAACAGTTGCTCTGGGCTCATTCTGTTTCAAATAGAATTTCCATTTCTTTGCAGGTTGACAGCGTGTGCTCAGGTTTCTGGTTTCAGGCTTCAAGTTTCTCTTCCAAATTCATTCTCTCCTCTGTCTTTCTTCCTGTTCTCGATCTCTTCTTCAAAGGCTGCAATCTTCATCCATTTTTTTATCACATCTTCACTGGTTGGGCGTCTTCATCGGTGTTTGGCATTTTCACTCTAGTAGCTGTCTGTGCTGATTTCGTTTCATATGTGTGAATGTGTCTGGCTTGTCCAAGGATCTTTGAAAAACTCCTACGTCCACATTCTGTAATTCTGAGATCCAGCTTTTTGAGCATCCAATGCCCTCTCACAGTCCTTCCCAACCTCGATTTTTTCAGTTTCTAATTGACTGTGTTTGCTAAATTTTGTGGAGCTTGTGTCTTCTACATTGTTTTAGGAATATTTGTAGTCATGTGTTGACACCATTTGGCATCATTCATTTGTGAAATTCTTAGCTCAAATTCATGCACCCCAAGTGTTTTACAAATTGCCTGAACCACATCTGTCTTCAAGTGGCATCTGTTGTGCCCATTTTCAGCTCGTTTTCATTCTTGAGCATCCTTCTCTTTAAAATTTTCAAAAATGGCTCGCACAAAGCAAACTTCTAGAAGGCAGCAAAATGTCCAAAACCGGACATGCTTCTTCATCTCATAGATCTCCCTCTACTTCTCGTAAAGCTGGCCCTCCTCCAGTGATTAGATTCAATCCTGTCGCGACCCCGGACCGGGAATCCCCAATCCGGGATCGGGACCAATGATTGTTGTATGATTATTCAAGAGGATTACCTACATCCACCATATATAATTTATTTAATTTCCCACAGGTGTCCGCGGTGAGGATTTCACAACCTTGCATGAATATTTCTTTTTAGGGCGGAAGCATGTAGCAAATCAAATAGTTAGACTGTCTCTAGTCATACAAGCATTAACATCTAATATCAAAACTGTATCGGAAAGAGCAATGATCTATAGCATGTTTCCCAATAGTTGTTAAAGTTAGACAAAATATCATTTAGTTACATTCCCCAAAATTAGAGGCCAACAAAGGCCAATATTACAAAATAATAACCCAAAGAATAGTTAACAAGTCCTCCCCAAAATGTTACGCCTCTTGGCAACCCGATGTCTACATGACATCGTCAGCACGCCACTCAACTAGAGGCTGCAGCTCACCTACCGCCTCCTCCGGCTCCTCCTCAAGGAAACTGGCGACGGGACCTGAGTACCAAAGCAAAGGATCAGACACGACGGTCTGGCAAGAGAGTGAGAAGATATAACAACATAAAACAGATGAAATATCTCGAAAAGCAAGGAAATCCGTTTAAGCAAGAACTCTCATAAAATAGATAAATCATTTGTTAGAAAAACATGTAAACAAGATAAAACTCATAGGGTATCCAAGGAATCAGGAACAAGCAAGATGGCGACCACACGAAGCTAAGTCCTCTATCACTAAGGTGATAGAGTAATAACTAGGCCCTGGTCTCAGTCACTCGAGGTGAGGAGGAACAGGGGGTCTCATATAAATACATATGCATATACAATACTATACATGACCACGGTAGCGAGCCGGGCATCGGGGACCACAGTAGCAATCTGCGGTATCGGGACAAGACCACGGTAATGACCGGGTAGCGGGATCCAAACTGCAGCTGGCGGGACAAGAGGGGGATCTCCAAGTCGGTGGATCAAACCAACGAGGTTATCCAAGCTTAGTGGTGCCGACTCATAGGTCAAATACAATCGAGACAATGCAAGTAAATCAGGTACAAATATATATAATCAAACGGGCAAGACGGGGGTGCTCAAGGGCACACTGACATATCATGTGGTGCAATGCACTTCGGGTCAAGTAACCATTTCAAGTGTACAACAATGCTTTCGGGAAAGACAAGTCATGTAAAGAAATCTTGGACATGAAGAAATAAAATGAACTATTACAATTCCGGGAAATATTGATTTCAAGATCTATTTAAGTGAATAGGGGTCCCGTATGTCAATTATAGCCATTACTTGGTACTCCTTGAGTTTGAAGACATTCCGGGCTCCTTATGCACTTTTACGATTTTTAAAACTTAAATTGAGCTTATGGTTATAACTAGATATTATGATAGGAAAGCAAGACTATAAACGGTCCATCCTAAGTAGGATGTCAACCCGGAACCATCAAGTAACCTACTCAGTCACCGAAAGGAATAGAATTCGCGATACCCAAGGAAATAGACTTTGCATTTAGGTTTGAAGAGGATATCGTGTCGTTCCATCCCGTTCAAGATTGAATCGATTGAACTTCGATGCATTCCGAACCAACCGTGAAGAGCATCGGCTCAAGACGCTCTCACATATGGTCAAGTGAGTCCAAGGAGGGTAGCCAAGGTCCACAAAAAATAAATTTCAAAACCCACATAATAATATAAAGGGTCACACATTGCTCACACGATACTAGCTAACGAAAGATCTAACGGATCCTCGCCACGTCCTTAGGATTTCTAGTTTCTTTTAAATGCTTGAAACACGTCTCGCTCTGATACCAGTCTGTCGCGACCCCGGACCGGGAAATCCCAATCCGGGATCGGGACATTAAGTGTGTGTCGTGAACCAACAACACACACGTTTTGTTTAATTTCCCACAGGTGTCCGCTGTGAGGATATCACAAACATCAATGAACATTTCTTTTTGAGTGCGGAAGCGTGTAGCAAATCAAATAGTCCAACTATCATTAGTCATGAAGATCATAACAATAACATGAGTATGAAAGACTGTATCAAAATGAGCAATGATATATAGCAATGTTTCCCAAAAGTTGTTAAAGTTAGACAAGCTATCATTTAGTTACAATCCCCAAAAAGAGAGGCCAACAAAGGCCAATATGAACAAAATAATAACCCAAAAGAATGGTTAAAGTATAGCTCCCAAAATGTGCGTCTCTCGTAGCAACCCGATGTCTACATGACATCGTCAGCACGCCACTCAACTAGAGGTTGCGGCTCTCCTACCGCCTCCTCTGGCTCCTCCTCAAAGAAGCCGGCAACGGGACCTGAGTACCAAAGCAAAGGATCAGACACGACGGTCTGGCAAGAGAAAGCAAGGATACAACAACATATAATAGGGGAAAATACCTTGAAAAGCATATAAATCTGTTTAAGCAAGAACTCTTATAAAACAGATAAATCATTTGCTATAAAACAAGTAAACAAGATGAAACATAAGAGGTAACCAAGGAAATCGGGAATAACAAGGTGGCAATCACATAAAGCTAAGTCCTCTGTCACTAATGTGACAACAGTATCACGGGACGTTGATCTCAGTCACACAAGGTGAGGAGAAACAACGTATACATATATACAATATAATAATACGGGAACGGGACCACGGTAGCGAACCGGGTATCGGGACGGGGCCACGGTGATAAATCGGGCATCGGGATCCAAACTGCAGCTGGCGGGACGGGAGAGGGATATCCAAGTCAGTGGATCAGACTGACAAGGTATCCAAGCTTAGTGATGCCGACACATAGGATAAAACCAATCGAGACATATATGAGTAAATCAAGTACAATAAATAAACGGGGAAAACGGGGGTGCTCAAGGCACACTGTCATCTCATGTCGGGCAATACATATCTGGACAAGTCAATACTACTATCATGCTTTCGGGAAAACGATTCATGTCAAGTAATGCTTGGAAATAGAGAAATATGATGAACTATACCAATTCGGGAAAGATGATGATTTAAAGATCTATTTGAGTGGATAGGGGTCCCGTATGTCGATTATAGATATAACTTGGTACTCCTTGAGTTTGAAGACATTCCGGGCTCCTTATGCACTCTTACGATTTTCAAAACTTAAAATGAGCTTATGGTTATAACTAGATTTCATACTAGGAAAATCAAGGTTATAGACGGTCCATCCTAGGCATGACGTTAATTCGGAAACATCGACCAACCTATTCAGTCATCGAAAGGAATGGAATTCGCGATAACCAAGGCAAAAGACTTATATTTGGATATAAAGAAGTTACCGCGTCATTCCATCCCGTTCAAGATTGAAACGGATTGAACTTCGATGCCACCAAACTAGCCGTGAGAAGCGTCGGCTCAAGACATCTCACCCATAGTCCAATTAGTCCAAAAAGGGTAGCCAAGGTCCCACCTAGCACTAAGGAAAAATAAAAATCTCAAAATCCACCGGACTCAAACTGAGTCCACCGATCGATCGGACCTCGGCCAAAATTTTCTGAACAGGGACCGATCGATCGGCCGAAATTTCTACACAGGGCCCGATCGATCGGTCCAAAAACCCTTACAGTTACTGACAGACCGATCGATCGGTCTGCACGTCCGATCGATCGGTCCTGGGCGCAGTGCAGGTCCGGGACTTGGATTTTTCTCCTTTTTGTTCCTTTCTTTCCAACACTTCAACAACCACAATTAACTATAAACAAGATGACTAAAACCCATGCTTCCAAGACATTAAATGAGGCTATCAAGAGATATAAATATCATTTATTGCAACCATGAAAACTCAATAAAAGCAATCAATGAAAGCATAAAAATCCATCAATGTTTCACCAAATCATTTGAAACTTAAAAAACCTCCAAACATTCACTTGCCTCAAGTCTTCAATTAATGATATTAAGCTCTATCAAGTCCTCCAAGAAAATGGTCCAAGCTACAATGCAAAATCCCCAAATAAAGCCCTAACATGGGTCAAACAATATAATGACTAGGAAACCTTTCAAAAATGGAAATGTAGCTTAACAAGAACTAGAGGAACACTAATCTAGGAGATGGGGATGATCTCTTACCTTTAAGGTCCTCTAATGGCAATGATGAGCTCAAAGAAGGTCTTGTGATGGAGGGTCCTCTTCACAAATGGTATCAATGGAATGCTTGCAAGATGAGGAAGAAGAAGATGATCTCCATTTTGAGTTTGGTGCAAGATTGGTGAGGCTTTGAGATGGAGAAGCAAGAAGAAGGAGAAGAAAACCAAGGAAAACCCTAGACTCTTCTCTTGGGCTGGAAAATGGAGAATGAATTGCAAATGGAGGGTGAGTTCTTCTTTGCTAACAAAGGGAAGGTTGGGTCCCACAACTTAAGGAGCTAAATAGGTTGAAATCATCTCCCTCGGGTCCTCGGATGAATTCGACGAAGAAGGAAGAAATGATCGTCGAAATATCTAGTTTCCAAAAAGTCTATGTTTTGCGGGTTTCGGGAATATCAAGTTTTGGGTACGGATTTTGTGTGCAATGACTATTTTGCCCTCAAGGCCAAGAATTCGGGTTTCGGGATCTCAAACGAACACGGGATCAACATCAAAGTTGTCGGGATCATTAAAACGAGTAAAACGGGATTAAAATCATACGTGTAAAAATCTCCGGTAAATCATCAATCATATGCAATGACATGAAAAGGAACCCCCAAAGGGCCCTACTAGCACAAAGCCAATCAAAATCCCCAAAACTATATCAGAAGCTATTCCAAACCCATCTTAACCAAAAATCACTAATCAAGCTTAGTACTAACACGCAACTTAATTAGTACTAATCGGGTTCACTCGGGTCGGGGTCTTACAAAGATGAATAAGACCTTGAAGTGCCTCTCGAACATCTCCAAAAGCTGCAGTCGACATGATGGTGTTATGCCCCCGTCTCCTCCAGATTCATCTTAGACCATAGGAGGGTGTTTTTTCACTTTTTGTGGGGATAGTGATGGGTAGTGATAGATTGTTTTTCTTGATGTATTTGTTGGAATTGGTGTATGCCCTAAAGCCCACTGACTGCACTCACATCTCTGTTACTGGATATTTATTGGTTATTTAATAGAATGACATCTTTCTCTTATTACTTGTGTATATGTATGGTTGTGTAAGGCCCATTGTTTTCTAGTAATGACTTGGGTGTGTAGTGGCTACACACAGTAAGGTCTGAGTCATGGACACTTGAAACAATAAACTTGTTCATAACTGAGAGATGGAGTTGGGCACTTCATCTTGGTATAAGTTATAATGAGATACTCTCCTGTATTCAGGGTGACTTACCTAAGTCACGGGAGGCTTTTCCGGATTTATCTCATTAGTGCATGTGTCATGCATTGAACATGACCACTTGTAGGTGTGATCTCTAAAATAGTACTATCATAGAGAGAGATCAATTCACCTCTTGCTACTGAGTGACCAGTGCTCTTAATCTTGAGCATTTGTGGATGAACTGACGAAGTCAAGTTCTTGTGCTTTAATTCACTATGGGTGAGATCCTGTTCATGGGTCAACAGCTCTGTGTTTTGGGTGCTCGGGCTTGATTAGTTGGGACGTGCAAATGCAATATGGAATCTATGCCATCGTGTGATGGAATGATCGTCCCCTTAGAATTATCCGATTAATCATCAGAATCTAAGATCTTAGTATATGGATGTTCCATATGGATATTGAACTTGTGGGTCGCTCCCTGGATCAAGAGAATGATATCCGGATGATGATTAAGTCAAGGGTATGAAGTTCTAAGGATGAGATGTAATCAAGAAGGTAGATAGTACATCGGTTAACCTACTTGATTATGGATGTTACATAGAGGGGCATTGTGGTCATTGTACTTGGTAGGTCAAAGACAATCGTCAGTTTATGATGAGCTTTATTTGCAATTTAATATTTGTCCCTGGAGTGCAACCATAACTCTTTAGTGGAATGAGTTAGGGTTAAAATGATCTTAATGTTGCTATGGGGTTAGCATGGACATTTTGGTCATTTTGGGAGCCAAGGGAAAATATGTCTTTTGGTCCCTCTTCTAGCCATCTTCCTATATTGGCATGGTTTCCTAATTTAATTATATGATATGTGGTTGAATTAATTTTGTGGAAGAATAATTTTGAGTTTAAATTCAAATAGGCTTTTGATGGCATACATGAATTTAACTCTAGCTAAATTATTAACTAGTGGGCCATGGTGTGTTTATCTATCTTGTGGGCCAGCCATAAGGGGAGCCACTTGTGTGAGGTTTCCAAGTTTGACTAGGTGTCTTTACTTGGAAGGAAGAACTCCTCTTTGGGTAAGAATTCCTATAATTAAAGCTTACTAATTTTTAGTATCTTTAATTAGAAAGTGTTGCACAACTAAGGGGGTTGGTTGCTTATTTTATGGGATTGTCATTCCTATTAGAAAGAGAGCTATCTTAAAAGGAATGTGATCTTTATAAATAGAGAGGAACTACCCTTGGGCGTGCAATATACAAAACAAGGAAGAAACAAGGCTGGAATAAAACCCTAGGGCGTGAAACACATCATATACCTATTGGCCGCCCAAGACAAAGAGGCAGCACACTCACGCCCAGCCCTTGCTGCCTTCTTCTCCTTCATTGGAGAGAGTAGATCAGGTCCTGGGCTTTTTCCACAAATTGTAGATTCAGAAAACCCTTCTTGGAATCCATATTTTGATCCCACAATCAACACCAATCAGATTGGGTTGTGGAATAGAAGAGAAGATCAAAAGGAAAGTTGCTGCAGTAAATTCCTGCAACCTGTATAGCTGATTGCAGGCTTGTGATCAGCAGTTTGCAAGTTCAATTTCAGAGATTTGAAGACTTCATATCAGCAAGGTATTAGTCCTCTATCATCTCCTTTCATTCTCCACATGTTGATCATGATTTCATGGAGTTTTTATGCATGTTTCATGGCTGGAAATCAGATCTGTATTCTTGTTTTAAAAACTTGAAAAACCAAATCAGCCATGGAAGTCCAAGTTCAGATCTGTAATGCATGAACTTTCAGTATTTAGTATCTATCATCTAACATGTTATTTTGATTTACTGATCATGAACTTTTGATTTTTGTATTGGTCAAGTAATTAGTGATTTTTGTACTGAACTTCTATTGTTAAATCAATGAAATTACATTTTCACTTGTTCATCCTCTATCCTCTTGTTATATTTCTCTTAATGAATGTTTATGTTGCTTTGAAGCTTTATATTGTTAAATCAATTCATATTTGTTATCTTAGCTTCATTCAAACAATGCATAAACAAATCTATATACCTGATAACCTGTTCCGCATTACATTTGCATTCTCATTTGGTAACAGGTGCTACTGAAAGGTATTTGTTTTCTCATGTATACAGGTTCCTTCGCAATTCGATGTCAAAGGGGGAGAGATTAGAAGATCTGAAGATCAAACAGAAAGAAGATCAAACAAAGGGGGAGAGTGTTGGAAAATAGGTGGGCCATTCAGATAGGTTTCAAAAACTTTTGACCAACTTGATGCAGGGATCAACTATCTAAAAGGCAACAAACCCAATCTAGGATGCAATCTCTCAAACTCATAAATCAGGTACATCAATATAACCTATCTAGAAGATAGAAAATAGCACATAAACATGCAACCACGAAATCCACAACATACAAGGATGTAGATTATACCTTTGGAGCTTAGTTGTGCTCTAATGGAGAATTTGAATTCTTTCTTTGATGATGAACACCTTCACTAATCAAATTAGAATCTCCAACACCGTTTGATCTTTCATGCTATGACCCGTATCAGATTCTCTTTTCTCAAGAAGATGGTGGGATCTCCAAGAGAAAAACCCTAAAGGAAACTAGAAGAGAAACTAGAAGAGGGAGAGGAAGAGGAGTGTGCAACACTTGCACAAAAGGGGCTTGGGCGTGAATCCCTAGGTCGGATTGTGCATTAGGACGTCCAAGGCACTCCTCTCCACTTTTTATAGCATTCAAGCCACCTCCTCTTACTAATTGAAATAGAAGTCTTACTTCCACTACAATTAGTTGCTTACAAAATCACAATTAGAAGTCTTACTTCAAATATGATTAGTAACTTCCTCTTTTACTAATTAAAATAGAAGTCTCACTTCCATTAATAATTAGTAACTTATTATTACCACTATTAGAAGTCTCACTTCAAATAGAAATAGTAACTTTTTATTTCCTTTTAGAGTTCTACTATCATTAGTATCTTTCTAATATCTTGGGCTAGTGTGGGGACCACTAGGGATTCCTTAGAAAGCTGGCTCCAACTGGGACACGCGACCCCACATCTCATGTGCAATCCGGGTCCACAGTTAATTGCAAATAACTCCACTAAATAAATGCAATTGCATTCCAGTCTTAGGAATATAATACAATGAAGACCCTAAACTTCCTCAGTACCACAAGTAGGCCCCTCTATCAATATCCATGGATCAATTGGACCTGTCCACCAAAATAGATCCATATCTTATTATCCTTGAGCCCCAATTAATTATAGTGATCATTTGGTACCGATCCAATTAACTCTTAATTGGAATGGGTGCGTACTTACCAATGATAAATCCATTAATTGGCACAAGAGGATATTAAAGATAGATTCCATCTTGACCATTGAATGTTCCCACAGCTCTACTACCACGTACTCAAATCACCGAGGTGTTGACCTACAATTGGCCTCACTCATTGGTGACTCAAAGCAAATGCATAGATAGAAACTTGAGTTCATTAATGTCTCAGGATTATGAGCCTATTGCTAGGGAATTATGAGAGCAGACCTTAAAGGTAAAGACAGTGTATATAAGGTGTTTCTCATGGTCCTTCAATACATCCAATGTACCAGCATTATGATCCAGAATCTTACATTCTGATGATCGAGACAAATCACACTATCTCATAGTGATCAAAGTGCTGCAACCTTGTCAAATGAAATGCCCAATCTCATTACTGGTTGTGAAGATATTTAAGTATAAGATTTGCAATACATGTCTCCGGTATGTGGATCTCATCCATACACATGTATTACATCTAGTATACTTGTGGACTCCAGTTCATCTCATGAACCATTATGTCATTCGTATTAGTTATGTACAAATAAGTAATAAAACACCATTCATCTCATGAAAGGAAAGCAATAATACATATTGATGAATAAAGAAATTAATCAATTTATTCATCATATACTGGTATTGAGACCATAAAACTAACAGAGAGAAGAACAGATCTAACTAAGGGGGAGATTTGCTTCAAAAACTAAAGAAGAAGATCGCTTGAATACGAAGAGCAAGGGAGGGCTCTAACCAAGGGGGAGAAATCTTGAAAAGATTAAGTTAAAGCTTGCGACGAATCGGTCATTCGGTTGAAGCTACATTCAAGAGATTTCAAGATTAAAGCCATTCTGAAGAACCAAAGTCCTAGGAGTGTTGTGATCATATTAGTTTCCATCAAATTACTAAAGGGGGAGATTGTTAGGTTTTTGTTTGTTGCTAATTTGATGGATTCACACTCACCTTAACTGTCAAATGATCACACACTCATGCATCTTAGTTTTGACTTTGGAATCTAAGATTCTAACTTGCATTTGCACTTGATTTTCAAATGATTTATTCATGCATGTTTTTAGAACTTTAATACACTTTTGAAAACCTAATTCTTCATGCATAATGTTGGAAAATCACATTAAGGATCTAGGTTTGTGATTTGCATACATTCCCCATTTTTAGAATCATATTAATATGCTTAAATCACACTGGCCATGAGTTCCAAGTTTCTTCTTTGAAATTTTGAAAATTCAGCAGGAACTCATCCCAAGCCAGTTGACTCGGTCGACCGACCCCTACACCCGGTCGACCGAGCCAACTAGCCGTTGGGCTTCTGGCCAGATCACCCGGTCGACCGAGCCCTATCCAGGTCGACCGAGGAAAGAGTCGTTAGGCCAATATGACGGTTGGGCCAGGTCGACCCGGGGGTCATGGGGTCGACCGGGCCAACTAGCCGTTGGACTGCTTTTTGTATAAAAGTCCATTCCATTCCCTTCTTTTAAAGGGCTTGATCATTGAATCTTTGGAACCATATTGAAGCCTAAAGAAGATGAATAGGCTAAGAAAGCTAGAGGGCTATTGGAAATCAAATGTTTGAGATTTAAAAGGTATATCTTTCAAGTTAATCTTGATTTCCATTCCATTTAAAACCATGCATGTTCAAGTCTTTGTAATTTCATATATGCATGATTTCTAGCTTTAAAAGAGATGTTTTGCAAACACAATATCACCTTGGAATATTAGATTGCTTTGCAAACATTCTTGTCTCAATCACATGTGTTCTTAGTCGTTAAACTTCTTACAACTTGTTTAGTACTTTCTTTCAAGTTGCTTGAACTTTTCATGTGATTAGCATATAACTTCAATCATCATTTTCTGAGCTTAGATTTTAAAATGCATCAAGCATTCATTTAAGAGCTTCATTATAGAATTTGATTGAAGTAAACATTCATACACTTTGTGCACACACCTTAGCTAATTGTTGTGTATGTTTGTATCTTGATTTAAACCTTCATATCAGCCTATTTTAGAGGCATTTGTATTGAGCTTTAAATGTATCTCTTTGAGTGTTTGTTTAGACACTTCTTTAAGAGAAATCTTTCTTTTGTAAAGGTTATTGTTTAGCCTAAGAAAAGCACATTGTAAAGGTTATTGCTTAGCCTAGAAAAGCACATAGAGAGGTTGTTGTTTAGCCTAGAAAAACAACATTGTAAAGGTTATTGCTTAGTCTATTAAAAAGCGTAGATAGTGGAAATCCGGTGGGGTGATTGGATCATAAGCCGGTAGTGGATGTAGGCATTGAGGCCGAACCACTATAAATCTTTGTGTGTTGGTGTATGCTTGTGGTGATTTCTTTTGTTAGCTTCCGCATCTTGTTTGGTAAATCATCACTTGTAACTAGTTATCTTAAAGAAATTAAAATTGGTCTTAATTGGTCACTTCCTTGTAGCTCACCCTATTCACCCCTCCCCCCCACCTCTAGGGTTACGATCCAAGACTTTCACAAATTGTCAAGGCGATTCATTGGACCGTATGAGATTTTGAGTCGCATTAGTGGCGTGGCCTATAGACTAGCTTTGCCACCAAAACTTTCAGGTGTGCACAATGTATTTCTTGTCTCGATGTTGAAGAAATATGTCTCGAACCCTTCGCACGTGTTAAGGCATGAACCATTGGCAATTCGAGAAGATGCCACCTATATTGAGAAACCGGTCATGGTTATTGACACGAAGAAGCAGGAATTGAGGAACCGGACAATTTACTGGGTAAAAGTACTTTGGGAAAATCACGGACCGGAAGAAACTACTTGGGAACTACGTGATCAAATTCAGAAGAAGTACCTTCACCTGCTACCAGAGGTTAGTATTTATTTGTAGGACCAAATGCTCTAAGGGGTGGAGGATGTTAGACCCCAACCCAGGTCTGATTTATTTAGCGTCGTTTAAGCTGATCGTTAGTCTCTAACTGGAATTAGGAGCCCTTTTATCTTATATTTTATAGTTTGACTAGATTTTTCTAGCTTTGGAGAATTTTGAGAGCCGTTGAGCTTGATTGGACCCGTCCCGGGGTGGCCCATGTGATGGGTGTTCGTGTGGGAATTTATCTTTTATTTCAAAAAAATCTAATTTTTACTCCTCTTGATTTGTTTTATTGACCTCAACAATTTTTATGTTCCTTTCGTCCGAATTCAAAACCCAGAAATCCCGTTTTTCGAGAAAAAGGGCAAAAACTGACGTTTTACACCAAATCTATGCATAAATTTCGATATTTTCAAATCATGAGGAAAATATACTTTTTGAAAACTAGATTTTTCGACGATCAACTTTCTCTTTTTCGTCGATCTTGTCCAGGACCCACAAGGTGCTGTTCCAGCCATTTGAAACTTTTGAGCCAGTGGAGCCCACTCTTCACTTAACTCAAAACCCAACTCACGTTGCTTTCTCCCTCATTCTTCCTTGTGCTGAAACCTACTAACATCTAAGAAAAAAAGTGGTTTTCCTCTCCCTCCTTCTCTCTTTTGCATGTCCATGAAATCTTGCCCAAAGTGAAAATCTGGTTACACATTTCATTTCCTCATCTCCTTGGCTTTTTAAAGAACCTATTTGTGAAAGATTTCTGCTGGACCCATCTTCCTCTTCAAGTTGTTCTTGCTGGCTTTTGCACTTACAGGTAAGACCTGATTTTCTCCTCTTAGCCATGGGTTCTCTAGACCCTTGGGATGCTTTCCATCATGCATGCAAGGAGGTTCATGGAGAACTCCTTTCATTTTCAAAATGATTGAGTTTTTGAGATGTTTTCCATGGGGATTATAGTAGAGTGGAGGTCTTGCTATAACAGAGGAGTGCTTGGAGTGTGAGTGGAACCCATTTTGACTCAAGGCAAGTGAATAATCAGATTATGAAATGCATTCTATGGAAAATTTGTTTCTTCCTTAAAATTCTTGTTTGTAACACAAATGCTTTCAAATGGGTTCTTTGTTTTTGAGGTTTGATTTAGGAATGTTTTAAGTGGATGATTGATGCTATATTTCCACATGTTATCTTTTACAGCAACATGAATCTTCCTCATTATATTACTATTTTTAAGTTAGTAGGAATACATTTCAGAAATTATTCTTTTTGTGGTTATACCATGTTTATAAATTTGAATTGGTTATTGGAATGAGTGTGGATATTTTGGGGTTGATTGGAGTGTTTGGAAATTAATGGAAGCTAGGGTTGGTGTAAAGAGCATGGTGGAGGTTAATGGAAATGAAATAGGGTTAAGGACAAGAAGAAGAGCAAAATTCTTGCTGGAAGAACGAGCCCAAACAGCAGCTCAGCTCGCTCAAGCAGGTTGGCTCTGTCTGGCGCAGGAGCAGGAGAAGCTATGCCCACTCGAGCGAGCTTGGGCCCGCTCAAGCGAGCCAGCTTCTGGGAGGCTCCGTTTGAGCGGAGGTTCCCTCGCTCGAGCGGACCTAGACTCTGTCCTGGGGACTGTTTTCTACACATTATTGTACTGTTTTGAGTTGCATACCTCCCCTAAGGACTCATTAGTGTGGAACAAGGGAAATATGAGCCTCAAACACTTGTATGATGGAAATCTAAGGGGAAATAAGGAGGATTATTCGATGGTCGAATTACCAGGGGATTGCTATAAGCCTCGATGTGCACTATATGTTCTCAAATGTCGGAGATCTTCAAAGGCACCAAATCCTTCATTCATAGACCGACGTTGAGGAACTAAATGCATAACGAGACGACCCTAGGTAAGCCAATCAACCACGCCACTCAACTTCATTCCAATGTTAGTAGATTTATATGTTTCCTTATAAATCGATTCGGAATAGCTTTGAGTGGTTCGCCACGTTTGAAAATATCAGTAACACTACTCATTTGATTCACCTCATATTTTGTCTAATTGTACTTTGATAGAGTAGTCCTCTTATCGATTTGAAATGTACTATGAGGATTTGTCTTGTATCGATTCAGAATTTGGTCGATGTCGCGACCCCAGACCGGGTCTATCGAACTAATCCGGGATCGGGACTAATTGGTGAGATGTTAGGTGATGAGTATAAGGTGTGCACATTTATTTAATTTCCCACAGGTGTCCGCGGTGAGGATATCACAACCATATATGAACATTTCTTTTAAGTGCGGAAGCGTGTAGCAAATCAAATATTCAAACCATCTCTAGTCATAAAGACATTAACACAAGTATAAATACTGTATCAGAATGAGCAATGATCATTAGCAAGTTTCCCAAAACTAAATTAAAGTTTATACAAAAGATCATTTAATTACATTCCCAAAAATAGAGGCCAACAAAGGCCAATGCAAACAAAATACCAATCCCCAAAGAATGGTTAAACATCCCAAAATATTATGTCTCTCATAGCAATCGAATGTCTATACGACATCATCAGCACGCCACTCAACTAAGCGCTGATGTTCACCAACCGCCTCCTTTGGCTCCTCCTCAAGGTAACCGGCACCAGGACCTGAGTACCAAAGAGTGAGTCAAACACAACGGTTTGGCAAATGGGTGAAAAGACATAACAAATACATTTACCTTTAAAAGCGTTTAAACATGTTCGATCAATAACTTTCATAAAAGAAACAAATCATTTATTGAAACCATAAATGTAGTATAAAACATGAATGGGTATCCAAGGAAATTGGGAAACAAGCAAGATGGCAACCACACATAGCTAAATCCTCTATCATCGAAGTGATAGAGCAAGATCAAGGCCTTGACCTCAGTCATCGTAGTGAGGAGGTACAATGAAATATACATATGCATATAATATACTATACATGACCACAGTAGCGAGCCGGGCATCGGGAACCACAGTAGCAATATGCGGCATCGGTACAAGACCACGGTAATAACCGGGTAGTGGGATCCAAACTGCACCTGGCTGGACAAGAGGGGGATCTCCAAGTCGGTGGATCAGACCAACGAGGTTATCCAAGCTTAGTGGTGCCGACTTATAGGTCAAATAACTAATCGAGACATGTGTAAATAAATCAAGTACAAGTAAATAAACGGGCGGGACGGGGGTGCTCAAAGGCACAACTGTCATTTCATGTGGTGCAATACACTTCAAGACAAGTAACTATTTCAAGTGTAATTTTGATGCTTTCGGGAAAACAAGGCATATAGTATAAATCTTGGGATCAGTAAAGTACAATAAACAATCGGAGTTTCGGGTTTAGGATTGCTCAAATTGAATAGGGATCCCGTATGTCTAAATAAATAAAGGCTTGGTACTCCTTGAGTTTGGGAGCATCCCGGGGTCCTTATACACTTCGGCTTTTTCAAGACTTCAACGAAATCTTGGTGATGTGGTTTTCTTCACGAATGGATGTTCAAACATAGGAACGGTTCTTCTCATTGCAATAGGGCTCTCAATAGACCTTTCTCAAACATTTAGATATTTCATTAGTGCTCCCAAAATAGTCCCAGGTGAACAGTACCCATCGCTCGAGCGGACTATGGGTTCGCTTGAGCGGTGAGCTCTCTAGAATGGTTGTCAGGGTGGGTTCACTCGAGCGAACTCATCCAGTAGGTGGTTGGCTCGAGCGAAGATTCAGTTTGCTCGAACTAACCACTCTCTGGAACGAGTTCTGGAGGGTTCGCTCGAACGGTGAAGGGTTCGCTCGAGCGAACTGTCCTCTGGAAAGACTCGAACCCTTTTCTGGACAATTCGCTCGACCGAAGTGTCATGTTCACTCGAGCGAACTGTCCAGAAACTGATTCCGGAACAGTTCTCCTCCTCTCTTTCTTTTCCTTTTACAATCCATTTTAGCTCCTTTATATACACCAAGAGAGGGGTTCAAAACTTCATCCAAATCAACATCAATTTTCCAACAACATCCATTTTAACCTCCTTCAACATATCACAGCCAAAAACAAGGAAGAGAGGGAAGGAGATCACTACACACAAGAGTACATTCGAGATAAAACAAGAGAAAATTAAATTCTATGAACCAATATGTTAGACCCCGACCCAGACCAATTTGATTAGTGTGCGATTAGTATGTGTTTAGTCCTAAGTGGGTTTAGTTGTCTTGGGTTAGAAGTAATTAGTTTTAGTCTTGGACATAGCTTTGGGAATTTTGAGAACGTTTAGTACTAGTCTGACACACTCAAGAAGGCCTGAGTGCACGTGTAAGCTTGGGAGGATCGTATCGATTTCTGTGTATTTGTGATTTTGATTTCAATTGGATGATTTTACTATGTGTTACAACTTTTTTTTTTAGCCCATTCATGTTTGAAGCCCAAAAGCCCAAACTCTGGCCCAAAAAGGGTAAAGTGGTCTTTTTGCACAAATCTGGACATAATTTTTGAGATCTCAAAACCATGTCAAAAATATACTTTTTGGAAACTAGATATTTCAAGGATCGTTTTATCCTTCTTCGTCGAAGTCATTCGAGGCCCCCAAGATCATGTTTTCGTCATTTCAAAGTTCAAAGTCATTGGGCCCCATTGTCATCACTTAAGCCTAACCCTCATCTCTTTCGTTCATTTCCCCAAAATTCCTGCAACTTTCTTAACGTAGGGCTGAAAATCCCTCTTTCCTTTCCATCTTCCTCACCTTGCATGATCTAGCTAGAGATCTCCAAATAAAATTCCAAGACCGTCATCTTCTTCCTCTACTTGCAAGCTTTCTATTGGTACAAATTTCTTGGAGTTTCTTGTGGGACAAGCTCTACATTTTCCTCGTCTCTTCTTGTTTGGCCATTTCTAGGTAAGAGCTTCAACCCATACTTTTCATGAAGTCTTTTTAGTTCCTTAAAAATCTTGTTTTTCATGTTACAAAGCCCTTTGGTAAAATGGGTTTCTTGTTTTCAAGATTGAGTGAGTTTTGTGTGGTTTTCATGGGTTTTTTGTAGTTCTTTGGATTAGTGAGTGAAGTGCTTAGAGAAGTGTGAGACATCTTGGACTAAGGCAAGGAATCTCTATAGGCAATGTTTCATGTGTATTTTTGATTTCATGGTTGTTCTAGAAATTGTGCATATGAATTTGTTTATAAATTTTATGATCTTGTTTTTCATTGGATTGGATGTTTGAAATGGTGAAAATGAACCCTTGGTGAGCATGAAGGCTCAAGGGATTGTATGTGATTTAAGGAGGAGAAGAAGGAGAGAAATGTGTGGGAATTTGTACAAGAGAAAGGCTTTTTCTGCACTCAGCGAGCACAGGCAGAAGCTATTCCGCTCGAGCGACCTTTGGGTCCGCTCGAGCAACCAAGCCACTGCTTGGTCCGAGCGCAGACAGAGAGCTGTCCGTTCGAGCGACCTTTTGTCCGCTCGAGCGAACTGCCCATTGTCTAATCTAGAGCAAGACAGAGAGTTGTCCGCCCGAGTAACCTTATTGTCCGCTCGAGCGAACTGTCTCGCTCGAGCGATGTGTCAATTCCTTACAAGTTTCGCTCGAGCGAACCTGCCAGATTCAGGAAGAAGAATTGTTTCATTTGGGTATTTTCTTGAAGGTTGAAAAACTATACTATGTTAAGGGTTTTGACTTGACATTGTGTAAATGGAACTTCGAAATGCAACCCAACTTCGGGGACACCAATTCTTGTATATTCCGACATTTGGGGTCCCAATTACACAAAGGTCAATTAGTAGCCTTAACACATGCTTGTTAGATTTCGTATTTTGAATTTCCGTCTTGGTACGATAAGTACCATCGTGCACTCATTTTGAATTTCAAGCATAAGCTCGTTTTGAAGATTTGTTTCAAGAAAAAGGGGATCACTTCCTAAGAGTGTTATGCATATTAATTATGCCTTTTCCTAGTCGTGTTTGTTGTGTTTGATAAGTGATTTTCCCCCTTCTTATCTCGACATGTTTTGATAGTGTTTCGCGTGTTTTGTGCATTCATGAATTAAGTGAACACCACTGAGCTTGGACTACCCTTTCAGTTTGATCCACTGTCTGGGGGTCCTTAAACATGTGGACTGTCTGCAGACTAGTCGTGTATTTTATTACACATCGTGCGTGTCCGGTTTCGCGGCCGGAATCCCCGTATATGTGGGAATTATGTCGTGATTATATTATGTATATCGTGCTTGTTGTGCGTGCTTGCTCTTTTCATTATATATATGATAGAGAAAGGATGAGCTCTTTGTGGAATGTAACTATTCATGATATTATAAGTATGCATGTTAGCTTTACTCGTATTTTGAAATGTATCTTAGTCTTGTAACTATTTACAATCCAGCAAAATGTCTTTATATGTTCTTTAAAGGTTTACTATTTTATGTTCATACCTAAATTGATTACCTGTCAAACCGTTGTGTTTGACCCTTGTTTGTTGGTGCCCAGGTGCAGGCGACGTTACCTTTGAGGAGGAGCGTCTGGATGAGGCTTTTGAGCCAACCCCTGTTAGAGAGTGGCAGCCCGACGATGTCAACTAGACGTCGGGCGGGTTCTTGATTTTTGTCATTATGTCATGGGTTTCTTTTGTTATTTTGAGAATTGTATTGGCCTCTCATGGGTTGTAACTAAAACTTAACTTACTTTTGAGTTAGTCTCATAACTTGAATCTTGATGGGAATGCCATTTTAACTTCTTCCTTTGATACTATGCCTTGTTATTATTTGTCATAGCACTTAAGGATTTGTTGGTGCTTATCTTGATGTGATTTGCTACACGCTTCCGCATACTTGATCATGTGAGTCAGATTCCGCGTGTCTTTGGGAATCCTCACCGCGGGAACCTGTGGGAAAACATAAACAATCGTAAATTCAACTCGTCGCGGGCCCGGGATCCGTTCCGGGGTCGCGACACAATACATCTCTATGGCAATAAATGCACCATCAAGGCTCTTCATGAGCATTCATTTCAAGTCAAAGTAATAAATAAACATGTATGGAAAAGCAATGAAATCAACCACATTTCTATAAAACCATTTAAAACTCAAAGAAATCAATTCATCCACTTGCCTTAGGTCTCTAATAAGCAAATCAAGCTCTAATCACCTCTCCAAGCCAAGAGTCCACGCTATGAACCAAAAAATCCCCAAAAACACACCCTAGATGGGTCAAAACAAGAAATAGAAAGGGAAACCTTACAATAATAAAAATGGAACATCTTCAAGGTCAGAGAAACACAAATCTAAGAGATGGGGAAGGTTGCTTACTTGTAGGTTCTCTAAATGAACAAAGTGAGCTCAAAGAGTATCTTGAAATGGAGGGCCTTCTCTAAAAATGGTATCAATGGAAAGCCATGGTGGTGAGGAAGAAGATGATGATCTCAACCTCTCAATTTGTGCAAGATTGGTGGTGGATTTGGTGATGTAAAACAAGAGAAGAAGGAAGAAAATGAAACCCTAGGTGAAGAGTGGAGTTGAGCTAGAAAAGGAAAAAGGGAAGGGGAGAGTTCTCTTTATATAGAAGATGGAGTTGGGTCCCACCACTAGAATTATTCAAGGGCTGAAATCATGTCTATCGGGATCTCGGATGAATTCGACGAAGAAGGAAGAAATGATCACCGAAATATCTAGTTTCCAAAAAGTATATGTTTTGCGGGTTTCGGGGATATCAAGTTTTGGGTACAGATTTAGTGTAAAAATATTGTTTTGCCCTCAAGGCTAGGAAATCAGTTTTTGGGATCTCGGACGAGCATGGGATCAACATAAAAGTTGTAGGGATTAACAAGATAAACAAAACGGGATAAAAACACAAATCAAAATAATTTCGAAAAATCCCCTAAGTAAACGCAAAGTCACAAAAGGAACCCCCAAAGGGCCCCACTAGTACCAAAGCACTCAAAATTCCCCAAAACTATATCTAAAGCTATTCCAAACCCAACTTAGTCAAAGACTACTAATCACGCTTAAGACCAACACGCGACTTAATTAACACTAATCTGGTTCTCTCTGGTCGGAGTCTTACATCCTCCACCCCTTAGGGCATTTGGTCCTCCAAATGAAATATAAAACTCACCTCTGGTAGTAGATGTGGATACCTTTTCTGCACTTGATCTCGTAATTCCCCCGCTGCCTCTTCCGGTCTGTGATTCTCCCATAGTACTTTTACCCATTAAATAGTCTGTGTCCTCAACTCTTGTTCCTTCGTATCAATGATCTGTACGGGCTTCTCAACATAGGTAGCATCTTCTCTGATTTCCAAAGGTTCATGCCGAAGTACATGCAAAGGGTCGGGAACGTACTTCTTCAACATAGACACATGGAAGACGTTATGTACACCGAATAGCTCAGGTGGTAAGGCTAATCTATAACCACATCACTGATCTTGCTCACAATGTCATACGGTCCAATGTATCTCTATGATAGCTTACCCTTCTGTCCAAATCTCAATGTTCCCCTTGTAGGTGACACCTTCAAGAAAACCTTATGTCCTTCTTGGAACTGTAAATCCCTCCGGTGAGAATCTGCATAGCTTTTCTGTCTACTCTGGGACACTTTCAGACGTTCTTGAATCAACTTAATCTTGTCGCTGGTCTCACTTACAATAGTCAGTCCATGGAAACTGCGAATGCCGACTTCTTCCCAACATACATGTGTCTTACACCTTCTGCCATACAAAGCCTCAAAAGGCGCCATCCCAATGCTCAAGTGGTAGCAATTGTTGTAAGCAAACTCACACAACGGTAGAGTCTCATCCCATTGAGTCTTGAAATCCAATACACAAGCACGGAGCATATCCTCAAGAGTTTGAATAGTCCTCTTTGACTGGCCATATGTCGGCGAGTGATAAGCCGTGTTGAACTGTAGTTTCGTACCCATAGACTCATGTAGTGTCTTCCAGAACCTCGAGACGAATCTGCTGTCTCTATCAGATGTGATAGAAACTGGCTATCCATGTCGACTGGCAATCTTGTTGACAAACAACTCTGCCAAAGGTAGCATGTGCATCTTCTTCCCTGACCTCATAGGAATGAAATGAGCTGACTTGGCGAGACGGTCCACAATGACCCACATCGCATCGTTACCTCTGCTGGTCCTCAGTAGTCCCGAAATAAAATTCATGGTAATATGCTCTCATTTCCATTTCGGGATGGATCTCTAACGGCTGTAACAATCCTGGAGGCCTCCGATATTCTGCCTTTATCAAATGGCAAGTCATACAACAGGAGACGAACGCTGCAATCTCTCTCTTCATGTTGTTCCACCAAAAGCTGCCCTTCAAATTCTGATACATCTTCATACTGCCTGGATGCATAGAGTACTTTGTACTGTGAGCCTCGGTCATAATGTCATTTCTCAAATCTTCAATATTGGGTACACACAGACGGCCACGGTAGTACAAAACTCCAACAACAATACGGAAGTCAGGACGTTCTGCTATGTGCTCTAAAATCTTAGCCAACTCTGGATCTTGCAACTGACTATCCTTGATCTTTTGAATTAAAGAAGGTTCTGACACTGACATGTTAGCTAACAAAACACCCTTCCTCAGTGGTTGTAGGTATATACTCAACTCTTCAAATTGTTCAAAAATACAAGTGCCACTTAGATTTGCCAAACCTATTGATTTTCTGCTCAAGGCATCGGCAACTACATTAGCTTTCCACGGGTGGTACTTGATTGGAAAATCGTAATCCTTGATATATTTCATCCATCTTCTATGTCTCATGTTCAATTCCTTCTGAGAAAATAAATATTGCAAACTGCGGTGATTGGAGTGGACTTCGAACTTCTCTCCATAGAGGTAATGTCTCCACATTTTCAACACAAAAACAACCGCTGCTAACTCAAGATCATGGGTGGCATAGTTCTTCTCGTGATCTTTCAACTGCCGGAATCCATAAGCAATAACTTTTCCTTCTTGCATCAACACGCAACCGAGTCGAACATTCGAAGCATCGGTAAAAATGGTGAAATCGCCGCTTCCGGATGCCAAGGTAAGGACTGGTGTTGTAGTCAGTCTCTTCTTCAATTGTTGAAAACTCACTTCACACTGATCTATCCATACATATGGTACGTTCTTCTTTGTCAACTTCGTCAATGGTGACGCAATCGATGAAAATGCTTGCACAAACCTCCGATAATATCCTGTCAATCCTAGAAAACTTCTGATTTCAGTCACATTCTTTGGTCTCTCCCACTTCATTACTGCTTCAATCTTGGACGGATCTACTGACAATCCCCAAAGAATGGTTAAACGTTCCCAAAATATTATGTCTCTCATAGCAATCGAATGTTTATACGACATCATCAGCACGCCACTCAACTAAGCGCTGCGGTTCACCAACCACCTCCTCTGGCTCCTCCTCAAGGTAACCGGCAACGGGACCTGAGTACCAAAGAGTGGGTCAAACACAACAGTTTGGCAAATGGGTGAAAAGACATAACAAATACATTTACCTTTAAAAGTATCTAAACGTGTTCGATCAATAACTTTCATAAAAGAAACGAATCATTTATTGAAACCATAAATGTAGTATAAAACATGAATGGGTATCCAAGGAAATCGGGAAACAAGCAAGATGGCAACCACACATAGCTAAATCCTCTATCACCAAAGTGATAGAGCAAGATCAAGGCGTTGACCTCAGTCATCGTAGTGAGGAGGTACAACGAAATATACATATGCATATAATATACTATACATGACCACGGTAGCGAGCCGGGCATCGGGAACCACAGTAGCAATATGCGGCATCGGTACAAGACCACGGTAAATAAATCAAGTACAAGTAAATAAACGGGCGGGACGGGGGTGCTCAAAGGCACAACTGTCATTTCATGTGGTGCAATGCACTTCAAGACAAGTAACTATTTCAAGTGTAATTTTGATGCTTTCGGGAAAACAAGGCATATAGTATAAATTTCGGGATCAGTAAAGTACAATAAACAATCGGAGTTTCGGGTTCAGGATTGCTCAAATTGAATAGGGATCCCGTATGTCTAAATAAATAAAGGCTTGGCACTCCTTGAGTTTGGGAACATCCCGGGGTCCTTATACACTTTGGCTTTTTCAAGACTTCAAACGAAATCTTGGTGATGTGGTTTTCTTCATGAATGGATGTTCAAACATAGGAACGGTTCTTCTCATTGAAATAGGGCTCTCAATAGACCTTTCTCAAACATTTAGACATTTTATTAGTGCTCCCAAAAACAGTCCCAGGTGAACAGTACCCATCGCTCGAGCGGACTATGGGTTTGCTCGAGCGGTCAGCTCTCTGGAATGGTTGTCTAGGTGGGTTCACTCGAGCGAAGTTGAGGTCGCTCAAGCGAACTCATCCAGTAGGTGGTTGGCTCGAGCGAAGATTCAATTCGCTCGAACTAATCACTCTCTAGAACGAGTTCTGGGAGGGTTCGCTCTAGCGGTGAAGGGTCCGCTAGAGCGAACTGTCCTCTGGAAAGACTCGAACCCTTTTCTGGACAATTCGCTCGAACGAACTGTCCAGAAACTGATTCTTGGACAGTTCTCCTCCTCTCTTTCTTTTCCTTTTACATTCCCTTTTAGCTCCTTTGTATACACCAAGAAAGGGGTTCAAAACTTCATCCAAATCAACATCAATTTTCAAACAACATCCATTCTAAACTACTCCAACATATCACATCCAAAAACGAGGAAAAGTCTGAAGGAGATCACTACACACAAGAGTACATTCGAGATAAAAACAAGAGAAAATTAAATGTTATGAATCAATACATCTCTATGGCAATAAATGCTCTATCATGGCTCTTCATGAGCATTCATTTCAAGTCAAAGTAATAAATAAACATGTATGGAAAAGCAATGAAATCAACCACATTTCTATAAAACCATTGAAAACTCAAAGAAATCAATTCATCCACTTGCCTTAGGTCTCTAATAAGCAAATCAAGCTCTAATCACCTCTCCAAGCCAAGAGTCCAAGCTATGAACCAAAAAATCCCCAAAAACAAACCCTAGATGGGTCAAAACAAGAAATAGAAAGAGAAACCTTACAATAATGAAAATGGAACCTCTTCAAGGTTATAGAAACACAAATCTAAGAGATGGGGAAGGTTTCTTACTTGTAGGTTCTCTAAATGAACAAAGTGAGCTCAAAGAGTATCTTGAAATGGAGGGTCTTCTCTAAAAATGGTATCAATGGAAAGCCATGGTGGTGAGGAAGAAGATGATGATCTCAATCTCTCAATTTGTGCAAGATTGGTGGTGGATTTGGTGATGTAAAGCAAGAGAAGAAGGAAGAAAATGAAACCCTAGGTGAAGAGTGGAGTTGAGCTAGAAAAGGAAAAAGGGGAAGGGGAGAGTTCTCTTTATATAGAAGATGGAGTTGGGTCCCACCACTAGAATTATTCAAGGGCTGAAATCATGTCTATCGGGATCTCGGATGAATTCGACGAAGAAGGAAGAAACGATCACCGAAATATCTAGTTTCCAAAAAGTATATGTTTTGCGGGTTTCGGGGATATCAAGTTTTTGGTACAGATTTAGTGTAGAAATATTGTTTTGCCCTCAAGGCTAGGAAATCAGTTTTTGGGATCTCAGACGAGTACGGGATCAACATAAAAGTTGTAGGGATTAACAAGATAAACAAAACAGGATAAAAACACAAAACAAAACAATTTCGGAAAATCCCCTAAGTAAACGCAAAGTCACAAAAGGAACCCCCAAAGGGCCCCACTAGGTACCAAAGCACTCAAAATTCCCTAACTATATCAAATGCTATTCCAAACCCAACTTAGTCAAAGACTACTAATCACACTTAAGACCAAATCACAACTTAATTAACACTAATCAGGTTCTCTCGGGTCGGGGTCTGACAGTGGGCACCACTAAGCTTGGGTTGCCTAGTCGGGCTGATCACCTGACTTGGGATCCTCAACTATTTCACCAATTGCAACTTGGACACTTTGATTGTTTGTCATTAGTTCCGCGGTGGATTTTGATTGCTCCGACCATTTCATATGGCAACAGTTATTGATTGTTCCGGCCATTTCACATGGCAACGGTTATTGATTGCTCCGGCCATTTTATATGGCGATGGTTATTGATTGCTCGTGTTACTTCGGTAATAGGAGAGTGTAGCTCAATGTGGATTGCCAATGGTTTGTCCGGTTCGTACTACTCTTTCAAATGTTCTCATTGTAAATTATTTAATTTGTTAATCACTTTATTTTATCATTACTTATGTTTCAATTCTCAAATGTATTATTATGATTTTATAATGTTTTTGCAAATACTTGTCATTCTATTATCTGCTTTATTGGCTTGCCAGACCGTCGTGTCCTATACTCTCTTGTTTGGTGCCAGATGTCGACCCCGCCGCCTTTGTGGCGGAGCGCGAGGAGGAGGCGGTTGAACCGCCGGTTGCTCGAGAGTGGCAGCCCAACGATGTCATCTAGACATCGACATGGGTGATGGGACGCGTATCACATTTTTGGATGGATGTTTATTTTGGGAACTTGTTACTTAAGCCTTTGTTGGCTTTATTTTTTAGGAATTGTATAACTTTAAACTTACTTTTGGTATCTGTACAACTTAAACTTTAACTTTGGGGCTTGCTTATGAATATTTCTCCTTTTGATGCGAGGCTTGAATACCTTATACACCATTGATCTTTAGTTTTATGTTTGGTACATGCTTCCGCGTATATCCGTTCATTGTGAGATTGATTGTGATGGATCGTATTGGAAATCCTCACCGCGGAAACATGTGGGAATTAACAAGAGCGCGGGCAAAATTTTCTGGCCCGCAGCACCGCGGCCCTGGATTAGGGACCTGGTCGACTAGGTCTCGGTCCGGGGGCGTGACACCACTTCTCCCTCTCTCTCGTTCATCTTCATTTCTGCAACCTTTTTTTCAAACTCAGAGCTTTAGGAAGAGAACTATTCTCTCCAATCTTCTTTCCCTTGCATTACCTAGCTAGAAGGCTTCAAATGAAGATCTGATCACACCATTGCATTCCTCTCCAAACAAGCTTCAGCTGGACACCCTTGTGCAGAAATCCTACAGTTTTTCCTCTTCCTTCCAGCTATTTCCCCTTGTTTGGAATACCTCTAGGTAAGAGCTCCAACCCATCTCTTCAATGGAGTCTATTGAGCTCCTAACGAACTTGTTTTTCATACATGCAAACCCATTTCGAAATGGGTTCTTTGTTTTCAAATTTGTTGAGTTTTTTAATGTTTTTCATGGGATTTTTGTAGACTCTTGGCTTAGCTTGTGGGTAGGATCCTTGAGGAAGCTTTGTTTTGCATTTTGGATTTGACTTTTGGGCAAAGGCAAGTAATCTCTATAGGTTTATGTTACATGCATGTATAAATTGCATTCCATTTTTGAAGTGCATCCAAATGGTGTTGCTAAGTCTTCTAAATTTATGGTTTTAGACTCTCACTTGTTAGTTTCATTTCTTTACAAGTATTTATGCCATTGACTTTCCAAATTTCTGTTTGGGATTGCAAGTATGTGTTTTGTCTAGCTTATGGATTGAGTTTTGAGGTTTTAAATGAAGATTATTGGATTAGTTGTGGATTGAATGGTGTTAAAATGTGTGGAATGAACCCTTGGAGAGCATGAAGGCTCAGGGAAGTGCAGGTGATCAGTTGTGAGAAGAAGGGAGGAAAAACTGCGGAAAAATCTGACTTGAAATGCACTGCCCATGCAGAGTCGGTCAACTGGCGGCTAGCCAAAATGCCCATTCCGGCTAACCCACTCCTGACCGAGCCTTGTCGGTTCCTTTTCCAGAAGCTTGCATCCCGTCAGGGAGATGTCGGTCAGCTGGCGGCTAGCCGAACTGCACGATCTCGGCTAACCGCGAGCCAACCGAATTAAGTCTGGTTCCTTTTCCAGTATGTTGCATTCTTGACATGGATTCAAGCAATCAGTCGTCGGTCAGCTGGCGGCTAGCCGACACACCCCATTTCGGCTAGCAGACATGTGACCGAGAGCTGACCGAATTGGCAAACTGACCTATTTTTGAAGAATTTATGTAAGAGTGAAAACTAGAATATGTTTAGGGACCTTTAGCCTGATGTTGTGCACTTGAAACTCGAAATGTCTTGTAACTTCGGGGGCACCAATTCTCTTTTAAATTCCAGCATTTGAGTCTCAATTACAAAAGGGGTCAACCAAAGGTCCTTACATATGCTTGATAGATCTTGCTTTCGAACTTTAGTTTTGATAAAAACAAGTGTCATCGTGTACTCATTTTGAAATTTACGTATAAGATCTTTTGAAGAATTGTTTCAAAAATAAAAAAAGGATCAATTCTTAAGCTTGTATGCATATGATTTATGCCTTTTGCTAGTCGTGTCTTGTCTCATTTTGATAAGTGATTTTTCCCTTTATTTCGACGTGTTTAGATCGTGTATGAGTGTTTTGTGCATTCATAAATTCAAGTGAACATCACTAAGCTTGGACTGCCCCTTCAGTCTGATCCACTGTCTGGGGGTCCTTAAACATGTGGATTATCTGTAGATTGGTCGTGTATTCTATTACACATCGTGCATGTCCAGTTCCACGGCCGGAAATCCCCATCTACCTTATTGTGGCGTGGGAATCGTGTTTTGTTTATCGTACTTATCGTGTTTGTCATGTGTGCTTGCTCTTTTCATTTTATATGATAGAGAAAGGATGGGCTCTTTGTGGATTCACTATTCATGATATTAAAGTATTCATGCTAGTTTTGTTTCGTATTTTTGAAATGTACCTCAGCCAAGTAATTGTTTCAAATTCAATAAATTGTTTTAATATGTTTCTTTAAACATCTATTGTTCCATGTGTTAGGAATTTTGTGTATTGCAATTTGATGGATGCATTATCATTCTAGCATCATTTGAATTTTCACACATGCATTGTTTTAGAAAAACTTGAAATCTTAATTTACACATGCATTGTTAGAAATATTGATTTATGCATGTTTTGATTTTTAACTTGGATGCATTTTTATTAAAAAAAAGTTTTATGAATCAAGAAAGCCTATGAGTTTTAAATCTTTCAAATCATTTTAGGCTTTTTATGTTTCATTTTTTTAAACCTCCTAGTTTGATTTAAAACATGATTCCAAGCTTGATTCAGTGGCCCAAAAGTCCCCTCATGAAAATACTTTGAGATATACAAGTTTAGGGGATTTTGGTCCCAGGCCCGGGTCGACCCGTAGTGTGGCCGGTCGACCGGCCCAAGGGACCCGGTCGACCGAGCCCACTTCGGGTCGACCGGGTAAAGACCGTTGTGCTCTTTTCAAACGGTCAATTTTATGACCGTTGAAGGCCAAGTCGACCGGGGACTAGCCGTTGGGCAATTTTTAGTATAAATAGAAGCTCATTCCTAAAGAAATTTTGAGGAACAAAGAGGCCCTCCTTGAGGTGTTTTGAGGCCAATCAAAGAGAAATGAGCTAAGGGATGAAAGGGGTCATTTGGAAAGCTTAAGCTTGGTTCCATTGAGTTAAATCACTAAGTAAGCTTTACTTTTCTTAATCATATATTTTCATGCTTTGCTTTAATTATTGGTAAATCTTTTCTAGCATGATAAACTATGATTTGTTGTGTCCTTAACATGTATATGTTTTTTGAATTGATTTATTGTTTTGGATGCATCACCTTGATTCAATTCAGGTAGTACTTAAATTGGTATATCTAAGTAAATCATGTTAATGAAAACATCTTTGAAATTTTATGTAACATGATTCCTATACTTGGTTGAATCTTTGGTTGTTGTTTTTCATCATAAGAAAATCACTTTCAAATCTATCTTATGTTTTGGATTCAACAACTTCACAAATCGTATGTGCTTTTGTTTTAAAGTTTCACAACTTGTTTAGCATTGATAGGTATATCATTTTCAAGTTGAATTTATAATTACATATGATTTGTCCCCTAATTTCAATCAAATCTATTTTTATGTTTTATGCTTATAGCATACACATATTAAGCTACATTGTTAATTTGATTGACATCCCTATGCGTCACATGTTTTGTTCTTAGAATTTCACAACTTGTTTAGAATACATATGTATATCTTTTACAAGTTATTTTTGTTGGAATATAGGTGGGCCTTCCAGACAGGTTTCAAAAACTTTTGACCCACTTAATGCAGGGATCAATTGTCTAGAATGCAACAAACCCAATCCAGGATGCAATTCCCTCAATCTCATAGCCATGTACAGCAACAACTACTATCTAAAAGATAGAAAACAGAACATAAACATGCTTCCACGAAATACACAACATACAAGGATGTAGATATACTTTTGGAGCCTTGTTGTGCTCTAATGGAGGATTTGATTTCTTTACTTTGATGATGAACAACTTCACTATCCAATTCAGAATCTTCAACTCCTTTTGATCTTCCAACGCTATGTCCCGTATTAGATCTCTTTTCTCAAGAAGATGGTGGAATCCTCAAGAGAAAACCTACTAATAACTCTAAGGAACCAAATGTGAAAGAGAGGGGAACTTTGAGAAAAAGAAGACTTGTACAACTCTTGCACAAGGGGCTGAAAAGTGCTCTATTATTCTATGCACGAATTTGAGAGGAGTATTCCTCTATTTATAGCCCTCCATAACTCCTCTTTTCCTATTTGAAATAGAAGTTTAACTCCCATTACAAATTAGTAAACATCTCCCTTACTAATTGCCATAGAAGTCTTACTTCCACAACTATTAGTAACTTTCTCCTTTCTAATTAAAATAGAAGTCCTACTTCCATTATTAATTAGTAGCTTACCATTACCACTATTAGAAGTCTCACTTCAAATAGAAATAGTAACCTTCCTTTTAGAGTTTAAGTAGAATTAGTATCTTTCTAATATATTGGGCTAGCGTGGGGACCACTAGGGATTCCTTAGAAAGCTGGCTCCAACTAGGACACGCAACCCCACATCTCATGTGCAATCCGGGCCCACAGTTAATTGCAAATAACTCCACTATATAAATGCAATTGCACTCCAGTCTTAGGAATATATTTCAATGAAGACCCTAAACTTCCCAATTACCACAAGTAGGCCCCTCCATCTATATCCATGGATCAAATGGATCTGTCCACCAAATTAGATCCATATCTTATTATCCTTGAGCCCCAATTAATTATAATGATCATATGGTACCTATCCAATTAACTCTTAATCGGAATGGGTGCGCACTTACCAATGATAAATCCATTAATTGGCACAAGGGGATATTAAAGATGGATTCCATCTTGACCATTGAATGTTCCCACAGCTCTACTACCACGTACCCAAATCACCGAGGTGTTGACCTACAATTGGCCTCACTCATTGGTGACTCAAAGTAAATGAATAGATAGAAACTTGAGTTCATTAATGTCTCAGGATTATGAGCCTATTGCTAGGGAATTATGAGAGCAGACCTTAAAGTAAAGACAGTGTATATAAGGTGCTTCTCATGATCCTTCAATACATCCAATGTACCAGCATCATAATCCAGAATCTTACATTCTGATAATCGAGATAAATCACACTATCTCATAGTGATCAAAATGCTGCAACCTTGTCAGATGAGATGCCCAATCTCATCACTGGTTGTGAAGATATTTTAAGTATAAGATTTGTGACTCATATCTCCCGTATGTGGATCTCATCCATATACATATATCACATCTAATATACTAATAGGACCCGGTTCATCTCATGAACCATTATGTCATCTATATTGGTCATGTGCATAAAGTAATAAATCATCATTCATCTCATGAAAGGAAAGCATGATTATATTGATAAATAAAGAAATTAATCAATCTATTCATCATGTACTGGTATTGAGACCATAAAATCTAACAATTTTTAACATGTGATTAGCATTCTTTCCTCAATCATAAATATTATTATGAGCTAAAACTTTCAAAAGCCTTAGGCATACATTTATGAGCTTTCATTTTAAAATTGATTGAGGACATACATACACATTGTGCATTCATCTTTGCATCCATAGTGTGTGTGTGAATTAGGTTTTCACTTTTATATCCACCTAATTAAGAGGCATTGTAATGAGCTATTAATTGTATCTTCATCAAGTGTATTATAGACACTACTTAGAGAGATAACCAACATTTTGGTTGTAGAGGTTATTGCTTTGCCTAAGAAAAGCATAATGTAGAGGTTATTACTTACCCTTGAAAAGCATATTGTAAAAGTGATTTCTTAGCCTATTGAAAAGCATAAATAGTGGAAATCCAGTGGGGTGTTGGATCACAAGCCGGTAGTGGATGTAGGCATTGAGGCCGAACCACTATAAATCTTTGTGTGATGGTGAATGCTTGTGGTAATTATTTTTGTAGGGTTCCGCATTTAGTTTGATAATAATCACTAGTGGCTAATTTAATTTAAAGAAGTTAAAATTTTTCATAATTGATCACTAATTTGAAGCTCACCCTATTCACCCCCCTCTAGGGTTCGGATCACGGACTTTCACCATGCTCATGCCTAAATTGATTATCTGTTAAGCCATCATGTTTGACACTTGTCTATTTTGGTGCCCAGGTGCAGGTGACGTTGCCTTTGAGGAGGAGCGTCAGCAGGAGGCTTTTGAACCACCCCCAGTCAGAGAGTGGCAACCCGACGATGTCAACTAGACGTCGGGCGGGATCTTGAGTTTCGCTTCATCTTGTCTTGGGTTCTTTTTGTTTATTTTGGAAATTGTATTGGCCTTTGTTGGACTCTTACTTGGGATGTATCAAAAGTAGGTGGGCCTCGTGGATAGATTTTCAAAACTTTTGACCCACTTGACTCAGGGATCAACTATCCATAAGGCTACAAAACCCAATCCAGGATGCAATCCTTCATTCTCATCAACATATACAGCAATATAACCTATCTAGAAAATAGAAATCAGCAACTACATGCAACAAAATAATCTACAACAAGTAGAGAAGTAGATTATACCTTTGGAGCCCGGTAGTTCTCTAATGGAGGAGAAGATAATTAACTTGATTAAGAACTCTTCTTGAAGCAATTAGAGATCTCCAAGACCTTGTTGTCTTCCACGCTATGACCCTCTATCAGATTTCTTTTCTCAAGAAGATGGGTGGGATCTCCAAGAGAAAACCCTACTAGAAACTCCAAGCAAACTAGAAGAGAACTAGAAAAGAGAGAGAGAGAGGAAGAGAAGAGTTGTGCAACTCTTGCACTTAAGGAGTCTTGGGCGTGAATACTAGAGTGGGACGTCCAAGGGGTGTTTCTCCCTCATTTATAGCCCTCAAATCTCCTCTTAAGACTCTCTTACTAATTGCGTTAGAAATCACACTTCCACACAAATTAGTAGCTTACTATTACCACTATTAAAAGTCACACTTCAAATAGAAATAGTTACTTTCTAATTCCTTCCTTTTAGAGTTCCAGTAAGATTAGTAGCTTTCTAATATCTTGGGCTAGCGTGTGAACCACTAGGGATTCATTAGAAAGCTGGCTCTAAATGGGACTTGCGACCCCACATCTCATGTGCAATCCGAGCCCACAGTTAATTACAAATAACACCACTATATAAATGCAATTGCACTCCAGTCTTAGGAATAAATTACAATGAAGACCATAAACTTCTCAATTACCATAAGTAGGCCCCTCTATCATTATCCATGGATCAATTGGAATAAGTCTATCCCATCTAATCTTAGATATACATCTTATTATCCTTGAGCCCCAATTAATCACAGTGATCATCGATACCATCTAATTAACTCTTAATCGAGATGGGTGCGCACTTACTAATGACAAATCTATTAATTGGCACAACGGGATAATAGAGATAGATTTCATCTTGATCATTGGATGTTCCCACAGTCCTACTATCAAGTTCCCAAGACACCAAGGTGTTGACCTATAATTGGCCTCACTCATTGGTGACTAAAAGCAAATGAATAGACAGAAACTTGAGTTCAACAAAGTCTCAGGATTGAAAGCCTATTGTTAGGGAATTATGAGAGCAGGCCTTAAAATCGAGAAAATATTCATAAGGTGCTTCTCATGGTCCTTCAATACATCCAATGTACCAACACTGTGATCCAAAATCTTACATTCTGATGATTGAGACAAATCACACTATCTCTTAGTGATCAAAGTGCTACAACCTTATCAGATGAGATGCCCAGTCTCATCAATGGTTGTGAAGATATTTTTAAGAATAAGATTTTGTTGGAAGTAGGTGGGCCCTTCAGATAGGTTTCAAAAACTTTTGACCCACTTGATGCAGTGATCAATTATCTAGAAGGCAACAAGAACCCAATCCAGGATGCAATCCCTCAAACTCATAAATCATGTACAGCAAGATATACTATCTAGAAGATAGAAAACAGCACCTAAACATGCAACAACGAAACCTACAACATACAAGGGTGTAGATTATACCTTTGGAGCTTTGTAGTGCTCTAATGGAGAATTTGTGTTCTTTCTTTGATGATGAACACCTTTGCTAACCAAATTAGAATCTCCAACACCTTTTGATCTTCCACGCTATGACCCGTATTAGATCTCTTTTCTCAAGGAGATTGGTGGAAACTGCAAGAGAAAACCCAACTAGTAATTCCAAGGAACTAAAGGAGAAAAAGAAGAGAACTTAGAGAGGAAGAGAACTTGTGCAACACTTGCACAAAGGGGCTGGAAGTTCTCACACTAATATGGATGTCCAAGAGGGGTTTCTTCCTCTATTTGTAGTACTCCATTCCACCTCTTTTCCTATTTGAAATAGAAGTTTAACTCCCATTACAAAATAGTAACCTTCTCCCTTGCTAGTTGCCATAGAAGTCTCACTTCCACAACAATTAGTAGCTTTCTCCTTTCTAATTAAAATAAAAGTCCTACTTCCATTAATAATTAGTAACTTACTATTACTACTATTAGAAGTCTCACTTCAAATAGAAATAGTAACCTTCCTATTAGAGTTCAAGTAGAATTAATATCTATCTAATAATGTGGGCTAGCGTGGGGACCACTAGGGATTCCTTAGAAAGCTGGCTCCAACTAGGACACACTACCCCACATCTCATGTGCAATCCGGGCCCACAGTTAATTGCAAATAACTTCACTATATAAATGCAATTGCACTCCAGTCTTAGGAATATATTACAATGAAGACCCTAAACTTCCTCAGTACCACAAGTAGGCCCCTCCATCTATATCCATGGTTCAATTCGACCTGTCCACCAAAATAGATCCATATCTTATTATCCTTGAGCCCCAATTAATTATAATGATCATTTGGTACCGATCCAATTAACTCTTAATTGGAATGGGTGCGCACTTACCAATGATAAATCCATTAATTGGCATAAGGGGATATTAAAGATAGATTCCATCTTGACCATTGAATGTTCCCACAGCTCTACTACCACGTACCCAAATCACCGAGGTGTTGACCTACAATTGGCCTCACTCATTGGTGACTCAAAGCAAATGAATAGATAGAAACTTAAGTTCATTAATGTCTCAGGATTATGAGCCTATTGCTAGGGAATTATGAGAGCAGACCTTAAAGTAAAGACAGTGTATATAAGGTGCTTCTCATGGTCCTTCAATACATCCAATGTACCAGCACCATGATCCAGAATCTTACATTCCGATGATCGAGACAAATCACACTATCTCATAGTGATAAAAGTGCTGCAACCTTGTCAGATGAGATGCCCAATCTCATCACCAGTTGTGAAGATATTTAAGTATAAGATTTGTAATATATGTCTCCTGTATGTGGATCTCATCCATACACATGATTACATCTAGTATACTTGTGGACTCCGGTTCATCTCATGAACCATTATGTCATTCGTATTGGTTATGTGCAAGTATATAATTAAACACCATTCATCTCATGAAAGGAAAGCATGATTGTATTGATAAATAAAGAAATTAATCAATTTATTACATCATCTACTTGGTATTGAGACCATAAAACTAACAATCTCCCACTTGGGCTCAATGCCAGTCAGGATTGCATCTCATGCCCATCCCATCTACATGATGTTCAAAGACTTTGGTGGTCAAAGGCTTAGTAAAGGGATCTGCTAGATTGTCCGCAAAAGCTATCTTAGTGATTGCAATATCACCTCTCTGCACAATCTCTCTGACCAAGTGATACTTCCTCTATACATGCTTTTGGCTTTTATGGCTCCTGGGTTCCTTGGACTGAGCGACTGCCCCGCTGCTGTCACAGTAAACTGTGAGCGGCTGTGGTGGCAAAGGTACCACTCCAAGTTCCAAAAGGAATCTTTTGAGCCATACTGCTTCCTTAGCTGCTTCACAAGCCGCTACATATTCAGCCTCAGAAGTGGGATCAGCGGTACATTCCTGTTTAATACTCCTCCAGCTGATGGCTCCTCCGCCAAGCATAAACACATAACCAGAGGTGGATTTCCTGGAATCCTTATCTGACATAAAGTCAGAATCTGTGTATCCGACTGGAATCAGCTCATCACTACCGTAAGTCAACATTTAATCTCTAGTTCTTCTCAAGTACTTGAGGATAATTTTATAGCAGTCCAATGGTCAGGACCTGGGTTAGACTGATATCTGCTGACTAAGACCACTGCATGATAGATATCCGGTCTAGTACATAGCATAGCATATATGAGGCTACCAACAGCCGAAGCGTATGGAATTGCTCTCATTTGCTCCTTTTCCTTCGGGGTCTTGGGACCCTGAACCCATGGAAAGGTGCACTCCATGCCTGAAAGGTGTGATACCCTTCTTGGAGGGAGTACTGCATAGCAAACCGTACCAGTACCTTATCTATGTAAGCAGCTTGAGATAAGCCAATCATCCTATTTTTTCTGTCTCGATAGAGTTTGATCCTTAGGATGTAACTAGCTTCTCCCAAGTCCTTCATATCAAAAGTCTTTGCCAACCAAACTTTTACTGTTGACAACATTCCTATATCTTTCCCAAGGAGAAGGATGTCGTCGACGTATAAAATCAGAAAAACTATCATGTCACCTTCATTTTTCATGTACACACATGACTCATCCGGGTTTTGACTAAAACCAAATGATTTGATTGCCCGGTGTCAAAACGGATGTTCCAGCTTCGGGATGCCTGCTTCAGTCCATAAATGGACTTCTGCAACTTGCAAACTCTTTGCTTTTGGTAACTTGCTATAAAATCGTATGGCTGCATCATATAGATGTCTTCCTCAAGATGGTCGTTGAGAAATGCCGTCTTGACATCCATTTGCTAAATCTCGTAATCGAGATGAGCCGCTATGGATAAGAGTATCCAGATAGACATGAGCATGGCTACCGGCGAGAAGGTTTCTGATGGTCCCGGCTTTTCTCTTTTTCCAAAGCTGCCTCCGCCCCGGGGCTGACGGGGTATGGTGGAGGGAAAGAAAGGAAAAGCAGGCATCAGTTTTTTTTTTTGTACGGGTATGCCAGATTTTCTATTCTACTTGGAATTTAGAGTGGTGATCCAGAGATTCACCTTCACAAGTAGAAAAGGAAATCAACTTTTTTCCATCTTTCCATTGCACACATATTTTTAAAGAAAAGAGACAAGGTTTGTTTTTTGAATGCCGTGAGAGGCGGTTTTCTTTGTTTGCCGTGAAAGGCGATTTACAAATCTTATCAATAATGAAAGACAAGAGATGTGATTTTTTTTGTCTCTTTATAAAAAAAATACAATGCAACAGAAAAGAAAGAAAAGGAATCTAACTTCTCATGCGATTGTGGGGGACCCGTTCAGATCGACGGTCGCGAGTTATGTATGGACTCCGCCATCGTCCTTCAAATGAGAACTTTAATGCTTGATTTCTTGGCTTGGCTCCAACCTCAGATTTTTAGAGGATAAGGACCAAGGTAAGGTCCTATATCCGGTAAAAAGCCGAGTAGACGGGCTGAAAAGCAGCATCTAGCCATGTTGGATAGAAGGAGAGGTGGCCTTTGGGGGGGTGGCCTCCCAAGGGGCTTTGATCACCTTGTAGTGCTTGTTGTAGCAGAGTTTTCTTGAAGGAGCAGAGTTGTAGAGATTTCTCTGAGGATTTTTGAATGATTTTCTGGCGATTTTTCTGGATCTTTGAATGATTTTCTGGCGATTTTTCTCTGGATCTTTGAATGATTTTCTGACGATTTTTCTGGATCCGTTTCTCTTGGAATGGCCTCCTATTTATAGACATTTGGTAGCCATTTAGGAGAGTTTATGAGCATTTATGGTATTAATGCTCATGATGGGAGGAGTTACAAGTTTTTAATTACTTGTTTTGTAACTCCTTTTTCCTTGAATTTGATTGGCCGATGGAGAGTAGTGGGCATTTAATCGCCTTTAATCTCCATGATGACGGGAGTTTCATGATTTTAATGTCATGATTACTTGGACTTGTAACTCCCATTTGCTTGCTTCTGATTGGGCCGTTCAAAATAATGAGTTAATGACCGCATTAACTTGCCATAAACGGGTCATTTAACTTCATTAATTGATTGCCTGGGCGCTTGAAGAGTCGCGGGCCGTGCCGCGTCCTTTGGGATTCTTCTTGCGATGATCATCAATGGACCCACATACCATTTGATGTCGGATGGTGATCCAATGTCAAACATTGGTTGATGTCAGCGGGCCAGCAACATCTGTCCAGTCGATTTCACGATCGGGCGGGCAGAAAGGGTGCTTTCTTGGTTAGCCGTTTGACGATCTTGAGGCGTCCGATGATGATCTAATGATTCCAGTGATGGATCCGTGATGTTGATGAAGATCGACGGATATCATGCACAAAAAATCAGATTTTGGAAAAATCACAGGGGCCAATCAACTCGAAACGCGAAAAATACCCGAAAAATGGGGTTTTTGGGCGAGGTCCGGCGGCCCGGACCTCCATGGTCGCCGGCGACCATGGGGCCGGCGACCATGGGCCTTGGCCCATTTTTTTGGCCGCCTTTCGGTCGCTTTTTCTTCGCCGTTTTTCGTCCGTTTTTGCTTTTGTTTTCTCCTGCATCTTTCTTGGAATTTCCTCTCATTTATTGGCTGGATTTCCCTCAAGAAAACCTGACGAGAAGCCGTGCAAATCGGATCACAAAGTTTCCCATTTTCTGAAAAGCCGAAGACTTTGCTGTGGAGAACTGCCGATTTTTTTGTCAAGCGTCGAAACTAGGTCAAACGATGTCGGAATGACCTGAAATTCGACGTGTAGCTTCTTGAGCAGCAGACGAGACCAACCATAGGCTTTTGTTCAGGTTTTGAAGCCGTTTGGGGGCCCGCAAATGCTTGACTTGATTTCACTGCGAGGGAAATGCCGAGCTTTGACTTTCAGTCAAACGATGTCCGATTGACCTGAAATTTGATGGGTAGCTTCCTCATCAGTAGATAGGACCAACCATAGGCTTTCGTTTGAGTTTTGAAGCCATTTGGAGTCATGCAAACGCTTGCCTTTATTTCACCGCGAGGGAAATGTCGAGCTTTGACTTTTGGTCAAACGATGTCCGATTGACCTGAAATTCGACGTGTGACTCCCTCATCAGTAGATAAGACCAACCATAGGCTTTCGTTTGAGTTTTGAAGCCGTTTGGGGTCATGCAAACGCTTGCCTTGATTTCACCGCGAGGGAAATCCCGAGCTTTGACTTCAGGTCAAACGATGTCCGATTGACCTGAAACTTGACATGGAGCCTTTTGGAGGTATTTTGTAACCATCCGTAGGCTCTGATCGAAGATTTGAAGTCTTCGACACTGTCGCCGCCGGGAGCTGCTGCTCAGCTGTTGGAGAAGTGAAGTTAGGCCGAATGATGTCGGAATGGCCCGAAACTTCATGTGTACCTCTCTTTTGGTTGTTTTGAATGACCTTGCAGTTTTTGTTTGATTCTGACAAGATCTGATGCTTGAAGTAGCGCCTGCCTATTTTTGGTAAGATGCGGCTCCGTGTAGCTTTTGGTGTGAGGAGGCAAAGTGACATTTTTGGTGTCAACAAATGCCCCCTCGAGGTACAGCGACGATATGGTTTTTGCAGTCGATGTGCCTCGAAGAGAATTTTGAAGAAGAGCTTCTGACTTGACCAAGAGTCTTTGAGCTTTTTTTTTTTTTTTTTTTTTTTTAGTAACCTTTTGAGTTTCCAGGGGATTTTATGGTAGTGAGAGGGATCACGTACCATCTCAAGGCAAGATTTTGAGAATGACATTTGGATTTGGATTTGGTTTTGGTTTTTTGGTTTTGATTTTGACCTTGTGACCTAACAAGCTGTATGTGGCAGGTTAGGGGGTCAGGTTTTTTGTTTTGGTTTTGACCTTGTGACCTAACAGGCTGTATGTGGCAAGTTAGGGGGTCGGGTTTTGATTTTTGGTTTTGGTCTTATGACCTAACAAGCTGTATGTGGCGAGTTAGGGGACCATGGTTTGGTTTTTTGGTTCACTCTTTGGGACAATTTTGGGTCCATTGGAGTGGTTTGGGCTTTTGTGGAATGTCAATTTCAAGATTTTGGCTTAATTTGGTTCATGAGGTGGGATGGTTTGGATTTTTGGAAACTCATGAAGCTTGGATTTTTGTATGGTCCAATCAACTCAAAAGAGGCATGGGACCATTTTTTTTTGTATGCTCTTGGTAAGAGGAATTTGGACTAAAAGCCACTTTTAGTGCCTAGGTGGTCAAACCTGGCTCATATGGGCTAACCCATGGAACCTTAAGCTTTGAAGATGGCTTAGATCTCATATGGTGTCATTTTCATAAAGAATATCTAAAGATATCTCTTTTGGGTGGAGAATATCTAAAAATATCTTTACTTTGAGAGATTTTTTTCAAGTTTCCTTGATTTTGGGAGAGATTCTCTCAAAATATATTTCTTTGGGAGAGAATATCTATCATTCCCTTTCTTTTTGGAGAGAATTTCTCAAGGAATCTTTGTTTTGGGAGAGAATATCCCAAGTTTCCTTTTCTTTTGGGAAGGTTGCTAATTTTAAGCACTTACCTCCTTAGTTTTCTTCTCTTTCCTCTTTTGGTTTGCTTTCTTCTATAAAAGCAAGGGAGGTGGGATCTCTTGCTCCTATTGCTTTCTTTTTGCAAAAGTCTTCAAGAGTTGCTCTAAGATCAAGAATCCTCCTTCTTCAAGAGTCTTCAAGTTCTTCTTTCTTCTCCATCCATGGCTTCAAGTAAGTTTTTTTTTCTCTTTTTTTTTTTTTTGCAAGAAATTCCATGTAAAGAAAGTTTCATCATCATTTTTTTTTCTTTTTTTTTTGCACGTGTTGTTTTCCATTTTTTTTTTACACGCCCTTTTCTTTTCTTTTTTTTTCTTCTCTCTTTTTTTTTTACTGTTGTACGGACATGTCCGTACAGCCTGGGCCGTACGGCTTGTGGGCCAGCCCAGAAATTTTCTTTTCTCTTTTTTTTTCTCTTTCTTTTTAGGAAAGAAAACTTTCTTTTCCCCTCTTTTTGCTCTCCATGATAATGAGATTTATGCAATCCAAGATGCTCATGCATTCCCTTTTTTTTTTTATGCATCAAGATAGAAGGCTAGAATTTCTATGCTAAGCCAACATGAATTTTGACTTAGACAAAGTTTGATTTTGACCAAATTGGGTTGGAATTGGTCAAATTTTGTCAAGGTTTTCCTAGCATCTAGTGCATGATGATTTTCTTTTATGCATGATTTTTGGTAAATTGAATTGGGAGCATGATGATGATGCACACCTGGAAATCTTTTGCAAGGCACGAGATTTGAAGCTCGCAGCAATGTTGAGCTCTTTCTTTAGTCTTGCGGGGGTTTCAAGGAGCTTTTTGCAAGTTTTGGGATTTGAAGCTCGCAGCAATGTTGAGCTCTTTTCCGGTTCTTGCGGAAATTTGAGAAGACTGTCTTGATCTCACAGCAATGTTTGAGTTCACGTCTTCTTTGAGAATCCTTCATTGATCATGAGGTCGCGGCGATGTTGAGCTCATCTTCAGGCTTCCTTTCTTTTCGGGGTGATTCCCTTTTCTTCGGAATTGCCCCGGAGTCATGCCAAAATTTCGCTAGGATTTTTTTTTTAGCAAAATTCTGTCATTCTGTTGATTGATTTCTTTCTTTCAATCTTTGCAGGCAGTTCCTCCAAAACGAACAAGGGTAAGGAACCAGTTACCAATGCACCTCGTCGATCTGCCAAATCTTCCAATGCGGCCGTACAGCAGGCCTGGGAGAAGGTCCAGTATGTGGAGAGAAACTTGGAAGAGTGTGACTCGCTCAACCGAGATGAGATGAGACAGCGACTGATCGCTTTCAAGGATGAGGAGCTCTACAAGATTATGGTAAGCAATCGTCCTTGGGTCATGGACGATCAGAGCGTTATGCCCAAGCCTACTTTTTTCTTTGGTGATGCAGCCCCTGATGATTCGTCATACCAAAGGAGATGCTTTCAATTCTCTTACACAGCTGATGGTGAGGAGAGAACCATTTCTACCCGATCGCCTTTGGATCGTACTATTTCGATCATGAGTCTTTCTCCCACATGCTCTAAGAGAGAAGATCCTCCAAGCTGGGTGAAGAGGACCAATGTGGTCAAGACCGGGGTTTTTGTTGGCGGTCCTTCTGGTTATGCAGAGAAGTCGCCTGTCCGTCTAGACATGTTGATGCCGGCCAGCGGCTACCAAGGATCTGATCATCCATCGGTTGATTTGAGACCGGTGGGCCTTGGCATTTTCAGGGGTGATGGCAGCAATTGGGTAAAGCCATTTCGTCTTCGTGGCCGCTTCAGTGCAGACTCAGGCTGGGAGTCGTGGACTGATCACATCCTGCAGATCGGCGGTGCCATTCTGAAGGAGGCCGAGATTTTTGATGCGGTTCGCGCTTTTAGGCAAACCGCAGTTTTCTCTGATGAGGCTTTTATGGCCATGCTGGAGTCCTTCCTTCCACAAACCAACACCTTCATTGTTACGAATGGTGAGATTGGTTTTTCTTTGAAGGAGCTGAGTGCCATTACCGGGTTGCCCATCCTCGGCAAACTCTATGAGGAATTTATGCCGATCGACAGCGTCCTTGAGGAACAGTCCGAGGAGTTCAGGCTTTTGTACTTTCAGCTTGTCGCCTTCTATGATTTTTTGAAGGAGAAGGAGGGCTTGAAAGTCCGGTGCAGCAATTGGAAGAATTTTGGCTCTTTATCTCCCAACTTCTTTGGCAGTGGAGAATCTTCTGATAAGAATCTGGCTTCGAAGAAGATCTCCGTTATGCGAGAAAATCTGAAGGAATTCTTTGCAAGCACAAGCGCCATTTGTTCCGACATCGCGCTGCGAAGAGATCTCGCTATGTACCTCACTTACTGGCTAGGTGAGGCTGTCTTTGTTGGAGGAGATGGGACGCACATCAGGCCGCATTGTATTTTTCCGGCTTGTCAGATGGCGTTTGGAGAGCAGCTAGCTTTGGTGCCGGCTCTTTACTCCTATTTATGTACCGAACTTCAGGCTGCTGCTTTCTTGGTCCGGTTTGGGCTCCCCATGAACAGAGTATTTTCAGCCCATATTTTCTATTCGTGGTATGTGTACCACTGTCCTGGCTTTCACCGTTTAGGCGTTGCACAGGATGATGACCCTTTTATGATTCGGTTGGCTAGGGGAAAAGCCGTTTCCGATTCACTTCTGTCCACCCGCTTGAGAATCCGACGATTCAGGGATGTCGAGATTGGGCAATCTTCAGTAAAGCTTTCTCCAGATTTGCGGAAGAAGGCTTTTGATTTTGGTGTCTCCCGTGATTCCACCAGGGCAGGATCGGGAAGACACTATTCTTTGACCAACGCAGAGAAGAGGTGGCTTTTAAACATACGTGTTGGCACGATGGTGTACCGCAGACATCTTTTTGTTGACATCCAGCCGTATGTCCCTTCGCGTTTTGCGTTGTAGTTAGGCTTCTCTCAAGGCGTTGTTGGAGCGCCTTCGAGCATGGTGAAGCGTTTTGGAGGTTTGCAGGACGGGAGAAATGCATGGGCTTTCTATAGTGCGGAGGACACTACTGCCATGATTTCCTATCCTGAGTTGCCCACTTTCCGGACTACTGGCTTCACGAAGTGGTTCGTGGAGAGCTTTGCTGTGTACCGAGGGCTTTCCGAGAAGGAGCTGAATGTCAAGCAATCTCCTGGGAAGGGTCTTGGTAGATCAGATGGCGTCCGTCGAGAGGAAGTTTTGTTCTTCCTTTCTGGAGAGAAGCATAGGATAGGCTTTCTCGAGGAACAGGATGTCATCAGATCCGGGGCCGCACAAGAGATACCTGTTGAGGTCTTGAGACAGTTCGCGGAGGAGGAAGCCGAGATCGACACTTGGATGCAAGCAGAGCAAATGAAGGCTTCCATGGGGTCTACTGGTAGGAGCGGGCCATCCAGTGAGGAGCCAAGTGGAAGTCCTGACTTTGACAGTGAGGTAGGTACTTCAAGTAGACCGGCTCGTAGAAAAAAGGGGAGGAGAGGACAGCGTCGCATTGAGAGACGTCACGAAGACTCTCCTGATCTGGAAGTCCCTCCTACTATTGCTGAGGAGGTATCAGGAGATGCTGGTGAGCCTCCAAAGAAGAGGAGTCGTGAAGAAGAGACCGCCGATGTTGGTATGATTCTCCTTCTTTTCTATTTCCGCTTCTTTCCTTTTATGAGGGATTTTTTTTTTATCTGCTATTTTCTTTCTTTTGCAGAAGATGAAAACTTGGTGATGCCCGAGGTTCCTGTCGATGAGGCGGTGATGGATCCAGTTACGGCATCTGAAGAAGAATTGAGGGACTCTGGGGAGGACCCAGAATCTCCACCTGGTATGAGGATGATGATTTTTTTTTTTTTTTTTGAATTTGCTGACACATATTTTTGTTTTCTTGTCAGCTGACTTGCCAGAGGATTCCGACTTCGAGCCATCTATGGATATAGCTTTTGACGATGCCTCAGATGAGCAAATGGAGACAGAAAGTACTCCACCCATCACGGAAGAAGGTATTCCATAGTGATAATCTTGACATTGATTTTTTTTTTTTTTACAAGATCATATTCATACCTTTTCTTGTGTTTTTGTCAGCAGGTTGTGAAGCAACAGGAGAAGTTCCTTCGCCTTCCTCAGGGCCAGAGCAGGAGATGCCAGCAGCCGATCCAGAAGTAGGGGCTTCTTCTACCAGTCCCGTCACGGCAGAGGCGGGACTTTGTGGTGATATTGCTTCTTCAGTGGCTCCGCTTGGAAAGAGCCTTTTGATTTCTTCTCCACCACGGCCTGACGTGGGCAGTCAGCCAACAGAGCATGGTGAATCTCCATCCGGACCATCCCTTCAATATGCAAAGAAGGTGTTGAAGAGTGTGCTGAGCTCATGGGTTGAAACTCTCTCTTCTGGCCATTTGGAAGCTGGTTTTGGCATGGTCAAGCATGTACAGGACATCCTTGCTGACAGTGCAGAGGTCGGTCTGGACATTGCAAGTGCCAAGGCCTTTGTTGATGAAGTCATTGCTTTAGGCGACAAATGGACTGAGACCAAGAATTTCCCAAGCAGTGACTTTTTCAATGAGATGTTTTTGCAGCCATCCGGTAAGATCAAATCTGAAATGGATGAGATCTCACGGGCTCGGAAGCAATTCGTTCGGGAGAGGAACGTTACCGAGTTGGCTATCATCGAGCTAACACAGGACCTGCGCCGTCTTGATAGGGAGGTCACAGAAGCTAGGCAGCGCCTTGAGCAATTGCAAGAACAAAATGCTACCAAATGGACTGCCATTGTAGAAGCCCGTGCTAAAGAGGGAACTCTGATTCGCCAAGTTGAAGAAGCCAGTAGCAGCCTTCAGAGAAAGACTCAGGAGTATGAGCAGTGGCAAATTCTCTGGGAAGAGCTTCCTCGTGCTGAAGATGGGTCGCGGCGTTCTGCCGCGTTTTATGGCAAGATCTTGAAGAAGCGCGGTCTTGAAGCTTTGGAGGCTAATGCCAAGAGTCTGCTTGAGGAACTGGATCTTTGGTTGAAGACCAAGCTAGACTGAGCTCTTTATTACAAACTCTTTTCTTCTTTTCTCTCTTCTTCTTTTTTTGGGTACCTCTATGTAAAACATTTTTGGTACTCTGTGTACCTTTTACTTAAATTCTTTTTGATGAAAATAAGCAAAGGTTGGATGAGAATGTTTGTTTGAAAATTTTGATCAAAAGGTTGTCATTTTGTGAAAATCTTTTGTCAAAAGGGTTGTTTTAGGCATGAGAGCCTGATTTTATGGCAAAAAGCCTGGTTTTTTTATGGCTTAAAAAGCCGAATTTTGAGATGGCATGAAAGCCGAGTTTATGGCATGAAAGCCAAAATTTTCTTTTTGGCATGAGAGCCAAGTTTTTGGTGGCGTGGAAGCCAGTTTGGAGATGGCATGAAAGCTGAATTTGGATTTATGGCATGAGAGCCAAAATTTTGGATGCCGTGGAAGCCGAAATTTTGAGGTGGCATGAAAGCCGATTTTGGTGGCGTGAAAGCCAAATTTTAGGATGGCATGAAAGCCGATTTTTTTGGAGTGGCATGAAAGCCGTTTTTTTGTGGCGTAAAAGCCGATTTTTTTTTTTTTTAAAAAATGGCATGAAAGCCGAGTTTGAGATGGCATGGGAGCCAAAGATTTTTTGTGGCATGAAAGCCAAGATTTGGTTTGTGGCATGAGAGCCGGTTTTTTTTTTGGTGTAAGAACCAGATTTTGTTTTTGGCATGAAAGCCGAAATTTCTTTTTGGCATGAAAGCCAGATTTTTTGTTTTTGGCATGAAAGCCAGATTTTTTTTTTTTGAAAACCGAGTTTTGTTTTGTTGGCATGGAAGTCGAATTTTGATTTTTGGCATGCAAGCCGGATTTTTGATTTTTTGGCGTGAAAGCCGGATTTTTGGCATGGAAGCCGGGTTTTTTGGCGTGAAAGCCAAGTTTTTGGTTTTCAAAAATGCAAGTATCGACTAAAAGTCGCCTCCCTGCCAAATGGTATTGTAAGTATCGATGGAATGTCGCCTCCTTGCTCATTCAGTTACGAGTATCGATGGAATGTCGCCTCCTCGCGGATTTGGGTGCAAGTATCGACTAAGCGTCGCTTCTTTGCTGAATGGTATTGCAAGTATCGATGGAATATCGCCTCCTTGCTCATTCGGTTGCGAGTATCGATGGAATGTCGCCTCCTCGCGGATTTGGGTGCAAGTATCGACTAAGCGTCGCTTCTTTGCTGAATGGTATTGCAAGTATCGATGGAATATCGCCTCCTTGCTCATTCGGTTGCGAGTATCGATGGAATGTCGCCTCCTCGCGGATTTGGGTGCAAGTATCGACTAAGCGTCGCTTCCCTGCTTTTGTCTTCAAAAATTTTGTTTTGTGGGTATCGATGGAATGTCGCTTCCCCACGTTTTTGAATTTTGAAGTTTTTTCGAACCTTTGTTTTGTTTTTTGTTTGTTTTGAAATTTGGGTTGTGGATATCAACTGGAACGTTGCGTCTCCACGATTTTTGAAATTTTGGGGTTTTGGAAGTATCGAATGGGGTTCGCATCCTTCCGGTTTTGGGTTTTACAAGTATCGACTGAACGTCGCTTCCCTGCGGTTTTTGAAAAACCATTTTTTTTTTGTTTAAAGACACGAGGGTCGTAAATTTTGACTCAAAACCATTTTGGTGGTAAAAGTCGGGGTGGACTAGGGCTGAAATCCCTAGGTCCTTCTTTTGTTTCAAACCATGAATTTTGGTTTCAAGGATCGAAAATTTTGGTCAAGTTTGGGAAGAGGCTCCTAAACTTGAATTTTTGGATCTGCTTTTTTTTCTTTTTTTTTTTAACAATGAAACGATGAAAGAAACATTGTTTTGAGGGGTTTTTTTTTTAGAAATTTCAACAAGAGGATGAAAATTCCAAAAGGAGTGGGTTTGATGAGTAGATACCTAGGAATAGGCTTTGGCCGTGCAGGCGTCGCTCTGACCCGATGGAAGAAGCCTTCAAGGGTAGTACCGCTTCAAGAACTTTCCATTGATGGGCAGCATACATCTGTCACCCTCCATGTTTAGAAGAGCGTATGAGCCGTTGGAGAAGACTTTGTCGATGACGAAAGGTCCCTCCCATTTTGGTTCAAATTTGCCTTTGGATTTGTTGGCAAAAACCATTGGTCTTTTTACTGTAAGAACCAAGTCTCCCTTTTTGTAGGCGTTGCCTGACCTTCTTGTCAAAAGATCCTGCCATGCGTGCTTGGTAGAGTTCAATGCTTTGTAGAGCTTCGAGCCGTCTCTCATCGAGGTTATCCAGCTCTTGGAGTCTCAATTTGACATTACTTTCTTGCGTCATGTCATTTTGCAGAGATACCCTTAAGGAAGGAATTTGAACTTCCAAAGGGACAACAGCTTCGCATCCATAGACCAAGGAGAATGGTGTGCTATGGGTTGGTCCTCGAACGGTGGTTCGATAGGCCCACAAAGCTTCAGGCAGTTTGTCGCCCCAATCTCTTTTGTGACTAGAGACCATTTTCTTGAGGATTTTGCAGAGCGTTTTGTTGAAAGCCTCTGCTAGTCCATTCACTGCCGGATTGTACGGAGTTGAAGGACAACTTTGGATTTTGTATTTGTCGCAGAACCTGTAGAATCGGTGATCGCGGAACTGTGGTCCGTTATCATGGATGAATCTTTTAGGTATGCCGAAGCGACAAATGATGTTGGTGCGCAAGAACTGAAGGACTGATAAGGTCTTCATTTCACTAAGCGCGAATGCTTCTGACCACTTGGAGAAATAATCCGTAGCGGCGAAGATGAAGCGATGACCTTTGCTCGATGGAGGGGAGATAGGACCTATGATGTCCATACCCCAGGCTTCAAAAGGCTACGAGATTGCTGTAGGATGTAGCCATTCCGGAGGCATGTGGACATAATCTCCATGAATTTGGCATTATTGGCAGCGCTTAGCAAATTGCATTGCATCAGCCACCATGGTAGGCCAATAATAACCTAACCTTTTTATCTGATCGTAGAGCTTAGGGCCAGCCTGATGGGCTCCACAAAGACCAGCATGTACTTCTTTGAGTGTTTCCTCAGCCTCTTGTTGTGACAAGCAGCGTAGAAGCACTCCGTTGTAGGATTTTCTATACAGCATTTTTGAAGGAATATCCAAATGAAAATTTGGGGCTCGCCTTTGGATGCTTACCCGTTCTTTTGGATCTTCAGGTAGGATTCCGAACATTATGTAATCAATGAACGGATCCCTCCAGTCGCCGATCAGAGGTTTAAGGACGGAGATCCGACTTCCAACCACTTGGTGGCATTCAGCAACTGCTTGATGTGTGTTGAGAGGAGGGAGAATCCTTTTTTGACACACTGTAACTTGCATGTTTTCCCCTTCTTGGATTGCATAGACGCAGCAAGTCCAGCCAGGGCATCTGCACGAATGTTTTCACCTCTGAGGATATGGGTGATGTGACAGATGTCGAACTTTTGTCGAAGCGATTGTGCCTTGTTGTAGTAAGGCAACAGATCGGGCTTCCTGATTTCAAATTTCTGATTCATCTGGTTGACGATCAGTTGAGAGTCTCCAAAAGCTTCCAGCGTAGTGATGTCGGATTCAAAGGCGAGCTCTAATCCTACGATGAGGGCTTGGTACTCAGCTGCATTGTTTGAACATGGTTCCAGTAACGAGAATGCGTGTGGAATCATGTTTTTGTCGGGACTAACAAAGAGAATGCAAATTCCCGATATTTGATTTCCCTTTTCATTTGTCCTGGTTGCGCCATCGAAGTACATGTGCCAGGAAGCATTTGATAAGGAAGTCTCCACACTGAAGACCGATTCGTCTGGGAGATCATCCCTGAGTGGAGAATCTTTAGGCAATGGATGCTCCGCGAGGAAGTCTGCTAGAGCTTGGCCTTTGATTGCTTTTTGTGGTACATACCTAATGTCAAATTGTGACAGGAGGATGGACCATTTTGCCAGTCGGGCATTGAGAGAACCTGCTTTTGTGACAAGGACCTTTAGGAGGTTGATCCTCGAAATCAGGTACACTATGTTGGATAGCAGGTAGTGACGCAGTTTTTGTACAGCGAACATCACTGCCAAGCATTCTTTTTCGACTGGAGAGTAGCGATGCTCTGCACCTATCAACATGCGACTAAGGTAATATAGAGCAGCTTCTTTTCCCTCGTCATTCTTTTGTGCGAGTAGAGCGCCTAAAGAACAGTCAAGGGCTCTTGTGTACAAGAGGAATGGTTTTCCAGTTGTGGGGGCAGCCAACACTGGAGGTTTAGTCAGGTATGCCTTGATGTCCTGGAATGCGGCTTCACATTCAGCATCCCAGACAAAATCGACACCTTTCTTCATTAACCGAGAGAATGGACGGCACTTCCCTGATAGGTTGGAGATGAACCGTCGAATGTATGCCAATCTTCCTTGGAGCCCTTTTAATTGTCTTAGGGTTTTTGGAGATGGCATTTCTAGGATAGCCTTGACTTTGATGGGGTCAAGCTCTATGACAGCTTTCCGTACTACGAATCCGAGAAACTTACCCGATGAAACACCGAAGAAGCATTTGAGGGGATTCATTCGCAGTTTGTGTTTGCGAAGTCGGAAGAAGACTTCTCGAAGATCTTTGAGATGGTCTTCTTTTCTTTTGCTTTTGACGGCGAGGTCGTCGACATAACATTCAACCGTCTTGTGCTGCATATCTTGGAATATCTTCATCATAGCCCTCTGATATGTAGCGCCGGCATTCTTCAGACCGAATGGCATGACAGTGTAGCAATACACGCCAAACGGGGTCCGAAATGCTGTGTGTTTTTCATCTTCAGGATGCATCTTTATCTTATTGTAGCCAGAGAAGCCATCCATGAATGTCATTAGCTCGAACCCACAGGTGTTGTCGATCATCACCTCCGGTATAGGGAGCGGGAATTCATCTTTTGGGCATGCATTGTTCAGGTATCTATAATCAATGCAGATCCTGATTTGCCCATTTTTCTTTGTCACGGGGACGATGTTGGCCAACCATTCAGGATGCTGTTCCTCACGGATGAAGCCAACGCTTTTGAGTTTTTGAACTTCTTGTTCAATTTTGTCCATCACGTCAGGACGGAACCTTCTTTGGCCTTGTTTGACAGGCTTGATATCTTTTTGAAGATTGAGTTTGTGGACTGCTATTTTGGGGTCTAAGCCAGGCATCTCAGCGTAAGACCATGCAAAACAATCAACGAACTCATGAAGAAGCGCGATATACTCGGGTAACTCATCATCCTTTATATTCTTGCTTATGAATACAAGACGTGGGTTATCAGGTGTTCTCAAGTCTATCTTTTGAACAGAATCTTCAGTTGGAAGGTTTGAAGGTGGTTCCTCCACAATATTTTCGAAGGCTTCCAACCCAACAAAGCCTTCTGGAGTTCCAAAGGTATCTACAGACCACGGCTCAGCTTTTGTCCATGGGTCTTCTTGATTGGTACTTTTCTCAAGATTTGCTATGAGGTGGTCCCAATCACCTGTTGAAACTAGGTCGAAGTAGGGCACTTCCTCTGGAGACAGTGGTTCTTCTGGGTCAGAGAACCGTGTGTCTGTATTATCGGACAATTCTTCTTCATCATCAGAGGAATCGTACCAATTGGATAGACTTCCTGGATCCTTGACGGTCAACTCTTCAAAGAGATATCCAGGGAGATCAATGTCTTCATTAATATGAGATGTTGAGGCTTGGTCGACAAGATGACTTTGCGGCCTTTGTGTCAACTGTCTCAAGGAGGCGTCAGGATCATACCCTAGCCCATGTGAAGACTTTTCTATGTGGCGGTGGGGTTTCCAACCTTCCAGTTGACTTTTGGTCAAGGTTGGTTCCAATGGCGTGATAATACCACGACCATCTCCCAAACCGATTGGGTTCTGAGCGTCGTAGCCCATTTTCTTCATGATAGCTTGCGCCATTGGACTATACAGGGATAGTTGAGGCATACCTTCATTTTGGAAAGGTTCAAGTGAAGAATTTGATGAAGAAACTCCCGATTTATGGAAGAAGATTGGCTTTTCTTCTGCTGATGTTGCTGGAACAACGAAGGAAGCAGATGCCGGATCTTCTATGTCAACGGTTGTCTCCATCGGAGTGAGAGCGGGCTGAACTTGTTGATCATCAGCTTGGCTTGACGATGTATCGTCTTCTGGCTCTGAGTCCGAATCCGTGTTTTGCAAGATAGTCACGAAGGAGACAGCAAACTTGCCCCCAGCCTTTTGTTTTATCTTCTTTGCTTTGGTGGTGATCACCAGAGGCTTTGAAGACTTGAGGGAGACCATGAAGGGAGATTGATTATTCTCTTCGGTTTTGATAGAGGGTTTGTTTTCTTCCGTTGATTGCTGAGGAGCCTTGCCTTTGTCTTTCTGGAGATTTTCGGCAAAGGGTGTTGTTTCTTCCTCCCTTTCTTCTTTTTCATCATTGTACATCTGAGCATCTGTGAAATAGACTTCTTTGCCTTTGAAGGGCTTTTTGTCTGCAAACACTCGATGTATCAAGCCGTCACTGCCAACGAACTTGATGCACTGATGTAAAGTCGAAGGGACAACACCATTCTCGTGTATCCAGGGGCGTCCGAGAAGGATGTTGTAGCATGAAGGGGTCTTTATTGCATAGACAGTGACCTCGGAGATAAGATCATCGATTTGCAACTTGAACCTAATTTTGCCGATCGGCCTTTGAGCGCTGCCATCATATCCAAAGATGGACACAGACGTGTGGCTCAGCTTGCTAGGCGGAATGCCCAGTTCTTCGAGTGCCGAAGTGGAGATGAGGTTGAGTGCAGAACCTGGATCGATCTGGATTCTGCGTACTGGCACCTCTTTGATGTACCCGGTAAAGTACAGGGGTCGGTTGTGCTTTGTCTCACCTAGCAGGAGGTCTTCCTTGGTGAAGGCGATGGTTGCACTTGCTGCTTTTTGAACCAAGAGGCATTCGATGCAGGATCCCTCAGTTTTCTTCTTTTCTCCTTTTGAGGGAGTTTTTGATTTTTTGACCCTATAGTCCATTTCAATTTGTAGGACTTGTGGGGCATGTTTGTCGACATCCGCATCCAGCATTTGTAGTTCTGAAATGAGACTATCAAGAGTCTGTGGTGACATTCGTAATAAGTCTAGGATGTGCAGACGTGCAGGTATGTGTTTGAAGTGCTGAATCAAGTTGTACTTGAAAGCCTCCTTGGGGCCTGCATTTTCATTATTCTTGCCACTAGGGGCGTTTACAGCTTGTTTTCCCGAAGGATTTACATAAGATGCAGAAGGTTGGTTGTAGTTTTTGTGGTAATCCCGGCCAGAACGGGTACCTCTACCAACTTCAAGAGCTTCTGGAGAAGGGTCTTTGTTTAGAAGATACCCTCGAGATCGAGGGGTTGTTCTTTCTCATTTGCTGAAGATGTCTCTGTGTCAGCATTGCCATCTTCAGTAATTGTGTTGCATGGAGCATTTTCCGGGAGCAAGTCCTGAACAGCATCCAGCAACTTTCCTTCTTTATCGAATATTTTGTCGGTCCAGACATCACCGATGAGATCGGGCATTTGGGACCAATTGACCGGATTTTCTCTGAAGAAGATTTCACCGGTTGGAATTTCTTCATGGTGATCAGTCGGAAAAGGTTTGAGTTCCGATGTCACTGTTCCAGGAGACGAAGCCTGAGAAAGTGAGGAATTATCATCCTGAGCTATTGCATTGCAAGTAACTTTGACGGAAGATGCCTCCAAGATGAACTGTTGGGAATCAGATTCGTCCTCAGATGTAAGAGGATCATTGATCCAACAGCTTTCTTCATTTTTCGGGGTTACCGGAGGAGATTCCTGTAGATTTTCAGGAACTTCCGGTGCTGGGTTGTGACGAAGTTGATTGATGCGACCTTGTTCTTGCTCTATAGCAAGGTGCTGCAAGATCCTTGCGTATTCATCGAGATCAGGCACGGGAGCCAAATCTTCTTCTTCGTCTGCTCCTTGTGGTTCAACATGGTTGGGTTCCACTGGAGTATTTTCTTGGACAGCCTCTTGGTCTTCTTCATCATCAGACCAGGATCCTTGCGCCTGTAATGGGTTATACCAGATTACTGGGATAAGATGAGATTCAGGGATCCATTCCTCATCGGAGAGATATTCTCCTATTTCGAGGGATTCCTCCCACTCATCGATGTCACTGGCGGTGTCACTGGACTCGTATCCATCCATGGGGAATCCGACCACCGAGTTGCAAGAGTATGATGCCCCTTGCATAGTTTCATCTTTGAGGTGTGGTGGCATTAAATCACCAAGAGTGAATTTTCTTGCTGCCTTTGAAGCCTTAGGAGAGGACTCTTCTGTTGCCCCCAGTGAAGCGGTAGAGGAGGTTTCTGCCTTTTCAGCGACTTCTTGCTTTTTCGGAGCTTTCTCCTGCTGTTTGAGCTTGCAGAGTTGTCTCCTGGTTTGCCTTCACTGTCGAGCGGTTGGCTTTGTTTTGACGACCTCCCAATTTTCATCTTCTAGGATATCGGGGTGTACCCATATGGGTTGTCCGTCTGATGTTGGATATGGAACCAACTCTTGAGACGTTTGGGTCATCTTTATTACCTTGAAGGAAGTAATGATCTTCTCTTTTGGTGATTTTTGTTTTTGTCCACACGACACCATGTTGACGGAGGCAGACCCATAGTTCTTGTCGAAGGTAATGACTCCGTTTTTCCACATCTCATTTATCTTCTCTCTCACAACAAAGCATTGACTGAGAGGATGCGAGACCATCTGATGGTATGGACAGTACCGAGGATCGTTGGTTTTGCCAACATCTCCTGGTCTTTTGGGGTCAGGCAAGGTGAGTTTACCGTTTGCGAGAAGTGCCCCAAAGATTTCTTCAACATCTTCATCGAAAGGGTATTTCTTCTCTACTCGTTCTTTAAAGGCATCAGAGAGTTCAGGCTTTTTACCTGCAGCTTTGTTTTCAGCTTTCCTTGGCTGCTGAGGAGCTGACTTGGTTTGCACATTGAGAACCTCTTTTTTCTTTGGTTTTGAGGTTGCAATGGCAGTCGGCTCTTTCTTTGATGACTTCTGACTGTTGAGGTCTTTGATCATCGTTTCAGCTTCCATAGCTGCTTCCAGGAGTTCTCCCAGGTTCTTTGATTTGTTGCCGATGATCATGGAGCGGATTCTTGCTCTCATGTTGTTTCGGCAGATGTCGACCAGTGACGCTTGTGGCAGTACATCGGAGCATTTGTATGCCATTGCCTTCCACTTGTGAATGAAGTCATATGTTGACTCATTCTCTCCCTGTTTTAGGCTGCAGAGCTGAGCCATAGTAACAGGATGATCCTCACCTTTGAAGTGGGTTAGGAAGCGTGTCTCCAGCATGGCCCAATTTTGAATGGAGTCCTCCGGTAGAGTGGAGTACCAATCAAAGGCCGTACCTTTTAGGGTACTTGCAAAGAGGCGGATTTTGAGGGCATCTTGGTCCGCAATAGCTCTCGTCAGGATCTTCAAATGGATCACGTGCTGTCTGGCAGAACCCTTCCCCGTATATGTTTGGAGAGTAGTTTGCTTGAATTTTGTAGGGAACGGGACCGAGTCCATCCACAAGGGATATAGTGGCTTGATCCCATGCTCCTTTAGTGTATCCTCTTCTTTTGCTTTGGCGAGGATATCGTCAACGTCCTTTTTGGTAAGGGCGCGTGACTCACTGTTTTCCGCATTTTCCTTGTCGCCTTGATGGCTCGGAGGAGCTTCATTGTTTTGTAGACGCTGAAGATTGAGAATTAGGTTCTCTATTAGAGTCTCTATCCTTTGTTGCCCTTGCTCCAGCTGCTGGATGCGTGCGGTTACGTCATCATGCGGCGGAGGTTGCTCAGCATTTGTGACCAAGACGTTCATTCTTCGAGAGTCGAAAGAGGATACAGTCTTGGTGACTGAGCTGGAGCTCATCCTTTTAGATGAAGAGCTCGAAGAGTGGTCACTCCGATGTCCTTGGCTTGAAGGAGCGGGAGAGTTTTCTTTATGTCTTCGTGTCCGGGAGACGCTGCGAGTCACCGGACGCCTGACATGGATTTTTGTTGCTCACTTCTGGCGTTTTCTGGTTTTGCCAACCATATGAACAGCAACAACTTGGTCGGGTCTTTCTTTTTCGACCCATTTTTGGGAGACCTGAAGTGCAGAATCCTGGGTTCTTTGCTTCTCTAGTCTCTTTTGTCAATATGCCGTGCGGCAGCGCATACGACGAGCGATTTGAGCTTCGGTTACCTCTGACTGTGCTCTGGCAATGAAGGACGTAGTCCCTGGCGCGCAGCAGCCGAGCTTGTCTTCTTTGAAGACGGGCAGGGACAGGATCTGGACGCGGTCCTTTGCCTGTCGCAGCGAAGCTTTGAATTTGGCGAGTTCGGCTCCTGTTGAGAGGAAAGGTCGACTCGCAGGTGTGCAAGCCTTGGCAGGTTCTTACGGAGGCCTTACGATGCACGATTTGATTTTGGGCTTGTATGAGCAAGCCGGCTCGTGCTGAGTTGGTTTTGTTTGGCGGAGGGTAGGCTTCTCCTCTTTCAGGTAAGCAAGAGGGTAGAACCGGTTCTCCTTGAGAGGGGCCAGGTAGGCTGGCTTTGCAGATTTTTGTGACCTTCGCTGTTTGGGTGAAGGCCTTGGAGACCAAGTCTTTGAGCATACCTGGTTTCTTGCTGGTTGAGGCTTTGCAGGAGCGCTACGGGCCTCAGGGTTCTTGATGATCGCCCTTGGTATCACTGTAGTGATACGTTGAGGGGCGGTTCTCTGCTTCTTGGCAGGTGCGGTTTCTTCTGCGGGTAGTGGGAATGGTCCCAATGACCCGAAGACAATGGTCCGGGGAGTAGAGTTTGACCCGGTGTCTTCTGAGTTGCCGAGGGAAATGACTCTTCGGCAGCTGGCAGGGCGCTTGTAAGTGCGCTTGGTTTGCTTGTCTTGGAGCATGAGCTGGTACTTGTTCTCATCAAAGGTGATGGTTAATGAAGCTGCCATTGTTAGTTTTTTGAAAACTTCTGAAACAAGACCATATCCATTAGTAATCACAAGAATATAGTGATCATAAATGGAAAATACTATGGTTTCGCCTCTTCAAGTTGCCCGAGGGGACATGGCCCAGCACAAGCAACATGAGGAAGGCAGAAAAGCCATAGAGGGCACAATTGTTCTAAACGCAGGTAGGGTCAACTCAGAATGAGCGTCCCAGTGACTGCTAGAAGCAATTGTGAACCTTAATTCAAATTACCGAGAAGCAAAGCTCACTCAAGGTAAAATGATATAAGGTTGAGATACAAATGTGTCGGTTGCGAATACAGTAGACCCGAAAGGGCGTACTAGCACCGCTTGGCACAAATGTTGCAAATCGCATCCTTGGAAAGGACACGAGATGGGATTTTTGAAAGGTCAAGATTGGATTCATAGGAGAGAGCAAATGGTATTCCAATCCGAAAATGAGCTCAACATTTCTGCGAGCTCGAAAGTCCGAAAAGGAAGGAACCAGGATTTCTCAAATGTGAATCCAAAAGTGGCGGAAGTTTTTTTTTTTTTTGAAAGTGTCAAGATTGGACTTTATAGAAGAGAGCAAATGGTATTCCAATCCGAAAATGAGTTCAACATTTCTGCGATCTCGAAGTCCGAAAAGGAAGGAACCAGGATTTCTCAAATATGAATCCAAAAATGACAGAAGTTTTTTTTTTCTTTTTTTTTTTAGAGATTTTTTTTTTTTTTGAAGAATTTACATAGATTTCCAATTCGATCTTATGAAACCTCAGTGGATAGATCAGCCCCCAGGTAAGGGTAGGATTACTTAATGAACCCGTTTGGAAGACCCTTGCCTAGAACAGTCTAGCTGTCTCCACACTCTGGACAATGCTTTTCTTAGATCCACTTTGGTCAAAGAACGCAATTGGTGCAACCTTAGTGGTTTTTTTTTTTTTTTTTTTATGGATTCATAGAAGAGAGCGAATGGTGTTCCATTTCGAAAATGAGTTCAACATTTCTGCGATCTCGAAGTCCAAAAAGGAAGAAGCCAAAGTTTCTCAACTTAAACCCAAAAGAGGAAAATCTGAATTTTTTTTTTTTTTTTTTTAAATCAGATTTTTTTTTGATTTTTTTTTTTATGGATTCATAGAAGAGAGCGGATGGTGTTCCATTCCGAAAATGAGTTCAACATTTCTGCGATCTCGAAGTCCGAAAAGGAAGAAGCCAAAGTTTCTCAACTTAAACCCAAAAGAGGAAAATCTGAATTTTTTTTTTAAAATCAGATTTTTTTTTTGGATTTTTTTTTTTTTTGGATTCATAGAAAAGAGCGAATGGTGTTCCATTCCGAAAATGAGTTCAACATTTCTGCGATCTCGAAGTCCGAAAAGGAAGAAGCCAAAGTTTCTCAACTTAAACCCAAAAGAGGAAAATCTGGATTTTTTTTTTTTTAAATCAGATTTTTTTTTTGATTTTTTTTTATGGATTCATAGAAGAGAGCGAATGGTGTTCCATTCCGAAAATGAGTTCAACATTTCTGCGATCTCGAAGTCCGAAAAGGAAGAAGCCAAAGTTTCTCAACTTAAACCCAAAAGAGGAAAATCTGAAATTTTTTTCTAATCAGATTTTTTTTTGATTTTTTTTTTTTATGGATTCATAGAAGAGAGCGAATGGTGTTCCATTCCGAAAATGAGTTCAACATTTCTGCGATCTCGAAGTCCGAAAAGGAAGAAGCCAAAGTTTCTCAACTTAAACCCAAAAGAGGAAAATCTGAATTTTTTTTTTCTAAATCAGATTTTGTTTCTTTTTAAGAAAAAAAAATTTTAGAAACAAGAAAGACTGGAAATAAACTCAAAAGAAAAAATTTCCAAGAATCCCATCTCATGTGGTTTTTTTTTTTAGATTCAAGATCCAACATAGGCCACCAACTAAAAAGGAGCCAAAGAATCCAAGCATCGTGTTCTCAAATGAACAAGGTCCCACCGGGTGTGCCAGCTTGATGGTCCCGGCTTTTCTCTTTTTCCAAAGCTGCCTCCGCCCCGGGGCTGACGGGGTACGGTGGAGGGAAAGAAAGGAAAAGCGGGCATCAGTTTTTTTTTGTACGGGTATGCCAGATTTTCTATTCTACTTGGAATTTAGAGTGGTGATCCGGAGATTCACCTTCACAAGTAGAAAAGGAAATCAACTTTTTTCCATCTTTCCATTGCACACATATTTTTAAAGAAAAGAGACAAGGTTTGTTTTTTGAATGCCGTGAGAGGCGGTTTTCTTTGTTTGCCGTGAAAGGCGATTTACAAATCTTATCAATAATGAAAGACAAGAGATGTGATTTTTTTTGTCTCTTTATAAAAAAAATACAATGCAACAGAAAAGAAAGAAAAGGAATCTAACTTCTCATGCGATTGTGGGGGACCCGTTCAGATCGACGGTCGCGAGTTATGTATGGACTCCGCCATCGTCCTTCAAATGAGAACTTTAATGCTTGATTTCTTGGCTTGGCTCCAACCTCAGATTTTTAGAGGATAAGGACCAAGGTAAGGTCCTATATCCGGTAAAAAGCCGAGTAGACGGGCTGAAAAGCCGCATCTAGCCATGTTGGATAGAAGGAGAGGTGGCCTTTGGGGGGGGTGGCCCCCCAAGGGGCTTTGATCACCTTGTAGTGCTTGTTGTAGTAGAGTTTTCTTGAAGGAGCAGAGTTATAGAGATTTCTCCGAGGATTTTTGAATGATTTTCTGGCGATTTTTCTGGATCTTTGAATGATTTTCTGGCGATTTTTCTCTGGATCTTTGAATGATTTTCTGACGATTTTTCTGGATCCGTTTCTCTTGGAATGGCCTCCTATTTATAGACATTTGGTAGCCATTTAGGAGAGTTTATGAGCATTTATGGTATTAATGCTCATGATGGGAGGAGTTACAAGTTTTTAATTACTTATTTTGTAACTCCTTTTTCCTTGAATTTGATTGGCCGATGGAGAGTAGTGGGCGTTTAATCGCCTTTAATCTCCATGATGACGGGCGTTTCATGATTTTAATGTCATGATTACTTGGACTTGTAACTCCCATTTGCTTGCTTCTGATTGGGCCGTTCAAAATAATGAGTTAATGACCGCATTAACTTGCCATAAACGGGTCATTTAACTTCATTAATTGATTGCCTGGGCGCTTGAAGAGTCGCGGGCCGTGCCGCGTCCTTTGGGTTTCTTCTTGCGATGATCATCAATGGACCCACATACCATTTGATGTCGGATGGTGATCCAATGTCAAACATTGGTTGATGTCAGCGGGCCAGCAACATCTGTCCAGTCGATTTCACGATCGGGCGGGCAGAAAGGGTGCTTTCTTGGTTAGCCGTTTGACGATCTTGAGGTGTCCGATGATGATCTAATGATTCCAGTGATGGATCCGTGATGTTGATGAAGATCGACGGATATCATGCATAAAAAATCAGATTTTGGAAAAATCACAGGGGCCAATCAACTCGAAACGCGAAAAATACCCGAAAAACGGGGTTTTTGGGCGAGGTCTGGCGGCCCGGACCTCCATGGTCGCCGGCGACCATGGGCCTTGGCCCATTTTTTTGGCCGCCTTTCAGTCGCTTTTTCTTCGCCGTTTTTCGTCCGTTTTTGCTTTTGTTTTCTCCTGCATCTTTCTTGGAATTTCCTCTCATTTATTGGCTGGATTTCCCTCAAGAAAACCTGACGAGAAGCCGTGCAAATCGGATCACAAAGTTTCCCATTTTCTGAAAAGCCGAAGACTTTGCTGTGGAGAACTGCCGATTTTTTTGTCAAGCGTCGAAACTAGGTCAAACGATGTCGGAATGACCTGAAATTCGACGTGTAGCTTTTTGAGCAGTAGACGAGACCAACCATAGGCTTTTGTTCAGGTTTTGAAGCCGTTTGGGGGCCCGCAAATGCTTGACTTGATTTCACTGCGAGGGAAATGTCGAGCTTTGACTTTCAGTCAAACGATGTCCGATTGACCTGAAATTTGATGGGTAGCTTCCTCATCAGTAGATAGGACCAACCATAGGCTTTCGTTTGAGTTTTGAAGCCATTTGGAGTCATGCAAACGCTTGCCTTTATTTCACCGCGAGGGAAATGCCGAGCTTTGAGTTTTGGTCAAACGATGTCCGATTGCCCTGAAATTCGACGTGTGACTCCCGCATCAGTAGATAAGACCAACCATAGGCTTTCGTTTGAGTTTTGAAGCCGTTTGGGGTCATGCAAACGCTTGCCTTGATTTCACCGCGAGGGAAATCCCGAGCTTTGACTTCCGGTCAAACGATGTCCGATTGACCTGAAACTTGACATGGAGCCTTTTGGAGGTATTTTGTAACCATCCGTAGGCTCTGATCGAAGATTTGAAGTCTTCGACACTGTCGCCGCCGGGAGCTGCTGCTCAGCTGTTGGAGAAGTGAAGTTAGGCCGAATGATGTCGGAATGGCCCGAAACTTCATGTGTACCTCTCTTTTGGTTGTTTTGAATGACCTTGCAGTTTTTGTTTGATTCTGACAAGATCTGATGCTTGAAGTAGCGCCTGCCTATTTTTGGTAGGATGCGGCTCCGTGTAGCTTTTGGTGTGAAGAGGCAAAGTGACATTTTTGGTGTCAACAGTTTCCTCATAATCGATACCCATTTTCTGAGTATACCCTTTCGCAACAAGCCTGGCCTTAAAGGTCTCAACTCTTCCATCTGGTCCTCTTTTTCTGTTGTAGACCCACTTGCACCCAATAGGTTTGATATTGGCAGGCAAGTCCACAAGTGTCCAGACCTAATTAGAGTACATAGACTCCATCTCAGCTTTCATAGCATCTTGCCAATGTCCCGAATCTATGTCATTGATTGCTTCGTCATAGTTGCAGGGGTCCTATTCCAATTCTTCCGGGATTGCCTCGTAAGACTCCCAAGAACGAGAACCTATCAGGGGGCCTGATTATTCTCCCACTACGACGAGGCACTGGTGTAACTACTGGGTCTGGTAGGGGCGGTTCTTCCTCAAGTTCTATCATACTTGGATTTGGAATTGATTATTCTTGAATCTCTTCCAAGATCACATTTTCTAAAGATTTCCGGTCCATCATATAATCTTCCTCCAGAAAAACCGCATTGGTGCTTACTAGCTGTCGCGACCCCAGACCGGGTTACCGAGGTCCTAATCCGAGATCGGGACATTAATGAAGATGGTGGTGGTGTATGAATGGTTAAAAGGTAGAGTGTGTCAACAAGGTGCACACTGGGTTTTCAGGAGAAAAATGTTGCTCTCTGGAAAAGCAACCGCGACTATTCTGTTAGCTGGCGGTTAGCCGCCAGTCACCAGACGGCTAGCGGATAGGTGACCGCTGGAAACACCCACTGTGTTCAGATTTGAGCCATTTTTCCTCCTCAAAACCATTCTCCTCACTTCCATTTAGTCCTTGCAATAAAACTGAGCTAAAAGCTCCTCCAATGCAACTATCTACACTTCTCCACAACTCCAATATGGGTTCATTCCATCACTTCCTCCATCAACATCAAATCCAATACAAAGAAAGAAAGAAGGAAACCATTTCACCATAGAGTACATTTAGGACAAAACAAGAGGAAATTAAATGCCATGCACCAATACCCTTCTATGACATAAATGCACCATTAATACTCTATCATGAACATTTATTTCAAAGCAAAACAATAAATAGGCATGAATGGAAAGCACCAAAATCATTGAAAGCTTATAAAAATAAAATTATCCACTTGCCTTAGGTCTCTAATAAGCAAACCAAGCTCTAACAAGCCTTCCAAGTCAATGGTCCAAGCTACAAGGAAAAACCCCAAAAAATATAACCCTAAAAGAGTCAAAACATAGCATGGGAAGAAAGAAGCTTCAATAATAGGGATGGAGATTCCCTTAGGCTAGGAGAACACAAATCTAGAAGAAGGGAAGGATTACTTACTTGTAAGGTCCTCTAATGGCAAGAGTAAGCTCAATGAAGATCTTGGAATGGAGGGTTTTCTTCACAAATGGTATCAATAGAGAGCTATGGTGATGAGGAAGAAGATGATGACCTCCATTTTGATGTTGGTGCAAGATTAGTAGGAGATTGATATGGAGAGAGCAAGAAGAAGAAGAGAAAAGTGGCAAGAAACCCTAGGCTCTCTTTTGTGCTGGAAAAAGGGAATGAGGAAGATGGGTCTCCTTATATAAGCAATGGAAATGGGTCCCACTACTTAAGACATTCAAGGGCTGAAATCTTGGCTTTCGGGATCTCGGATGAATTCGACGAAGAAGGAAGAAATGATCGCCGAAATATCTAGTTTCCAAAAAGTATATGTTTCGTGGGTTTCGGGAATATCAAGCTTTGGGTACAGATTTTGTGTGCAATGACTGTTTTGCCCTCAAGGCTATGAAATCGGGTTTCGGGATCTCGAACGGGGGCGAGATCAACATGAAAGTTGTAGGGGTTAATTGTCGCGACCCCGGACCGGGAATCCCAATCCGGGATCGGGACTAATTGGTGTGTAATGATTAAAGAGGATTATCTACATCCACAATATACAACTTATTTAATTTCCCACAGGTGTCCGCGGTGAGGATATCACAACCTTGCATGAATATTTCTTTTTAGTGCGGAAGCGTGTAGCAAATCAAATAGTTAGACTATCTCTAGTCATGCAAGCATTAACATCAAATATCAAAACTGTATCAGAATGAGCAATGATCTATAGCATGTTTCCCAAAAGTTGTTAAAGTTAGACAAAATATCATTTAGTTACATTCCCCAAAATTAGAGGCCAACAAAGGCCAATATTACAAAATAATAACCCAAAAGAATGGTTAATAAGTTCTCCCCAAAATGTTACGCCTCTTGTAGCAACCCGATGTCTACATGACATCGTCAGCACGCCACTCAACTAGAGGTTGCGGCTCACCTACCGCCTCCTCCGGCTCCTCCTCAAGGAAACCGGCAATGGGACCTGAGTACCAAAGCAAAGGATCAGACACGACGGTCTGGCAAGAGAGTGAAAAGATACAACAACATATAATAGATGAAATATCTCGAAAAGCAAGGAAATCTGTTTAAGCAAGAACTCTCGCAAAATAGATAAATCATTTGCTAGAAAGCATGTAAACAAGATAAAACATATGAGGTAACCAAGGGATCGGGAACTCACAAGATGGCAATCACATAAAGCTAAGTCCTCTGTCACTAAAGTGACAACAGTATCACGGGACGTTGATCTCAGTCACACAAGGTGAGGAGATTCAACGCAATCATATATACAATATAAATATACGGGACGGGACCACGGTAGCGAACCGGGTATCGGGACGGGACCACGGTAATGACCGGGTATCGGGATCCAAACTGCAGCTGGCGGGACGGGAGAGGGATTTCCAAGTCGGTGGATCAAACCGACAAGGTATCCAAGCTTAGTGATGCCGACACATAGGTTAAATAACACATCGATACATATGCAAGTAAATCAAGTACAAGTAAATCAATGAACGGGCAAGAATATTCAAATGTATAACTTTCATTTCATATCAGGCAATACTCTTCGGGACAAGCCAATGTTACTAGTGTAACTATCAAGCTTTCGGGAAAACAGATCATGTAAAGTAAATCTTGGAAATGAAGAAATAAAATGAACTATTACATTACCGGGAAAATATTGATTTCAAGATCTATTTAAGTGAATAGGGGTCCCGTATGTCGATTATCGAAATGATTTGGTACTCCTTGAGTTTGAAGACATTCCGGGCTCCTTATGCACTTTTATGATTTTTAAAACTTAACATGAGCTTATGGTTAGAACTAGGTATCACCATGGAAAAATCAAGACTATAAACGGTCCATCCTAAGTATGACGTCAACCCAGAACCATCGAGCAACCTACCCAGTCACCGAAAGGAATAGAATTCGCGATACCCAAGGAAATAGACTTTGCATTTAGGTATGAAAAAGATATCGTGTCGTTCCATCCCGTTCAAGATTGAAATAGATTGAACTTCGATGCCTCCGAACCAACCGTGAAGAGCATCGGCTCAAGACGTCCTCACATATGGTCAAATGAGTCCAAGGAGGGTAGCCAAGGTCCACAAAAAAAAAAATCAAAACCCACTGGGTCCGATCGATCGGCCTTACAGTCCGAAATTTCTGTCCCAGTTATGAACAAGGTCCGATCGATCGGCCTTACAGTCCGATCGATCGGCTCAAAAAGCCTTACAGTTAAAGACAGACCGATCGATCGGACCTGGGCGTGTAGCAGGTCCGGGAACTTGATTTTTTTCCTTTTTGTTTCCTTCCCTTCCAACACATCAACAACCACATACAACTATAATCAAGATGACTTAAACACATGTTTCCAAGACATTAAATGAGGCTATCAAGATGCATTAAGATCATTTATTCCAACCATGAAAAATCAATAAAAGCAATCAATGAAAGCATGAAAATCCATAAATGCTTCACCAAACCATTTGAAACTTAAAAACAACCAATCATTCACTCGCCTCAAGTCCAAGCTAGCTGAAATCAAGCCTCTATTCACTTCTATTGCTCAAAGCCAAGCTACAATCAAAAACCCCAAAAACAAACCCTAAAATGGGTCAAACAATGAAATGACAAGGAAACCTTTCAATAATAAAGGTGGAGCTTCTCTAAGGCTATAGGAACACAAATCTAGAAGATGAAGAACAACACTTACTTGGATGACCTTGAAATGAAGAGAGCTATCTCAAAGGGAGTCTCAAAGTTGATGGATTCTTCTACAAAAGGTATCAAAGTGAAGCTTGCTAGATGAGGAAGAGGTTGGTGATCTCCATTTCGAGTTCGGTGCAAGATTAGTGTGGTTTGGATATGAAGAAGCAAGAAGGAAAAGAGAAACACAAGGAACCCTAGGTTCAGCTGGTTTGTGTTGGAGCAATGGAGAGTGAAATGAATGAAGGAGGTGGGTTCTCTTTTGTTAACAATTGAGAGGTTGGGTCCCACAACTTAAGGAACTAATTTGGCTAAAATCATCTCTCTCGGGTCCTCGGATGAATTCGACGAAGAAGGAAGAAATGATCGTCGAAATATCTAGTTTCCAAAAAGTATATGTTTCGCGGGTTTCGGGAATATCAAGTTTTGGGTACAGATTTGGTGTGAAATGATTGTTTTACCCTCAAGGCTATGAAATCGGGTTTCGGGATCTCAAACGGGGATGGGATCAACATGAAAGTTGTAGGGATCATCAAAACGAGTAAAACGGGATTAAAATCATGAATGTAAAAACCTCCGATAAATCCTCAAACATATGCAATGTCATGAAAGGGAACCCCCAAAGGGTCCCAATAACACAAAGCAAATCAAAATCCCCAAAACTATATCAAAAGCTATTCCAAACCCAACTTAGCCAAAAACACTAATCAAGCTTAGTACTAACACGCAACTTAATTAGCACTAATCGGGTTCACTCGGGTCGGGGTCTTACATTAATGATACAAGTAAAATGGGATTAAAACAATGAATGCAAAAACCTCCGATAAATCCTCAAGCGCATGCAAAGTCATAAAGAGGGAACCTGTAGCGACCCCGGACCGGGGATCCCCAATCCGGGATCGGGACTCATGATTGTGAAAGATGATTAGTGATGAGGATTACCTACATCCTCAAAATACAACTTATTTAATTTCCCACAGGTGTCCGCGGTGAGGATATCAAAACCTTGCATGAATATTTCTTTTTAGTGCGGAAGCGTGTAGCAAATCAAATAGTAAGACTATCTCTAGTCATGCAAGCATTAACATCAAATATCAAAACTGTATCAGAAAGAGCAATGATCTATAGCATGTTTCCCAATAGTTGTTAAAGTTAGACAAAATATCATTTAGTTACATTCCCCAAAATTAAAGGCCAACAAAGGCCAATATTACAAAATAATAACCCAAAGAATAGTTAACAAGTCCTCCCCAAAATGTTACGCCTCTTGGCAACCCGATGTCTACATGACATCGTCAGCACGCCACTCAACTAGAGGCTGCAGCTCACCTACCGCCTCCTCCGGCTCCTCCTCAAGGAAACCGGCAACGGGACCTAAGTACCAAAGCAAAGGATCAGACACGACAGTCTGGCAAGAGAGTGAGAAGATACGACAACATGTAATAGATGAAATATCTCGAAAAGCAAGGAAATCTGTTAAAGCAAGAACTCTCATAAAATATGTAAATCATTTGCTAGAAACATGTAAACAAGATAAAACATATGAGGTAACCAAGGAAATCGGGAATAACAAGGTGGCAATCACATAAAGCTAAGTCCTCTGTCACTAAAGTGACAACAGTATCACGGGATGTTGATCTCAGTCACACAAGGTGAGGAGAAGCAACGTAAACATATATACAATATAAATATACGGGAACGGGACCACGGTAGCGAACCGGGTATCGGGACGGGACCACGGTAATGACCGGGTATCGGGATCCAAACTGCAGCTGGCGGGACGGGAGAGGGATTTCCAAGTCGGTGGATCAAACCGACAAGGTATCCAAGCTTAGTGATGCCGACACATAGGTTAAATAACACATCGATACATATGCAAGTAAATCAAGTACAAGTAAATCAATGCACGGGCAAGAATATTCAATGTATCACTTTCATTTCATATCGGGCAATACTCTTCGGGACAAGTTCATGTTACTAGTGTAACCATCAAGCTTTCGGGAAAACAGGTCATGTAAGGTAAATCTTGGAAATGAAGGAATAAAACGAACTATTACAATTTCGGGAAATATTGATTTCCAGATCTATTTAAGTGAATAGGGGTCCCGTATGTCAATTATAGCCATTACTTGGTACTCCTTGAGTTTGATGACATTCCGGGCTCCTTATGCACTTTTACGACTTTTAAAAACTTGAATTGAGCTTATGGTTATAACTAGATATTATGATAGGAAAACAAGACTATAAACGGTCCATCCTAAGTAGGATGTCAACCCGGAACCATCGAGCAACCTACTCAGTCACCGAAAGGAATAGAATTCGCGATACCCAAGGAAATAGACTTTGCATTTAGGTATGAAGAGGGTATCGTGTCGTTCCATCCCGTTCAAGATTGAATCGATTGAACTTCGATGCATTCCGGACCAACCGTGAAGAGCATCGGCTCAAGACGCTCTCACATATGGTCAAGTGAGTCCAAGGAGGGTAGCCAAGGTCCACAAAAAAAAAATTTCAAAACTCACTGGACTCAAACTGAGTCCCCCGATCGATCGGTCGAAATTTCTGTACCAGAAATACGCAGGGTCCGATCGATCGGTCCAAAAAGCCTTACAGTTAAAAGTCAGACCGATCGATCGGCCTGTAGGTCCGATTGATCGGCACTGGGCGTGAAGCATGCCCGGGAACTTGATTTTTCTCCTTCTTGTTTCCTTTCCTTCCAATACCTCAACAACCACAATTAACTATGAACAAGGAGACTTAAACACATGATTCTAAGACATTAAATGAGGCTATCAAGATGTGTAAAGATCATTTATTTCAACCATGGAAAAATCAATGAAGAAATCAATGAAAGCATGAAAACCATAAATACTTCACCAAACCATTTCAAACTTAAAAACATCCAAACATTCACTTGCCTCAAGTCCAAGCTAGCCAAAACAAGCCTCAAATCACTTCAATAGCTCAAAGCCAAGCTACAATCAAAAAACCCCAAAAACAACCCTAAAATGGGTTACACAAAGAATGAAAATGAAAGAACTTCCAATAATGCAAATGTAGCTTCCCTAAGGCTAGAAGATCACTAATCTAGGAGATGAATAAGATCACTTACTTGCAAGGTCCCCTAATGGACAAGGTAAGCTCAAGGGAAGTCTCAAAGTTGATGGATTCTTCTAAAAATAGTATCAAGAGGAAGCTTGAGAGATGAGGAAGAGATTGGCAATCTCCATTTCTTGATTGATGAGCTCTTGGTGAGGCTTGGAGATGGAGAAGCAACAAGAAGAAGAGAAAAGCAATGAAAAAACCCTAGACTCAATAGTTGAGCTGGAACATGAAAAATGGAGAAGGAAGGGAAGGGTTCCTCTTTGTTAACACTTGGGTGGTTGGGTCCCACAACTTAAAGAAGCTATTTGGCTGAAATCATCTCTCTCGGGTCCTCGGATGAATTCGACGAAGAAGGAAGAAATGTTCGTCGAAATATCTAGTTTCCAAAAAGTGTATGTTTCGCGAGTTTCGAGAATATTAAGTTTTGGGTACAGATTTGGTGTGAAATGACTGTTTTACCCTCAAGGCTATGAAATCGGGTTTTGGGGCCTCGAATGGACACGGGATCAACATGAAAGTTGTAAGAATCCACAAGATGAATGCAACGGGCTAAAAACACAATTTAAAACACGTCGGGAAAATTTCACAAGAAAATGCAAAGCCGAAAAGGGAACCCCCAAAGGGCCCCACAAGCTATCAATCACTCCAAAAGGCCCAAAACTAGAATCAAGGCTATTCCAAACCCAACTAGACCAAAAACACTAATCAAGCTTAGCACTAAAACGCAACTTAATTAGCACTAAACGGGTTCACTCGGGTCGGGGTCTTACAGAACCCCCAAAGGGTCCCACTATCACAAAACAATCAAAATTCCCAAAAACTATATCAAAAGCTATTTCAACCCAACTTAGCCAAAAATCACTAATCAAGCCTAGAACTAACACACGGCTTAATTAGTACTAATCGGGTTCACTCGGGTCGGGGTCTTACACCAGCACTTTCTGCTCTCTGGGATTATAGAATAACCAACCTTTAGTTCCTTTAGGATATCCTACAAACGTGCATACTTCCGACTTCGTTTCCAACTTATCTGTCTTTACCTTTAGCACGTGTGCCGGACAACCCCAAATGTGTAAATGTTGTAGACTAGGCTTTCGCCCAGACCACAACTCCCGGAGAGTCTTAGGTACAGACTTAGATGGTACGAGGTTTAGTATGTACATCGCAGTATCCAAGGCGTATCCCCAAAAGGATATAGGTAATCCTGAGAAACTCAACATAGACCTAATCATATCTAAAAGAGTTTGGTTTCTTCTTGCCGCTACTCCATTCTGTTGAGGCATACCAAGAGCAGACAACTGGGGTAGAATCCCATTTTCTGATAAGTGTGCCGTAAAATCACTAGAGAGATATTCCCCTCCTCGATCTGATCGAAGAGTCTTGATAATTTTACCTAATTGTTTTTCCGATTCCGCTCGAAACTCTTTTAACTTTTCAAAAACCTCGGACTTGCGGTGCATAAGGTATATGTATCCATATCTTAAATAATCATCTGTGAAAGTGATGAAATATTCGTATCCTCCTCTGGCCCTAACATTAATGGGTCCACACACATCAGTATGCACTAATTCCAATAAATCTTTGGCCCTATTGCCCTTGGATGAAAAAGGCCTTTTGGTCATTTTGCCTTCCAGACGGGACTCACAGACAGGCATTGGTTCTACAACCAATGAAGGTAAGATACCATCTTTCACTAGCCTGTCAATCCTATTTAGGTTTATATGACCTAGCCTCAAGTGCCAAAGTTTTGTTGGATTAGATGAAGGTGACCTTCTCTTTAATGATGGCCTATTGATTATTCCGGTATCATGTATCTCATACATTGTGGGAGTTAACAGATAAAGCCCATTGGTTACCTTGCCAGAACATATAAAAGTACCATTCCTCTTTATGACAACTTCAGTACCAAAAGTAATAGAATAACTTTTATTCACCAAACTAGAAACTGAAATTAAATTCCGTCTTAAAGACGGTACATATAGAGTATTTGACAAAACCAACTTATTATCTTGAAAACATAAAGTAATAACTCCTACTGAGACCGCATTCGCCTTAGCATCAGATCCTAGGTTGACAATGATTTCGTCGTCACTGAGTTTCCCGGTTTCCCTGAACCCCTGCAACGAATTACATATGTGATTAGTTGCCCCGGAGTCCACACACCAAGATTCTGAAGTACCAGTTGCAAAACTAACTTCAGAAACAAGTGACTCAATCATATTTGAGGTCTTCTTCTTAGACAGATAATCTGGACAATTCATTTTCCAATGTTCTATCATACCACAATGGAAGCACTTTCCTTTTGTCCCCGGCCCCTTAGCTTTGCCAACACCACCATTAGGACCCTTTGGAACTGATTTCTTCTTGCCTTTCCGCCCTTTCCCTTTTAGTTTGGACTTGGCAAATGACTTTTCTGTCATCAAGGCAGTTGGCTTCTTCTTCATAATCCCTTCAGTCACCACCAGCTAGATAGAAAGCTCAGCTAGAGTCAAATTCATCTTATTCATATTATAGTTGACCTTGAAATTGTTGAATGACTCTGGTAGTGATTCAAGGATTATGTCAATCTGCAATTATGCATCAATCGCAGCCTCCAGTACATCTAACTCATTCAATGAGTCCATCATTTTCAACATGTGGTCCTGTACTGGTGTACCTTCAGCCATCTTGGTGCTAATAAGCACCCTCATAGCAGCCTGTCTAGCAGGCCTGCCCTGTTCCGCAAACATCTCCTTTAAGTTTGATATAATATCATATACAGTCTTAAAGGATTGATGTTGGTGTTACAAAACACTAGAGATGGATGCCTGTATATAACATCTGGCCATCTCATCGTCTTTGGCCCACTTGGTGTAAAGTTCCTTTTCTTCCTGTGATGCTTCCGGCACTGGCTCATCAAGGGGGGGTTTGGTAAGGACATATTTATATCCTGAAGTTGTCAGGACTATATCCAGGTTCCGTTTCCAGCCTACATAATTGGATCCCACCAACTTATTCTAGTTGAGGATGGTCGCAAGTGGATTGAAAGTATTTGAATTCATGCTTGAAATACTATAGCACATAACCATACAATAAATTTAATGAATTTAAATGACATTAGGGTTTAGTATTCTACCAAATTTAGTAGGACTCCTCATAACCACTAAATTCAGAATACATCGGAATCCCAATTCCTGGGGTATGCCTCCTTGGGGAGTGCGAATACCACCTAGATTGGTGTGGATTAAAGTTGGTCAAAATTAGGATTAAGACTAACTTTCCATGATCCCCTTCATTCATCTAGGTATCTCATACCAAATAATGAATAACTCCCGATTTACTTCGGTTTCTAAAATGAATGAGGCAAATCCTTGGGGATACTACATCATTATTTTAGTTAAGTGTGACCCACCAACTAGCATTGCATGACAACCGTTGCGAGTAGCTCCTCCTTAGGGAGTGGGCCCCCGCCCTGTCTCACCAACACTATCCATAGGAGATCCATATCTAGTAACCAGATAAGTAAAAGCCCTCCGTGGGGAACGGCCATTCTCAAGATGGCGCGAGGCTAATACTTTCATTACAACGGACTTATGGTGGAAAACCATGGGGATTTCTAAATATAAATGCCCCGCTCCCACTTAATATTTTAGAATTGAGGATTTCCTTGTAAGGTATTAGGGCCCACATGTATACATATGAACATCAAATCATCTCATGATATGATCAAATATTGGTTCCAAGTCAAGTTATTTTAAGGAAAGTCCAGTTTCTAAATTAGTGTTACATGTGTCCATCTCATGGGTCATCAACACTAATTAGAACTCTTTCCAAAATTAATTTGATTTGACCAATTTTAGTAACTTGCTATGTTTGGATCAGATTTGGAAACATTCTAAATTAAGCATTCATCCATAAATAGAAAGTGCTAAAATTAGAAACTAGTCATCTCCTCCACATGGCCCTAGCAGAATAGACTTCTTGGACTTCTAGACTTTCCAAAACTTTGGAATTCCTCAAACTCTTTGGACAACTCCAAAACTCTTTTGGTAATCTTCAAGCTCTTTAATTAGGAGTCCAACATCGCTTTCCTTCTTTGTCTCGGACATCGCCAGAATTTACAAATTTAGAAAAATTACATAAATTCCTATGCCTCAATTATGAGACTTACATGGTAATCTAAACATGGAAATAAAAGGGCTATAGGGAAATTCATCATGCCTTGCCCTTTCACGGGAAACCAAGGAAACCATGATGCCCTTTACACTTAGCCCTAAATAAACCAATAACCATAAATAGAAAGCAAAAGACTTGTGGGCCATATGGAGAGGACATGATCATCTGCAAGTTAGTATCTCATACAACCATACAAATCACAAAAACAGGCTGCCAAATAATGCTGGAAAAATAGGATGTAAGAGAAGACCTGAAACTGAAAAATCCAGTTTCTATAACATTCTGTGCAGGGTCCACGGTCCACCGACTTGCAAGTCACCCGGTCGACTGAGCACGGGCCAGGTCGACCGGACTGACAAAAACCTGCAACTTGGGTTTTTCTGTTTCGTGTCCATTCTTCACCAAATCACTTCTAAAGTGATCCAATAGCTTCCTACCATCCTTCCATCATTATTAAACCCTTTTGTGACTATCCAAATATGAATATACTATCAAACCAAGTAAATTCATCAAAACTGATCCTTACATAGCCCTTGCTTCATCTTCTTCACATCTCATGCAAAGATTAGAGCAAGCTTACTGATCTAACATGATTAGAGATGAGGTATGGCTCTGATACCAATTGTTGGAAGTAGGTGGGCCTTTCAGATAGGTTTCAAAAACTTTTGACCCACTTGATGCAGGGATCAATTATCTAGAAGGCAACAAGAACCCAATCCAGGATGAAATCCCTCAAACTCATAAATCATGTACAGCAAGATATACTATCTAGAAGATAGAAAACAACACCTAAACATGCAACAACGAAATCTACAACATACAAGGGTGTAGATTATACCTTTGGAGCTTTGTAGTGCTCTAATGGAGAATTTGAGTTCTTTTTTTGATGATTAACACCTTTGCTAACCAAATTAGAATCTCCAACACCTTTTGATCTTCCACGCTATGAACCGTATTAGATCTCTTTTCTCAAGGAGATTGGTGGAAACTTCAAGAGAAAACCCAACTAGTAACTCCAAGGAACTAGAGGAAAAAAGAGAAGAGAACTTAGAGAGGAAGAGAACTTGTGCAACACTTGCACAAAGGGGCTGGAAATTCTCACACTAATATGGACGTCCAAGAGGGGTTTATTCCTCTACTTGTAGTACTCCATTCCACCTCTTTTCCTATTTGAAATAGAAGTTTAACTCCCATTACAAAATAGTAACCTTCTCCCTTGCTAGTTGCCATAGAAGTCTCACTTCCACAACAATTAGTAGCTTTCTCCTTTCTAATTAAAATAAAAGTCCTACTTCCATTAATAATTAGTAACTTACTATTACCACTATTAGAAGTCTCACTTCAAATAGAAATAGTAACCTTCCTATTAGAGTTCAAGTAGAATTAATATCTATCTAATAATGTGGGCTAGCGTGGGGACCACTAGGGATTCCTTAGAAAGCTGGCTCCAACTAGGACACACTACCCCACATCTCATATGCAATCCGGGCCCACAGTTAATTGCAAATAACTTCACTATATAAATGCAATTGCACTCCAGTCTTAGGAATATATTACAATGAAGACCCTAAACTTCCTCAGTACCACAAGTAGGACCCTCCATCTGTATCCATGGATCAATTGGACCTGTCCACCAAAATAGATCCATATCTTATTATCCTTGAGCCCCAATTAATTATAATGATCATTTGGCACCGATCCAATTAACTCTTAACTGGAATGGGTGCGCACTTACCAATGATAAATCCATTAATTGGCACAAGGGGATATTAAAGATAGATTCCATCTTGACCATTGAATGTTCCCACAGCTCTACTATCACGTACCCAAATCACCGAGGTGTTGACCTACAATTGGCCTCACTCATTGGTGACTCAAAGCAAATGAATAGATAGAAACTTGAGTTCATTAATGTCTCAGGATTATGAGCCTATTGTTAGGGAATTATGAGAGCAGACCTTAAAGTAAAGACAGTGTATATAAGGTGCTTCTCATGGTCCTTCAATACATCCAATGTACCAGCACCATGATCCAGAATCTTACATTCCGATGATCGAGACAAATCACACTATCTCATAGTGATCAAAGTGTTGCAACCTTGTCTGATGAGATGCCCAATCTCATCACCAGTTGTGAAGATATTTAAGTATAAGATTTGTAATACATGTCTCCTGTATGTGGATATCATCCATACACTTGTATTACATCTAGTATACTTGTGGACTCCGGTTCATTTCATGAACCATATTGGTCTAGTAATAAATATCTCCCATATGTGGATCTCATCCATATACATATATTACATTTAATATACTAATGGGAGCCCGGTTCATCTCATGAACCATTATGTCATATGTATTGGTTATGTGAGTTAAGTAATAAAATATCATTCATCTCATAAAAGGAAAGCATGATTTCATTGATAAATAAAGAAATTAATCAATTTATTACATCAACTTACCGATTGAGTCCATACAATCTAACAATTATTACTCTTGCGCTTGAAAATATTATTCGTGCTTATCTTGATGTGATTTGCTACACGTTTCCGCCAACTTGATCGTGTGAGATAGATTCTATGTGTCTCGGAATCATCACCGTGGAACCTATGGGAAATTAAATTTCTAATCATATACGCATCACCTCCTACGTCGCGGGCCCAGCCCATCCTCGGTCCGGGGTTACTACACTAGCCCCTGTGGTTTTTCAAGAATCTGACTTTCGAGGCACAGAATCCGTCGATCTTTGTCAACATCACGGATCGGCTGTGAAAACATGGAATCGTCATTGATCGCTTCTAAATTGCCAATCGGCCGATTGATCACTATGAGATAGTGTGATCTGTCTCGATCATCAGAATGTAAGATTCTGGAGTGTGATCTGTCTCGATCATCAGAATGTAATATTCTGGATCACAGTGCTGGTACATTGGATGTATTGAAGGACCATGAGAAGCACCTTATGAAATACTGTCTCGATTTAAGGACTGCTCTCATAATTCCCTAGCAATAGGCTCTCAATCCTGAGCCATTAATGAACACAAGTTTCTATCTATTCATTTGCTTTGAGTCACCAATGAGTGAGGCCAACTGTATGTCAACACCTCGGTGTCTTGGGTACGTAGTAGTAGGACTGTGGGAACATGCAATGATCAAGATGGAATCTATCTACATTATCCCCTTGTGCCAATTAATGGATTTATCATTAGTAAGTGCGCACCCATCTCGATTAAGAGTTAATTGGATGGTACTGATGATCACTGTAATTAATTGGGGCTCAAGGATAATAAGATGTGGATCTAAGATTTGATGGGACAGATTTATTCCAATTGATCCATGGATAATGATAGAGGGGCTTACTTGTGGTAATTGGGAAGTTTAGGGTCTTCATTATAATTTATTCCTAAGACTGGAGTGCAATTGCATTTATATAGTGGTGTTATTTGCAATTAACTGTGGGCCCGGATTACACATGAGATGTGGGGTCGCGTGTCTCAGTTGGAGTCAGCTTTCTAAGGAATCCCTAGTGGTCCCCACGCTAGCCCAAGTATTAGAAAGATTCTATTCTTACTTAAACTCTAGAAGGAAGGAATTAGAAAGCTACTATTTCTATTTGAAGTGGGACTTCTAATAGTGGTAATAGTAAGCTACTAATTTGTGTGTAAGTGTGACTTCTAATACAAATTAGTAAGAGAGATAAGAGAGGAGACTTGAGGGATATTTAAAGGGGAATACACCCCTTGGACGTCCAGCCATAAGAGTGCGCGCCCAACCCTCTTTATTTGTGCAAGTGTTGCACAATTTTCTTCTCTTCTCTCTCTTCTAGTCGCCTTCTAGTTCCTTAGAGTTTCTAGTAGGGTTTTCTCTTGGAGATCCCACACATCTTCTTGAGAAAAGAAATCTAATAGAGGGTCATAGCGTGGAAGACAACAAGGTCTTGGAGATCTCTAATTGCTTCAAGAAGAGTTCTTGTTCTAGTTGGTTGTTTTCTCCTCGATTAGAGCACTACCGGGCTCCAAAGGTATAATCTGCTTCTCTACCTGTTGTAGATTATTTTGTTGCATGTAATTGCTGATTTCTATCTTCTAGATAGGTTATATTGCTGTACATGATTGATGAGAATGAAGGATTGCATCCTGGATTGGGTTATAGCCTTCTGAATAGTTGATCCCTGAGTCAAGTGGGTCAAAAAGTTTTGAAAACCTATCCACAAGGCCCACCTACTTCCAACAATTGGTATCAGAGTCATACCTCATCTCTAATCATGTTAGATCAGCGATCTAGATCTAATCTTTGCATGACATGCGAAGAGGATAGACCTAGGGCTATGTAAGGATCAGTTATGATTGGGTTTGTTTACTTTATGTTGTAAATTCATGTTTGGATAGTCACAAATGGGTTTAATTATGATGGAAGGATGGTAGGATGTCATTGAGAGCCTTCAAAAGTGTTTGGAGGTGTTTGGACTTGAATTGAAAAAACCTAGTTTTCTGCTTTCGCCAAGCGAGTCGACCTGGCCCCGCGCTCGGTCGATCGGGTAACTGTAGGGTTGGTCGACCGAGCCCTCTGGGCGGTCGACCGGGAACACGAGATCACAACCAGCTCGACCCCCGCCGAGGGACACCCCCGGACCCCCTCTACGAAGTGCATGTATTAAAAGGGTGGCTACTTTTGGCATCTTGTTTTTCCATTGTGGTTTGGTAACCTAGTTTTGTGAGATGCTTTGTTGTTTGAGATACTAACTTGCAGGTGATAATGTCCTCTCCATATGGCCCATAAGTCTTTCACTTTGTTTTTATGGTTATTGGTTTATTTGAGGCTAAGTGTAAAGGGCATCATGGTTTCCTTGGTTTCCTGTGAAAGGGAAAGGCATGGTGAATTTCCCTATAGCCCTTTTATTTCCATGTTTAGATTACCATGTAAGTCTCATAATTGAGGTATAGGAATTTGTGTAATTTTTCTAAATTTGTAAATTCTGGCGATGTCGGAGACGAAGAAGGAAAGTAAAGTTGGACTCCTAATCAAAGAGTTTGAAGATTACCAAAAGCCTTTTGGAGATGCCCAAAGAGTTTGAGGAATCCCAAAGTTTTGGAAAGTCTAGAAGTCCAAAAAGTCTATTCCGCTTGGGCCATGTGGAGGAGAGGACTAGTTTCTTATTTTAGCTTTTTCTATTTATGGATGAATGCTTAATTTAGAATGTTTCCATATCTGATCCAAACATAGCAAGTTACCAAAATTGGTCAAATCAAATTAATTTTTTGAAAGAGTTCTAATTAGAGTTGATGGGCCCATGAGATGGATCCATTGGTAACACTAATTTAAAAACTAGACTTTTCTTAAAATAACTTGACTTGGAACCAATCATTGGTCATATCATTAGATGATTTGATGTGTATATATGTGGGCCCATGTACCTTAAGGGAAATCCTCAATTCTAAAATATTAAGTGGGAGCGGGGCATTTATATTTAGAAATCTCTAAGGTTTTCCACCATAGGTCCATTGTAAGGAAAGTATTAGTCTTGCGCCATCTTGAGAATGGTCGTTCCCCACGGAGGGTTTTTACTTGTCTGGTTACTAGATATGGATCTCCTATGGATAGTGTTGGTGAGACGGGGGCTAGCAACGGTTGTCATGCAATGCTAGTTGGTGGGTCACACTTAACTAAAATAATGATGTAGTATCCCCAAGGATTTGCCTCATTTATTTTAGAAACCGAAGCTAATCGGGAGTCATTCATTATTTGGTATGAGATACCTAGATAATAATGAATGAAAGGGATCATGGAAAGTTAGTCTTAATCCTAATTTTGACCAACTTTGATCCGCACCAATCTAGGTGGTATTCGCACTCCCCAAGGAGGCATACCCCGAAGATTGGGATTCCGATGTATTCTGAATTTAGTGGTTATGAGGATTCCCACATAAATTTGGTAGAATACTAAACCCTAATGTCATTTAAATTCATTAATTGAATGTATGGTTATGTGCTATAGTTTTTCAAGCATGAATTCAAATACTTTCAATCCACTTGCGACCATCCTCAACCAGAATAAATTGGTGGGATCCAACTATGTAGACTGGAAACGGAACCTGGATATTGTCCTTACTACTTCAGGATATAAATATGTCCTTACCAAAACCCCCCTTGATGAGCCTGGCCCGGATGCACCGAAAGAAGAAAAGGAACTTTACACCCAATGGGCAAAGATGATGAGATGGCCAGATGTTACATTCTGGCATCCACGTCTAGTGTTTTGCAACACCAACATCAATCCTATAAGACTGCATACGATATTATATCGAACTTAAAGGAGATGTTTACGGAACATGACAGGCCTGCTAGATAGGCTGCTATGAGGGTGCTTATAAGCACCAAGATGGCTGAAGGCACACCAGTACAGGACCATATGTTGAAAATGATGGACTCATTGAATGAGTTAGATGTATTGGGGGTTGCGATTGATGCAGAATCGCAGATCGACATAATCCTTGAGTCACTACCAGAGTCATTCAACAATTTCAAGGTTAATTACAATATGAATAAGATGAATCTGACTCTGGCTGAGCTGTCTAGCCAGCTGGTGGTGGCTGAAGGGATTATGAAGAAGAAGTCAACTGCCCTAGTGACAGAAAAGTCAGATGCTAAGTCCAAGCCGAAAGGCAGAGGGCGGAAAGGCAAAAAGAAATTAGTTCCGAAAGTGAAAGATTATGCGTTTCAGATCTGAATGTAGGGACATCCATGGCTGATTTATGGAACGCCCAAAAGGATCTGAACTAGGCAGCGAAAAATAGCCATAAAAACGCATATAAACTCCATGAAATCATGATTAACATGTGTATAATGAAAGGAGATGAAAGAGGACTAATACCTTGATGATATGAAGGCCTCAAATCTCTGAAACTAAAGCTCCAAAGGTCTGATCTCAGCCTGCAGTCAGCAATGCAAGTTGCAGGAATTTTCTGCAGTGGCTTTTGCTTTGATCATCTCTTCTATTCCACAACCCAATCTGATTGGCTTTCATTGTGGGATCAAACTATGGATTCCTAGATGGGTTTTCTGAAATATAATTTGTGGAAAAAAAACCAGGACCTAATCTCCTCTCTTCAATGAATGAAGAAGAAGAGAACCATGGACGTGTGTCTCTTCAATTTCTTTTGGGCAGCCAATAGGGCTTCTTATTGTTGCACGCCTAGGGTTGTTATTCACTCCCTTTTGTTACACACCTAGGGTAGAGAGATCTATGTAAGATTTTTATATTCCTTTTTAGTTCTCTCTAATAGGAATGACCATCCCATAAATTAGCAATCAACTACCTTAGGGGTGCAACACTTCCTAATTATAGATACTAAAATTTAGTAAACTTTAATCATAGGATTTCTTACCCAATGAGGAATTCCACCTTCCAAGTAAAGATACCTAGTCAAAGTTGGAAACCTCACACAAGGGGCTCCCATTATGGCTGGCCCACAAGATAGATAAACGCACCATGGCCCAAAAGTAAATAATTAAGCTAAAGTTAAATTCATGTATGCCATCAAAGGCCTATTTGAATTTAAACTAAAAATTTTTTTTCCACAAAAATTAATTCAACCTCATTTCATCTAATTAAATTAGGAAACCATGCCAATATAGGAAAATGGCTAGAAGAGGGACCAAAAGACATATTTGCCCTTGGCTCCCAAAATGACCAAAATGTCCACGCTAACCCCATAGCAACATTTAAGATCATTTTAACCCTAACTTATTCCACTAAAGAGTTATGGTTGCACTCCAGGGACAAATATTAAATATGAAATAAGCTCGTCAGGTAATGACATTCGTCTTCGACCTACTAAGTGAAATGACCAAAATGCCCCTCTATGTAACATCCATAATCAAGTCAAGTCATCCGATGTACTATCAACCTTCTTGATTATATCTCAACCTTAGAACTTCGTATCCTTGACTTAATCATCATGCGGATATCATTCTCTTGGTCCAGGGAGCGACCCACAAGTTCAATATCCATATGGAACATCCATATACTAAGATCTTAGATTTTGATGATTAATCGGATAATTCTAAGGGGACGAATACTCCATCACAAGATGGCATAGATTCTATATTGCATCTGCAGGTCCCAACTAATCAAGCTCGAGTACCCAAAACACAGAGCTGTCGACCCATGAACAGGATCTCGCCCATAGTGAATTAAAGTACAAGAACTCGACTTCGTCAGTTCATCCACATATGCTCAAGATTAAGAGTACTGGTCACTCAGTAGCATAAGGTGACTTGATCTCTCTCAGTGATAGTGCTATTTTAGAGATCATACCTACAAATGGTCCTGTTCAATGCATGACACATGCACTAATGAGATAAATCCGGAAAAGCCTCCCGTGACTAAGGTAAGTCACCCTGAATATAGGAGAGCATCTCACTATAACTTATACCAAGATGAAGTGCCCAACTCCATCTCTCAGTTATGAACCAATTTATTATTTCAAGTGTCTATGACTCAGACCTATCTGTGTGTAGCCACTACACACCCAAGTCATTTACTAGAAACAATGGACCTTACACAAACATACATATATACATGCAGTAAGAGAAAAGAATAATTCTAATAAATAACCAGTAAATATCCAGTAACAGAGATGTGAATGCAGTCAGTGGGCTTTAGGGCATACACAAAACCTAACAAACTCCCACTAGCATTAAAGATCACTACTTCCTAACCTAACTCTCATAGACTCAACATGAGAACTGAACACTTTCTCAGTAAGAGTCTTAGTAAAAGGGTCAGCTAAGTTTTTGGCAGATGCAATCTGCTCCACCACTATTTCTCCTTCTTGGATGAACTCCCGAATCAAGTGGTACTTTCTCTTAATGTGTTTGCCTTTCATGTGATTCCTTGGCTCTTTGCTCTGTGCTACGGCACCGGTATTGTCACAGTACATGACAATCGGTTTCTGTTCGGTAGGAACAACTCCCAATTCCAATAGGAATTTTCTGAGCCATACAGCTTCCTTTCCTGCTTCCACTGCTGCCACATACTCTGCCTCCATGGTAGAATCAGCAGTACAATCTTGCTTGACACTTCTCCATGATATAGCTCCTCCTGACAGAGTAAAAACGTATCCTGAGGTAGAATTGTTGGAATCTCTATCAGACTGGAAATCAGAGTCTGTATACGCCAGAGGCGTCAGATCATCTGCTCGATAGGTTAGCATATAATCTTTCGTTCTCCGAAGGTACTTGAATATATGCTTAACAGCTGTCCAGTGCACAAGTCCAGGGTTTGACTGATATCTGCTAACCATGCCAACAGCAAAGCAAATATCGGGTCTCGTACATAACATTGCATACATGAGGCTTCCAACAGCGGATGCATATGGAACTCTCCTCATGTTTTCTATCTCCTCAGGTGTCTTAGGACATTGATCTCGAGATAGTGGTACTCCATGTCTAGAGGGTAATAAACCCTTCTTGGAGTCATGCATGTTAAACTTGACCAAAATCTTCTCAATATATGAAGATTGAGATAAGGCTAGTGTCTTATTTTTGCGATCTCGCAAAAGCTTGATCCCTAAAACATAGCTCGCCTCACCCAAATCCTTCATTTGAAATTGAGATGATAACCAAACCTTAGTGGATGACAACATACCTACATCATTTCCAATGAGCAATATGTCATCCACATACAGAACCAAAAATGCAACTGCGTTTCCATTTCCTTTCTTATACACACATGGTTCATCAACGTTTTGATCAAAGCTAAAAGATTTGACTGCCTGATTAAACTTGTTGTTCCATGCTCTAGATGCTTGCTTAAGTCCATAAATGGACTTTTTAAGCTTACAAACCATGTTATCTTGGCCACTGGCAATGAAACCCTCTGGTTGCATCATATAGATGCATTCGTTAAGACTTCCGTTAAGAAAAGTTGTCTTGACGTCCATCTGCCATATCTCGTAGTCATAATGACATGCGATGGCTAAGAGAATCCTTATGGACTTGAGCATGGCCACTGGCAAGAAGGTTTCCTCATAATCGATACCCTCTTTCTGAGTATATCCTTTCGCCACCAGTCTCGCTTTGAAGGTCTCAACCTTCCCATCCACTCCTCTCTTCCTCTTGTAGATCCACTTGCACCCTATGGGTTTAATTCCTTCAGGTGCATCTACAAGATCCCAGACCCGATTGGAATACAAAGAATCCAATTCAGACTTCATTGTTTGCTGCCACATGTCAGCATCCATATCCGTTACTGCTTCATCGTAACTAGCAGGATCCTCAACCAGGTCCTCGGAGTCTGTCTTAAAAGACACTCCTAGATATCTGTCTGGCTGTCTAGGAATTCTCCCACTACGACGAGGCTCCGGAGTGTTAAAAGGAATATCCTGTTCATCTACCGACTTAGGATCTGGTACAAGTGTTGCAGGAGATCCCAAAAGAATCTCCTCAAGTGTTTCTTTACAACTTAGCTCTTGGTGCATCATGCAATCATCCTCCAAGTACCTAGCATGAGTGCCGATAAGTACTTTCTGCTCCTTTGGATGATAAAAGATGCCACCTCTTGTTCCCTTAGGATACCCAATGAAATAGCACATTTCTGATCTTGGTTCCAGCTTAGTAGCTTTATCATTCAGTACATAGGCTGGACAACCCCAAATGTGGATATGTCTTAAACTGGGTTTTCGACCTGTCCATATTTCTTGCGGTATCCTAGGCACTGATTTAGAAGGGACTAGACTCAAAATGTATGCTGCTGCTTCTAGGGCATATCCCCAAAAAAATATGGGTAGGGTTGCATGACTCATCATGGACCTTACCATATCTAGAAGGGTACGATTTCTTCTCTCTGCTACACCATTTTGCTGGGGTGTACCCGGTGCAGTCAACTGAGACACAATCCCATGTTGTGTGAGGTACTCTTTGAACTCACCCAGGAGGTACTCACGATCTCGATCAGATCGAAGGGCTTTGATATGTTTACCTAATTGTAGCTCCGCCCCAGCCTTAAATTGCTTGAATTTATCAAAGGACTCAGACTTGCGTCGCATTAAGTACACATATCCATACCTAGAGTAATCATCAGTAAAGGTGATGAAATACTCATAACCTCCTCGAGCTGGTTTGCTCATAGGACCACACACATCAGTGTGAACCAATTCTAACAATTCCTTCGACCTCAGTCCCTTTGAAGAGAACGACCTTTTGGTCATCTTTCCTTTGAGACAAGATTCGTACTGAGGCAATGGTTCGAGATCTAATGAACTCAATGAAAGATAATGCATTACAGATCTGTAATCATATTACAGAGGACGTCCAGGGCTGATCTAGTTTTCAAAAACTGATACTAATCTGATTTTCCAGCCATGAATCATGCATAAAAAACTCCATGAAATCATAATCAACATGTGTACAATTAAAGGAGATACTAGAAGGCTCTTACCTTGATGATATGTAGACTTCAAATCTCTGAAATAAAGGATCCAAAAGGCTGAACTCAGACTGCAATCAGCAAACAAGTTGCTGGAATTTCCTGCAGTAGGATTGCCTTTGATCTTCTTCTCTATTTCACTTCCCAATCTGATTGGCTTTGATGGTGGGATCTCAAACTAGGTTTCTCCTTCTTGTTTCTCTTGATCTTATGTGAGAAAGACCAGACCTGATGTGCTTCTTCCTCAAGAAGAAAAACGTGGACCAGCCCAAGGTGAAATCTGATGTGCAATAAGGCAATGCAACTATGGACGTCCAAGAGACTATGTGGTTGTTTTCTCTTTCTCCAATGTATCCCACGCCCCAAGTAGTTTCTCCCCCCTTTTCTTAATATGTTGCACGCCCAATATGAAAAGGGATCAGCTATATATAATGCTGATTTCTTGGAGAGAAAGTATCTTGAAAGAACTAGGAAACCAAGGAGAAAAACTAGGAACTTTCCATAAAAAGAATAAGCAACCAGCCACATGGATGTCCACCCTTTCCCTTTCTAGTTTAGTTTCCAAAATTAATTAGAAAGCTACTAAACTTTAGGAACTTGCACAAAAAGAAATCCTTCCAAAACGGGACCTACACAAACTTGGGACCCAATTACTAGGGACCACATTGACTAGTCCACACACTATGGCCCATGCATCAAATAATTTATCTAGAGTTGTAATTCATGTATGCCAACATGGGCCTATTTGAATTTAAACTCAAAATTATTTCTCCACACATTTAAACAATTTAGGAAACCTCGCCAATATGGGAAAGTGACTAGAGAAGGGACCAAAAGACATATTTGCCCTTGGCTCCCAAAATGACCAAAATGTCCATGCTAAACCCATAGCAACATTAAGACCATTTTAACCTTAACTCATTCCACTAGAGAGTTATGGTTGCACTCTAGGGACAAATATTAAATTGCATATCAAGCTCATCATAAACTAACGCTTGTCTTTGACCTACCAAGTATAATGACCACAATGCCCCTCCATGTAACATCCATAATCAAGTAGGTTAACAGATGTACTATCTACCTTCTTAATTACATCTCAACCTTAGAACTTCATATCCTTGACCTAATCATCATCCGCATATCAGTCTCTTGATCCAGGGAGCGACCCACAAGTTCAATATCCATATGGAACATCCATATACTAAGATCTTAGATTCTGATGATTAATCGGATAATTCTAAGGGGACGATCATTCCATCACACGATGGCATAGATTCCATATTGCATTTGCACGTCCCAACTAATCAAGCCCAAGTACCCAAAACACAGAGCTGTTGACCCATGAACAGGATCTCACCCATAGTGAATTAAAGTACAAGAACTCGACTTCGTCAGTTCATCCACAAATGCTCAAGATTAAGAGCACTGGTCACTCAGTAGCAAGAGGTGATTTGATCTCTCTCTATGATAGTACTATTTTAGAGATCACACCTACAAGTGGTCCTGTTCAATGCATGACACATGCACTAATGAGATAAATCCGGAAAAGCCTCCCGTGACTTAGGTAAGTCACCCTGAATACAGGGGAGTATCTCATTATAACTTATACCAAGATGAAGTGCCCAACTCCATCTCTCAGTTATGAACAAGTTTATTGTTTCAAGTGTCCATGACTCAGACCTTACTGTGTGTAACCACTACACACCTAAGTCATTACTAGAAAATAATGGGCCTTACACAGCCATACATATACACAAGTATTAAGAGAAAGATGTCATTCCATTAAATAACCAATAAATATCCAGTAACAGAGATGTGAGTGCAGTCAGTGGGCTTTAGGGCATACACCAATCCCAACACTCAAGGGCCCATCCTCTACCAACCTCTGAATCCGTTTTAGGTTAATATGACCCAAACGCAAGTGCCAAAGATAAGTGTCATTGGTTGAAGATAGCTTCCTCTTAAGGGAAGTTAAGCTTTCTAGTTGTATATTATGCAGTGTGGGAGCAATAGGATATATATAAAATAAGTTGTTATGCATTCTACCGGAACATATAACGTTTCCATCTCTACTGATATCAACACCAAAATGGAACGAAACTGAATAATTAAATTCAATAAGACTGGAAACTGAAATTAAATTCTTCCTCATGTCCGGAACATAGAGAACATTATTTAAAACCAATATCCTATTGTTTAAGAAATGTAAAGTAGCATCTCCCACTGCATCTGCCCAAACTTTGGTTCCAGTTCCAACTCTGAGGGCTAACTCTCCTTTCTTAAGCTTCTGCATTATCTGAAACCCCTGCAATGAGTTGCAGATATGATTAGTGGCTCCAGAGTCTACTATCCATGAATCAGTAGAATCAACCACAAAACAGGTTTCAATGTAGTAGGAAAGAGATATACCTTTCTTAGCAGAGGCCAGGAACTTGGGACAATCTTTCTTCCAGTGACCTTTAAGGCCGCACTTGAAGCATTTCCCTTTGGGCTTCTCACCTGTACCCTTGTCCTTCTTCTTACCAGCATTGCCCTTTTTCTGTCCCTTTCCCTTATCCTGCTTCTTCTTGAATTTCTTCCCTTTCGGGTTCAATTTAGAGGAAGACTGGAAAAAGTGAGCTTGGCCTTTGGGCTTCATGATAGCCTCTGCCGCCTGGAGTTCTTTCATTAACTCTGGTAAACTCATGTCCATCTTGTTCATACTGAAATTGAGCTTGAACTGGTTGAAAGAGTCCGGCAGAGTTTCGAGAATCATATCAGTCTGACTCTCTGCATCAATCTCAGCCCCTAGGATCTCAGCCACATTGAAGCAATCCATCATCTTGAGCATATGCTCTCTGACGGGTGTTCCTTCGGCCATCCTAGTATTCATGATTGTCCTTATAGCAGCTTGCCTAGCTGGCCTGCTTTTCTCTGCGAACATCTCAGACAAGGACAACATGATGTCAGAAGCTGTGTCCATATGCTCGTGCTATGTTTGCAACACGTTGGACATGGAAGCAAGCATGTAGCATTTAGCTATGCTATTCGTTTTCTTCCATTTCTTTTCAGCCTCTTGCTGGTCATCTGTAGAATTATCATTAATCGCAGGACAGGGTTCCATCAAGACATACTTGTACTCTGCAGTAAGTACTATGTCAAGATTCCTTTTCCAGTCCACGTAGTTCGGACCAGTAAGTTTGTTCTCACGTAAAATACTCATCAACGGGCTAAAAGAACCCCTTGTCATCTCTCTGGATATATAACGGTTCATAATTAGATAGGCAGTATATATGTAACAGGTATATGGTGCTTGTAATAAAAGGAAAAACACGCACTGCTAACTATTTACATTATTAACCCTTATCATAATGTATCAGTGTCTCAACCTCCTCATAGACCCTCCATCGAAGGGATGGCCGAATCTATAGTCTCGTTGAGTAAAACCTCGCTTATTTGGATTATCACTATCTGGATTTAGCATATCCAGTGACAGTCCAATCACTGATTGGTTTGGCCTCATATGACAAATAACACTAACTCCTAGGGAGAGGTTATTACCGTCTTGTGTCAAGTGTGTTACGATCTCTTATGAAATTTCCCAGAATGTCTATGACTTGAGTTCTTCGAAGGGAAGTAACTTTAATCAACTCTTGGAGTGAACTTTAGTAAAAAGCTCCACCGAAGGGATGGCCGCTCCTACCAACACTTCATCGACATTCTATAGAAGTGATCTTTAGTAAAGAACTCCACCGTAGGGGTGGCCGCTCCCACTAACACCTCATTATGAATATTCACATGAGTTCACCTACTAACCCCTTGAAGTGATCTTTAGTAAAGAACTCCACCGAAGGGGTGGCCGTTCCCACTAACACTTCATTGAGATAGCATGAACCGAAAATGGAAGGCCGTGGGGTTTTTCCAAACCCCTCTCCCACTTGATTATTTATCACTAGGGTTTTAAAACACTTTTGACCTTAACATCGTTACTCAAATCCTGTTTGAATCTAGCAAACTTAGTTAACAATTTTCATGACTCAATTGCTTAAGTCATCTTAAAAATAAATAACCTTTGCTTTAAAACATATTGAGTAAAGATCCTGGGACCTGTGGGTTATGGGCCCACTAAGGTAACAACGTATTAGATTTTAGTTTGGCCTCTATTGGAAAACAAGGGTACCAAGAAAAACTAAACCCTAACCAATTTTAAATCTTAGACAAAGAAGGGTGCTGGTCTAAGTTCCATTTAAAAACAATCAGCCAAACAAATCTGATCTAATATAGAAAGAACCCAATTTTAAAAACCTAGTGGTGGCCATGTTACTAGGTGATAAACATAGCAATTATAGCAATTATATAAAAGCAATAAAAATAATGCAATCCTTGATGGCTCCCTGCTCTTAGGACTTCAAATCCTTATTGAACTAGGACATCAAAAATAGATCTCCTCTTGCACCAAGAAGCCTTGTCTCCTCTATCACCAAGGATCCCCTTTTACTTGCAACCATGCAATCTTTGAAGCTTTCTTCTCTTGCTTGATGATATAAAAATAAATTTACATACAAGCAAACCATGAAAAACAAAATCAAAAATTACATTGGAAGTCCCTATGCTTTTCAAGAAAGCTACATCAAATCTAGTTGGATAAATAAATTGAAATTACATTTTCCAATTAATAATAACACATCCAAATCCATACAACATTCATACGAACCATCAAGGATGCATATATGGCTGCATACAAAGAGGTTAGTGCATTCAAAATTCAGTATACAGTACTATACTGTATTCTGGAAAAATTCCAGCAACCTGGAAAAATTCTGCACGCCTATCATGCACTAAACAGTATTCTGAAAAAAAAATTCCAGCAATCTGGAACAATTCCTGCACACCTATCAAGCACTAAACAGTATTCTGAAAAAAAATCCCAGCAATCTGAAACAATTCCGGCACACCTATCATGCACTAAACAGTATACTGAAAGAAAAACAGCAACCTGGAAAAAATTCCTGCACACCTATCATGCACTAAACAGTATCTAAAAGGGTGCCACCATGCCCTTAATTAAGTTAGGATTAATATTAACACATCATGGGATCATGATTTCACATGGAAAGGCTCTGATACCACTGAGAGTTTATGCGATACAGATCTGAAACACTAATGTTATGGACGTCCATGGCTGATATAACTTGGGATCGTCTAAACCAGATCTGATCTCGGCAGCGCAAATCAGCCAAGAAAACCGCATAATAACTCCCTGAAATCATGATCAACATGTGTATAATGAAAGGAGATGAAAGAGGACTAATACCTTGATGATATGAAGGCCTCAAATCTCTGAAACTAAAGCTCCAAAGGTCTGATCTCAGCCTGCAGTCAGCAATGCAAGTTGCAGGAATTTTCTGCAGTGGCTTTTGCTTTGATCATCTCTTCTATTCCACAACCCAATCTGATTGGCTTTCATTGTGGGATCAAACTATGGATTCCTAGATGGGTTTTCTGAAATATAATTTGTGGAAAAAAAACCAGGACCTAATCTCCTCTCTTCAATGAATGAAGAAGAAGAGAACCATGGACGTGTGTCTCTTCAATTTCTTTTGGGCAGCCAATAGGGCTTCTTATTGTTGCACGCCTAGGGTTGTTATTCACTCCCTCTTGTTACACACCTAGGGTAGAGAGCTCTATGTAAAAAATTTATATTCCTTTTTAGTTCTCTCTAATAGGAATGACCATCCCATAAATTAGCAATCAACTACCTTAGGGGTGCAACACTTCCTAATTATAGATACTAAAATTTAGTAAACTTTAATCATAGGATTTCTTACCCAATGAGGAATTCCACCTTCCAAGTAAAGATACCTAGTCAAAGTTGGAAACCTCACACAAGGGGCTCCCATTATGGCTGGCCCACAAGATAGATAAACGCACCATGGCCCACAAGTAAATAATTAAGCTAGAGTTAAATTCATGTATGCCATCAAAGGCCTATTTGAATTTAAACTAAAAATTATTTTTCCACAAAAATTAATTCAACCTCATTTCATCTAATTAAATTAGGAAACCATGCCAATATAGGAAAATGGCTAGAAGAGGGACCAAAAGACATATTTGCCCTTGGCTCCCAAAATGACCAAAATGTCCATGCTAACCCCATAGCAACATTTAAGATCATTTTAACCCTAACTCATTCCACTAAAGAGTTATGGTTGCACTCGAGGGACAAATATTAAATATGAAATAAGCTCGTCAGGTAATGACATTCATCTTCGACCTACTAAGTGAAATGACCAAAATGCCCCTCTATGTAACATCCATAATCAAGTCAGGTTATCCGATGTACTATCTACCTTCTTGATTTTATCTCAACCTTAGAACTTCATATCCTTGACTTAATCATCATGCGGATATCATTCTCTTAGTCCAGGGAGCGACCCACAAGTTCAATATCCATATGGAACATCCATATACTAAGATCTTAGATTTTGATGATTAATCGGATAATTCTAAGGGGACGAATACTCCATCATAAGATGGCATAGATTCTATATTGCATCTTCACGTCCCAACTAATCAAGCTCGAGTACCCAAAACACAGAGCTGTCGACCCATGAACAGGATCTCACCCATAGTGAATTAAAGTACAAGAACTCGACTTCGTCAGTTCATCCACATATGCTCAAGATTAAGAGTACTGGTCACTCAGTAGCATAAGGTGACTTGATCTCTCTCAGTGATAGTACTATTTTAGAGATCATACCTACAAATGGTCATGTTCAATGCATGACACATGCACTAATGAGATAAATCCGGAAAAGCCTCCCGTGACTAAGGTAAGTCACCCTGAATATAAGAGAGCATCTCACTATAACTTATACCAAGATGAAGTGCCCAACTCCATCTCTCAGTTATGAACCAGTTTATTATTTCAAGTGTCTATGACTCAGACCTATCTGTGTGTAGCCACTACACACCCAAGTCATTTACTAGAAACAATGGACCTTACACAAACATACATATATACATGCAGTAAGAGAAAAGAATAATTCTAATAAATAACCAGTAAATATCCAGTAACAGAGATGTGAATGCAGTCAGTGGGCTTTAGGGCATACACAAAACCCAACAGAAAGGTCCTTGTCGCGACCCCGGAACGGAACCCCGGGCCCGCGACGGTTGTTGTTTTTGTTGTGTACATTGGAGATATACTTTCCCACAGGTTCCCGCGGTGAGGATTCCCAAAGACACGTGGAATCTGGCTCACAAGATCAAGTTTGCGGAAGCGTGTAGCAAAACACATCGAGATAAGCACCAATAAATACTTAGGTGCTATGACAAAATAATAACATGACATAGTATCAAAGGAAGAAGTTAAAATGGCATTCCCATCATAGTTCAAGTTATAAGACTAACACGAAAGTAAGTTAAGTTTTTGTTACAACCCATAAGAGGCCAACAAAGGCCAATTCACTTCTCAATTAATCAAAGGAAACCCCAAAACAGAATGATGATGAGACTCAAGAACCCACCCGACGTCTAGATGACATCGTCGGGCTGCCACTCTCTCACAGGGGTTGGCTTACAAGCCTCCTCCTGACGCTCCTCCTCAAAGGCAACGTCTCCTGCACCTGAGCACCAACAAACAAGGGTCAAACACAACGGTTTGGCAGGTAACCAATTTAGGCATGAGTACAAAATAGAAAAGGTTTAAGAAATCATATAAAGACCTTTTATTGAACTATAAGCAGTTACAAGACTAGGGTGCATTTAAAAATACGAGCAAAGGTAACATGCATACTTATAATATCATGAATAGTTATGTTCCACAAAAAGCCCATCCTTTCTCTATCATTTATATAATGAAAAGAGCAAGCACGCACGACAAGCACGATATACATAATATAATCACGACACGATTTCCCACAAAGATGGGAATTCCGGCCGCGGAACCGGACACGCACGATGTGTAATAAATACACGACCAGTCTGCAGACAGTCCACATGTTTAAGGACCCCCATGCAGTGGATCAAGCTGAAAGGGCAGTCCAAGCTCAGTGGTGTTCACTTAATTCATGAATGCACAAAACACGCGAAACACGGTAGAAACACATCGAGATAAAAAGGGGGAAATCACTTATCAAAACACGACGAACACGACTAACAAAAAGGCATAATAAATATGCATAACACGTTTAGGAAGTGATCCCCTTTTTCGTGAAACGATTCTTCAAAACAAGCTTATACTTGAAATCCAAAACTAGTACACGATGGTACCTATCGTACCAAAACGGAATTCAAACACAAAATCGGACAAGCATGTGTTAAGGCTACTAATTGACCTTTGTGTAATTGGGACCCCAAATGTCGGAATATACAAGAATTGGTGCCCCCGAAGTTGGATTGCATTTCGAAGTTCCATTTACACAATGTCAAGTCAAAACCCTTAACATAGTCTAGTTTTTCAACCTTCGAGAAAATACAGAAATGAAGTAATTCTTCTTCCTGAATCTGGCAGGTTCGCTCGAGCGGACCTTGTAAGGCAATGATAATAAGTGCGCTCGAACGGACAGCTCTCTGTCTTGCTCTAGATTATACAGAGGGCAGTTCGCTTGAGCGGACAATAGGGTCGCTCGAGCGGACAGCTCTCTGTCTGCGCTCGGACCAAACAGAGGCTTGGTCGTTCGAGCGGACCCAAGGGTCGCTCAAGCGGACAAGCTGCTGCCTGTGCTCGCTGAGTGCAGAAAATGCCTTTCTCTTGCACATCTTCCACTACATTTTTTTCCTCCTTCTCATCCATCAATCATATACAATCCCTTGAGCCTTCATGCTCACCAAGGGTTCATTTCCACCATTTCACACATCCAAATCCAATAAAAACATAATCATGAAGCTTGTAAACAAATTTATATGCACAATTCTTAAAACACAATGGAATCAAAATACACATGCACATTGAACCTATAAAGATTACTTGCCTTGCCCAATGCTAACAATCCTCTCAAGCACTTCACTCAAGCTATTCCAACACTACAAGAAAACCCAAGAGAAAACCACTCAAAACTCAATCAAAATGGAAACAAAGAACCCATTTTCACAAAAAGGGTTTTCAAATGAAAAACAAGATCTTTAAGAAACCAAAATGACTCAATGAAGAATATGGGTTGAAGCTCTTGCCTAGAAATGCCCAAACAAAAGGAATGAAGACAAATGGAGAGCTTTCCCAACTTTAGCTTTCAAGAAGAAGATATCAATAGGAAGCTTGAGATGAGAGGAAGAAGATGATGGTCTTGGAATCTTCTTTGGAGTCTTCTAGCTAGATCATGCAAGGTGAGGAAGATGGGAAGGAAAGAGGGGTTTTCCAGCCCTAGGTCAAAGAAATTGCAGAGATTTGGGGGAAATGAATGAAAAAAGAGGGAGATGGTGCTTAAGTGATGCTAATGGGCCCCAATTAGCTTGAACCTTGAAATGACTAAAACACGATCTTGTGGGCCTCGGATGACTTCGACGAAGAAGGATAAAACGATCCTCGAAATATCTAGTTTCCAAAAAGTATATTTTTGACATGGTTTTGAGATCTCGCAAATTGTGTCCAGATTTGTGCATAAAAGACAATTTTACCCTCTTTGGGCCAAAACATGGGTTTTTGGGCTTCAAACATGAATGGGCCTGAGACGAAAGTTGTAACACATAGAAAAATCATTCAAATGAAATCAAAATCACAATCATACGGAAACCAATACGATCCTCCCAAGCTTACACGTGCACTCAGGCCTTCCTGAGTGTGTCTGACTAATACTAAACCTTCTCAAAATTCCCAAAGCTATGTCCAAGACTAAACTAATTACTTCTAACCCAACGACAACTAAACTCATTTAGAACTAAACACATACTAATCGCACACTAATCGAATTGGTCTGGGTCGGGGTCTAACAGTCCTAAGGTGGAGAATGGTCCTAATGGTGGCGTGTCCAAAGCTAAGGGTTCAGGGTCAAAAGGAAAGTGTTTCCATTGTGGTAAGACAAGACATTGGAAAAGGAATTGTCCAGAATATCTGTCGAAGAAAAAGACCTCAGGTATGATTGAGTCACTTATTTCTGAAGTTAGTTTTGCAACTGGTACTTCAGAATCTTGGTGTATGGACTCCAGGGCAACTAATCACATATGTAATTTGTTGCAGGGGTTCAGGGAAACCAGGAGGTTCAGTGATAAAGAAATCATTGTCAACCTAGGATCTGATGCTAAGGCAGAGGCTGTTTCAGTGGGAGTTATTACATTATGTTTTTCAAATAATAAATTGGTTTTGTCAGACATGTTATATGTATTGTCTTTACGGTGGAATTTAATTTCAGTTTCTAGCTTGGTGAATAAAAGTTATTCCATTACTTTTGGTACTGAAGTTGTCATAAAGAGGAATGGTACTTTTATATGTTCTGGCAATGTAACCAATGGGCTTTATTTGTTAACTTCCATAATGTATGAGATACATGATACTGAAACAATTAATAGACCATCATTAAAGAGAGAGTCACCTTCATCTAATCCAACAAAACTTTGGCACTTGAGGCTAGGTCATATAAACCTAAACAGGATTGACAGGCTAGTAAAAGATGGTATCTTGCCTTCATTGGTAGTAGAACCAATGCCTGTCTGCGAGTCCTGTCTAGAAGGCAAAAATGACCAAAAGACCATTTTCATCTAAGGGCAATAGAGCCAAAGGTTTATTAGAATTAGTGCATACTGATGTGTGTGGACCCATTAATGTCAGGGCTAGAGGAGGATATGAGTATTTCATCACTTTCACAGATGATTACTCAAAATATGGATACATATACCTTATGCACCGCAAGGCCGAGGCTTTTGAAAAGTTCAAAGAGTTTTGAGCGGAAGCGGAAAAACAATTAGGTAAGAGTATCAAGACTCTTTGATCAGATCGAGAAGGGGAATATCACTCTGCTGATTTTATGGGATACTTATCAGAAAATGAGATTCTATCCCAGTTGTCTGCTCCTGGTATGCCTCAACAGAATGGAGTCGCAGAAAGAATGAACATGACTCTTTTAGATATGATTAGGTCTATGCTGAGTTTCTCAGGATTACCTATATCCTTTTGGGGATACGCCTTGTTTACTGCAATGTACATACTAAACCTCATACCATCTAAGTCTATACCTAAGACTCCCCGGGAGTTGTGGTCCTGGCGAAAGCCTAGTCTACAACATTTACACATTTGGGGTTGTCCGGTACACGTGCTAAAGGTTAAGACGGATAAGTTGGAAACGAAGTCGGAAGTGTGCAAGTTTGTAGGATATCCGAAAGGAACTAAAGGTTGGTTATTCTATAATCCCAGAAAGCAGAAAGTGCTGATGAGCACTAATGCGGTTTTTCTGGAGGAAGATTATATGATAGACCGAAAATCTTTAGAAAAGGAGATCTTGAAAGAAATTCAAGAGCAAACAATTCCAAATCCAAGTATGACCAAACTTGAGGAAGAACCGCCCTTACCACACCCAGTAGTTACACCAGTGCCTCGTCTTAGTGGAAGAATAGTCAGGCCCCCTGACAGGTTCCCGTTCTTGGGAAAGTCTTACGAGGCAATCCCGGAAGAACTGGAAGAGGATCCATGTAACTATGATGAAGCAATTAATGACATAGATTCGGGACGTTGGCAAGATGCCATGAAAGCTGAGATGGAGTCTATGTACTCTAATCAGGTCTGGACACTTGTGGAGTTGCCTGCCAATATCAAATTTATTGGGTGCAAGTGAGTCTACAAGAGAAACAGAGGACCAGATGGAAGAGTTGAGACCTTTAAAGGTCATGCTTGTTGCAAAAGGATATACTCAGAAAGAAGATTTCGATTATGAGGAAACCTTCTTGCCGGTAGCCATGCTCAAGTCCATCCGGATACTCTTATCCATTTAGGCTCATCTCAATTACGAGTTTTGGCTAATGGATGTCAAGACGGTGTTTCTCAACGGCCATCTTGAGGAAGACATCTACATGGTGCAGCCAGACGGTTTTGTAGCTACAAACCAAGAGCAAAGAGTTTGCAAGATGCAGAAGTCTATTTATTGACCGAAGCGGTCATCCCGAAGCTGGAACATCTGTTTTGAACAGGCAATCAAGTCATTTGATCGACGACATCCTTCTCCTAGAGAGTGATATAGGGATGTTGTCAACAGTGAAAGTTTGGTTGGCAAAGACTTTTGATATGAAGGACTTGAGAGAAGCCAACCACATCCTAGGGATCAAACTACATTGAGACCGGAAAAATAGAATGATTGGCTTATCCCAAGCTGCATACATAGATAAAGTATTGGTACGATTTGCTATGCAAGACTCCAATGAGGGTATTATACCTTTCAGGCATGGAGTGCACCTTTTCAAAGATCAGTGTCCTAAGACACCTGAGGAAAAGGAGCAGATAAGGTCGATACCATATGCTTTAGCTGTTGGTAGCCTCATGTATGCTATGCTATCTACTAGACCGGATATCTATCATGCAGTGGGCTTAGTCAGCAGATATCAGTTTAACCCAGGACCCGAACATTGGACTACTGTAAAGTGTATTCTCAAATACTTGAGAAGGACTAGAGATTACATGTTAATTTATAGCAGTGATGAACTGATTCTAGTCGGTTACACAGATTCTGACTTTATGTCAGATAAGTATTCCAAGAAATCAACTTCTGGGTATGTGTTTATGCTATAGTTGATTGAGAAGTAACTAAAGAAGCAGATTGGCTCAAAAGATTCCTCATGGAACTTGGAGTGGTACGTTTAGCAAGACAGCCGCTCACAATTTAATATGATAACAGCAGGGTAGTCGATAAGTCCAAGGAACCTAAGAGCCAAAAACATGTACAGAGGTAGTAACACATGGTCAGAGAGATTGTGCAGAGAGGTGATACTGCTATCACCTAGATAGACTCTGCAAACAATCTGGGAGATCCCTTTACTAAGCTTTTGACTACCAAAGTCTTTGAGCAATATGTAGATGGGATAGGCATGAGATACAACCTTGACTGGCATTGAGCCCAAGTGGGAGATTGTTAGATTGTATGGTCTCAATCCATCAGTTGATGTAATAAATTGATTAATTTCTTTATTTATCAATATAATCATGCTTTCCTTTCATGAGATGAATGATGATTTAATGCACATGACCAATACATATGACATAATGGTTCATGAGATGAATCGGGTCTCATTAGTATATTAGATGTGATATATGTATATGGATGAGATCCACATACAGGAGTATGTGTCACAAATCTTATACTTAAAATATCTTCACAACCAGTGCTGAGACTGGGCATCTCATCTGACAAGGTTACAGCACTTTAATCACTATGATATAGTGTGATCTGTCTCGATCATCAGAATGTAAGATTCTGGATCATAGTGTTGGTATATTGGATGTATTGAAGGACCATGAGAAGCACCTTATGAAATACTGTCTCGATTTAAAGACTGTTCTCATAATTCCCTAACAATAGGCTCTCAATCCTGAGACATTGATGAACTCAAGTTTCTGTCTATTCATTTGCTTTGAGTCACCAATGAGTGAGGCCAACTGTAGGTCAATACCTCGGTGTCTTGGGTACGTAGTAGTAGGATCGTGGAAACATGCAATGATCAAGATGGAATCTATCTACATTATCCCCTTGTGCCAATTAATGGATTTATCATTAGTAAGTGCGCACCCATCTCGATTAAGAGTTAATTGGATGATACTGATGATCATTGTAATTAATTGGGGCTCAAAGATAATAAGATGTGGATCTAAGATTTATTCCAATTGATCCATGGATAATGATAGAGGGGCCTACTTGTGGTAATTGAGAAGTTTAGGGTCTTCATTATAATTTATTCCTAAGACTGGAGTGCAATTGCATTTATATAGTGGTGTTATTTGCAATTAACTGTGGGCCCGGATTACACATGAGATGTGGGGTCGCGTGTCTCAGTTGGAGCCGGCTTTCTAAGGAATCCCTAGTGGTCCCCACGTTAGCCCAAGTATTAGAAAGATTCTATTCTTACTTAAACTCTAAAAGGAAAGAATTAGAAAGCTACTATTTCTATTTGAAGTGGGACTTCTAATAGTGGTAATAGTAAGCTACTAATTTGTGTGGAAGTGTGACTTCTAATACAAATTAGTAAGAGAGATAAGAGAGGAGACTTGAGGGATATTTAAAGGGGAATACACCCCTTGGACGTCCAGCCATAAGAGTGCACGCCCAACTGTCTTTATTTATGCAAGTGTTGCACAATTTTCTTCTCTTCTCTCTCTTCTAGTTGCCTTCTAGTTCCTTAGAGTTTCTAGTAGGGTTTTCTCTTGAAGATCCCACACATCTTGAGAAAAGAGATCTGATAGAGGGTCATAGTGTGGAAGACAACAAGGTCTTGGAGATCTCTAATTGCTTCAAGAAGAGTTCTTGTTCTAATTGGTTGTCTTCTCCTCGATTAGAGCACTACCGGGCTCCAAAGGTATAATCTGCTTCTCTACTTGTTGTAGATTATTTTGTTGCATGTAGTTGCTGATTTCTATCTTCTAGATAGGTTATATTGCTGTACATGATTGATGAGAATGATGGATTGCATCCTGAATTGGGTTATAGCCTTCTGGATAGTTGATCCCTGAGTCAAGTGGGTCAAAAAGTTTTGAAAACCTATCCACGAGGCCCACCTACTTCCAACACGAGAAAGTACACTTTCTGCCCGATCAATCAATAAATTGACATGACAGATGGTATCGGCTCACTGGTAGCAATCAATGCCTGAAGTTGATGGTCATCCGACATTGATCAGCATGAAGATCCATTGGCTATCATCGCAAAGAGAATTCCAAAAGACTCGGCACAGCCCGCGACTCTTCAATTGCCGGTGACCACTTAATGCAGTTAATGGCCCATTTTATGACAAGTTTATACGGTCATTAACTAATTAATTTGGACGGCCCAATCAGAAGCAAGGAAAAATGAGTTACAAGTCAGCCATAATCATAGCATTAAACCTCGTAACTCCTCCCATCATGGAGCTTAAAGGCAATTAAAAGCCCTTAATTCTCCATCGGCCAATCAGAAGCCAAGATAAAGGAGTTACAAAATAATGAATTATAACTCCTCCCATCATGTGACTTTAATGCATTAAAGGCTCATAAAACCTCCTCATGGCAACCAAAGGCCTATAAAAGGATGTCATTCCAAGAAGAAAGGATCCCGAAATCCAAATCTCGGAAAAATCAATAAAAAAAAATCTATACACGAGAAAACTCTGCAAAAGTTGCTACAACGACCTCTCCTCCCTTGAAGAAGTTTTGTAGTGACCGCAACTACAAGGTAACCGAAGTCCCTTAGGGGGTCAAACCACCCCCCCCGCCCCCCCCAAAAGGCCTTCTCCTTCCGTCTCCATGGTTAGATGTGGCTTTTCAGCCCGTCTACTTAGTTTTTTTATTGGATATAAGACTTCCTCTTGGTCCTTATCCTCTAAAAATCTGATGTTTAAGCCAAGCCAAGCAAAATCAAGAGCATCATCTGTTCTCATCTGAAGGATGATGGCGAAGTCCACACACGGCTTGTGACTGTCAATCTGAATGAGTCCCCACAATCTCCTGAGAAGTAAGATTTCATGTTCTTGCTTTTCATTGTAGTTTGTAGTTTTTGAAAGAGACATTAAAAAAAAGTCACAACTCTTGTCTTTCGTTATTGATAAGAATTGTAAAACGCATTTCACGGCAAACATCGCATTTCACGGCATTCAAAACAAACCATGTCTCTTTTCTTAAATATATGTGCAATGGAAAACTATAAAAAAGTTGATTTCCTTTTCTACTTGCGAAGGTGTACAAAAAATGTTGATGTTCACTTTGTCTTTGGTCATGAAAGGGTTGAACTCCACGGACTCTCACGTCTGCTGACCCCGGTAGTCCCGCGAGCGAAAAAGTAAGACCATCAAGCCTTGACAGTATGGTGGAAGAGAGAAGAGAAGAATGAGAAGAAATAAGGATATGGGCCCTAATATGGTTTGCGGACAGGGTCATTGCCGACCATTTAGTGTAAATAAGGTCGGCATCGACGATGTGCCAAATAAGTTAAAAAAAATTAAAATTGGCCCCACTTGCTCTAATTGGTGCCCCACTTGCTGAAGTGTTTGATCTCGTAACACGAATGCATAAAGTGATTTTTCCAGTTAAATCTTTTTTAAATAAAAAATAAAAAAATGAGAAATTAAAATTGATTTTGGAATTAGATTTTTATCCCACCATCGACCCGGTTTGGTTCCAACTGTTATTTAGAATGGGTCCAAGTCCGAGTCCGAGTCCGAGTCAACCCCGACCGATCCAGCTCACCCACATTAATTTCGGGCCGGAATTGAGAAAACTCTTCATAAGGTCCACGTTGCACTTGAGACAGAGGAAGGCGAGCTGAGAGAAAAATGTTGGGGAAGAGTCTGGGCTCTCTTTTGGCAACAAGGACAAGAAGAAGATCATCGTCTTTGTTGTCATCTTTTTCACCGCATTCCTTCTCCAATCGTGCCACTGGTGTTTCAGGAGAAGATGTTCTCTTCACAAGCCCTTTTCCATCTAAGACGGCTGATCCCTCTCTCCTTCAGCCCGGAGTCGTCGTTTATGATGGAGTCTGCCATCTCTGCCACCAAGGTATTTGAACAATCCCTCTTGATTACCAGTTGTTCTTCCACTGATTTCTTGTTTTTCCTCTTGTTTACTAAAACCCCAAACATATATTTGCCTTTTTGTGGTGGTTGGGATACTAATGCTCTTCTGGGGTTCTATTGATAACGCTAGAAGATTGAGATTTTTCTTGGGATTTGGATTTCTGTATGTTCTTAACCCAAAAGGTTCTTTTGGGTTTCATTTAAATTATAAAATCCTGATAAATTGATATGGGTTCGTTCTTTTTGCGAAAATATTTCATCTTAGAAAGTACACAACAAGCCAGATAAGTGTGTGATCACTCAATCTTATGAATCTGAAAATGCTATAGGGGGCCTTTGGATGGGGTGAAAATGCTTGTTGGAATTTGATTTTCTCTTTATTCTTGACCCAAAAGGCTCTTCTGGGTTTCATTTATATTACGAAATCTCGATAAATTGATATAATTGTCTGATGGGTTCGTTCATTTTGTGAAGAATATTTGATATTAGAAGAAACAGAACAACCCAGATATTTGTCTGATCGCTCAACCTTGTAAATCTGGAAATGCTTTACCCCCTTTGGATGGGGAGAAAATGCTCGTTCGGATACCCACTAGGTGAAAATTGTGTGGGGATAATTTCACAATACCAAAACCATGCTCAGCTCCGGTAAGAGTACCAGTTCGGCACCTCGACTCAACCCATCTCGCCCTAACGATAGTAGGCGAAATTAGGGTTCTGGAGTTAGAATCGCGAACGGAACCCCATTCTGGAAAGGAAACGGCGAGATCTTCAAAATCCATTACTACGCAATGGACTTTTTGTTTTTAGGCCTAATTTCATCATTCAGGCCTCGGAAAAGGCCGGGAAAGGCATCTCGGCGGCAATAGTGCCGGATTACATTTATACAAAGATTATATCCGTCATCGGTAGCTGTACTAGTATGGGTGTTTCGCAGTACCGAGATGGTGCTAAGCTTCGGTAACAGTACCCGTCAGGCGACTCATCTCGGTTCAGTGAACAGTATCGGCCAGATAGCTCACCTCCGTCAGACAGATCACCTCGTACAGATAGCCCACCTCGGTCAGATAGCTCACCTCGGCCAAGTGCTCCATTTAGGCAGCAGTGCCAAATGACAAGACACGCTGCAGTACGAACTGACAGATAGGATGGGTGCCGAACAGTCACATCCACCAGAGATCGAGGTATGGGCAGATGGGACATTCCTTTTTCACCTACCTCCACTAAGGAAGCTTCCGATTGGACTTCTCCCTACATATATACAGGCAAGAGGTAAAACCCGGGGGGATGTTTTTATGCTCATACACAATACAGGGAAGTTCAGATACGCAAGGACCCCCCTTACTCTAAGCTCTCTCTCTTATTCTCCACCTCACTTCACCCTTTGTTCAGTGACTGCACTAACAGCAAGCGTCGGAGGGCCTTACGCTGACAGCAGTCAGGGTCCCTGACCGTTGCTTCTCCTCTCCTTTCCAGGTTTCAGGCGTCTGATCCTTCTCCCAAAAGCTTCCAACAACTCCACAAACCTCATACATTCATCTGAGTAAGTTCGCGAGATTTTTTGCACTTACAATTGGCGCCGTTTGTGGGAAAACGATGCAAAAACACCATGCCTCCGAGAGTTAAGAAGGGCGGAGAATCATCAAAGGCTTTACCACTGCCACCACTTGTGTTGCCAGAGCAATTGTCGGTCCCTCGCCAGAGGAGATCTCGGGCAAGATCTGGTCCAGCAGGCGTCGAGGGGCCTGTGTCTCAGTTAGGTTCGCCTTCGGGTGGGGGGGGGGGGGGGGTGACAGCACCTCCCAGGCAAAATAACCTTCAACTAAGGCAGCCTCGGCAAGACGATCTTCAACTGGAGCCTCCCGGGCGAAATAAAACTCCAGTGCTATCCAAATCTCGTCAGTCCTATCATTGGACTGACAGCAAAGATGACGATGCCGACTCTCTCCTCACGGCCATCAGGGCCCGAAACCTTGTTATCCAAGAGCAAGACGAATTGATTCGTCACCTCCAGCAGCAGCTACGAGAAAGGGCGACAACTCCAGTTTCGCCCCCTAGACGCAACCGAACTGTGGGGCAGGAGATAAAGATGAAGTCACCGAGACAGAAGAGCACCCATAGACACAATTCTTTGGTTCATCTTGGAAGGTCTTTATCGACGGATCCTCGACCTTAAAAAATCAGGCTGAGAGTAGCTTGATTTTGGTTGCCTCCGGAAGGCACAGACGAAACAACAAGTTAGAGAACTCGGTGAGTACCTCAACAGCTTCGGGGCCTTAGTGACAGCACCAGCTCGGACAGCTCCAGCTCGGTCAGCACCAGCTCGGACAACTCCAGCTCGGTTACAGCTTCAGCTCGGCGGCACGATCCTCTACCGTCGGCCTCGGTGGCACGGTCCTCTACCGTCATCCTCGGCGGCACGGTCCTCTACCGTCATCCTCAGCGGCACGATCCTCTACCATCATCCTCGGCGGCACGGTCCTCTACCATCAGCCTCGCTAACAGCACCAGCTCGGACAACTCCAGCTCGGTCAGCTCCAGCTCCGATAGCTCCAGCTCGGTCAGCACCGGCTCGGACAACTCCAGCTCCGACAGCTCCAGCTCGGACAGCACTAGCTCGGACAACACCAGCTCGGACAGCTCCAGCTCTGTCAGCACCAGCTCGGATAGCTCCAGCTCGGTTATAGCTTCAACTCGGTGGCACGATCCTCTACCGTTGGCCTCGATGGCACGGTCCTCTACCGTCATCCTCGGCGGCACGATCCTCTACCATCATCCTCGGCGGCACGGTCCTCTACCATCAGCCTCACTAGCAGCACCAGCTCGCTAAACAGTTTCAGCTCGGTTGCATCACTAGCAATTTCAGCCAGAAAGATCGCACGTCACCAATCGACACAAAGATATAATCTGAGCTCCAAACTCAGTATTCAGAAAGCCCTCTCATCTTAATAGCTCCCGACTTCAAAGAGTTAGAATTCTAAGAAGTCAGAAGCGGGGGGGCTATTGTGTGGGGATAATTTCACAATACCAAAACCGTGCTCAGCTCCAATAAGAGTACCAGTTCGGCACCTCGGCTCAACCCATCTCGCCTTAACAATACTAGGCGAAATTAGGGTTCTGGAGTCAGAATCGCGAACGGAACCCCATTTTGGAAAAGAAACGGCGAGATATTCAAAATCCATTACTACGCAATGGACTTTTTGTTTTTAGGCCTAATTCCATCATTCAGGCCTCGAAAAAGGCCGGGAAAGGCATCTCGGCGGCAACAGTGCCAGATTACATTTATACAAAGATTATATCCATCCTTGGTAACTGTACCAGTACGGGTGTTTCATAGTACCGAGATGGTGCTAAGCTTTGGTAACAGTACCAGCCAGGCGGCTCATCTCGGTTCAGTGAACAGTATCGGCCAGATAGCTCACCTCGGTCAGACAGATCACCTCGGCCAGATAGCTCACCTTGGTCAGACAGCTCACCTCGGCCAAGTGCTCCATCTAGGCAGCAGTGCTAGATGACAAGACAGCCACGCTGCAGTACGAACTGACAGATAGGATGGGCTCCGAACAGTCACATCCACAAGAGATCGAGATATGGGCAGATGGGACATCCCCTTTTCACCTACCTCCACTAAGGAAGCTTCCGATTGGACTTCTCCCTACATATATACAGGCAAGAGGTAAAACCCGGGGGGATGTTTTAATGCTCATACACAATACAGGGAGGTTCAGATACGCAAGGACCCCCCTTACTCTAAGCTCTCTCTCTTCTTCTCCACCTCACTTCACCCTTATTTAGTGACTGCACTAACAGCAGGCGTCGGAGGGCCTTGCGCTGACAGCAGCCAGGGTCCCTGACCGTTGCTTCTCCTCTCCTTTCCAGGTTTCAGGCGTCTGATCCTTCTCCCAAAAGCTTCCAACAGCTCCATAAACCTTAAACATTCATCTGAGTATGTCACGAGATTTTTTGCACTTACAAAAATGATACATGTCTATTTTGGTGCTCCAGTTCATGTGGCATGAATTGCTTGCATCATCTTGAATAGGGGTAGGTAGTTTGTGATTAATGGGACCTGATGTTGTTCTGTTAAAAAGATCTTGAATAATAGAAGTTATTTTGACTAGGTTATTTCTGTGAATAGGTAAGAGTAGTCATGTAGTCATGCTGGAAGGTGGTTATGCCTTGTTGATCCTCTTTGTGCTATTCTTTTGGCAAATGTAATTGTTGGGACTCTGTGTTCTTGTTGGAGTCTGTATTTAAAGTAGAAATTGCAATAACATGAGGATGACTGATTTTCCATAAATTGTTCTCTGTTTGGTGCCATCTCTCATCTGAGATTCTATCTTCTTAGCCTCCTTTTTGAGCAGTGATTTATATCTTTTCACTATGACTTGAGGAATGCTAGAAAGTTCGTATCAATTGGTATAAGAGTCGTTCGATTCTAAGATGGCAAACATTATATGTGGAGCTCAAATGGTAGAAAAATGTGTAGCCTACAAACATCTCAGGTTATGCTGAAGGAGACCTACGAACACCATGGTAAGTTGTTAACAGAGATACTATGGCGCCTGGAGAATCTCCAGGCTACACAAAGCTCAGCCGGGGAGAATTCACAGGCAGGACCTTTCATTGAAACCCCAGATGCCGAGTACCAGACCTACAAGAAAAGGCCCTGATACGAGCAGGAAGGCTCAAACAATGATGGTGATGCTTCTCCAAATGATGCAAAGTAGAATAGATTGTCTCCAAAAGCTAAAGCCGATGGGGACTGGTTGCGGAGAGGAGAAGGTGCCCTCGCATTTTGCATAAGAGACGAGGTCACATCGGAGATGCCAACTGATGAGGTGGTGGCCCCAATGGTCATCAAGGAGAAGGTGCTCTCGCTGTTTGCATCGGAGACCGACGGCGAATGCATATCCATTATTGGTCATGGTCGTAATCGGGTGTATGTTAAAATGAGTCGTGCTTCAAATGATGAATCATAAATAATGAATCGGAATTTCCGAATCTTGGTTCAGATGGCTTTCTCAAAAGTAAGTTGTTCGGTATTTGTCGCGGCGGCGAAGTCAACCTGGAGTAAGTGGAAGGAAAAGAGGCACAGAGAGAAACGGAGAAATGAGTAATGGGTAGTTGGAGGTGGCGGCCGAGGCGGCGGCGGGAGTGGCGGCGGCTACAAGCCCTCAATCATTCAAGAGCTGCAATTCAAGAACCATATGAACGCCAGGAGATTCTGCCAAAATAAATTCAAGATGTTTACCCCATTTCCCCCCCAAAACACCATGTCTTTCACCATCCGTATGGAGGAATCGAGCCGGATTGTGTCTCTCATCTCGCCCCGCCTTGTGAACTTGGTGAACCTTCCAATGCTTAACTTTTCTCCATTGCAAGAGAAACTCTGTGGCATGGAAAAAGAGGAGTGGGGTATTGACAGATATGGCTTGATGAAGGGCGTGATCAAACTCCGATCGCGGGATCAGGAGGCGCACATTGCGCAGCTAGAGGAGGAGAGCTTGACTCTTAATGAAGAGGCTTTTCTTGATGGTGAACAAAAGAGCTGTGAACAGAAAATTTATTTGCTTGGTCTGCAAAATACAACTTGCACAACTGGGATGGGGAAGCGACTTCTAAACAGATGCTATAGTAAGAGTTTGTGTGATAAGCCAACCGGTTTCAATATGCTTCAAACTAGTAGCATGAGCAGTGCCACGTCTGTGTCAGGATTTGGAAACCAAACAGCAACAAAAACATGCAGGTCAAGCCATTTGTAGGTGACAACAAGATTCTTGATTCCCCTCAAGAACATCCAAGATGTTGACATCTCAATCTCGAGAATTCCAGTTTTCAAGGAAGTCAATGTTGTGGGCTGCAATGACCCTTCTTCTGTGATTGACAAAAGAGTGAGTGCCGAAAGAATATAAGTTTGAAGGCTACGGCTGATGGTATTGTTGAAATGGTTGTGGAGGGACTGAATCCTATCATTATTTGTTCTTGGGATCAAAGAAGGAAGATATGCTCATAGAACGTTACAGTTATCCATGGCGATGAGCTAGAGTTGATTCCTGGGAGTTTCTATTTTAAATATATATCATCGATTTTAGAGATGCACCCTTCTTTATCCATGTTGCATGGAAGATTTTCAAATGAAGGAAAAGCTGCTAACAAACAATATACATTTACTTTGAATAGGAATAGAAGTTTTCATATGCTAACCTTGTGGACATGGTTTCTCCAAGAGGGGTGGATTGATACATGTCTATTTTGGTGCTCCAGTTCACGTGGAATGAATTGCTTGCATCATCTTGAATAGGGGTAGGTAGTTTGTGATTAATGGGTCCTGATCTTGTTCTGTTAAAAAGATCTTGAATAATAGAATAGGGGTAGGTAGTTTGTGATTAATGGGTCCTGATCTTGTTCTGTTAAAAAGATCTTGAATAATAGAAGTTATTTTGACTAGGTTATTTCTTTGAATAGGTAAGAGTAGTCATGTAGTCATGCTGGAAGGTGGTTATGCCACGTTGATCCTCTTTGTGCTATTCTTTAGGCAAATGTAATCGTTGGAACTGTGTGTTCATGTTGGAGTCTGTATTTAAAGTAGAAATTGCAATAACATGAGGATGGCTGATTTTCCATTATAGTTCTCTGTTTGGTGCAATCTCCCATCTGAGATTCTTTCTTCTTAGCCTCCTTTTTGAGCGGTGATTTATATCTTTTCACTATGGCTTGAGGAATGTTAGAAAGTTTGTATCAGAAAAAATGGGGAGAACGCCTCATTATGGAAAATTATGACTTTTAGTGGAGATTCTCCAGTGGGATTGAGTTTTAATAGAGAAAACTAGGTAGGCGAAAACCATTTTGTGACTTATATTTAAATAAAAAATAACAATGAAATGGGTTAATGTCTTTTTTTTTAACGGTAAAATATGTAATGTGTGCTTAGGCGAACTCGATCTCACAACCAGTGGGATTAAGATGTAAACATAACCACTGCACCAAATAACGATTGCATTGAAATGGGTTAATGTCACTTTTTAGTAAATAGAAAAGATTATTTCTCAGGACAAAGTGATGTTTTCTCCACTCCATTGAGCAGAAAGTCATTTCATTTTGTGAAGTAGTTAAGTGGAGAATCCTTTTAAATGAATCTAGTCGGGGGAAATAAGTGGCTTCTCAAGAGAAAAGATTCTCTTTACTTCTGTCCTCATCCAAATGGGCCTTTAGAGAATACCAGATTAATATCTTGATCACCGAAGCATGGCTACTCTTGATGTTTTTTTGTGCTTCTTAGGGGACCGTGTTTTTGTTTTCTTTTCTTTTACATATTTCTCAGTATTGTGTTTCTGCAGGAGTGAAGTGGGTGATCAAAGCAGACAAGTTTAAGAAGATTAAGTTTTGCTGCTTGCAGTCCTGGGCTGCAGAACCATACTTGAGGCTATGCGGTCTTGATAGAGAAGATGTTCTTCGTCGCTTCTTATTTGTTGAAGGCCCAGGATTATACCATCAGGCCTCAACGGGTCAGTTCCCATTCTCTGTCTTTTCTCTTTGATTTTCTGGTCACTGTTGGCTTAAAAATGGCAAACCTGGTCTGTGTAGTCTAACAAAAATACTGAACAAAATAAGAAATTAAAGCAGGAACTAAAAAGTCAAAGCAGTAGTCGTTTACAAGGATTAACATAATCAAATATGAACAAAGACACTTTCTTTTATGTGGTAAAATATCAAAATAGGGAAAACATCCACCACTAAATCATCATCATCATCATCGCCTTTGTCCCAACTATGTTGGGGTCGGCTACACGAATTTTGTTTATCCTTTCTAATCTATCTTGTGCCAAATCCTCAGCGTGTTTGGGTTGTGACAAAATCCTACGGTAGCTGTCAACCTACCTAATGCAACCCTCCTCCTCTACCCGGGCCTGTGACCGGGATTTAAAAAGAAAACTAGCCACTAAATAATGGAAACATTTTCATTATCAACAATAAGAAAAGTAGTACAATTTTCGAAATATTTAAGGACCATTTACTTATTTGGCACTAGAATGTTCCAGACATCCACAACATCTTCTTTCGCCAAATTTATTGTATTTCTATCACCCTTCCCCACCCTTTGATGTAGAGTTAAAGAAAAGATGAATGTTTTCTTCAATTTTCTAATCTACTAGAATAACATCCACCACATTTTCTTCCTCCAGTTTTTTTTTTTTTGTATTTCTTTCACCCTTCGGGCCCTTTGATGTCAAGTTGAAAAAAAGAAGAAAGTTTTCTTCATTTTTTTAATTTCTCTCTCTGTATCTATCTCTCTCTCTACTGCCCCCATTCTCTCCAACTGCAGATGCTCCGAAGGTTGTCCAGAAGCCCCACATGCTCGGTGTTGAGTCATCTTGATTATACGTTTAAGAGTATATAGTCATTTGCACCCCACTGCACACTTTCCTATTGAAAGATCCATCAACTCCCATATCCTGTTCTTATCAAATGTCTGCATTTCCTCGATCATGGTCGCCTTTCACTTCGGATGCAACAAAGCATTTCACACGCGTGAAGATATGGATTTAGATGAATCTTTTGAAATTAATTTATGATATGTAGCGACAAATAATGATGAGATCTGAAATTTTGATTGAGATGCCTAGTAATACTGTAACACATGAGCGTGCACCCTTACTCATTGCAATTGGAAGATTAAGAATTTACTCAAAGTTATAGAATTACCTAGAGTTCCTTTCCGAATCAGAACTTCTTTTGGTGGTATGCCTAATGAGAATAACAGTCTAGATCTCTCATTTCTTGATGCATGCAGACAATAGGTTGGCCAACCAATTAGGCCCAGCCTATAGGCCCAATTGGACGTCCATTTATTTAGGAATTTTATTTAGAGAATTGATTTACTTAGAAGTATTTAAAATTAGGAGGTTTATTTAAGTTGGATTGTTAGATAAGTTAGTGATTTAATTTCCTTTATTGTTTAGGAAAGTCTTGGTGTCCAAGTTACAGCCTACTCTATATGAGGGTTGTAACGACCCGGAATCCGAGGCCCTTTGAATTCCTTGCCGAGACTCGTAAGCATCACACACATAGGTTAAATCAAAGATCACATAAAGAGTCAGGCATTTACTAACTTAAACCAACTTGTATTAAAAACTCAAATCTAATAAACAAATGTAACATTGTCCAATAAAAAAAATAACTGCAATGTCGTTCAAATGAAATAATCTAAACAATCTATTACATCTAATTCTTCTTCATCTATGTGGCTTTGACGCTTAAGTACACATCCCAAAGTCCATCTCCCGGTCACCAAGATTTTCCTGAGTCGCTAAGTTCTGGTTACCTGGATCGGGGCAAATCCACAAAATATCAGTACAACCGAGTGAATAGATATTATAATCTATTTGTGCATTTAAATGTATACTTGGATAAGATTTCACAACAAGTTAAAGTAACATCCCAAAGTCTTATTCAATCCAAGGTTGGAATCGGGTCAAACAAACGACAACCTCCTAACCACCTTATAGCACAAGCCCAAAGTTTATGTTCCACAAGATATCAAATGTACAAAGAGTTCCCAAAACTCAATCCGTACATCTCAAAATCATTCTTTTCTGTCCCAGAACAAGATCGACCACCAAGGCCCAAAACCAGCAAAATGGTACCACAAAATCGACCTTTCCCAAAAAGGTCCAACATTAACAATCCTCACAAAATTGGCCATTTGTATGGAGACGTCATCCCATATAGTGCTAGTGGTCTAGGGGTGTCCAAAAGGTTCCTCCAAATTAACAGTCATCTTATCTCAGTTTTCCAATTCAAATAGCAAATATATGTCTCATCAAAAATCCGATATTTAGCATGTCCTCAACATTTATAATGGGCAAATTCTATAACCAACCCCTTCTCAAATTATGTGGATTTAACTTGCTCCAGTCCAAATCAAAATTGGTGTACGAGGTCAGAGAGGTCAATTACGTAACTCACCTTTTACAGTTTTAAGGGAATTATTCAATTACCAATTTGAATACAACATATACATATACAAACCACATAATCTACCATGTGAGATCCCCAAATAACAATGGTACACAACATGTATCATAATCCACAATATGTTTCAAATCGTAATTACTCAAGTTATGAAATAAAGAAAGCGACTCCAACAATAAATATAGCAACCGCAATTGAACAGCCCTTATTTGTAATTTCATAAGGTCTGAAATCAAAGGAATGGTCTCAAATTTATCTAAACAGGCCCAACTATGAAAAACAATAAATACCAGGCCCTTATTGTAATTTTCAAAACTTATAACAAACAATATCCACCAACACAGAACGTCAGTCTTCCAGAGACAAGGTAGTTCACGCCTAGAACTACTGATGTATTGGTCAGTGGGTCCCACTGGCCCAATCTATGATGGGACCTGATCTCCAAGGTCGCCCAGGGCCCCACAGCAGATCCTAAGGTTCTGATTTGGAATCAAGTGGTCCTACCGGGCCCCACAACCTGTGTATGTATTGGAAAACCTCAATAGAAATTAACGCCTCATGCAGAAGATGCTGTTGGATGGTGGGCCGAACAGGGCCCGCTTCAAATAGGTCCAGCACAGCAGTGGTTGACTAACAGTGCCCTACCAGATTACTGGTCCTGATCTTGGATCAGGTGGGCCATGGGGTCCCACAACCCTTGTTGACCCATTGCAGATTCCGATCAGAATCTGGAAATCATAGTCTTGGACCTGGATCTTGCAGATCTGTGATCTATTTGCCATGAGAAATCTTGGCTAAGTTCCATACTGAGTCTGGGGAATCAAATCACAAATTCTTGTGTCTGAAATTGAATTTCTGTCCTCAAATTGGCATACTATAATGTCGACACCACAATTCTATATATGAAACATTCAACTGATCATGGAGTAATTCAAAGTATCAATCAATATTCAAAGAATCCAATCAGTACTGGTAAAACAATTGGTGCAGATTTTAGGTTTGAAGGTGGTTGGTCAATTTCATCCAAGAGTAATGGAGGGGAATTAGATGCATTTCTGATTTTTGATCTAAACTGACTCGATAGAGTTAATTAATTATTGTTGTTAAAAGGAGTGGTTTGGGTCCGAGGCCTCTTGTCGCGTAGACTTTGTTGCCCGTTAGCCATGAGAGCGTTTAGGGATTTTGGGGCGTAAACCGTGATAGGCCACCAATCATTCTGATTAGTGATAATTATTAATTAGCGATGTCTAGAATTTTTAGATCATTAAAGAGAAATTCGTCTTCTAACACAGTTTCAACTTCTTCTTTTGCATTACCATCCATCATACCAACAATAAATAAAATTTCAATTAGAAATTTAGAAGAAATAAGTTTTGATGATATAGAGAAATCAATCCAAAATTGGACAATCCCTAAAGTCTCTTTAAAAGAAATCTATAAAGAAGGAACTTTCATACAAAAATCAAATTATGTAATAAAGATGGTTGAAGAAACCCTCTCAATACAGCAAAATGAAGAAAATTTTCATCTAATTCCCTTGGAAAGAATTGACATGCATAAGTCAAAATATAAATACATGTATATAGGACTTATTCAAGTTGCAATTATGCCATTAACCAGAGTTGGTTTAAGTACATCTTGTCTCGCTTATGTTCGAGATAAAAGACATGAATCATTTAGAGATTCCCTAATAGGGATGGTAGAAGCCAGTCTTCATGATGGCCCTACCTTTTTTAATTGCTTTCCCAATTTCACTGTATCACTTAATGATCCAGAAGCGAGGACTCTAGGCATCCACACAAAAGGATTCAATATGAAGCCTCAATCACAAAATGTTGCAATAGTATATAGAATTTATTATGAAGTAATGAATACGATTGTCTCCGAAATTGCTCATTCATCACAAATCAAAGGAGTAACTACTTTATTACTTACAAATTTCAAAAATAAAGTCATCACACCTAAATCCAAAGCTCGGGACGATGTGAAGTAGCTCAACCAAGAACCTCTCAACTTCAAGATGATGTCGAGTCATTTACAGAACATCCAGATGGAAAAGTGACAATAAATTTTGCTAATACACCAAGATCATACTTTTCATCCACAAAAAAGATCAATCCCTTCGAAAGTTGGATCTTATCGATCAACCACTTCCACTTTTAATAATACATCAATCCCGAAATCACCCTCTATTCATCCATCAGGTATAGCCTTCCCTATTTATTCAGAAAAAAACAATGAAAATATACAATCAATCAGATTATCTGAGTCTGATTTTGATGCCTCAATAAACACAATCTCTTTAATTCATGAACCTAATAAAGAAGTGAGTGATTTCATAATTGATAAACAATACCTTCAACAAGATCTATTAAAACATCCAAAGACAAAATGGTTTTTTACAAAATTTTCTAAATTTGAAAGATCTCAGGTAAAAGAATTATGGTATGAACAAATGAATCAAGAAAAAAGAAACATCCCTTTCTTTGATTGGCTTTCGTCAAAAGTAAATAAAAAAGGAACCGTTATGATGACAATTAATAAATCCACACAAACATGGGAAACAGACAAGGGTAAAATCGAATCTGTACGCCCTCATTTCTCTACTATAAAACATAAAGACATAAATGCTACTCCATTTAAAAATGTTCCACTAAATCCAACCTAAAAAATGCTCACCGTTGATCATTTATCTCATCTAGTAGAACAAAACAATATTACAAATCTTTATTTACAAACAATTGGATCACAAACACAAAGAATTGAAAATATAATCTCTCGACAAGAATCAAGTTCATCATCTCAATTCAAGATAACAAGAGAAGTTCCAGCACTATGCTCCGACTTCATCTCAAAATTATCACTAGATAAAAAACCTTTAAAATTCCCTGCTGATTTTAAAAATGAAATCTCCATAAGAACAGAACCTCCTGATAAAGGAAAATCAATAAATATGGTTGTAGAAGGACCAATAATTCCTAATTCCTCCGACTCTAATACAAATGAATCTAATGACGAAACAGACAATCAATCTATCACTCATATTCCTCAAATCAATAAAATATTTTCTCCCAAAACTCATACTTCAAAAATAAAGAATTATTACAGTAGACCCTTTCCAATGAATTTACAATTTGAAGAAATCCCTGATATAGCAAATTGCAAATTTGATGGTAGTTCATTAATAGAATGGAACATTGATGGACTCACCGAATATGGAATTCTTAATATTTTGAGAAACATGGTTCTTTATACTAATGCCGGAATGATCTACGGCAATACAGGAGCTGAAATCATAAACTCAATCATTATAGGATTTCCGGTCAACTTCATAGCTGGTGGGAATATTATCTTACTCCAATCCAAAGAACTAGTATATTAAATTCAGTCAAAGTAAATGAAGAAGGCAAACCTCTTCTTAATGCCAATGGTCAACCTATTTCTAACGCAGTGGAAACATTAATTCATAATATTCTTATTAATTTTTCTGGTAATGTTAGTGATCAAGTCGAAAAATATCGAGAACAATTAATCAATCTACGTTGTAGAACTTTATCTGATATCAGATGGTATAAAGATGTTTTTCTCTTTTCATCTTTCAATTATTTAATTCTAATGAAGACTTTTGGAAAGAAAAATTTATTTTAGGCCTTCCAACGCATTTCACAGAAAAAGTAAAAAATGTTCTAAGGGAACAAAATAATGGAAGATTAAATTATGCCAACTATACATATGGTGATTTAATTCAAAAAATTTCTCGTGTAGGTTTGTCGTTATGCAGTGATATGAAAATTAAAGCAGATTTACATAAACAAAGAAAATTGGTAAACAAGAATTAGGGGATTTTTGCTATCAATTTGGATACGAACCCCTACAAAATCCATCTACTAGAACTCTATTATCGCTCTAAAAGGAAAAAGTATTCTAATAATGAAAAACCATACAAGTCACCTAAAAAATATTATAAGAAAAGAAAAAATGAACAAAGTGATTATAAGAAAAGAAAATCAAGCTCTTCTCAAAAAAAAAAACTAATAAATGTGATTATGCATGTTATAAATGCGGAAAAGGAGGACATTTTGCAAATAATTGTTTTGATAAAAATTCAAAAAAGAAAATAAATGAATTAGAATATCATTCTCATAATTCAGAAGATGATGAAGATGTATGTGTATGTTGCGAAAGTGACGAAACCTCTTATGATTCCTCATCCTCATCGTCATATTTCTCAATGAATGTATTAAATGCCCAAGATGAATTGCTTCTAGAATTGATAGAAAACATTTCCTTTGAAGAAGAAAAACGAAAATATTATAGAAAAATGCTTGAAGATAAATCCTCCTCAAAAAAACCTTTCAAGAAAAATAAAGATTTTCAATCAATTTCAATGAAAGACATGTTCTCTCAAAAATTAAACTCTTCAAAATCTCTAACCATTCAAGACCTTCAAAATGAAGTAACTGAAACAAAACAAGAAATTGCTAGATTAAAAGAAGCAACTCAAGAAATTGCTAAATTAAGAACAAGAATTGAAATCCTTGAATTAGGAAAAGAAATCTGTACAAACAATCAAGAAGACACTAATCTCGAAAAAGAATTTGATGATGAAATTCAAGAATTTGTAAACTACATCACTAAATATCATTATCATAAATGGTATACAACTGTAACACTAAAAATCAAGGAATTCAATCTATCTGTTGATTGTTTAATTGACAGTGGAGCAAATATAAATTGCATACGAGAAGGATTAATTCCTACAAAATATTTTGAAAAAATAAAAAATTATACAATTGGCACTGTAAATGGAAAAAATATAATAGTCAATTACAAAATCCCAAATGCACATGTTTGCAAAAATGGAAAATGCATTCAAACTTCATTCGCCGTAACAAAAATATTAACAAATGATGTTATCCTAGGAACTCCATTTTTATAAAAAATACACAAGGAATTCATACAATAATTGATGATAAACCAATAAATTTTGAATTCATAGAAAGCCTACGGCTTGGACGAATTAATTCACGAATCAATGGAATTAATTTTTAATTGCATACATATTCATGTTTCCAATTTCCAAAAGCAATCTTCTTGCATCAATAAAGCTTTTCGATAACTATTTTAATTTCTCTTCCCATAGGGAAACAACCATGTATAAGGATATAGGCAAACAGCTAATAGAGTCCAATAAAGTATCCCTCCTTGCTAATGAAGAACCTTCTTTTCAAATCCCTTTCCCATCCTTCAATCCAACCCCCTCTGTTGCTTCTCAAATTCTTATTGATAATATTTGGAGTGCATGTCTTTCTGGCCAATGCAATTAACTAATGCGAAAGCACCTGTTTGATCTGGCCAATCATATCAAATATTTGGAAGCAAAAATTCAAATGTTAGAACAACAATGTGCATCGTCATCTATCCCTCCAATTGAATACAGAACACAACTCCTAGAAAAAGTTAATTCCCTTCTTCCGGATGATTTAGCTTCAAGAATTAGAGATGAAACTCTATCTTTTCAGATAATGGAGCTCTTAATGCATCAAGCATGCTACGTTAGCTGGGCCACTTGTTTTCCAAAAATGTTCTTACCAGTGGAAGAGTTCGATATTTCTTATATTGAACAAGGCCTAGTTCATCGATTTGTTCTCGACAGAGATAATCTTGCAATAAGTCGACAGTTGCTTGCAATTGTCAAATATGCTCTCAGTTGCCTCGGCATCACCAAGAGAAATATTCTCATAACAATCTCTTCTACTCTTGGAGAAAGAGATGAATTCAGATTTTATCATCCATATCAATTATGGACTCTCATGAATTATGAAGATGGAGATTTGTTCTGTCAAAAATATAGCATCCCTATCAATGATTATGAACATCTTCCAGACAGAAACTAGAATCAAACCGAAAGATTTGAATCTTCTGATGCTGCAGATCTTAGCTACAGCTTGGAGCGTCAACAATTCTACAATATTCAAGTTGATCAAAATCAAATGTTCATCAATTTAAAAAGACATCTCGAATTTGCCCGCACATTCAAGGGAATCTAGAGCGATGGTCGTCGAGTTATATGTATAGATGAAGATCTTGCCGACGATACTTTCGTGTATTATGATCCCCTTCGGGCAGGCCATACAATTCTTGATGACATCCTCGAAAAATTCCAAGATGCATCGTCTCGTAATATCATGGAAAGAACAAAGAGACTGCTCATCAAGCTATTTCAAAGAGAAATTTATTATGGTGTATGGACTCCTAGTCCTCAGGAGCCAGATCAATACCTCATCGATGATTAAATCCAGCTCTGTTAATTGTAGCTCTAGCAAATTTCCATTGCACTCATATAGGTATCTCAAATGCAGTTCTCCATGCAGCCCCGCATACAGCAAGGTTTTCCCCATAGTGACAAGTGTCCCTCAATAAATCTCTCCATCGGCATCCTTCATCAAAGCCATCAACATCAAAAGAATAAATAATGCCCAAATACATAAACAATGAATTTCCATAACCAACATGCCTTTATTATCATGTTCCAAGTCAACACTATGACTTAAATGACTCATTATCATTTTCACCTTCATACGAATGTAAAGAATGTGAAAAGTATAAGATATCTCACCAAAGGTGACTAAAAATGGTGCAAGTCGAGCCGGACCCAAGTCCATTGGGCCTAGCCCGTGAGCTATCGGGTCAATCAGATCCAACCCATTGGAAAAGCCCACAAATCCAATGAGTTTGAACAGATTGTTGTGGGAAGCTATCCTATTTTTAGTAGTCTTCTAATTACTTTAGTATTTTAGAAATTAGTAGGTTTCTTTAATTTGAATGTTATGAAATAGGAAAGATTGTAGGAACTTCATTCTAAATATGTAAATCCCCCTTTAGGGATCCACAACATCTTAATATTGAATTGAAATTGAGTTCTGATTTGTTATTGATTTGGTTAGTTTACTCTGTGCGTGAGTCTTGGTTGTAGAATCCTTCTGGATTCGGCCAAATCCCTACTGTGGGTTTGGTCTTCTTCCCTGGCTGCATAAAAAAAGTCCACTATAGTGGGCTTCGGTACTCTCCACTCTATGGTGGTCTACATGATCATTCCAAATGAAATCCACAGCTCCGATGCAATCATGCAAAAGTCAACAATTGTGGCTACAGTATTGCAAATAATACAGCTACAACAATTATACCTACAGCAACTACAGTAATTCAGATGTCAGAAGCAATGCCGCATCAACTACAGTAATGCAAATTATATGATACAGTACAAATGTTGTGTACATCTTATCCCATTGCGGATTTCAAATATAATTAAGTCTGTAAAGTCTATAAATAGGGATTGTGAGAAATTGTCTCACGCAATAAAAAATTTAGGTATAACCTAAAATACAGTCTTCCACTTTCCTCTCCTTTCTTTTAGTTTAGCGAGAGTCGTCTGGTTCAATCCCGGTCGGTCAATTTGGTATCAGAGACATACCAATCTTCTCTCCTTGTAAGATTATTTTATCTATCAATGAAGTATAGATTTCAAGCTTTCAATTCATTTGCAAAAACTTGCATGCATCATGTAACTTTCTTTCTTTGTTTATTTGTTTGTTGATTGCATAGTTGAATCAAACCTATGTTGGTTAGATGCATTTCCGATTTTTGATATACATTGACTTGATAGAGTTAATTAATTGTTGTTGCTAAAAGGAGTGGTTTGGGTCCAAGGTCTCTTGTTGCGTAGCCTTTGTTGACCGTTAGCCAGGAGAGCGTTTAGGGGTTTTGTGGCATAAACCGTTGACAGGCCACCGATCATTCTGATTAGTGATAATTATTAATTAGCGATGTCTAGAATTTTTAGATCATTAAAATGAATTCATCTTCTAACACAGTTTCAACTTCTTTATCATCATCCATCATACCCACAATAAATAAAATTTCAATTAGAAATTTAGAAGAAATAAGTTTTGAAGATATAGAGAAATCAATCCACGATTGGACAATCCCTAAAGTCTCTTTAAAAGAAATCTATAAAGAAGGAACTTTCATACAAAAATCAAATTATGTAATAAAGACGGTTGAAGAAACCCTCTCAATACAGCAAAATGAAGAAAATTTACATCTAATTCCCTTGGAAAGAATTGACATGCATAAATCAAAATATAAATACATGCATATAGGACTTATTCAAGTTGCAATTAAGCCATTAACCAGAGTTGGTTTAAATACATCTTGTCTCGCTTATGTTCGAGATAAAAGACATGAATCATTCAGAGATTCCCTAATAGGGATGGTAGAAGCCAGTCTTCATGACGTCCCGGCCTTTTTTAATTGTTTTCCCAATTTCACAGTATCACGTAATGATCCAGGTGCCTATGAAGCCATCACTCTAGGCATCCACACAAAAGGATTCAATATGAAACCTCAATCATAAAATGTTGCAATAGTATATAGAATTTATTATAAAGTAATGAATACGATTATCCCCGAAATTGCTTATTCATCACAAATCAAAGGTGTAACTACTTTATTCCTTACAAATTTCAAAAATAAAGTCACCACAACTAAATCCAAAGCTTGGGAAGTTGTGAATCTTTCTGGCAGGTGGGAGCTTGAAGAAGCTCAACCAAGAACCCCTCAACTTCAAGATGATGTTGAGTCAATTACAGAACATCTAGATGGAAAAGTAACAATAAATTTTGCTACTACGCCAAGATCATACTTTTCATCCACAAAAAGATCAATCCCTTCGGAAGCTGGATCTTATCGATCAACCACTTCCACTTTTCATAATACATTAATCCCGAAATCACCCTCTGTTCATCCATTAGGCATAGCCTTCCCTGTTTATTCAGAAACAAACAATGAAGATATACAATCAGTCAGATTATCTGAATTTGATTTTGATGCCTCAATAAACACAATCTCTTTAATTCATGAACCTAATAAAGAAGTAAGTGATTTCATAATTGATAAACAATACATTCAACAAGATCTATTAAAACATCCAAAGACAAAATGACTTTTTACAAAATTTTCTAAATTTGAACGATCTCAAGTAAAAGAATTATGGTATGAACAAATGAATCAAGAAAAAAGAAATATCCCTTTCTTTGATTGGCTTTCGTAAAAAATAAATAAAAAAGGAACTGTTATGATGACAATTAATAAATCCACACAAACTGACAGAGAGAGAGAGACTTCTGTGAAAATGCTTTCCAATCGACCTCCTGTCTTCTTGGATTGCTCTTCTTTATATAGACTTTACATTGCCTAAGTTTAGGCTACAAATCATCAAAACAGAACCTAATTAAATCTCTAAATATGGTAAAACATCCTAGCATATGGATTAGTCTTGCTGTACAAGTTATGACTAGATCTCATATGTACAAGTGGGCCGGGCCTATTATCATACAAGTGAGCTGGGCCTATTTAACATACAAGTTTACACTTTAACACCCCCCCTCAAATTGATGCGGAGAATCAACCGGCAACAATTTGCGAACCAAGAATTCATGCCGCGGCCGTGGAAGGCCCTTGGTGAAGATATCAGCAAGCTGGAACTCAGTGGAAATATGGGGAAGAGTAATGACTTTGCGATCATACTCGTCCCGAATGAAGTGACAGTCCACCTCTATATGCTTGGTCCGTTCATGAAACACAGGATTTTCAGTGATTCGAATGGCACTTGTGTTATCAGCATGAAGAGGAGTTGATTGAGTCTGTAAGAATCCAAGCTCTGAGAGCAATCCACGTAGCCATAGGATCTCAGAACAAGCGGAAGACATGGCACGGTATTCTGATTCCGTGGAAGATTTTGAGACTTTATCTTGTTTTACATTTCCAGGATATCAAGGCGTCTCCCAAGTAAACGCACCATCCTGTGGTAGAGCGGCGTGTGTCCGGACAGTAGGCCCAATCCGCATCAGAATAAGCAGTGAGTGTAAGCGGTGTGCCAACTGGAAAAAATAAGTCACGGGTAGAGGTACCAAGGCTATATCGAATAATCCGTTTGACTGCCGCCAAATGATGATGCCGCGGGACTGTCATAAACTGACTGATCAGATTAACAGCATAAGAGATATCTGGTCGGGTGATGGTTAGGTAGACAAGGCTACCAACTAACCGACGATAAAATGTAGGATCAGGAAGGAGCTCTCCATCTTGTTGACGAAGCTTGACATTCACTTCCAAAGGGGTGTCAACTGGGCTAGAATCACCTAGATCGGCAAGAGCCACAAGGTCAGTAGCATATTTGTGTTGATGCATAAACAAACCTTTCTTTGATTGATGAACTTCTAAACCCAAGAAATAATTCAAAGGTCCCAAATCCTTCATATGAAATGTATCTTGCAGAGTGGCCTGTATCTGTCGAATCATATCACTGTGTGGGCCAGTAATAATGATATCATCGACATACACAAGGAGAATTGTGGATCCTCTGGATGAATGAATCGTGAACATCGAAGAATCATACGGGCTCTGTATAAAAGAAAGCCGAAGGAGAGTGGTACGGAACTTGTCAAACTAGGCTCTGGGCGCCTGTTTAAGGCCATATAAGGAGCGTCGTAAACGAGCGACATCGGTCTTGGAAGAAGAAGGAATTCCCTGAGGGAGACGCATATAGACTTCCTCTTTAAGATCCCCATGAAGAAATGCATTCTTCACATCCATCTGATACAGGGGCCACGACTGAGAAGCGACTATTGCAAGAACTGTACGTACAGTTGTCATTTTGGCCACCGGAGCAAAAGTCTCCTCATAGTTGATACCATACTCCTGCTTGTTTCCAAGTGCAACCAGGCGGGCTTTGTAGCGATCCAAGGATCCATCAGATTTCAATTTCACCGAGTATACCCATTTGCATCCAATGGGTTTGACAGATGAAGGACAAGGAACAACGTCCCATGAATGATTTGTTTGAAGAGCGGTAAGTTCTTCCTGCATAGCCTGTATCCAACAATCATGCTGTACTGCCTGAGAATACGAGTTAGGGATAGAAACAGAAGACAAAGTGGTTAATAATGAAGCATGGGTAAAGCCATAACGATCAGGTGGCCTGATGTGGCAAGTGGATCAGGCTCCGGAGGTGGATCAGGTGCAGGATCAGGTGCAGGAATGGTAGGCGTAGGGAGAGACCCAGAGGCAGAATCAGTTGTAACCTTCCGTCGTTCATACACAAAATTCGGCCTAAAACGAGTAACCGGTTGAGGTATTGCATCTGAAAAGGGTGGTAAAAAAGATAAAGGGACAGAGTCATTCGAATCACCATGCCTTGGAAAGAAATACTGATTTTCAAAGAACACAACATTGCGAGACACCCGAATTCTTTTGGCTGTAGGATCATAACATAGATAGCCTTTTTTATTAAGAGCGTACCCAAGAAAGGCACATATGGAGGACTGTGCTGTTAACTTAGTGCGCTCAGTGGGAGGGAGAAGGACAAAACACACACACCCAAAGGGACGAAGATGTTCATAAAGAGGATGTTTTTGAAAAAGTCTAAAAAAAGGTGTCTGGTTGTCTAATCTAGAGGAAGGTAAACGATTTATTACATGCACAGCGGTTGAAAGGGCTTCGGGCCAAAACCGAGTGGGGACAGAAGAAGCTAACAAGAGGGAACGAGCAGTATCTAAAAGATGTCGGTTTTTTCGTTCAGACACACCATTTTGTTGGGGGGTGTAGGGACAAGATCGTTGGGAGATAATTCCTTTGGATTGCAAAAATAGTTGAAAGTCCTTAGAAACATACTCCCCCCCTGAATCAGATCTAAGAATTTTAATGGTAGTTGAAAATTGATTCTCAACATAAGACAAGAAAACCTTAAAAACTGAGAAAACATCAGACTTAGAATGCAAAAAATAAATCCAAGTAAAACGACTATAATCATCAATGAATGTAACAAAGTATTTATAATGAGAATGAGAGATAACAGGTGCAATACCCCAGACATCACTATGAACAATATCAAAACATTTCAGAGCCAAAGAATCATGAAGAGGAAACGGAAGGATTTTCCCTTTCCCCATCTTGCAGCTATCACAATTAGAAGAAACATCTTTAAAAGAAACTTTATTATCATTAATTAAACCAGAATTCAATAAAAACATCAAAGTTTTGGAATTAGGATGTCCTAAACGATTATGCCACAACTGGCATTTATTTTGACTAGAATGAGAAAGCAAAGCAGACTCTGAAGGGGGCCTTTCTTGTGACGAAATCTGGAGAGGAAACAGTCGTCCCTGCTTAGGGCCCTTCGCCAGCACCTTCCCCGATACTTGATCCTGCACAACACAACCAGAGCGAGAAAAAAGGATGGAGCAATTATTATCAACAAGTTGACCTACTGATAACAAATTTGTGGTTAAGCGAGGAGAAAGAAAAACATTATGCAAGGGCAAGGAGTGAGGAACATGGCCAACAGCGGTAATGGGAACACTGCCACCGTCAGCAGTATTGATGCAGAGGTCTCCATCATACATCCTAATATGAGTCATATTGGCAGGAGAGTGTGTCATATGATTGGAGGCCCCTGAATCAATATACCAGGTGGATTCTGAAGATTTTGGTTTACCTGACAGGCCAAGTGCAGAGAAAGCATTTATGATCATTTGTTGGACCATTTCAGGAGTAAGGGTAGAAGAAGAAGTGGCAGCGGGTGGTGCAGGCATGACTAGTGAAGAAGCTTCAGGAAGATGTGTAGAATAAGCTCTCTGTTGCTGTGACCTATTCTGAGGTTGTGTACGGCATTCCAGAAGAACATGACCTTTGGTTTTGCAGTAGGAACAAAACTTCTGGTTGCACTGAGTGGAAACATGTCCGAGTTTTTGACAGCAAAAACATTTGACCTTGCTCATGTCTCGGGCTTGGGGCTTACCCCGGGCTATATAAGCAACATCGATAGGAGCCGCCTGAGGAGCAGTCTGTGTAAGTGTTGTCCGAGTCACCAAGCGCTGTTCCTCTCTAAGGAGTTCGCCCAAACATGATTCGAGTGAGGGGGATGGCACCCTGCTCATTAAGTTGGAGCGGACAGTTTCAAATTGTGGCCGTAACTTCATCAGAAACTGATCTCGCTGACTTGTTTGATGGATCTCTTGAATAGAGGATAAGGAGGCAGCGGGGAGGTCAGCATAAATAATCTCAGCATAATCAGTCCACAAACTTGTAAACTGAGAGTAGTAATCCTGTATCGACAAGGTTCCTTGAACAAACTGCGAGATTTCATGTTCTAAATGAAACCGTCGAGTAGAATTTTCCTGTAAATAGATCTTCTTTAAATAAAGCCATATTTCTTTTGCAGTCTTGTATGGGTGAAGGTTCAGGATAAACTGTGGATCGACAGATCCCAATATCCAAGTCATGATCTGGCAATCTTTAACCTCTCATTTAGCGAGAAGCTTATCATCAGTAGGTTTGGGATCCGAACCATCAAGATGTCCCTAGAGTTCTTTACCCTTAAGGTAAATTTGAAATTGAAAAGACCAAGTGGTATAGTTTTTACCATTAAACTTGATCAGAGTGATGTCATTTTTCTCCATAATATCAATGCAGAGATATACTTAGAAAGAAACAACAACAGCAACACAGAGAATCCAACTACCAGCTCAGTAAATTGCAACTTGAAATCACACTAATCAGAGATCCAGAGTATTCAAAATAGCAATGTATAACAAAAATTCACAGAAGATCAGAATCTGTGATGTAATCTGAGATTATTTCACTAACCCAACAAGATGGAGGCAGTTGTAGTGGCTGAGAGATGCATTCATCAAAGTTTGCCCTAGAACAGAAAAAAAAACAGTCCCTGACGACCTGGAATTTTTGTGCTGGAGAGATGCGTGGGCCCCACTGCTTGGTCCAATCACAGATCAGAGGACATCATCTTGGAGGAGATCAAAAGTGTGTCCTCTAGTCCAAGTTTGATGGGATTTGGATAAATATCCACAAAGTTGTACGGTGGAGATGAAATCCTTTTGAGAGAAAACCACCAAAGTCGCCAGATGAAGAAGAGGATGAATGGCACCTTATCAGAGGAGAAAAAAATCCAGAAAAATCTTCAAAATAACTTTGAAGAGTAGTCGATCATCACCATGTAGGTTGCTGGCTACAGGTGATTGATCAAAGATGGGCCACCTTGATCAAAGATACTCCAGGCAAAGAGAAGAGAAGAAACAAAGAGATAACTCTTAATTAACGAAGGAAGTCTCTCAGAGGGAATGAGATTTCTTAGAACCAAAGCTCTGATACCATGACAGAGAGACAGAGAGAGAGAGAGAGAGAGAGAGAGAGAGAGAGAGACTTGCATGAGAGAGAGAGACTTCTGTGAAAATGCTTTCCAATCGACCTCCTGTCTTCTTGGATTGCTCTTCTTTATATAGACTTTACATTGCCTAAGTTTAGGCTACAAATCATCAAAACAGAACCTAATTAAATCTCTAAATATGGTAAAACATCCTAGCATATGATTTAGTCTTGCTGTACAAGTTATGACTAGATCTCATATGTACAAGTGGGCCGGGCCTATTATCATACAAGTGAGCTAGGCCTATTTAACATACAAGTTTACACTTTAACACAAACATGGGAAACAAACAACGGTAAAGTCGAATCTGTACATCCTCCTTTCGCCATAATAAAATATAAAGACATAAATGCTACTCCATTTAAAAATGTCCACTAAATCCAACCTCTATAATGCTCACTGTTGAACATTTATCCCATATAGTAGAACAAAATAATTTCACAAATCTTTATTTACAAACAATTGGATCACAAACACAAAGAATTGAAAATATCATCTCTCAACAAGAATCAAGTTCCTCAGCTCAATTCAAAATAACAAGAGAAGTTCTAGCACTATGCTCAGACTTCATCTCAAAATTAACATTAGATAAAAAAAACCTCTAAAATTCCCTGCTGATTTTAAAAATGAAATTTCTCTAAGAACAGATCCACTTGATAAAGGAAAATCAATAAATATGGTTGTGGAAGGACCAATAATTCCTAATTCCTCCGACTTTAATACATATGATTGGGAATTAAATATAATTTTCTCTTGTCCTGCTCTATTATTCTTGGGTTATGTTGGAAATGACATGGAATCCTAGGGCCCAGAACTTCAAGTCGCAACATGATGTAAGCTTCCACCAAACTTACAGGAAGGTGAAGAAATTTCATTCACGGATCTTGGGGAATAAACATTTTTACTACACTAACCAAAAAATCGTCATGGTAATCCAGTTTGGGGGGTATAACAAGAGGTGTAGGATATTTCTAGTCAGTTGGGGGCATTATTTCATCATGTTCCTTGAAAGGCAAATGTTATGGTGGATGGCCTTGCTAAGGAAGGAGTATTTTGCTTTTCTATTAATTTTGATATGTAGACTTCTCCTTTTCTTTGGGAATTATTTGCATTGTTTTGGGCTCGGCTTAGCAGTGTTTTGCTGCTTAGCCTTCTTTGGTGTGTTTGGTTTGTGAAATAAAGTTCATAGTTAAAAAAAAAAAAATCCACATTATATGTGCTCCATGTGTTAAACCATTACATTAGAAATTTCCTCTAGAATGCCTGGTCCTCGAAACGGTATCTCCACCCGCTGGCATGGGATGTGATCTGCTTCTTTACATCTCTTGGTGGTTTGGGTATTAAATCTATTCGCAGCTTATCATAGGCAGCTATAATGAGACAGTTAGGAACATTAGATCTATTACTCCAACGGGTTGGAATATATGGTTCAGGCTAAATACCTTCATCAAAAAAATTTCTGGGATATTCCAATTCCTTGAAAATGAGGAATAAAGTTCTGCCTTTTATTCATCACCTCATAGATAATGGAGAATGTACTTCATCTTGGCATTAACTATGGTTGAGATGGTAGATTAATTGCCTTGTATTGAGATCGAACAATTTATGATCTTGGACTAGGTAATGGTGTAATGGTTAGTCAAATTTAGGCAAATGATTCCTGGAATCTTCCTCCACCAACTTCTGCTGATCTAATCCTAGCATGGCAGAAAATAAACAATGGAGTTGTGCCTCGATGGATTCTCTGATGAAGTGATGTGGATTGCTGAAAATAATGGTAAATTTTCTTTAAAGTCCGCTTCTAATTCTGCTCATCAACATCACTTATACGTGCCTCTGGTTTGGATGGATTGGATTTGGTTTAAGGCAAGGATCAAAATAGCGATTACGCAGGGTGTAGTGGCCGGTGATCAAAAGGCTATGTAGCAGTAGTAGCAATACGTAGTGGTGTGAATCAAAAAGTTGTCAAAAAAGTTTGAAAAAATATCCAAAAAATTCCAGAATATTGGAAAATGTTAGAATTTGATGCTTTCTTCCTATAATAACTAAGATAGGGGGTGTAGCGGTCCGTTCAATGCATAGAAGTTCTGTATCGTTAAATGATTATTAAAACAAACAATAGTGATCTGATTTTTCCCATGTATTAATGTTGGTTAGCCATACTAAGTTAGATTCTATTATGCATTTCTAAATTCATAGTTCATATAGGCAATTTAATATAATTGTATATGACAAAGGATATATAAATTATAAAGTAATGCTTAAATAAAGTTTAAAGTTCAAACCAAATAACAAGTTACCTTTCATCAAAACAAACAATGTATTTTTGTTGAGTGTAGAGAAAGGAATACATCTACCTTAGGTGGTGTGTACCGGGATATACCTAGAGAAGAGCCCTTAAGCGGAACTCTTTGTAACAACTGCAATTCGGCGAGATCATGTGTTTTTTGGTGTTCTTTTAAGCATAGAAAGAAAGAAGACTTGCGTAGAAATATTATTTGGAGAGTAGAATAAAAATGTTGCGTCTTATTATACATTTTAAAGTTTTTTGGCAAGTAGAAGTCTGTCTTACCCCATAGCAGTCCGTAGTGGCTGTAGTAGACTGTAGCGGCCGCTATTGATTGAGTGGTGCTAACTACCGCTATTTTAATCAATGAACTTGACTATAATTCCCTTATATGGGCACTAGAATGGGGATGTTCAAACTGCAACAGGAACTACAGAAACATGCTGACACAGGAACTACAGAAGTGAATTTATGCTGGAAGAAAGGTTTGGCCAATGGTTGAAGCGAGTTGATGTCATGGATCAAACTACGTAGCGGCCGCTATATCGGGCGTAGCGGTGAAGTCATGGATCAAACTACGTAGCGGCCGCGGTCTTCACCGCTACGCTAAATGGTATTTAGCGCTGTTCACATCCATAGCGGCTGCTATACCCGCTACGGGGCCGCTACGCCTTCTACGGGGTGTGAAATTTTCCTACTTTTCAAAAAATTTCAAAATGTATAAAGATGCTTATTTCTTTTCTTTTTCTTTACAAATAACATTTTTATGCAACTCTTCTACCCTTTTATGTTTAAAAGAACACCAAAAAGTATACGATCTCGCTGAATTATAGTGGATATGGAGAGTTCTTTTAAAGGTTTCACAGATATACAGGACCTCATACAATGAGGGGACCGCTACGCCCCCTTACCTCAGTTACTTTTGCAAAAAATGAACATTTTCTCTCATTTTCCAATATTCTAGATTTTCTACAAAACTTTTCAGATTTTTTTGACGATTTTTTCAAATCGCACCGCTACGCCGCTACGTAGCCCCATTACGTAGCGTTTTGGCGGAGAGCCGCTATGCCTGCCGCTACTGCTATTTTCATCCTTGGTTGACGTTATGTAGCTTGGGGATTACACAGGGTCCAAGTGGGAAGGAGAAAGTGGTATAGAAGTGCTGTTTTGAAAGTTTTTGAGGCAGTTCCTGTAGAAATTCCCGCACTCGTAGAATTTCGATTGAGAAAAAGTGGTTCATTCAGCCAAAGGCTTTTTGATGGAGTTTGGGTAAAAGGTGATTTGAGGTTTGGGGATAGTTTCAGGAAAGGAGAGTTAGCAATGTTTTTGGGTAGTTTTGAAAAGGAAATTTTGGGGAATTTTCAACAAGAAAATTAGATCTGGGTTTGGGGAGTGGTTTAGGGTTGCCAAAGGGTATGCAGTTATTGGGAAAAACAAGGCATATGTTGGGGTGTTTTGGGGGCTTGGCTTTGAGGGCTATGGGTGGGTTTTAGGTACTGATTCAGATGAATTTCTGACGGGTCATGGAAATTTAAAGTAGAAAAAAAGAAGAATGAGAAGGAAGAGAAGTAAGACCACTTAGTTAAAACTCTAATGCCAATAATGATTCAATGGGATAAATCTATTTTGATCAGAAGTAATTGATCGCAAAACTAAGGATCCAGTTGTTTGGCTTTCTGCAACCAAAGAAGGAAGACTTGCAGAACTCTCCAAAAAAAAAAAAACACTCTTGAAATTCTTACTATCTACTTACCATGTGTGAAAATAGAAGATTACAAACACATATTATAGAAGGGAAGGATAGCCCAGCTTATAAACAAGAGAAAACTACTTGGACCAAATCCCATCATTGGAGAACACCTCTTCTTATCTGGGTCATTGCTTCTTTTAGTCATGTTTATTAGAAACACACTGTCATAATTCTGATAGTTAACTGAATAACCAATCAGACAAACCTATTTTCATGTCAATCGGACATCATTTGACACTCTTAAGATATACATACACATCTTTTAGTAAGATGGGATTTGGATTCCAAACACTCATAGGACTAATACATGGGTACCACATGCCATTAACATGCAACTAATTGGGAATCATTAACAACAATAATCTGTCCCATTCATATCTATGCCCAACTAAGTCTACGGAAGGGTCAGAAGTCCACACTTTGTTCTTTCTCTTGTTAGACTAGAGGCCTAATTAAGTTTTGTGCTTGATGTGCCTGCTGCCCAATGAACTTTTTGAACTAGCATATTCATGGTGTGGCCTGACCTTCGGCAATTAAGTTTGCAATAATTGTAATAGCTCATGTCTCTATGTGCAATAGCTGTGTCTTCGTTACAAGAACTACTAAAACATGTAACTCCTTGTCACCAGTAGTATAATTCGACACAACCCAATACGACTGTAGGTGTTCTGACTCAAGGGACAATGAACAAGAAGAGTGACACTAGATGGGCATATGAGGCAAAGATATCAGAGCATCCAGCTGATAATGCTGAGGTCTTAGTGCTACACCATTTGATGACTGCGTGACAGAAGCTGAAGACCGATGATAGTTGGCTTGAAAGTATCTTTTTGAACTACGGGGACTTCCGGCAGAAAGTTTAATGGTAAAAGTAGGGAGAGCCTTGTCTCAAGGGCAATGGTAGACAAGAGGGTCCTCAAGGAGTTGAAGCTCTTGAAGAAAATAAATCAAGAAGATAATTATTTGCAAATGGAAATTTGGGTTAGTCACAATCAATTAAAATCTAATCCATTGGTCTACTCCACTTTTCACATTCACGATCAGCTCTCAATTTCAAAGGTGGTGTTATTATCTTATATTGGAAGTGTGAAGTGTGTAGGTATCATAAAGAACTTGTTTACTTATTGAAAAATGAAGTACAGTTTTCTTTTATGGAACAAAATTAATTTGTATCCTCTGTACTTTTGCAGCCGCATTGAAAGTTGCATCTTACTTGCCATTCCCCTACTCAGCTCTTAGTGCTTTTCTAGTAATCCCTGCTCCACTAAGAGATCCAACCTATGATTATATTGCCAAGAGACGCTATAGCTGGTTTGGAAAGGAAGACGAATGCATAGTTTTGCAAGAGAAGGAAATGCTAGAGCGGTTTATCGATGCAGAAGAACTGTTGAATAAGTACAGGAGCAAGTCTTCTTAAGGTGTCGTCTGTATGGTGGTGTTGCTCTTAATTTGCACTGTGTCATTTTTGTATTTCATTTCTTTTTTAAAATATTCTTTCTTGTCATGTTTCACAAGACATGTCTGACATGCAATGGGACGCTGAGACAATCAATGAAGCTAAATGTCAACAGTTTTATGCCTTAATGGTTTGGATTAACGACGTGTGGTGAATCAGGGGAGTTGAATCCTCTGCAACTTTCATGGTGAGGAGAGCTCTACTGCTTTTAGAATGGGACACTTTACCCCTGCCATTTAAGTGGATTTCGAGGTGTCTACTAAGATCCATTGAACATTATCAGCAGTCCATTTTTGGTCATGAAATAAAGTGTGATGATTGTCATTTCATAGCCTGAAACCAACTTTCAATGGATTTGAAAATTTTCTAGACTAGTTCTCAAATCCTTCATCTTCTGGTAAGGTCATTGCATTGATGACATTGTTCAGTGGATTCGGTTTTTTTTTTTTTTTTTTTTTTTCTTTTGTTTTCTTTCTTTCATTTTTCTACATAGTTAATTCTCAAAGTCTTCTTGTATCTTGTAGGGTCAATGGGCCCCACAAACTCTAGGAGTCCTATATTCTATGAAGTTGTTGAGAGCTACCTGCAACAACTTTAGAGAATCCAAAACTCTATTAGAACCTCTTTCACCATAAACTATGGATTGTCATTAACATCATGATACCCTCAACCCATCCACTAGTCGAAACTCTCTCAGCCTTGTACATACTTTAAAAAACTCCGTTTGATTTTATACGAATGCATTGTTGTATAAATTAGTCTTCAACCGCAGGTACCCTTTCTGGCTTGAAAAAACTTGCATTTCTAGAGGCTCTTGTAATAAGATATTATATCTTAGGTTTATCCTGATATAGTTGGGACGAGTCTTTGATGATGATTGTGATTTCACTTGGGTCCATATTTAAGCTAGGAGTACTTATAGATCATATCAACCAAACGCATTGGTGCTTTGGGGGTGGGTTCCCAATTACCTAGTTATCCAAAGGACTTGAGCTGCAATAGGAAAAAAGAAATTCAGATATGAAACCGTTGGAGTGCTAGACCCAACCCAGCACATCAGTTTATAAACAAGCGTGTTGGGCCTATCACATCAATTTATAAACAAGGGTGAGAGCCAGTGCCACCGTGGAAAAATTTCTCAGATTGGTGCTCTTGATGGTTTTCTAATTGTTCTTGTCGTTCACTTCTAGAAGAGGTGTGTTTCTCATTTCTCAAGAATGATTCAATGGGATAAATCTACTTTGATCAGAAGGAATTGATCGCAAGGCTAAGGATGAAGTTGTTTGGCTTTCTGCAACCAAAGAAAGAAGACTTGCAGAACTCTCCAAAAAAAAAAAAAAAAAACTCTTGAAATTCTTACTATCAAATTACCGCGTGTGAAAATAGAAAACTTCATATTATAGAGGGGAAGGATAGCCCAGCTTATAAACAAGAGAAAACTACTTGGACTAAATCCCATAATTGGAGAACACCTCTTCTTATCTGGGCCATTGCTTCTCATTTCTCAGCCTTGAGAAGATCTAGCTGCTGCTGGCCCATCCATCCCCAGCAAGAAAGTATACTTTATCAGTCAGCCACCACTTACAAGATTGATTGTCATCTAAGGATTAGATATGCGAATTTGATGCTTTGAAACAGCGAAAGCCCCAAGACCAATAAACTAATCTTCTCAAGGGAAAGGGATTTGGTATCTAACTGATTCAGAACCTAAGAAAATTATCAGTTAAAAGACGGTGGGAGAGGCATAAGTTGTTGGCAGGCATTGTCAGTATGATGATGTAGGGTGTTCCTCTTTTCTCAGGTTATTCGGCTCTCGTAAACAAAAAGAATCTAGCTCTCCCACCCCGTCGCACTTTGGGCCTGTTTAGGGGCTTTACTTGTAGAGTTGAGTGAAGTAAGTGTTATTTTGAAGAAATAATAAAATATAAGTGGATAATGATGGTATTTTGTTTTTTGTTGATTTTTTTTATTGAAAAGTGGAGTTTTTTTTGTTTTTTAGTGAGTAAATGAAGTTACTTTTTTTACTTTTTAAAAAAAAGTATTGTGAGAAATCTAATGTAAAGTACTTTTGGTGGGATTTTTTTCTTGAGAATGGGACTTCACCTTACTTGACTCTACAAGTAAGGTGCCCAAACATGCCCGATACAACCTGAAAATGCAGCAGGCTTTGGGTTCTTGTTGGCTGCAACACTGGATGGTATGGGCGTCATGAGAGTTAGATCAGAGCTCTGACATGACCCCTACAGAGAACATGCCCACCTCGACCGAGGAGAGCATGCCAAACCAATGCACATCGGCATTATTGGAAGTTCATCGATGATTTTAACATTCGTTAACTTGGGGTGGGGCAGAACCTAATTGGAACCTTATTGAACTTGTGGATATTTTGTGCTTGCTCGTGTCAGGCCCAAGTCTCTCCCCATAAAAGCCCATTCTTTCACTTTAAAGGCCCATGGCCATGAATGATGTTTGGTGCTGATGGCACGTAGTTAAACTCCTCAGCCATTGTCATCTCACTACTGCACACCATGCGGTGTTTTGAGTTCAGACAAGCTTAAATTTAGTGTCATTCATTTTGAATACATTTGGAGCCCAAATCCAAGTGCCATGCTGATGTCTCTGCAATCATCCATGACATTCAAACAGCTATAAGTGCGCCTATGGAACTGAATCACACTCCCTCTCCATCCTCAATTGGTGATTCAGATAGATCATGCGGTGAATTCAATTTATTAGCGCACTGGATGGCATTTCATCGTCCTCTAGAAGAAATAAAATGCCATCCAGTGTGCCCAAGTGGATGGCTTGCAGGGGTCCAATTGCAATAGCTTTTCTTCCCCCGCCTAAGTGGTTTTCTTGGATCATAGAGGAATGACTCGGGATTGCAAATTGCAATCCCGAGTACAATCATATTTGATACTGAAGCGCATACATCCAACCTAGAAAATGGGATTTTTTTTAACCCCAGCCAAGAACACTGAGACCTAATAGAGAGCCCGCATACACACGGGAAAGTAACCCACTCAAGTGGAAAGGAGGCCCGCACAAGCAGGAAACAAGACCGCACAAGCGGGAAGAGGTGCCATACCCAGGGTTCGAACCCCGGACAGCCAGGTAAAACCCGATGCTCCTTGCGACTCAGGTAAGGAGCCGTTCTTCTAGAAAATGGGATTAGGCTTCAATAATCATGATCATGCTGTCGACCGAGGATGTACAAGAATGGTCACCGCATTATACCCAACTGATTATGAGGTTGAGATTCCATGCATCCCGAAATTCTCTCATCTGAACAATTATGAACCAAAGAAGACAACACAATAATATACAAAAAGAGGCTGCTGGAATAGAAAACAGAAAAGCTACAAACGTGAAAATATAATCTCTCACCTTCACACAGCACAACACACATCATGATTACATTACAGCCTCAAAAGCAAGCCGCCTTCAAGAAAAGGCAATTGTCCTCAGTCCACCACCAACTGAAATAACTCAAAACGCATTCTACACAAGACCTTGACTCACAACTTATTGCAAGAGAACCCACCCTCCCCCAGCTATTTATTCTGTATTAAATAGTCACCCTATTATAGACTCACATATGGAAGAATTAGAAAGTGAAGCTCTTAATTGAACTAGATCTAGAAGATGCATAAATTCTAGACCAAACCCCCGTGCTAAAGTGTAAAATCCACATCCCATTCGACCCATGACAACAATTTGAAAACACGGACAAGACTTCATGAAATCACTCAGACAGTGTGTTCGCAGTCACCTCTTTAGGAGGTTCATGTTTGCCAAGCTGGCTGAAATTCCCCTTTGCCTTGAAGAGCTGAGAGTGATGGTGCTTGCAGTACAAACTTCCTTCATGTGCAACATAATTTGATGGGCTGATCACACAGCCTCCATGAGAACATTTGAAACAAGGCCTGTGGTATGAGGTGCCGTCAACTGCCACCTGAAATTCAAAATTTACAGAACCAAACTGTTTCTTAGTTGTTCCCAAAGGAAAAATCAAGATTCATAAATTAACTCCTGTTGACATGTTTTGAGTAATATCAGAAAAGAGGTGAGTATTATGAATAGAAAAAACATCATCCTTGACCATGCAAACTGAACATGATGACTGCAGTGCTCAAGACTGTTGCCAGAGAATGGTGCAACAAGCTAATATTGCTAGAGCCCTATCTGCAAGCAGCGGCGTAGCCAGGATTCTCTCTCAGAGGGGGCAATAGGTTTAGCCACTATAAAAAAAATGAACAAATAGCAATAGACGAAATGCGCTTTAACAGCGATTTTTTTCCCGCTACTAAAGCCCACATTTCGTGGCGGGAGTTTTTTTCGTGTTAGTGTCGCTATACACTGTCCAAAGATAGAAGGGGAGTTTTGTGGCAAAAAAGCCACAAATTTTGGGCTCTAGTGGCGGAAGAAAACTGCTGCTAAAGCCTAATTTGTCCGCCACTATTTCTCCTTATTTTTTGTAGTGTTGGCAAGAAATTTGAGAAAGAATTAAAAAAAATAACTTATTAGTATTATATCAGAAAGTTAGAATTATGTGTTCACCCCAATTAACATATTAACATATTAAACTAGCTATTAGATTATAGCCCCAAAATGATAAAAATGATTAATTTGCATGGCTCTCCATATCCAACAACATTCAATAACGGGTCCAAAAGCTAGAGAAAAATTATAAATTACATGATTTTAGCATATTTACTTGTGAACACACATTTATAGTTTAAAAATTAAATTAAATTATTTTACCGAACATCATAATATAGGGTTGATGTTGACAAAAGGTCTTGATTTTTAGCCCATTGTTTAAAGCTCAAATCCTTCTATTACTTTAATAATAATGTTAAGGTTGATGGAACCTTTGGGCATGTAATTAGTGAAGAGAACTTTTAAGCACCTTTATATATTGGCATATGAAATCTCTTACTTGAGAATTAGATTTAATCTAATCTAATTCAGAATTTGAATTAAAAATTTAAAAACTCAGAGTTTGATATTTGAATTCTAGTATCAATAAAGGGCAAAGAAAAAAAAAAGAAAAAGAAAAAAAAAGAACATCAAGCACCATAGGTGCATTCTTTGAGCAATAAGGTCAAAGAGAAGGAAAGGAATGTAATTTAGGGTGTTGTCTTTTGGGTAGAAGTAAAAGATGAACATGTCCTCATGTGTTTTTGAAAGTTTTATCTTTTACTAAGAGGGGCAAAAAGATTTTAAGAGGCAAAGAAGAAATAAATAAATAAATATTGAGAAGGGCAAAGGACCAAAATGCCGCTAACATTTTTCAAATATTTTCTTATATTTTAAAGGAGGCAAACAGTCCAGGAGGGGCAATTGCCCCTCTTGGACTCCATGTGGCTCCGCCACTGTCTGCAAGTTATGGTGCCCCCAATCATGTGAACCCTAAATTCCGAATGGCTAGATGATATTGATTTTAAAAGCTGGTAAATATAGAGCTCCTCGCATAAGGATGATCTTTAATCCTAAATCCTGAAGCAGCGTATCTAAGCATTACTTGGATGCTCTTTGTTTTGAAGGAACCAATAAAATGAACTTTAATGACAGTTTATACCTCATGTTAACGCTTCATCGATAAGATTAAGGGTTAATCTATGATTGACAAAGAAACAAGTACACCCACAATCATCAACATAGAGATAATAAAGACAGTTCCTCAGGCTATTCAGTAAAACAATTCAGTAGAACAATATTTCAGTATTATCAGATAGTTGTATTTTCATCCAAATGTAAATTATTGAAAGATGCACCACTTTTACATAATCATCATCATCATCATCATCAAAACCTAGTCCCAACTATATTTGGGTCAGCTATATGAATTTTGTTTCTCCATTCCAATCTATCCTCAGCCAAACTGAAGGAACGCCCTAACATGATCATAGAACAATATTTTCTTAGAATTCATATTGTGGTTGTGACAAACGTTTTGCATTGTCTGTCAACCTACCTGATACAACCCTCTTTTATCCGGGCTTGGGACCCACAGTTACACTATCTGGCAGTTAGGAAAAGATTCCAAAGCAGTTGAAAGATCGCCTTAAGAGATATAAAGATAGAAAAACAATCAAAAGGATCATCTTGACAATTACCTTATAGGAAGTAGAAATCTTTAGGAAATCATAAACATAAAAAATGAATCAAACATTAAAGAAAAAATATTCTAAACAAGATGTTGTCCATCGTATTCTAGTTTTTTCAAATCATTTGCTATCAATAATTCTACAAAATATTAATCTTAAGTTATTCATCTTGAAGAAGAATATTTTAATACAGAGTTTATTTTAATACATAAATTTTAGTGGAGACACAACAAGTTGAAGTATCTGTCTTATCCAAACATGGATTATGTAGATAAAATGAGACAATATACCGTTCTCTTAAATTGAAACTGATGTGGCATTTGCCATAGTTTTGGCCCGAGTTACTGGCCAGGTAAATCTAACAGCATTCTGTGCTGTGTTTGAAATGAAATATGAAAATTTACTGCAAGCACTTTGTAAAGTCCATATCACTAGGTTGTACATAAAGAGAACATGGAGTATTACCTTCTCAAGTGGATAAACAGTTTTCTTGCAAGCAACACACTTTTCTTGAGTTCCACCAAACAAGCTAGAGACTCTGTTGTTGTTGTGGTGAATCTAAGCATTTTATCCAATCATTGAAAGAAAAAAGTCCAAAGATATGTTTGTCATTCCATTAAGATGATGGTTTTATAAAATAAAGACAAGCTTAGAAATCAGTTTGGGTAATCAGATACAATTTCTTGAGTGTGAGAAATGGACATCGAACTTGACAAATCAGAATACCTGATCAACAGATTTGTCTACTCTAGCAATTCTTGGAGCACCTACAAGAAATAATTATATGTTAACTTAGACAGGAACAGTGAAGAAGAAAAATGATTGAAACTTAACCGCCTATTAACTACTACCCACCTTCAAAACTTTTATCCAAACTGCCTGTCATCTTAAAGAGTTGGTCAAAGTGAGGCTTACAATACAAAACACCCTCAAAGGAGGAATAGTTACTGAGCTGTAAAAGATGTTTGAATGTCAGGATCAAGAAGGATGTCGAGACAAGAAAAAAAGAAAAAAATTATTAAGTGTTCAAAACTGGGTTCATAGTTCATCAATAGAAGAACATTACAACTACTGTCTCTCAGGCATTGCATATAGATAAAAGTGATATCATTGCACAATTTGCAAATGTACAATCAATTACAGGCATTCCAGAGCAAATCAGGTTATCACAGCTTGGAATCAACAAGTCAGTGCACTTCAATGATTACTTAAACAATAAAAAATGGTATTATAAACAAATAAAGCTCTTAGAAGTGAGAAATTTAAAAAAAATGGAAAAATAGGTAAAAAGGAATGGTTCATTTATATCCAACAATTCTAATATATAGTAGGCAATAACAATGCCTACCGAAATTGTTGATCTGGTGGAATGGCATTGATAGATTACCCCTTTGATGACTTGATAGTTTTCTTATATTCGTTATAACTTAAATTTAACTAGCAGCCCAGAGCAAAACATTACACAAGCCCTTGCATTAAGGAAGTCCACTTCCAGGTTTGATGGGAATGCTACAACAGAAAGAGGAGACAATATATTGTCAACCTCCAACGCAGTGCTAGAATGATCAAAGGATAAGGAACTAGAAATGCTCTCAAATTTCAGCTTCAATGGAATGGAATTCCACATGCCAATCGCCCACCAGACTGATAGTTATAATAATTCCCATACAACCATTTAATGTCTGGCTACTGGTTACTGCAAAGACTCAAGACAATAGTTTGCTCACATACAATAGTTTGCAAAGGGACAAAAAAGAATGCCGGATTGTATCAGCCCCTTCCTATTCCACATGAGCCTTGGCAAGATCTAAGCATGGATTTTGTCTTGGGGTTACCAAAGACTTTAAGAAGGGTAGATTCTATTTTTGTTGTAGTGGACAGGTTTTCCAAAATGGCACACTTTATTCCTCGTGCAAATACAACAGATGCAAGAAAGGTTGCCACCCTTTTCTTCAAAGAGATTGTTCGTTTTCATGGCCTACCCAAGACTATAGTGTCGGACAGAGATACTAAGTTCATGAGCTTCTTTTGGAAAACTTTATGGCTTATGATGAAGACAAAGCTCCAGTACTCCAGTGCCTACCATCCTCAGGCTGATGGCCAGACTGAGGTCGTCAATCACAGCTTGGGTAATCTTCTTCGATGTCTCGTCGGATAATACATTGCCTCATGGGATCTTATCTTACCCATGGCGGAGTTTGCCTATAATAAACTCCGTAAATAGATCAACTGGAAGATCACCATTTGAAGTTGTCACATGAATTCAGCCGCATCTTTCGATTGACCTGAGTCCTTTACCAGCTGACGCCAAGCCTAGCCAAGAAGCCGAACAATTTACCCGGCACATGAAGGACGTTCATGATGAGGTCCGTCAACAGATTGACAAAAGCAATGACACTTACAAACATCACGCGGACACTCGAAAGCGCCATGTTGAATTTAATGAAGGAGACATGGTCATGGTACGAATTAAGCCTGAACGATTTCCCATTGGCACTTACAAGAAGCTCTATCCCAAAAGTGCAGGTCTGTTCAAGATTCTGAAGAAAATCAGCTCAAATGTCTGTGCTCGATCTTCCGCCAGACATGAATATCAGTTCTACATTCAATGTCGAAGATCTCACAATTTATCATGGGCATTATCAAGATGAATCGTGTGAAGAGCAAGATATCCGGCTTCCCATAGTTCCAGCTCTTCGAGAAGAAATTGAAGATGTCTATGATGACCAGCTAGTGTCAACAAAGACTGACGGATATCACAAGTTTTTGGTCAAGTGGAAAGGTAAACCATTTTCGGAAGCTACATGGATCACCGCCACAAATTTTCAGCGACTCAATCCGGATTTGTACGAGAGGTACCAAGCTGACAACTCGCCAGAGTCGAGTTTTTTTCAAGCCGAGAAGAGTTGATGCAGGCCAGACCAATGGGCCCCGTTTGAAAGTTTATTCCAGAAGGCCCAAAGCCCATAAGTCCCAACAATAAAGAAATTTTCCAAGATTTCTATATCGATAGTTTCCTATTCTAATAGATTTCTAGAATTAGTAAATTTCTTAGAGTTGAGTAATTATTGTAATTAGGCAGTTTCTAAGTTTTCTAGATTTATCAGAGTTGTGGAGTTTCTAAAATTATATAGCTTGATTACTAAAATTAGGTTGAGACTCTATTATATAAAGGATGTAATCCCTTCTCTTGGGATATACAGAAATTAATGAAAATTTGAGTTTGCTCATCGTGTGTGTTTCTCTCTTATCTGTGGTGTGAGACCAAGACATCCTACCTTAAGCCGTTTGGCTTGGATGAAGAAATGACAAAGATAGGCCAACAATAAGAAGAAAAATGAAAGACCTAGGTTGGTATTTTGACCATATCTTTTTACTTGGGTGTCCGATTGAGGTGATCTCAGAAGCATTGGAAAGTTTGTTCTAACATCTACAAATCATATTTCACAACATTTTTCCCAATTCGGACGTTTCGGGGGTCCAAATTGCACATCAATTTGGGGACTGTTTTCTAACACGAGAATTACATTCATATGTTCATATTTCCATTCTTGTAAAGTCCCACATTGGAAAGAAACCAAAAAGAGCAAGGCAAATGTCTCTATATAAGGAAGGGAGCTCTAGGCATTAGATACACAAGCAAGGAGAGCCCCCTCCTCTTTACTTAGGCTATTCATGTAATTGAGAGCAATTGTAGAGAGAAAGTGAGAAAAGCTTTGTAAAATTTAAAGATTTGTAATGAAAGCTTTGTCTTCTCCAATGGGTGGCTAATCTCTTTGATTGGATCTTCTAGATGAAGCTAAGTTGATCCTATTCCTTTTGCTTATGCTCTTTATTTTAATTCCCTTGTTTATGTGCTTAATATGTTAGAATAGATTTGTCTTCATTGCATTGTGCAACCTTTCATGTTTTTTTTTTTTTTTTAGCATTCTTTTTACTATCTATGCTTAGGTTTGATAAATCATGCGTAGGAGTAAATATCTTTTGATGGTTTATGCTTACTTTTGATAGATAGTCATTAGGAATCTTTTCTTTTATAAAGGGAAGAAAATCTTGGCTATTAGATTGTTAATTTCTATCTTAGAGCTTTAAAGTTATATTTTCCAAATCTAAGCATTGATTTGTCATTAGATTTCAGTGTTTCTTTAGGAAAAGAGAAGAGCATTAGTATTGGATTAGTGTCACTTAGTGGATTCTAGATGGTTCAATCTATCCATTAGTATTGTTTATTGTTTATTTTACTTACTTTTGTTTGATTCTATTTACATTCTCACACACTTATTCACTTGTTTTAATTCTCACACTCCATTTGCATTTGTTAGCTATATTTGAGTTCATAGTTCTTTTCATTAATCATTGTTATTTTCCTTGTAACGATCCTTGTGGGAACGGTATTCGGACTTCCATAGTCTATATTACTTGAGGCAACCGTATACTTGCGGAAAATCGGCAAACATTGGCTACCTCCTTCATTCCCTGCGCTGCTTCAATGATCCCTTTGATTAGTTATTTTCCTTCCTTTGTATTTCTAATCCCGCATTTGTAAGCTATAATAAACAAGAACACAAGTCGACGGGAAATGGCACCCAAAATGATTTTTCCGGGTCTTCTTCTGCCTCCAAGTCCTAATGGTCACTCCATGTTTTTCTGGACTACTACGAGGATCCACCATCCTGTCGTTGTATGCAGATGATATTATCAAAATTGGGGGTGATTCTGTCAGAATTAATGTCCTTAAAAGGTATCTCATTCAAAACTGTCACATGAAAGATCTTAGCCACCTGACTTGTTTTTAAGGATCGGAAAATTACTTAGTTCGATGTTGGTACTTACGTAAATTAGCACAAGTATGGTGAAGATTAGAGCTAAAAGTGAAATACCGAGCTATAGAGGTAGTCCTTTACTCATCCAAATCTATATTGTCGTGTTGTCCAAAGTCTAATTTGTGAGTCAATTTGTATCTATCCCTCACCAGTCCCATCTTATGATTCATCACATCAACCAATATCACAGTCATTGTTGATCGAGGATTATTCTAGTCTTCTGTATTACCACTTTTAACTTTGTAAGACCCCAACCCGAGTGACCTCGATTAGTATTGATTAAGTCGTGTTTTAGTTCTAAGCGTGATTAGTGATTTTGATTAGTTGGGAATAGAATAGTTTTGTTATAGTTTTGGGGAATTTTGAGTGCTTTGTGATTAATGGGACCCTTTGGGGGTTCCTATTATGACTTTGCGTTTGCTTGAGAGATTTTCTGAGATTCTCACTGTAATCAATGCTTTCTTAAAATTCTTGATCAACCCAATTGTCAATCAAGGATTCATCAGGCAATTAAAATTACATGTATGCATCCTAGATTAGCTGACACCAACATAGTTGGGAAAAGGCTTTGATGATGATTGTTTTCAACCAAGATCCAGTGGTTTATCACATTTACTACAATCTATGGATCACAAATCTAGAATCCCGTTGGATTATGCTTACATTCCTTCGATCAAATCCTCGACTATTGTTCCGCACATCTAATGTCCTACAAACCAATCATCACACTTCCACCGCTCATCATATTATCAAATCACTATTAGATGGTTCTGTAGCGGTTGTCAAGGATTTATCAAAGAAAACTTTTGTTGGATTTTATCACAACATAATATTGCACATTTCCTACCACAAGACACCAAACCGACGTCTCCACACAGGTAGGTTATTCCCATGATGATATCGCAACTTATGAGGTCATACAATGCATTTTCAGAAGACATCCTAAATCCAAATAAATAAATAAATAAAAAGTCTAGATACCACTGTCCTTTTACATTGATTAACACCTCTTTGAACCATTGGATTGTCTTTCTTTCACTGCCACTACATAGTGCTTGTTGCAAAGAACTCGCAAATGAGGATGGATTGTGATTTTGAGTCCGGATGGCCTAGATATCGCCAATCGAAGTTTAAATGGTCAATATGCTCCCTACTTTCATCAGCACCCATGTCAGCACCCGCGTCGCCGTGTTGGGTCACCACTTGCTTGCATCACCAAGTATGTCGTTTTCTGCTCCACCACTTGGGCTAAAAGGAGATCAGGTCCGGTAGCTTCTGTTAGGCTTGCTAACACTGAAAGCAAAAGGAGGGCGGGAGCCCTCGGCTCGTCCACCGAGGCCAGGATGAAGGGAAACGGCTGTGTTGTCCCTGTTGGTGTTATCGGGTAGCTAGGTTGCATCACAACCCTAGCTCGGCTTCCCGGCTGAAGCAACGCGGGGAAGGACGTCTTGGTCTCACACCACAGACAGATAACCAAGAGAAAAACTCAAGGGTAAATTTTATTAATCAATGAACTTCTCCCTTAAAGAGGGATTACAATCCTTTATATAGATTCATACTCCAACCTATTCTTGGAAATAACTCTAATTAAAATAAGCACTAAATCAAATAAGAGAAGCTTTCTAATTAATCTCCCAATTATTCCTAAAATTCAGCTAATACTAAAATAGATACTCTTGCATGATTTGAAGATCTTTTTATGGGCTTGGGCCCAATGGACTGCCAGACCAAGGATCTGGCCTGCATCAGTTCCCCCCCTCTTGGAGGCAACTCATCCTCGAGTTCAGTAGATGATCGCCGGGGTCGAAGATCAAACGCACAAACTTTTGATTATCTTGTGGATCTTCATATGGTGTGTAAGCTTCACTTAAGCGTTTACTCCACGAAAATTTTAGATATTGCCCCTTTTGATGGTGGGAGTTTGCATGGACTTGTGTGTCAAGCCAAGCCCAGGCCCATTTTGGGCCCAGTCTTCATATCTTGTTGTAAAACATATTTTTAGGATCTAGATAAGGATACTAGCATGTAATCAGGGCATTCAGCCCATTTAGATAAGAATAGTAGCATGTAAACAGGGATTCAGCCCCTTTATAATGAGAACAGTCGATCAAGACTGGATATATATTTTGACAAGCAAACATCAGTGTATTCCATCTCTCCAAAGCTGTCATGGTATCAGAGCAGGGTCGATCATCTATGATCTTCTCCTAAATCATCTTCCAACCATTGGAAGCCCATCTATGATCATCTGTGATCATCCTCGTCAGCCAGATTATCTCTGATCTTCCCTGATCATCTCAGATCAGACGTGGCCCACCTGTGATCATCACCAACACATCAGGGGAATATTACCATCTTGGTCGCCTGGAGCTTCTTGGTTTTCTGAAGATTTTTTCCTGATTTTTTTATCATCAGAGGTAGGTTTTCTACCATTTATTGTGAAAATTCATTCTTTCCCAATAGTTTTCATCTCGGCCATCCTGGATCTGGATTTGATGCTCATGGGACCACCTCCAGTAGTTGCAGAAAACTCATCTCTTCTCATCCCCACACTCTGATCTGTGTCCAGATCACCAAGTGGGGCCCACGTGTGGAATGTTCCACTGACGACAGGGACGTTTTACATCCCTGTGACTGTGCATGCTTCTGTTTGATACTGTCGCTCTGTTTTTTTGTTACTGCTGATGCCTACTGTTGATTCCTGCTGGTTATTGGTGGATTTCTACTGCTGATTCCTGCTGCTTATTGGTCTGATCTATTGATTACTGCTGCTTATTGGTGGATTTCTACTATTTTTCTTTACTTTTGTCTACTGGGAACTGATCTGGATTTCTACTGCTTTTGTCTGCTGATTGCTCTCTGTTATTATCAATTGTGACTGTGGTCTATTTCCAGACTGCTCTGTGTGTACTTCTTACTAGACTATTAGTAATGGAAAAACATGAGATCACTCTGATTCGCTTTGATGGAATTATCCCTCGTGGGCCTTCCAATTTCAAATTTACTTGGAAGGAAAAGAACTATGGACTCACATTGATGGATCTGAACCTCAACCTGTGGAGGATGATAAGAAAATTTTAGCTTGGAAGACAAAGGATGCTAAAATCAAGACTTGGTTGCTGGGCTCTGTTGAGCCACATTTTATTCTCAACCTCAAACCCTGCAAAAATGCTCGTGAAATGTGGGACTATCTTAAGAAAATTTATCAACAGGGCAATGCTGCTCGCCAGTTTCAATTGGAACTTGAAATCTCTCAATTCACTCAAGGCACCCAGTCTATTCAGCAGTATTACAATGGCTTCCGCAGACTGTGGTCTGAATATGATGAGATTAAGTTTTCCTCGGTATTTGCAGCCCTTCTTCCGGAATTACTTCCATTACAGCAAAGTAGTCATCGGGATCAACTTCTCATGAAACTTCGTATGGAGTTTGAAACAGTCAGATCGAACTTGATGAGCAGGGCTCCTCTTCCCAGCTTGGATGTCTGTCTTCAGGAGCTTCTGCGTGAAGAACAACGTCTGGCTACTAAAACTACTCTGGAACAACAGAGATCTACTGAGGCTCCATTTGCCTATGTTGCTACAGCTAGACGACCTCCTCGGGACATCAGTCAAGTTCAGTGCCATAACTGCAAAAAATATGGTCACTATGCGAATCAATGCAAGGCAAGAATTTGCAGATATTGTAAGGCCACTGGTCATGTTATTGACGAATGTCGGAAGAAGGCTCGCAATTCTACTTCCTGCAATTATGTGCAGTCAGGCCCTGGTATTTCCACAGTGTCGTCAGCTACTACTGCTTACACAGTGACCACTCCACCATATGCATCATCTGACTTTCGTGGTTCTCTGCAGTATGATCCCTCCTCACAGCCTGGTTCCTCATCACAGTCTGAGTCTCCTGCTCCTCTCACCCCTGAGATAGTTAACCAAATGATCATCCATGCCTTAGCATCCATGAACATCGCAGGTACTGGAACCTCTCTTTCCAATACGTGGTACTTAGATTCTGGTGCAAGTAACCATATGACCTCTTCACCCATAAACTTACAAAATGTCGTTCCTTACTCTGGTCATCTTACGGTTCAAGCTGCCAACGGAGATTATCTTCCCATCACCTCTGTTGGTGATACCCCTGGCCCTTTACCCTTAACCAATGTTTTAGTTTCTCCTCATCTTGCTACCAATTTGGTTTCTGTGGGTCAACTTGTTGAAAATAATTACAATGTCTCTTTTTCTTCTACTGGTTGTGTTGTGCAGGACCAGGAGTCGGGGGAAGTGATCGCGAGGGGGGCCTAAGCGTGGAAGACTTTTTTCCTTACTAGTGTCTTCATTTATTCATGATAAAACTTTACATCAGTTATTTTGTTTTTTCATTCAGAATAATTCTCGATTGTGGCATAATAGACTTGGTCATCCGAATGCTTCTACAATGTCTACTTTATTTCAATCTGGATTAATAAATAAACCTGTTATTTCTGCTTCTTTTGAATGTGATGCTTGTAAATTAGGAAAGAGTAAAACTTTACCCTTTCCACACTCTAACACACAGAGCACTGCCTGTTTTGACTTAATTCACAGTGATGTTTGGGGCATTGCTCCGACCCTTTCACATAGTCATTTCAAGTACTTTGTCACATTCATTGATGACCACAGCAGATTTACTTGGATTTATTTATTACATTCGAAGTCTGATGTTCTTCATGCATTTAAATTTTTTGTTCAATATGTTGAAAACCAATTCTCTAAATGCATTAAGACTTTGCGCTCAGCCTCAGGGGGGGAGTATGTTTCCAAGGATTTTCAATCCTTTTTAAACACTAAGGGAATCATTTCTCAACGTACATGTCCGTATACTCCACAACAAAATGCAGTAGCGGAACGGAAAAACAGACATCTTCTTGATGTCACTAGAACTCTTCTGATTGAAGCATCTGTTCCCCCTCGTTTTTGGACTGAAGCTCTCACCACAGCTGTCTATCTCATAAACCGCCTTCCTTCACCTACCATTGCACATTTAACGCCTCATTTTAAATTGTTTGGTCATCATCCTGTGTTTGATCACCTACATACCTTTGGTTGTGTTTGCTTCGTTCATTTACCTCCCACCGAAAGAACGAAACTAACAGCACAATCTCGCAGGTGTGCTTTTTTGGGTTATGCCACTAATCAAAAAGGTTTTGTTTGTTATGATCCCATTGGTCGTCGTATCAGGGTTTCTCGAAATGTTATTTTCTTTGAAAATCAATATTTCTTCCACTCACATGGACTGTTCTCATCCCTCTTCACCAGCTCTATTACCAGGTTTTTCGGATCCAACCTCTGTTACTAGGTTTAATCCTGCTTTTGTCTACCACCGTCGGGAGAAACCTCCCATTGCAGCTGGCCCTCCCCCTGATCCTCCACCGACAACTGGTTCCACACCTACTCCTACCTTACGTCGCTCCTCCAGACATTCTAGACCGCCTGATAGGTATGGATTTTCCCATACTTCTTTGATGACCACTCTATCTTTTATCTCTATCCCAAGTTCTTATTTGCAGGTTGTCCATCAAGATTGCTGGAACCAGGCCATGAAGGAGGAATTGGATGCATTGGATCAGAATCACACCTGGGATATTGTGGAGTGTCCTTCAGCGGTTAAACCCATCGGTTGTAAATGGATCTACTCGATCAAGCTTAAATCTGATGGGTCATTGGATAGACACAAAGCTAGACTTGTGGCACTCGGAAACAGACAAGAGTATGGCATTGACTATGAGGAAACTTTTGCACCTGTGGCAAAAATGACATATGTTCGGTTACTTCTCGCCATTGCTGCCTCTAAATCCTGGCCTTTATACCAAATGGATGTCAAAAATGCATTTCTTCATGGGGATCTGCAAGAAGAAGTCTATATGCGGATACCACAAGGCGTCCCCTCTCCCTCAAAGAGGTCTGTCTGTCGCCTGCGCAAATCGCTTTATGGTCTAAAGCAAGCTCCTCGAGCATGGTTTGAAACCTTCAGGGGTCGATTGTGCGAGAGTGGCTTTAACCAGAGTCCTTATGATCCCTCTCTTTTTTTATGCAACACATCTACTGGTGTTACTGTGCTTCTCGTCTATGTTGACGATATCATTATCACTGGCACGGATGATGGTATGATCAAAACTCTCCAAGCTTCTCTCAGGGATTCATTCCGTATGAAGGATTTGGGCCCTTTGCATTATTTCTTGGGCTTAGAGGTGCATCAATCTCCCAAAGGTCTCTTTGTTAATCAACACAAATACACATTAGACCTTATCGAGTTGGCTGACCTCCATGATTCTTCACCTGTTGATACACCTGTCGAGGTAAATCTCAAACTGAGTAAAGATGACGGCGATCTTCTTCCTGATCCTCATACATACCGGCGCCTGGTAGGAAGTCTTGTCTATCTCACCATCACTCGCCCTGACATATCCTATGCTGTCAATCTTGTGAGTCAGTTCATGACTGCTCCTCGACACCTTCATTTGACAGCTGTCAAGCGCATTATCCGCTATCTGCTCAGAACTGCCTCTCGGGGTTTATATTATCCCAAGGATAATCCACTGCATCTAACTGCTTATGCGGATGCTGACTAGGCTGGCTGTCAAGACACGCGTCGTTCTACCACTGGTTGGTGCATGTACCTTGGAAATTCGCTCATTTCTTGGAAATGCAAGAAACAAGAACGTGTGTCCAGATCTTCCACCGAAGCTAAATATCGGGCAATGTCTTCTGCTTGTTCTGAAATCTTATGGCTACGGGGCCTTCTTTCGGAACTTGGGTTCACTCAAACCTCTCCTACTCCATTGCATGCTGACAATACTGGGGCTATCCGAATCACTGAAAATCCCGTTTTTCATGAACGTACAAAACATATCGAAGTTGACTCACTTTATTCGGGATGAATATAAGCGGGATGTCATTAGTCTACCTCATGTTTCTACAGAGTTTCAGTTTGCAGATATCTTCACTAAGGGACTCCCTCGGCCTCGACATCAATTTCTTGTTTCCAAATTGCTGCTTTATGACTCCCCAGCATCAATTTGAGGGGGGGTGTCAAGCCAAGCCCAGGCCCATTTTGGGCCCAGTCTTCATATCTTGTTGTAAAACATATTTTTAGGATCTAGATAAGGATACTAGCATGTAATCAGGGCATTCAGCCCATTTAGATAAGAATAGTAGCATGTAAACAGGGATTCGGCCCCTTTATAATGAGAACAGTCGATCAAGACTGGATATATATTTTGACAAGCAAACATCAGTGTATTCCATCTCTCCAAAGCTGTCATTGCGCTCGAACAAATTGATGCTTGGATTTCTGAATTTGTACCATCTGTTCATAATCTCTTGATATTAAGAGTTGATTCCTGAAGATGAAATCAATGTGGGGAATCTCAACGATTTGATCCTCTTTTTCATCATTCGAAACAATAGCATGTGGTTTTGATGATTTAATTGGCTCTTCAGGAATTGAAGATATGATGAAATCTACCAGTTGATTAGGCTCTTGGTTGACTACTTTCAATTCTTCAAAGTCCACCTTTGCTTCCTTCGTTGCTTGCACTTCCTGATCATCAATTTCTTTGTCTTCCAATGTACTTAAAGTAGTATCCGGTGGAGGAGTTTTGTCAATCACGTCATCTGAATTTGTTGGGAAATCATTTGTTTCTTGCTTTTGTTCTTCAACATCAGCTTTGATAATCTCCATGACTGGTTCCACCATAGGGACTTTTGTGGTTTGCGGAGACTTTTCTTCTTGCAGCTTAGCTTTTCGAAGGCAATGGCATTTTATCGAGTGTTCGACACGGATTGCTTCCCAAAATGCCTCGTGCATATCTTTGCATTCTTTCTTCATATTTTTCAATATGCTCAGACACAAACCTTTGAGAAACTGATTGAAATCAAGTGTCTTGCCCAAGTCACATAAATAGTGTAGCCTTTCAAATTCATTGGCATATTGTTCGACGGACAATGTTCCTTGTGTTAAACTAAGATACTGTGCAAAATGGCCAATGGACTTCAAATTGGCTTCCATTGGTGGGGAGAATGGATCTCTTCCATGTACATACTTGTCCTCCAGTGCTAATTTCATTTCATTCCATGTCGGTGGATATTGATACAACTGACATTCTAGTTCCACCATGCTTGTGCATCTCCTAGAAGCTTTCTTTTGGCATAATCTTTGCAGGAATGACCTTTTAATTGACGCCATGTAAAATACTCTTCAAGTACTTTAATCCAATTCAAGAAGACATAGGGATCTCTATTTCCAATAAACAATGGAACTTCTGGAGCTTCTCTATAAACCATGTTTGAGAAGTTACCTTGATGATCAATTGCTCAGTGATGGACTCTTTGCTGCTTGGTAGTGTTGGAGGAAGTGGTGGAATTTGCTCAACTCTTAGGATGGGTCGAGTTGAGTTCACTGTTGGCTGGGCCTTCTTTTTTTTTTTCTTTTTTTCATGCTGTTGATGTTTGCTTAACCTGATTTCAATAAATTCCTTCTTTGGCCTTTTTTTGTTGGATCAGATTGGGCTCACCGGAGCTGGCCTGCAAACAAGGTAGGGTTAGAGTGTGGGTCTGTTGGATTGGGCCTGTGGGCTGCAGTTTCTGGCCTGTGGGTCAGGTCCCTTCTTTTTTTTTTTTTTTTACCGCTGTTGCTGGTGGGTCAGGCTCAACCCGAACTAAGCCCAGAAGATGGCCTGTTGTTTCACGTGTGGCAGAACACAAGGGCTGGGCTCTTCGGGAGGGATGCAAATGAAAGAAGAAAAGGGGTTCTAGAACCCTTCTTCACTTGCTGTTCAACAGAGAGAGAAGGTTCTGCCCCTTCAGTTGGTGTTCTTCAACGAAAAAAAAAAAAAAAAGGAGGGTGGGGATGGGAGGCCTATGGCGACTTGGGAGGAATGGAGGCGGACGGTTAACGATGCAGGTGGACGACGATGACGACGCTGTGGTGCCCGGCAAATGGTGCCAGGTACACGTTTTGCTTTCTGTTCTGTTCTCCTCCTTTGTTCTGTCTCTCCTTTTTTGTTCTCTCTCTGGGTGGTGGTGATGGAAGCGAAGGGGTGGGCTTCAGCTGGTGTTTTTCGTGGCAGGGCTGGGATGGTCGGGATGAGGGGATGGAGAGTGGTGTTGCTGGCTGGGTCGTGTGATTTAGGGTTGTGGCTGGCTGGAGTCTAGGGATGTGGGGATGTGGGGGTTCGATTAGGGTTTGGGTTTTGGGAAATTGGGTTTTGTCTGGGATGTGGATGGGCAGGTAGTGAAACTAGGACTGTGTCTGGTATTTTAGGTTGGGGTGTTGATGGATTTGGGAGTGTGAGTCGTGGTCGAATGGGTTTAGGGACAGTCTGGGCTATGCCAAAGGGTTGGATGGGTTCGACAGTGATAATGAGGTTTTTCGAGATTTTGTGTTCTAGAGGGGATTTTTTTTTTTTTTTTGGGTGACTGCTGGTTAGAGTTTTGGAGTTGGATTATGAGAACTGGGTTGAGACAGGCTGAATATATGGTGGGGTATGACAGTTACAGAGATTCGGTGGTGGTGAGTTTTGGTTTTGGAAATTGGTGGCTGTGATGGGGAATGGGATGGCTTCAGTGGATTTAGGGATTGGATGATAATGAATGACGATGAACAATTAAATTGGAGATGAGTGCATGGGTTACCTCGATCGGCAATCGAAACGGCGATCTGAGAATGGATCTTTGCTCTGATACCAATTGAAACTGCAAAGGGAAGGAAGATAGCCAACGGGCTAAACTCCAAGCCAAAAGGCTTAGGGATAGGGATCCATGGGATCCAAAACGTCCTGGTCTCACACCACAGACAGATAACCAAGAGAAAAACTCAAGGGAAATTTTTATTAATCAATGAACCTCTCCCTTAGGGCCCGTTTGGTAATTTACTTTTAAAATAAAGTGGAGTGAAGTGAAATGAAAAGAATGAATAAAATATAAGTGAGTTATGATGGTATTTTGTTTTTAGTTGTTTGGGATGGAATATTTTTGACTTTTTGTATGGGGAAATGGAGTTTGTTTGTCTTTTAGTGAGTAAATGTAGTTTTTTGACTTTTTTTGGAAAAGATGGAGGGAGTTTTGGTAAAAAGTGCTTTTGATGGGATGTTTAACTTGACTTGACTATCTTAGTAAAATTACCAAACGGGCCCTTAAAGAGGGATTACAATCCTCTATATAGATTCATACTCTAACCTATTCTTGGAAATAACTCTAATTAAAATAAGCACTAAATCAAATAAGAGAAACTTTCTAATTAATCTCCCAATTATTCCTAAAATTCAACTAATACTAAAATAGATACTCTTGCACGATTTGAAGATCTTTTTATGGGCTTGGGCCCAATGGACTGCCAGACCAAGGATCCCCCATCCCCCCTCCTCTTTTTGTTGTGGACTCGATTGAAGAAGCCGAAGAGGACTAGCTGGGCCTGGTTGCAAGTCAGGCTCTTTCCTCATTCTTCCTCTAATGCGGCTCATATAACTCGCCTTAGCCCAAAGGAAGAGCCCCTTTTCTTTTGTTGTCTTTTATGTGTCCTCAGTTTGCATATGCAGAGAAAAGGAGGCATCATCTTCCTTCTTCCTTCCTTTGTGAGAATAGTTTTAGTAACTCGAGGTGGAGAAGAAGATTAGGGTGTGCTTGGGTCCACATGATCCAGAACCCTATCGTACTATCTAAATTGACTAGCATATAGAAACCTGGCTTTGATACCAATTGAAAGTTCCAAATGTGGAAGAAACCGACACTCAGCCATAAATCTATGTGCGTTACGGTGGTGGAAGTCTCTACAGATCTCCTGCGTCTGCCACTCAATGATACCCAATCCAAGGCTCCTCTATTCCTTAAATAGACAGACACAAGGAGTCACGCTTATTAGAGACTTTTCCACCAAGAAACCCACATTTCCTAACCAACTAGGAGTCTTTCCGCATGGGGATAAGATCCAATCTACCAACTTGGGGCCCTGTGTTACCTTAAAAGATCAAGTCTTATCTTAGAGGGAATCCTAATCTCTCTTGGCCTCTGCCATGCTTGATCAAACGTGGGACCTGTGGCATGCGGGCCCCACGATTTCCTACACCTACCCCATCAGATTTCAAATTGAAGCAAGTGTCGAACTGCGAACAACACTTCTCAAATGCGAATCGAGCGAATTGAAAATTGGGTAATTATGGCATGGTCAATGTGATTCCTAAAGGACTCAAAATATGCTAAAAATTCTTGTCACCATCAAAGCCACCTACATAATTCACTACGAAGAATATTTAAGGGAGCATTACATGAAGATGATCACGTCCACGGATGCATTTCAGATTAACTTTGTGCTGATCAAATACAGATCGGAACTATGGCAGATTTGTTGCACCAATCATTCAAGACAACTATGTGGAGACGCTCCAATCCATAGAGTCAGCCACTATAGTTTGTTGAAGAATGTGGCCTCTCATTTCAAAAAGGAAAAAAAAAAAAAAGGCGGCCTCAATTTGGATTATCATACAATATAATTCCAATCAAAACCCTTGCCAAACCAAACTTCAACATAGAATGTCAGCATATAAGTGGTGGCCTCTCAATTCAAAAAGAAGAACAAAAGGCGGCCTAAATTTGGATTATCATACAATATAATTCCAATAAAAAACCCTTGCCAAACCAAACTTCAACATAGAATGTCAGGATATAAGTAGAGATTTCCCATAATAATTGAGGACTAAGCTATCTATTGGAAGCATTGGTTAAAGAGGAATAATAGAGTTTGCAATAATTCTTCTTCTTCTACTAAGGAGATTGTTCAGTCTATTATTTGGACAATGTCGGAGTGTGTGAGCATGAGAAAGGAATTTATAAGCTACCTCTTTAAGCTTTGGACGGAGAGGAATAGTAGAGTTTATGGAATTTTTCTTCTTATAATAAGGAGGTTGTTCAATCTATTGTTTGGACTGTGTCAGAGTGGGTGGACATAAGAAAGGAATTTTTTTGGTGTTTCATTGGAAGATCGATCTTGGGATGCTGTTTGTCACGGAGGATGGCATGCAAACATTGTGCAAAAGTTGTTGTGGAGTCCTCCTATTGGTATCTTTAAATTGGGTTTTGATGCAAATTACTTGTGTGGTGCACACCTGTTTTGGAGGTGTTATAAGGGATTGGAATGGAGTTTATTAGGATTTTTTTTGGTCCGGTGAATCCTTTGGATGCCAATGAAGCTGAAGTCTTTGCTCTTCTAATAGGGTGTCATGAGTTGCTTGGGACGGGTGGTTTCAATCCTCTTCTTGAAGTGATTCTTTTTCTATTATTCAATGGGGATCTGGGAAGGCCATTCATCTTTGGAGTTTGGAGGCTAGCTGATTGGGTGGAGGAAGTGCAGGATATTTTGATACAGATTACGATTCTTTTAATCATATTCTGCGAGAGGCAAATGAAATAGTTTTTCGCTCTTCTAATTATTTCGATGTATAGTTTTGCTTATGCGTTTTGTGTTTGGTTAGTTGTAGTTTTTTTGTTTTTCTATTTTGGGTTTTTGGAGGAATAAAGATCTTTTATTGTTATAAAAAAAAGAAGGGACTTTAACTTCTCATATGTCAATTCCCTACGCTAGTAGAAAACTTAACTACTTCACAAAAAGAATATCTTTCAACAACTGTTCAACACCGCCTTTGTCAAATTCATATCACTTCATAGAAATTAGGAAATGTCCTAATCAGATAACAATAAGAAACATGAGACCTCCATTTATAAATTTCACAAGTCAAATCTACCATTACATGGGAAAATCCCAACATCCTTTAAAAAAAAAAAAAAAAAAACACCAAACACAACCAATAAACAATTCCTACTAGAAATTAAGAAATACAAGTGAAAAGCTGCCAAAAAGACTTTAAGCATACCACGAAATTTCATGTTCTAGACCAATTCTATTTGGAGAAGTGGCTCTTCAGTCTTCAACATTGCATGCACTAAATATATTTTGGTGTCCACAGTTTTTAAAAAAAGTAGTATGCAGATTCATAATAAATCCAGACGCTCAAATTGTCCCACTAAGCATGTCCATTTTTACAAGACAATACCTGGGCAAAGTGGACATGCCTTTTTTTTATCACTGATCATGACACTTGTATCAAAGCATTTAATCCATCATGAATAGGCTTGAAAGCTGGTTGTACATTGTATATATGATTGACTAAAGTTGGGTTTAGTGGATAGGTTTATATATAATGTCATCCATCTTTCACAATCAAATCCTGGATTAAGAGTTCAATTCCGTTGGTATGATAACTAAAACCAACCTTGTCTCATGACTCTTGTCCAGGTGATAGCAAATGAGACTATGCTGAATTTTATCAGAAGAAGCTTGATGATAAAAGCTTCTTATCTGGAATATGAATACCATTACCACATAATTTCGAATATATAAGACCAAAATGGAGAAACAGAATTAATGTAGCCAGTCCAACATAGCTGGGAAGAGGCTTCGAGATTATGATGATAATTTTGGAACACACACGGAGAGATAGAGAGAGAGCATGGCCCCCGAGATAGGCATCATCATGGTCATGTGGCTGGTTTAGAATTCTAGGGTGGCATAATGGTCATGTAGTTGGTTTAGAATTCTAGAGTAAAACTCTTTTTTAGACTCTTTTGCGTACTTGTATTGAATTACTATAACTTTATAGCAAAGTGGGTTCTAGTGAAAGAGTATTAAAATAGTGAAGATTGAAACATATAAGATAGGTGGTTTACTTCTACTAGGATGATGGTTGGATAATCTTTTCCTACCAAAGGGGTGACTCTTTGATGGAATTTTGTGAATCGTCACCTTAACTGCTTCAATCTTACCCCATTTGATAGGAAGGCACTCCTAATTCCTAAGAATTCAATACCGATAAAAAAAGTCTTAGGTTGGGGTGGCGGCTTAGCCAAACCCAGATCCAGCGTTATCTGATCATCATGAGGATAGTTTTAGATAGGGGATTTGAGCATTCGAACAGTCATTATCAGCTAGGGTTATCTCAATCATTATCCCATAAACACAAAACGGGAATACAGAGTTAAGCTCCCAAGTCCCAATATATCACCATCACTCAACAAAAATATTACCGAGCTTCATCTCACATCATCAGCAACAAAGGCAGAATCGGAGAATCCGCAAATACAAAAAAAGCAACCCATCGGATCTCTCAGAGATTCAATTGAAAGCCACAATCCCAAACCATTAAAACCACCTATGCAACTTGATCTTCACAATTCTATCAAGCCCATCTCAACTCACTCGTCAAATCCCACCAAACAGAGCCCAAAGTCCCAAACAACCCATCACCATTCAAACCCAAAGGCAAAAAAGAAAAAACTATTAAGTTTTTGTCATTTAAAAAACTGGGAGCTTATATCTCCACCCCTTATTTTTTTTCCCCATACATCAATCCCCTTTGTCGTTTCTCACTTCAACTTTTGTCTTCTGTTGGAAAAAGTATGTAACAACAAAAAGAAACGGATCTAAACATCAAAAACAGGGGTCCAAAAATAATTTGCCAAAACACCCAAACCCACCGAAAAAGAAGACAGAGACATATACAAGCACCACCACAACAAGAGAATCACGATCATCATGCCATGTATCTATATGAGTGCATGGATAGATGAAAAAAAATACCTTGAGAGTGCCCTTGCAGTGGTGGCAACGGAAGCAGGCTTTGTGATAGACTCTGTTGTCAGCAGTGAGCTGGTCCACCAGATAGACGGTCTTCTCGCAGGCCATACACTTTTGGGTAGTCCCTGCAAAGGCCATGATGATGATTGATAGCTATGATTTATGAAGATGATTATATGGTGGTGGGTATTTTTTATCTTGAAGCTCCTGGCTCTGGTTTTCAAAGAGAGAGAGGTGGGTGGCAGGTGAAGTGGGAAACAAAGGGAGAATGTAAGAAGCTGGAGAGACTAGGTAGAGAGAGAGAAGACAAAACGGAAGGGTTGAAAAGGTATGAGTAGGTGGTGGGTGTGGATGAAAAAGGAAAATAAGGAACAGGTGGCTTTGTAGGATGCTAGTGGAGAGCCTGTCTGGATTCCAGCTTGGACAGGTCAGAAAAAACAGGCTGCTGCGTGGGGGGGTTTTTAAATTAGCGGAATTTGAGAGGGGTACACCTCGCGAGTACATTAATTAAAAGCCCACGTTACCAGTTATTTGGCTTTTTTAAAGCAGTCCGGATCCTCTTGCTTTCCCTCTCGACCGTGACCATGAGTGGTCCATTTTAATGGTTGTCCACGTCACAAGCAAATAGTTTGTAAGGCATAGAAGCAGCCTTGAGAGGGCTGGGGAGGAGGGAGGAGGGAGGAGGGAGGAGGGAGAGGGAGGAGATTTTAGATATGAATCAGAGATCTGAACAAGTTTTTTTTTTTTTTTTTTTTGCTGTCGGAGGGTTCCAACCCTTTGGCTGGACTAATCCTTCCGGGCCCAGAGGGAAGCCGGATAAATCCCCTGTAGCCCTAGTGTGGTAGCGGAGTTTCGAACTCACAACCTCCGGGAGCAAACCGTGGTCCTAGGCCAACTAAGCTACCCCTTGGGATTTAAGATGTGAACAAGTTCACTAGTATAGAAAAGAACTAGCTGGAAAAAACAAAAAGTAGATAAAAGAGAGGCCTAGGCCTTTGCTTCTGTGTGCTCAAGTTTTGATGACATGTATGTAATAAATATGGGCCAAACCTTTTGGAGGTCGGCCGTAGGGCACCTAAAATGAGAAGGAGATCGGGTTGCTCTACAGGGGCTGGCTTAAAGAGCTTTGGGCCGGATTCTATCCTTGGGTTTAGGCGCTCAAGCTGGGCTAGATCTAGGTTTTGGGTCGGTTTGATATATGGCTTGAAGCCTGGCACAATCCAGCCCAAACACGAAATGCATGTATTTTAGTGATTTATTTTTCTGAACAAGTGATAAGAAGCCGAGTTAGGGAAAGCCCAATTGATTAAATGGTCAAGCTCAAGCTTGACATTTGAAGGCAGGGCGAGCTCGAGCCAGGCACTTAAGGCCCATACAAGGCTTGGGCCGGATGCAGGCCTGTGTTTTAAAAGTACAAGTGGGCTTGACCTATCTAGAAGATAGAACAGCAGACAACAAGCATCCAACCCAAACCTATCTAGAAGATAGAACAACAGCCAACAAGCATCCATAAAATCTACAACATGCAAGGAAGTAGATACAAGCATCCAGCCCAAGCCTATCTAGAAGATAGAACAACAGCCAACAAGCATCCATAAAATCTACAACATGCAAGGAAGTAGATTATACCTTATGAGCCCGATTGTGCTCTAATGGAGAAGTTGCATCTTTCTTTGATGATGAAACTCTTTCAAGTATCAAACAAGAATCTCCAAGACCTATTGATCTTCCATGCTATGACCCTCTTATCATATCTCTTTTCTCAAGAAGATGGGTGGGATCTTTAAGAGAAAACTATTAAGGAAACTAGAAGAGAACTAGAAGAGGGAAGAAAGGAGAATAAGCATGTGCAACTTTTGCACAAAAAAGCCTTGGGTGTGAATCCCTAGGTGGGAATTCATTAGGGACGTCCAGCCCCATTATCTCCTTTATTTATAGCTTTTGCAAAACCTCCTCTTTGCTATCTAATTGAAATAGAAGTCTCACTTCTCTAACAATAAGTAACTCTCTTCTTTCTAATTTAAATAGAAATCTTACTTCCATTATAATTAGAAACTTACTATTACCACTATTAGAAGTCTCACTTCAAATAGAAATAGTAACTTTCTATTTCCTTTTAGAGTTCTACTATAATTAGTATCTTTCTAATAACTTGGACTAGTGTGGGGACCACTAAGGATTCCTTAGAAAGCTGGCTCCAACTGGGACACCGCGACCCCACATCTCATGTGCAATCCGAGCCCACAGTTAATTGCAAATAACACCACTATATAAATGCAATTGAACTCCAGTTTTAGGAATAAATTACAATGAAGACCCTAAACTTCCACATTACCACAATTAGGCCCCTCCATCATTATCCATGGATCAATTGGAATAAATTTGTCCCATCCAATCTTAGATCCACATCTTATTATCCTTGAACCCCAATTAATCACAGTGATCATCAGTACCATCCAATTAACTCGTAATCGAGATGAGTGCGCACTTACTAATGACAAATCCATTAATTGGCACAAGGGGATAATATAGATAGATTCCATCTTGACCATTGTATGTTCACACAGTCCTACTACCATGTACCCAAGACACCGAGGTGTTGACCTACAGTTGGCCTCACTCATTGGTGACCCAAAGTAAATGAATAGATAGAAACTTGAGTTCATCAATGTTAGACTCCGACCCAGACTAATTCGATTAGTGTGCGATTAGTGTGTGTTTAGTCCTAAGTGGGTTTAGTTGTCGTTGGGTTAGAAATAATTAGTTTAGTCCTGGATATAGCTTTGGGAATTGTTAGACCCCGATCCAGACCAAGTCGATTAGTGTGCGATTAGCATGTGCTTAGTCCTAAGTGGGTTTAGTTGTTGTTGGGTTAGAAGTAATTAGTTTTAGTCTTGGACATAGCTTTGGGAATTTTGAGAACGTTTAGTATTAATTAGACACACTCAGGAAGGCCTGAGTGCACGTGTGAGCTTGGGAAGTTTGTGTTGGGTTCCGAGTGATTGTGGTTTTGATTTCATTGAATGATGTCTCGACGTGTTACAACTTTCGTTTTTAAGCATATTCATGTTTGAAGCCCAAAAACCCATGTTTTGGCCCAAAGAGGGTAAAAATTGTCTTTCTTGCACAAATCTGGACACAATTTTCGATACCTCCAAAACCATGTCAAAAATATACTTTTTGAAAACTAGATATTTCGACGATCATTTTATCCTTCTTCGTCGAAGTCATCCGAGGCCCACAAGATCGTGTTTTCGTCGTTTCAAAGTCAAGTCAGTTGGGCCCCACTTGCTAGTGCCTTAAGTAACTCATCTCTTTCCCCTCTTTGCTATTTTCATTCTAAAACCCAAATCTCTGCAATTGTTCTTGACCTAGGGCAAGGAAAGCTCTTCTTCTCTTCAATCTTCTTCATCTTGCATGCTTTGGCTAGAGAACTCCAAATAGAATTCCAAGCTTATCACCTTCTCCATCTCTTTGCAAGCTCTCTATCAATACAAGTTTCTTTGAGCTTCTTGTGGGGCAAGCCTTCATCTTCTTCATCTCTTCTTGTTTGGCCATTGTTAGGTAAGAGCTTCAATCCTTGTGTCTCATGAAGTCTTTTGGTTCCTTAAAGATCATGTTTTTCATGTTACAAACCCTACTTGTAAAATGGGTTCTTTAGTTCCATTTTTGAGTAAGTTGTGTGGTTTTCTCTTGGGTTTTCTTGTAGTGTTGGATTAGCTTGAGAGAAGTGCTTGAGAATGATTGTTTAGCATTTGGGCAAGGCAAGTAATCCCTATAGGATCTTTGTGCATGTGTATTTTAAGCTACATTGCTGTTTTGGAAATTTTGCATACAAATATGTTTACAAGCTTCATGATTATGTTTTCTTCGGATTGAATGTTTAAGGTTGGGAAAAATATGTGTGTTTTACCCTTGGAGAGCATGTAGGCTCAAGGGAATGCAGGTGGAATGAGAATAAGAAGAAGGGTAGAAGAAAGATGTGAAAAACCTACACTGAACCGCGCGTCCCGTGCATTGGCGGTCAGCTTGCGGCTAGCCGCCAGTCTCCACTTCGGCTAACCGCAGGCTAACCGAACTCGGCGGTTACTTTTCCAGTAGCTGGCTTTTGCATCAGGGTTCGGCGGTCAGCCCTGCCGTCAGCTCGCGGTTAACCGCCAGCTTCCCTTGCGGCTAACCGTAAGCCAACCGCGGGCATTTCGGTTCCTTTTCCAGAGAGCTGTTTCAGACCTGGGTTTCCAGCGGTCACCATGTCGGTCAGCTTACGGCTAGCCTCCAGTTCCCATTTCGGCTAGCCGACAGCTGACCGCGAGCTGACCGAAATTGACACATTTGCTTGTTTTGAAGAGTTTTTGCAAGAATGAAAACTAGAGCATGTTTAGGGGCCTTTAGCCGGATATTATGCACTCGAAACCCGAGATGTCCTTGAACTTCTGGGGCACCAATTCTGTTTTAATTCCAACATCTGGACTTCGGCTGCACAACGATCAACCAAAGGTCCTTGCATGAACTTGATGGGCTTTGTATTCGTACTTTGGTTTTTTTTTATATGATGAATGTCACAAGCTCATCAATGCTCGAGAAATTTCTAACTTTTCACCTCTTCTTGAAGCTGCACCATTGAAAATCACTTCAAGCCTCATAAAGTCCACCACTTATCTGGCCTATGGAGTCTTCTGACTTAGGAAACTAATCCAATTTTATCCAAAAATCCACACTTACTTGCCTGACGAATCCTCTGACGGTACACGATCAACTGTAATTGGGTCTCCATAAGCTGCTCACATTCCTTGCTGACGAACAATTGGTCACAAATTCCTTCTCTAGCTCCATCTGTGACATCCAAAAGCTGAAAACTCTGCCAAAGCCCTTCGAGAAACACATACTAGGTCCACAAAACTCTGACTCTCTGGCGCGAAAACAAAGAAAAGGAACTAAATGTGGGTGCGGAGACACTAAATTCTCCCCCATTAGAAAAGAATTTGGTCCCCCAAATTCACTAACAACAAGGACAAGAAAAGGAGACAAAAATAGTCTCCCCCACTAGAAGAAAAACAGGCACAAACTCACAAAAACAATACTAGACAAAAGAAAACGAGTCCTCACCACACGTCTTAAGGTTCCTAGAGTGTTTTATTTCCTAGAAACCTGCCCGCTCTGATACCAGTCTGTCACGCCCCCAAACCGAAACCTCGGGGGCGCGAATGGGATTTAAGCATAAATGTATTTTACTTCTCCCAAGATCCGCGTGTGTGAAGACAACACATTCCAACACGTTCTGAATATTTTGCGGAAGCTTTTGTGGCGTTGCGACCCGAAGTCCGTGGCCATCGGATTCCGCGTCGCACTCAACCTTTAGCATATAGCTATTATATCAAGAATCATATCAGACTGGAGTAACCATCACAATAAATTACAGAGCTGACAGTAACAGGATATTACATTCCCAAATATGTTCAAGTTACAATTATCAATGTACATTAATTAAGAGTCCCAAGAAAAGGCTAATAAAAGTCATACAACAATAAGCTATAAACTACTACCCAAATGTGACGTAGCTCCGATGTCAAGCTTAGTGTCTACATGACATAGCCGACAAACCAACCTGCAAGGCATGACTCCACAGCCAATAAAACACTCAACTCGGGGCGAAGAAATCTGAACCTGAGTACCAAAAGTAGTGGGTCAGACACGATGGTCTGGCAGGTGGATGAAAAGATAATAATATACTGAAGAATAAAACATAAGATAAATCATGCTATTCGATCAAATGCTGCATATAATTAAACGAGTGCAAAGTCAGGAATCTCGGGGAAGACCTGTATTCATTTCAAGCATGGGTAAAACATGAATATCTAATAAAACATATATTCATTTACATCATCCGTAAAAAGCATAGATATTTGTCAATCGGGTGTTCGTCTAAAACATTTATAAATATAGTGGCCGGGCAAAACAAACGTTCATTTGAGACTTAGGTAAAAACATAAGTATACAACAAACCAGGTATTCATAGCAGTCTAGCAAAACCAATGTCCATTTGAAACCTATGTAGAAATGCGGATATTTAACAAACCGGATATCGTTTAAAACAGGTATGTTAGACCCCGACCCAGACCAAGTCGATCAGTGTGCGATTAGTATGTGTTTAGTTCTAAGTGGGTTTAGTCGTGGTTGGGTTGGAAGTGATTAGTTAGTTTTGGACATAGCTTTGGGAATTTTGAGAACGTCTAGTATTAGTCAGACACACTCAGGAAGGCCTGAGTGCACGTATAAGCTTGTGAAGATCGTATCGGTTTTCGTGTGAGTGTGATTTTGATTTCATTTGAATGATCTTGTTATGTGTTACAACTTTCGTTTTTAAGCCCATTCGTGTTCGAAGCCCAAAAACCCATGTTTTGGCCCAAAGAGGGTAAAATTGTCCTTTATGCACAAATCTGGACACAATTTTCGAAATCTCAAAACCATGTCAAAAATATACTTTTTGGAAACTAGATATTTCGACGATCGTTTTATCCTTCTTCGTCGAAGTCATCCGAGGCCCACAAGATCATGTTTTAGCCATTTCAAGTTCAGGTCACATGGGGCCCATGAGTCATCACTTAATCCCCCTTTCCCTCTTCTTCCACTCACTTTACCAAATCTCTGCAATTTCTGAATCTAGGGCAAGGAAAACCTCCTTTCTTCTCCATCTTCCCCACCTTGTTTGATCTAGCTAGGGAGCTCCAAAGAAGATTCTAAGACTACCATTTTCTTCATCTCCTTGCAAGCTCTCCATTGATACAAGTTTCTTGAGTTTTCAAGTTGGGCAAGAACTCCATTTCTTTCCCTCCCTCTTGTTTGGCCATTTCTAGGTAAGGGTTTCCACTCATACTCTCCATTGAGTCATTTTAGTTCCTTGAGAGTATGTTTTTCATGTTTTCAAACCCTACTTGGTAAATGGGTTCCTTGTTTCCATTTTTGAGTGAGTTTTGTGTGTTTTCTTGGTTTTGCTTGTAGTGTGGGATAAGCTTGTGTGAAGTGTTTGAGGAGGAGCGTCAGGAGGAGGCTTGTGAGCCAACTCCCGTGAGAGAGTGGCAGCCCGACGATGTCATTTAGATGTCGGTCGGGTTCTCGAGTTTCGTCACCTTTAGTCTTGGGGTTTCTTTTGGTTATTTTGAGATTGTATTGACCTTTATTGGTCTCTTATGGGTTGTACTAAACTTAACTCACTTTCGTGTTAAACTTATAACTTGAACTATGTTTGGGAATGCCATGATAACCTTTTTTTTCTTTGATGCTATGTCTTGTTATTAAATGTTATAGCACTTAAAGATTTGATTGTGCTTATCGTGATGTGTTTTGCTACACGCTTCCGCAATCGTGTACGTGTGAGTCAGATTCCGCGTGTCTTTGGGAATCCTCACCGCGGGAACCTGTGGGAAAACAAAATCTTCAGTAGTAATCATCACCAAATCGCGTTGCGGGCCCGGGGATCCGTTCCGGGGTCGCGACATGACTGGTATCAGAGCGAGTCATGTTTCAGGCACTTAAAAGAAACTAGAAAGATCTTAGGAACGTGGTGAGGATTCGTGAGTTCGATAGATTCGTTCGTATAGGATCTTAGAAACCCTTGTACCATGATTATTGTTTTCTAACTCTTTGTTTTACAGCAATATGCCTCCAAGAAAAGCTCCAAATCATCATGCTTCAGGCAGTAACCAGAATGAGCCAGATGCATCTGATACACCAACAGCCACACAATTTCAGGAACTTATGCAAGCAATGATAGCACAGCAAAGGCAAGCTAATGAGAACCAAGCAAGATCCCAAGAACAGTTGGCTAAGAAGGATGATGAGATGGCACAAGTTCAAAGGCAGTTATTGGAAGTCCTTCAGAACAGGAATGTAGCACCACCCGCAGGTCCACAGATTGTTATTCAGAATAGGGATCCTGACCCTAATGCACTGTTTGAGAAGTTTAGGAAAAGAGCACCGAAGGAGTTTTCGGGCAATGAGGACCCACTAGTGGCAGATGACTGGCTAGTCAATACGGAGAAGATCTTTGATGTCTTCATGTGCACGGGTATACAGAAGGTCAACCTCACAGCTTCATTATTTTATGGGCTTGCAGACAGGTGGTGGCAAACAGTCAAGGATCCTTATGCAGTGATGGCAGATGATGAGGCATGGCCAGCATTCAAGATACAGTTTCAGGACAAGTACATTCCCTCTCATGTCAAGAGGCAGAAGGCTATTGAGTTTCAGCAACTCAAGCAAGGTAGCATGACAGTGTTGGATTATGTCACCAAATTTGAGAGATTGGCGAGGTATGCCACCGAGTTGATTGACACGGAAAGGAAGAAGATTTCACGCCCCCGAAACAGAACCTCGGGGGCGGGAGATGGGATTAAGAATAAATTATATTTTACTTCTCCCAAGATCCGCGTGTGTGAAGACAACACATTCTGAATATTTTGCGGAAGCATTTGTGGCGTTGCGACCCGAAGTCCGTGGCCATCGGATTCCGTGTCGCACTCAACCTTTAGCCCATAGCTATTATCTCAAGAATCATACCAGACTGGAGTAACCATCACAATAATTTACAGAGCTGACAGTAACAGGATATTACATTCCCAAATATATTCAAGTTATAATTATCAATGTACATTAATTAAGAATCCCAAGAAAAAGGCTAACAAAAGCCATACAACAAGAAGCTATTAACTACTACCCAAATGTGACGTAACTCCGATGTCAAGCTCAATGTCTGCATGACATAGCCGACAAACCAACCTGCAAGGCATGGCTCCATAGCCAATAAAAACACTCAACTCGGGGCGAAGAAATCTGAACCTGAGTACCAAAAGTAGTGGGTCAGACACGACGGTCTGGCAGGTGGATGAAAAGAACACAAATATACTAAAGAATAAAACATATAATAAATCATGCTAATCAATCAAGTACTGCATATAATTAAACGGGTGTAAAGTCGGGAATCTCAAGGGAAACTTGTATTCATTTCAAGCATGGTTAAAACATGAATATCTAATAAAACATGTGTTCGTTTACATCATCTATAATCATAGATATTTGACAATGGGGTGTTCGTCTAAAACATGTATAAATATAGCGGTATGGCAAAACAACGCTCATTTGAAACTTAAGTAAAAACACAAGTATACAACAAACCAGGTATTCATAGCAGTCTAGCAAAACCAATGTCCATTTGAAACCTATGTAGAAGTATGGATATTTAATAAATCGGGTATCGTTTAAAACAGGTGTAACCAAAGAAATCCAACAAGACTAATGTTCATTTAAACCTATTCCAAAGTATGGATATTTTAACAATTCGGGTATTCATTTAAAAACAGGTATAAGCATAGATATCTGACAAACCAAATGTCCTTTAAAACAAGGCACGGATATTTAACAATTCGAGTATTCCTTTAAAACACGTGAAATCATATAAATCTAGCAAAATCATTGATCGTATGGAACATGTGTAAAAGTACGGGTATTCACCCAACCGGCATTCATGTAAAACATGTACGTGTGCAAAGGACATAAACCAATATAATAGTGACTGAATTTACAATAGAGAGCATTAACACTTATCTAAATAACAACTTTCATAAAAGCAATGAATCATTTAACTGAAAACAAGTAAGCAATATAAACCATGTCGGGTGTCCAAGGAATCGGGAACTGGCAAGATGGCAATCACAAGAAGCTAAGTCCTTTATCACCGAAGTGACAAGAGCGGGACGTTGGTCTCAGTCACACAAGGTGAGGAGACTCAACGTAAATCATGTATACAATAATAAATATACGGGAACGGGACCACGGTAGCGAACCGGGTATCGGGACGGGACCACGGCAATAACCGGGTATCGGGATCCAAACTGCAGCTGGCGGGACGGGAGAGGGATTTCCAAGTCGGTGGATCAAACCGACAAGGTATCCAAGCTTAGTGATGCCGACTCATAGGTCAAAACCAATCGAGACATATGCAAGTAAATCAAGTACAGTAAATAAACGGGTAAACCGGGGGTGCTCAAGGGCACACTGTCACTTCATATCGGGAATACATCTCGGGACAAATAATTGTTACTAAAGTAACTTCAATGCTTTCGGGGCAACAAGTAAATCAAGTACAATAATTAAACGGGTAAAACGGGGTGCTCAAGGGCACACTGTCGTATCATGTGATGTAATGCACTTCGGGACAAATGACTGTTACTAGAGTAACTCCAATGCTTTCGGGAAAACAAGTCATGTAATGCAAATCTCGGGAAAAGAGGTGAAACAATGAACTATAACAATTTCGGGTAAACATATCGGTTTCAAGATCTATTTAAGTGAATAGGGGTCCCGTATGTCGATTATGACAATTACTTGGTACTCCTTGAGTTAGAAGACATTCCGGGCTCCTTATGCACTTTTACTACTTTAAAATCTTAACATGAGCTTATGGGTAGTACTAGATGTTACAATAGCAAGAATCAAGATTATAAACGATCCATCCTAGGCATGACATTAATCCGGAAACATCGAGCAACCTACTCAGTCCTCGAAAGGAATAGAATTAGCGATAACCAAGGAAATAGACTTGTGTTTAGATATAAAGAAGATATCGCGTCGTTCCATCCCGTTCAAGATTGAAATGGATTAACTTCGATGTCACCAAACCCACCGGGAGGAGTGTCGGCTCAAGACATCCTCACTCATAGGCCAAACAGTCCAAAAAGGGTAAGGGTCCCACCTAAAACCAAGGATTAGTGTCTAGATCATCACCATTCTTTTCTTTTTTTGTTCCCTAGTCTTAAAGACCTTAGATTAGGGTACAATTGGTCTTAACACTGAGGTATATACCTCTAGGACTCATAGGAGGCCCAAAGGTTTCCAAAAAAAACACAATATCAAATTTCACTTTGTACCAGAATGTACAGGGTCCGATCGATCGGCCGATCGATCGGCCCAAAAAGCCTTACAGTTACTGACAGTCCGATCGATCGGCCTGTAGGTCCGATCGATCGGACCTGGGTACAGCAGGTCCGGGAAAGCTGATTTTTCTTCCTCTTTGTTTCCTTTCCTTCCAACATATAATCAACCACAAAGAACCATAAACAAGATGGTTTAAATACATGTTTCCAAGACAATAACATGAGCTAAAGAGCTCCTCATTTCCAATTCCTCTCTTTCCATTCTTTCCATTCTTTCCATTCACAATTAATCACAAGGTAGAGAAAACTCATTCATGTGAAATCATTTGCAACCTTGACACTATGATGCATACATTTTCCAAGTATGAACAAGAGGGAAATAACTCATCAATAAGCACATCTTGAATCAATATTAATCATATTAAAGACAACTATTAAAATCACCAAAACCATGAATGAATCAAGATTTTCTCACAAAACATGTTAATAATCAAAACAATCCATTCATCCACTTGCTTTTGACTCTAATCAAGCAAATCAAGCTCCTAATCACCTCCCAAGCACAAGATCAACAATCTCTACAAAAACCCCCAAAACAACCCAAAAATGGGTTAAACAATGAAGAAGAAGAAAGAACTCCCAATAATGAAAATGGAGCTTCTCAAGGGCAAGAAGAACACATATCTAGAAGATTTGAGGAGGGAACTTACTTGTGGAGTCTTCAAAAACACAAAGTTAGCTCAAGGAGGGTTTCAATGTTGGTGGATTTCTCTTCTAATGGCATCCATGAAAAGCTTGCAAGGTGGAGAAGAGAATGGTGGTCTCCATTTTGATGTTGGTGCAAGATTGGTGTAGCTTGGAGATGGAGAAGCAAGAAGAAGAAGGGGAAGCAAGAAAACCCTAGACTCAAAAGGGTTGTGCTGGAACAATGAAAAATGGAAGAGGAAGAGGAAGGGTCTCCTTTTATAAGCAAGTGAGAATGGGTCCCACAACTTAAATAACTTGGGTGGCTGAAATCATCTAATTCGGGACCTCGGATGGATTCGACGAAGAAGGAAGAAATGATCGTCGAAATATCTAGTTTCCAAAAAGTGTATGTTTCACGGATTTCAAAAATATCGAGTTTCGGGTACAGATTTGGTGTGAAAAGACTGTTTTGCCCTCAAGGCCAAGAAATCGGGTTTTGGTTTCTCAAATGGATACGAGATCAACATGAAAGTTGTAGGATTCCTCAAGATGAATGCAACGGGCCAAAAACACGATACGAAACCAATCGGGAAAATCTCACAAGAAAATGCAAAGCCGAAAAAGGAACCCCCAAAGGGCCCCACAAGCTACCAAAGCACTCAAAAGCCCAAAACTAGAAGAAAACCCATTCTAGCTCACAAACTCAACCCAACAACTACTAATCCAAGAGATCAGGGGTCGGGTTCTCACAGAAGATAACAAAGTTTTTGGAAGGGTTGAATCCGATCATCATGAGAGATGTTATAGGGGTAGTTCCACCAGCTACATATGATGAGGCAGTCAAGCGGGCTTATACTTTTGAGGATATTAACAATATGATTGTTCAGGACAGGAAGCAGCAGTATCAGCAGCAAAATCAGAGGCAACAACAGGGCAAGAAGCCAAGGCAAGAGCAAGGTCATGTGAGGCAGGGTTGTGGACATTGTGGCAAGAATCATGAGACACACGAATGTCGTAAGGCCATGGGTGCCTGTTTCAAGTGAGGGGCTATGAACCATTCAATCAAGGATTGCCCACTACTCCAGAATCAGAGGAACATGAACCAGCAGCAGAGACAAGTAGCTCCTCAGAACCAAGCACCAGTTCAGAATCAGATGAGACCACCTCAGCAGCAGCAGGCTAGGCAACCAGGACAGAATCAGAATGCTCGTCCTCCACAGCAGAACAGACAGGGCCAAGGAAGGCAGAACCAAGTACCGAACAGACTACAGATGCATGGACGTTTGTACTATCTCAACCGTGCAGATGCTGAAGCTGCATGAGACGTGGTAGAAGGTAAACTTCTTGTTTGTGGGGTAGAAGCCCAGATTTTGTTTGATCCCGGATCCACTCACTCTTTTTCATCCCCTAGTTTTGCTAAGTTGATTGATGCTCCATGTAGTGAGTTGGATTACATTTTGGTAGTGACCACTCCAGTAGGAAAACAAGTTGTGTGTAGAAACCATTACCCTAGTTGTACAGTGTTATTAGGAGATGTTAATCTACCGGCCAACCTCATAGTTTTGGACATGCATGATTTTGATGTCATTTTAGGCATGGATTGGTTAGAAGCATATCATGCCACCATGGATTGTTTTAGTAAGACCATCACATTCAAATTCCAAGGACCACAGACAGAGTTGATATTTCAGGGGAACAGGAGGAAATCTCAGGCAGGGTTTATTTCAGTGTTGAAGGCAAGCAGACTAGTGCAGAGTGGGTGTCAGGCATTTATTGCGTTTATCACGGAGGATAAACAGTCCCAAGGGGTGGAGGATATCCCCATTGTGTGTGAATTTCCGGATGTTTTTCCAGAAGAAATCCCGGGTTTACCACCAATTAAAGAAGTTGAGTTTACAATTGAGCTCCTTCCAGGGACAGCTCCGATTTCTATTGCACCATACAGGATGGCTCCAGCAGAAATGGGTGAGCTAAAGCTCCAATTGCAGGATTTGTTGAGCAAAGGTTTTATTAGGCCAAGTGTTTCACCGTGGGGAGCACCGGTGTTATTTGTGAAGAAGAAGGATGGAGGTTTGAGAATGTGCATAGACTACCGGAAGTTGAACCATGTGACAGTGAAGAACAAGTATCCTTTGCCAAGGATAGATGAATTGTTTAACCAATTACAGGGAGCAGCCTATTTTTCCAAGATAGACTTGAGGTCAGGGTACCATCAGTTGAGAGTTAGAGACTCAGATGTTCAGAAAACAGCCTTTAGAACAAGATATGGGCACTATGAGTTCTTAGTGATGCCCTTTGGTTTGACAAATGCACCCGCAGTCTTTATGGCTTTGATGAACAAGGTCTTTGCGCCTTATTTGGATCACTCCACGGTAGTGTTTATTGATGATGTTCTGGTATATTCCAAGAGTAAGAAGGAGCATGAAGAACATTTGAGGACAGCGTTGCAGCTCTTGAGGGACAACCAGTTATATGCAAAACTCAGTAAGTGCGAATTCTGGTTAGAACAAGTTGCTTTTCTAGGCCACATCATCTCCAGAGAAGGTTTAGCAGTTGACCCAGCCAAGATAGAAGCAGTTGTTAGTTGGGCAAGGCCAAGCAGTGTGACAGAAATTAGAAGCTTTTTGGGGTTAGCAGGCTACTACAGGAGATTTGTCCAAGGTTTTTCGTCCATCGCAGCCCCGTTGACAAAATTGACTAGGAAGAATGTTCCATTTGTGTGGACCGATCAGTGTGAAACCAGTTTCCAAGAGTTGAAGGGAAGGTTAACCACAGCCCCAATTCTTACATTACCCTCGAGCAACGGCGGATTTATTGTTTATACAGATGCTTCGAATGTGGGACTGGGTTGTGTATTGATGCAAGATGGCAAGGTGATTGCCTATGGCTCGAGACAGCTGAAGGACCATGAGAAGAATTATGCAACTCACGACTTGGAGTTGGCAGCAGTTGTTTTCGCATTGAAGATGTGGAGACACTACCTCTATGGGGAGAAATTTGAGGTCCATTCAGATCACAGAAGTTTGCAATATTTGTTCTCACAGAAGGATTTGAACATGAGGCAGAGAAGGTGGATGGAGTATATCAAAGATTATGACTTTCCAATCAAGTATCATCCAGGCAAAGTGAATGTGGTAGCAGATGCGTTGAGCAGAAAGTCAGTGGTTATGGCCAGTTTGAGAGGAATGAGTGTCTTACAGCAGTTCGAAGAGTTGGGTGTAGAGGTACAAACCCTGAGATTGGGTGCAATGTTAGCGAATATGACAGTTTCAGAACCAACCTTCATCCAGAAGATTAAGGAAAATCAGTTGCAAGACCCAGACTTGGCTAAGATAGTAGAAGTTGTTGCAGAACGCCCCGATTTCAAGATGGTGAATGGAATCTTGTATTTCCGTGACCGGTTGTGTGTGCCAAATGTGGATGATTTGAAGAATGAGATAATGAACGAAGCTCACAGTACGAGATATTCTATGCATCCGGGTAGCACGAAGATGTACCACAATTTGAGGAATAGATTTTGGTGGAACAACATGAAGAGAGAGATAGCAACTTTTGTGTCTCATTGTCTAACTTGTTAGTTGATCAAGGCAGAACATCAGAAGCCTCCAGGTTTGTTACAGCCTTTGGAAATTCCGGAGTGGAAATGGGAGCACATTACCATGGATTTCGTCTCCGGTTTGCCTAATACTAAGAAGGGAAATAATGCAATTTGGATCATTGTAGATCGTCTGACAAAGTCTGCTCACTTCATTCCGATGAAGACCGGGAATATGATGCATATGGCACCACTGGCAAAGCTATTTGTTGATGAGATTGTTAGTAAGCATGATCAACCCGTCTCCATTACTTCAGATAGAGACAGTAGATTTGTTTCAAAGTTTTGGAAAACTCTTCATGAGTCGATGGGTACCAAACTTCAGTTCAGCACAGCTTATCATCCTCAGACCGATGGTCAGTCAGAAAGGACGATACAGACTATCGAAGACATGTTGCGTGCTTGTGTATTGGATTTCAAGATTCAGTGGGATGAATGCCTACCTCTTTGTGAATTTGCTTATAACAATAGTTACCACTCGAGCATTGGTATGGCACCTTTCGAGGCACTCTATGGTAGAAGATGCAGAACTCCGGTTTGCTGGGAAGAAGTCGGTGAACATAGTTTCCATGGACCGACGATAGTTGGAGAGACAAGTGACAAGGTCAAGCTGATTCAGGAACGGTTGAAGATCGCCCGTAGTAGGCAGAAGAGTTACGCAGATACTCGCAGAAGAGAATTGCAGTTTCAGGTGGGTGACAAGGTGTTCTTGAAGATCTCACCAGTTAGAGGGACTTTGAGATTTGGACAGAAGGGCAAGTTGTCCAGGAGATTTATTGGTCCGTATGAGATTTTGAGCAAGATTGGAGATGTCGCTTATAGGCTTGCGTTACCGCCGGAATTCTCCGGGGTGCACAATGTATTTCATGTTTCTATGCTCAAGAAGTATGTCTCTAGTCCTGCACACATTCTACAACATGAGCCTTTGGAAATTCGGGAAGATGCCTCGTATGTGGAAAGACCGATCAAAATCATTGACACCAAAGAACAAGAATTGAGAAACCGGACTATTCATTGGGTCAAGGTACTTTGGGAAAATCACGAACCAGAGGAAGCCACCTGGGAATTGAGAGAGCAAGTGCAAAGGAAGTATCCACAGCTTTTACCAGAGGTAATTGTTTGATTTATTTGGTGGACCAAATATCCTAAGGGGTGGAGGATGTTAGACCCCGACCCAGACCAAGTCGATCAGTGTGCGATTAGTATGTGTTTAGTTCTAAGTGGGTTTAGTCGTGGTTGGGTTGGAAGTGATTAGTTAGTTTTGGACATAGCTTTGGGAATTTTGAGAACGTCTAGTATTAGTCAGACACACTCAGGAAGGCCTGAGTGCACGTATAAGCTTGGGAAGATCGTATCGGTTTTCGTGTGAGTGTGATTTTGATTTCATTTGAATGATCTTGTTATGTGTTACAACTTTCGTTTTTAAGCCCATTCGTGTTCGAAGCCCAAAAACCCATGTTTTGGCCCAAAGAGGGTAAAATTGTCCTTTATGCACAAATCTGGACACAATTTTCGAAATCTCAAAACCATGTCAAAAATATACTTTTTGGAAACTAGATATTTCGACGATCGTTTTATCCTTCTTCGTCGAAGTCATCCGAGGCCCACAAGATCATGTTTTAGCCATTTCAAGTTCAGGTCACATGGGGCCCATGAGTCATCACTTAATCCCCCTTTCCCTCTTCTTCCACTCACTTTACCAAATCTCTGCAATTTCTGAATCTAGGGCAAGGAAAACCTCCTTTCTTCTCCATCTTCCCCACCTTGTTTGATCTAGCTAGGGAGCTCCAAAGAAGATTCTAAGACTACCATTTTCTTCATCTCCTTGCAAGCTCTCCATTGATACAAGTTTCTTGAGTTTTCAAGTTGGGCAAGAACTCCATTTCTTTCCCTCCCTCTTGTTTGGCCATTTCTAGGTAAGGGTTTCCACTCATACTCTCCATTGAGTCATTTTAGTTCCTTGAGAGTATGTTTTTCATGTTTTCAAACCCTACTTGGTAAATGGGTTCCTTGTTTCCATTTTTGAGTGAGTTTTGTGTGTTTTCTTGGTTTTGCTTGTAGTGTGGGATAAGCTTGTGTGAAGTGTTTGAGGAGGAGCGTCAGGAGGAGGCTTGTGAGCCAACTCCCGTGAGAGAGTGGCAGCCCGACGATGTCATTTAGATGTCGGTCGGGTTCTCGAGTTTCGTCACCTTTAGTCTTGGGGTTTCTTTTGGTTATTTTGAGATTGTATTGACCTTTATTGGTCTCTTATGGGTTGTACTAAACTTAACTCACTTTCGTGTTAAACTTATAACTTGAACTATGTTTGGGAATGCCATGATAACCTTTTTTTTCTTTGATGCTATGTCTTGTTATTAAATGTTATAGCACTTAAAGATTTGATTGTGCTTATCGTGATGTGTTTTGCTACACGCTTCCGCAATCGTGTACGTGTGAGTCAGATTCCGCGTGTCTTTGGGAATCCTCACCGCGGGAACCTGTGGGAAAACAAAATCTTCAGTAGTAATCATCACCAAATCGCGTCGCGGGCCCGGGGATCCGTTCCAGGGTCGCGACAAGGTATAAACGTAGGGATCTGACAAATAAGTGTCATTTGAAACATATTTCAAAGAATGGATATTTAACGAATCGGGTAATCATTTAAAACAGGTATAAACATAGGAATCTGGCAAACAAGTGTCATTTGAAACATATTTCAAAGCAGGGATATTTAACGAATCGGGTAATCATTTAAAACAGGTATAAACATAGGAATCTGGCAAACAAGTGTCATTTGAAACATATTTCAAAGCAGGGATATTTAACAAATCGGGTATTATTTAAAAACAGGTATAAACATAGATATCTGACAAACCAAATGTCCTTTAAAGCAAGCTCGGATATTTAACAATTCGGGTATTCCTTTAAAACATGTGTAATCATATAAATCTAGCAAAATCATTGATCGTTTGAAACATATGTAAAAGCATGGGTATTTAACGAATCAGGTAATCATTTAAAACATGTGCGGGTACAAAGAACAGAAGACCATATAATAATAACTGAGTTTACATTGGAGAATATTAGCACTTGTTTAAATAACAACTTTCATAAAGGAAACGAATCATTTATCGGAAAGCAAGTAAGCAATATAAAACATGTCGGTATCCAAGGAATCGGGAACTGGCAAGATGGCAATCACAAGAAGCTAAGTCCTCTATCACCGAAGTGACAAGAGTATAACGGGACGTTGGTCTCAGTCACACAAGGTGAGGAGACTCAACGCAAATCATATATACAATATAAATATACGGGAACGGGACCACGGTAGCGAACCGGGTATCGGGACGGGACCACGGCAATAACCGGGTATCGGGATCCAAACTGCAGCTGGCGGGACCGGAGAGGGATTTCCAAGTCGGTGGATCAAACAGACAAGGTATCCAAGCTTAGTGATGCCGACTCATAGGTCAAATAACAAATCGGGACATATGCAAGTAAATCAAGTACAGTAAATAAACGGGTAGAACGGGGGTGCTCAAGGGCACACTGTCATTTCATGTCGGGCAATACATTTCGGGACAATAACTGTTACTAGTGTAACTTCAATGCTTTCGGGAAAACAAGTCATGTGATGCAAATCTCGGGAAATGAGGTGAAACAATGAACTATAACAATTTCGGGTAAAAATATCGGTTTCAAGATCTATTTAAGTGAATAGGGGTCCCGTATGTCGATTATAATAATTACTTGGTACTCCTTGAGTTTGAAGACATTCCGGGCTCCTTATGCACTTTTACTACTTTCAAAACTTAAAATGAGCTTATGGGTAGAACTAGGTATTACAATAGCAAAAATCAAGATTATAAACGGTCCATCCTAGGCATGACATTAGTCCGGAAACATCGAGCTACCTGTGAGAACCCGACCCCTAATCTCTTGGATTAGTGTTGTTTATTTGTGGATTGGTTTCTTTTAGTGGGATTAGTATTTGTTGGATTGAGTTTGTGAGCTAGAATGGTTTCTCTCTAGTTTTGGGACCCTTTGGGGGTTCTTTTAGTGACTTTGCGCGAGATTGGGAGATTATTCGAAATTCCTGATAATTCTTGTTTTAGCCTCATTTGACTTATTTTGTTATTCTCTACAACTTTCGTGTTCACTCCGTGCCCATTCGAAGTTCCGAAAATCAGTTTTTCCAGCCCGGAGGGCAAAACAGTCTTTTCACACCAAATCTGGACCCAAATTTCGAGATCCCAGAACCATGCCAAAGTTATACTTTTTGAAAACTAGATTTTATGAGAAACATTTTTCTCTTCTTCGTCGATCGCATCCGAGGCCCACAAATAGATGTTTTACCCTTGGCAAGCTTTGAGTGTAGTGGGGCCCACACCCACCCATTATATAAGTGACTCCACTCTCTCTTTCTCCCTCATTTTCTCCATTCCATCGACTGAAACCTCCTAGCTACAGTGCCAGCAGCCCCTCTTCTCCATTTCTTCCATTTCTCTTGCTCTTATGGAGCCTCCAAGCCACCAATCCGACGAGGAAACTCCGGCAACTTCCTCTCCTTCATCTCCTCTCTTGTTTGACGCCATTTTTGTGGGAAACCAAGGTGGGCAGCCCCTATTGCAAGCTTCTTCTTGTTGATTCATGACTCTAGAGGTAAAGACTCCTTCCCATTTTCCCTTTTTGTGCAATGGCTTCCCCTTAAGTTCTATTTCCTAGCTTGGTGAGCCCATTCATTGTCTTCCTTTGTTTAACCCATTTTAGGGTTTGTTTTGGGGGTTTTTGTAGAGATTGTTGATCTTGAGCTTGAGAGGTGATTAGAGGCTTGATTTGCTAGCTTGGGACCCAAGGCAAGTGGATGAATGGATGGTTTGAATGTTATCAAAGTTTTATGAGAAAATCCTAAATTTTATTACTTGTCCTTGATCATTGGATACATGTTTTCACATATGCTTCTTGCCATATATATATATTGATTTCGAAATTGCATATCAATGGTTGTTTCTCTCTTGTTAATTTCTTGGAAAGATATGCTTTCAAATTGTCAAAGTTGCTCACATGGTCTTGAAATGAATGGGGTTGGTTTCCCCACCCATGTTTATGTTTACTAGCTTGTATGGATTTGAAATAGAAGCTTATTTAAAGAGTTTGGCCAACTAATCTATTGTCTTGGAAATGGGATCAATGGTTTTTAATTACCCCTTGATTATGGCAAATGGACCCTTGTATACAATGGGGATTCTTCCCTTTGGTTTGGTTTTAAGTGAGAAGAAAGGAGATGTTTAGTTTTACTTTTTCATTGGAGTTTTCATGAGGAATGTGGTTGGCTAAGTCATTTAATGTTTTGTAAACATGTTGGTTTAGCATGTATTGTCCTTTGGTTATATCCTAAATGAATGCTTGTGAAATGGTTTCCTTCCTTCTTGGTATGGATGGGATGTGGAGGAATGAAGTGATGAATGATCACAAGTTGGGTTTTTGGAGAAGTGTAAATAGTTGCATTGAAGGAGCTTTCAGCTCAGTTATGTGGCAAGGATTAAGTGGAAGTGAGGAGGATGGTTTTGAGGAGGAAAATGACTCAAATATGAACACAGTGGGTGATTCCCGCACTGGCGGTCAGCCTGCGGTCATCCGGCGGCTAGCCTCCTGGTGACTGGCGGCTAACCGCCAGGTAGCCGAGATGTCACGGATCCTTTTCCAGAGAGCATCATTTTCCACCTGAAAACACGGTCAGCCTCACGGTTAGCTAGCGGCTAACCGCCGACCCCATCGGCGGCTAACCGCCAGGTAACCACACTTGGCGGTCAGCTTTCCAGTAAGCTGCATTTCTGCAGCCCAGCCGCGGTCAGCTGTGCGGTCAGCCAGCGGCTAGCCGCCTGCCCCAGCGGCGGCTAACCGGCAGCTGACCGCCAGGTAACCGAAATTCCCCAGATTTCGAAAAGCTCCCCGCTCGAACGAACAACAATGTCAGCTGTCCGGTTCGTTCGAGCGTTGAGCTTTGTCGATCAAAGGAGATTCACTAGGCATTGCATGAGGCCATCCGAGAAAGAAACCATATCACGAGAATGTCATTCGAAGTGTTGAAAATCCAAAGTGCATAAGGAGCCCGGAATGTCTTCAAAATCAAGGAGTACCAAGTAAATTATTATAATCGACATACGGGACCCCTATTCACTTAAATAGATCTTGAAATTATTATTTTTCCCGAAATTATTATAGTTCACTGTCTCACCTCTTTTCCCGAGATTTGCATTACATGACCTGTTTTCCCGAAAGCATTGAAGTTACATTAGTAACAGTTATTGATCCCGAGATGTGTTGCCCGATATGAAATGACAGTGTGCCCTTGAGCACCCCCGTTTTGCCCGTTTATTTACTGTACTTGATTTACTTGCATATGTCTCGATTGGTTTTGACCTATGAGTCGGCATCACTAAGCTTGGACACCTTGTCGGTTTGATCCACCGACTTGGAAATCCCTCTCCCGTCCCGCCAGCTGCAGTTTGGATCCCGATACCCGGTTATTACCGTGGTCCCGTCCCAATACCCGGTTCGCTACCGTGGTCCCGTTCCCGTATATTTATATTGTATATATGATTTACGTTGAGTCTCCTCACCTTGTGTGACTGAGACCAACGTCCCGTTATACTCTTGTCACTTCGGTGATAGAGGACTTAGCTTCTTGTGATTGCCATCTTGCCAGTTCCCGATTCCTTGGATACCCGACATGTTCTATATTGCTTACTTGCTTTCCGATAAATGATTCGTTTCCTTTATGAAAGTTGTTATTTAAACAAGTGCTAATATTCTCCAATGTAAATTCAGTTATTATTATATTGTCTTCTGTTCTTTGTACCCGCACATGTTTTAAATGGATGCCGGTTGGGCAAATACCCATGCTTTTACATATGTTTCAAACGATCGATGGTCTTACTAGATTTATGTGATTACACATGTTTTAAATGAATACCCGAATTGTTAAATATCCGTGCTTTGTTTTAAATGACATTTGGCTTGTGAGATTCCTATGTTTATACCTGTTTTAAATGATTACCCGATTCGTTAAATATCCATGCTTGAAATATGTTTTAAACGACACGCGTTTTGCCAGATTCCTATGTTTATACCTGTTTTAAACGATTACCCGATTCGTTAAATATCCATGCTTGAAATATGTTTTAAACGACACGCGTTTTGCCAGATTCCTATGTTTATACCTGTTTTAAATGATTACCCGATTCGTTAAATATCCATGCTTTGAAATATGTTTCAAATGATACTTGTTTGCCAGATCCCTACGTTTATACCTATTTTAAACGATATCCGGTTTGTTAAATATCCATGCGTGGAAATATGTTTAAATGAACACTAGTTTTGTCAGATTTCTTTGGTTACACCTGTTTAAATGAACACCCGATTTGTTAAATATCCGTATTTCTACATAGGTTTCAAATGGACATTGGTTTTGCTAGACTGCTATGAATACCTGGTTTGTTGTATACTTATGTTTTTACTTAAGTTTCAAATGAACGTTGTTTTGCCATACCGCTATATTTATACATGTTTTAGACTAACACCCGACTGTCAAATATCTATGATTATAGATGATGTAAACGAACACATGTTTTATTAGATATTCATGTTTTACCCATGCTTGAAATGAATACAGGTTTTCCCCGAGATTCCCGACTTTTGCACCCGTTTAATTATATGCAGCATTTGATCGCATATCATGATTTATCATATGTTTTATTCTGCAGTATATTTGTTATCATTTCATCCACCTGCCAGACCGTCGTGTCTGACCCACTACTTTTGGTACTCAGGTTCAGATTTCTTCGTCTCGAGATGAGTGCTTGGGTTGGCTGTGGAGCCATATTTTGCAGGTTGTTTTGTCGGCTATGTCATGTAGACATTGGGCTTGACATCGGAGCTACATCATTTATGGGGTAGTGGTTATAGCTTAGTGTTGTACGGCTTTTATTAGCCCTTTTCTTGGGATTCTTAATTAATGTACATTGATAATTGTAACTTGAACATAGATGGGAATGTAATATTCTGTTACTGTCAGCTCTGTAATTTATTGTGATGGTTTACTCCAGTCTGATATGATTCTTGATATAATAGCTATATTCTAGAGGTTGAGTGCGACACGGAATCCGATGGCCACGGACTCTGGGTCGCAACGCCACAAATGCTTCCGCAAATCAGAATGTGTTGGGATGTGTTGTCTTCACACACGCGGATCCTGGGAGAGTAAAATATATTTATGCTTAATCCCATTCCCACCCCCGAGGTTTCGGTTCGGGGGCGTGACACAACCTACTCAGTCATCGAAAGGAATAGAATTAGCGATAACTAAGGAAATAGACTTGTGTTTAGATATAAAGAAGATATCGCGTCGTTCCATCCCGTTCAAGATTGAAGTGGATTAACTTCGATGTCACCGAACCCACCGTGAGGAGTGTCGGCTCAAGACATCCTCACACATAGGCCAAACAGTCCAAAAAGGGTAGCCAAGGAACCACCTAAAACCAAGAATTAGTGTCTAGATCAACACCATTCTTTTCTTTTAGTCCCCTAGTCTTAGAGACCTTAGATTAGGGTATAATTGGTCTTAGCACTAAGGTATATACCCCTAGGACTCATAGAAAGCCCAAAGGTTTCCAAAAAAGAACAATATCAAATTTCACTGAAAAGCCTCCCAGTTAAAGACAGTCCGATCGATCGGCCGATCGATCGGACCTGGGCGTGCAGGTCCGGGAACACTTGATTTTTCCTTCCTTTTTCCTTTCCTTTCCAACACTTAAACAATCACATAGAACTATAATCAAGAAGACTCAAATACATGTTTCCAATACAATAATATGAGCTAAAGAGCTCCTCATTTCAAGTTTCTCCCTTTCCATTCTTTCCATTCACAACAAATCTCAAGGTGGAGAAAACTCATTCATGTGAAACCATTTGAAACCTTGACAATATGATGCATACATTTTCCAAGCATGAACAAGAGGGAAATAAACTCATCAATAAGCACATTTCGAAATCAATATTAATCATAGTAAAGACAACTACTAAAATCACCAAAACCCTTAATGAAACAAGCTTTTTCTCACAAAACATGTTAATAATCAAAACGATCCAATCATCCACTTGCCTTTGACTCTAATCAAGCAAATCAAGCTCCTAATCACCTCTCAACCTCAAGATCCACAATCTCTACAAAAACCCCCAAAACAAACCCTAAAATGGGTTAAACAATGAAATGACAAGGAAACCTTTCAATAATCAAGGTGGAGCTTCTCTAAGGCTAGAAGATTACAAATCTAGAAGATGGGAAGAATCACTTACTTGGATGACTTCCAAATGAAGAGAACTAGCTCCAAGAAGATCTCAATGTTGATGGATTTCTCCAAAAATGGTATCAAGATGAAGCTTGCAAGGAGAGGAAGAGATTGATGATCTCCATTTCGAGTTTGGTGCAAGATTGGTGTGGCTTGGAGATGAAGAAGCAAGAAGAAGAAGAGAAACACAAGGGAAAACCCTAGGTTCAGCTGGCTGTGCTGGAAAAATGGAGAATGGGATGCAATGAAGGGGGTGGGTTCTCTTATGTTAACAAAGGAGGTTGGGTCCCACAACTTAAGGGACTAGTTTGGCTGAAATCATCTAATTCGGGACCTCGGATGAATTCGACGAAGAAGGAAGAAATGATCGTCGAAATATCTAGTTTCCAAAAAGTATATGTTTCGTGGGTTTCGGGAATATCAAGTTTTGGGTACAGATTTGGTTTGCAATGACTGTTTTGCCCTCAAGGCCAAGAAATCGGGTTTCGGGTTCTCAAATGGATACGGGATCAACATGAAAGTTGTAGGATTCCTCAAGATGAATGCAACGGGCCAAAAAAACAATACGAAACAAATCGGGAAAATCTCACAAGTAAATGCAAAGCCGAAAAGGGAACCCCCAAAGGGCCCCACAAGCTACCAAAGCACTCAAAAGCCCAAAACTAGAAGAAAACCCATTCCAGCTCACAAACTCAACCCAACAAATACTAATCCCACTAAAAGAAACTAATCCACAAATAAAACAACACTAATCCAAGAGATTAGGGGTCGGGTTCTCACAATGAATATCATCGTGTACTCGTTTTGAAGTCAAGTACAAGCTAGTTTTGAAGATGTGTTTCAAGAAAAAGGGGATCACTTCCTAAGCGTGTTATGCATATTAATTATGCCCTTGCCAGTCGTGTTCATCGTGTTTTGATAAGTGATTTCCCCTTTTTATCTCGACGAGTTTTGATAGTGTTCCGCGTGTTTTGTGCATTCCATTGAGCTTAGACTGCCCTTTCAGTTTGATCCACTGTCTGGGGGTCTTTAAACATGTGGACTGTCTGCAGACTGGTCGTGTATTTATTACACATCGTGCGTGTCCGTTCCGCGGCTGGAATTCCCGTCTTTGTGGGAAATCGTGTCGTGCTTATATTATGTATATCGTGCTTGTCGCGCGTGCTTGCTCTTTTCATTATATAAATGATAGAGAAAGGATGGGCTCTTTGTGGATTGTAACTGTTCATGATATATTATGTATTCATGCTAGTTTGTTTTGGTATCTCAGTTTGGTTTGCATTCTTGAAAATGTACCTCAGTTTTGATAGTATTTCATATCAAAGATTTGCTTACATGTTTTCTCTAAATGTTATTGTTCATGTTCATGCCTAAATTGATTACCTGCCAAACCGTTGTGTTTGACCCTTGTTTGTTGGTGCCCAGGTGCAGGAGACGTTACCTTTGCGGATGAGCGTCAGGCAGAGGCTTGTGAGCCAACCCCTGTGAGAGAGTGGCAGCCCGACGATGTCATCTAGACGTCGGGCGGGTTCTTGAGTCTCGTCACCTTTTTGTCATGGGGTTTCTTTGGGTTATATTTTGAGAAGTGTATTAGCCTCTGTTGACTTCTTATGGAATTGTAACAAAACTTAACTTACTTTCGATTAGTCTCATAACTTGAATATTAATGGGATTGCCATGTTAGCTCCTTCCTTTGATACTATGTCTTGTTTATTATTGTGATAGCACTTAAATATTTTATTGATGCTTATCTTGGTATGTTTTGTTACACGCTTTCGCATACTTGATCATGTGAGCCAGATTCGGCGTGTCTTTGGGAATCCTCACCGCGGGAACCTGTGGGAAAGTATCATCTACTGCGTCGCGGGCCCGGGATCCGTTCCGGGGTCGCGACAGGAATTTTGAGGACGTTTAGTGTTAGTCAGACACACTCAGGAAGGCCTGAGTGCACATGTAAGCTTGGGAGGATCGTATCGGTTTCCGTTTTTAATTATGATTTTGATTTCATTTGAATGATTTTACTATGTGTTACAACTTTCGTTTTCAGCCCATTCATGTTTGAAGCCCAAAAACCCAAGTTCTGGCCCAAAAAGGGTAAAGTTGTCTTTTATACAAAATCTGGACACAAATTTTTGATATCTCAAAACCATGTCAAAAATATACTTTTTGGAAACTATATATTTCGAGGATCATTTGATCCTTCTTCGTCGAGTTCATTCGAGGCCATCAAGATCATGTTTTCATTGATGCAAGATTTGGCCATTGGGCCCCATTTGCTAAGGTTTTAAGTCAACTCTTTCCCTCTTTCTCTCTTTTCACTCTTAAACCCTAACCCTAGAGCAACCAAGAGGAGAAACCCTTGTTAGGGTTTTTATAGATTGCAATTTGATGGATGCATTATCATTCAAGCATCATTTGATTTACACTCTTGCATTGGTTTTAAATAAACTTGAAATCTTGTTTTATTCATGCATGGTTTTTAAGAGTTGTAAAAGTTTTGATTTATGCATGATTTGTTTTCAATCTTGGATGCATTTGTTTTTATGAAAAGAGTTTTAGAAAATCAAGCTAACCTATGAGTTTTAAATCTTTCAAAATGTTTTAGGCTTTTTATGGTTCATGTTTTAAAACTCTTAGAATGATTTAAAACATGTTTTTAAAGCTTGATTTAGTGGCCAAAAAGATCCCCCAAGAAAAACCTTCAATATGCAAAAAATTGGATTTTTTAGGTCCAAGGTGGTCAACCTGCAGTGAGGTAGGTCGACCTACCCAGGGGCAGGTCGACTTACCTCACTGGAGGTCGACTGGGCCCAGAATGCTCCAACGGGTAGTTTTTTGACCGTTGTGTGTGGTAGGTCGACCTGCCCCTGTAGGTAGGTCGACCTGCTACTAGCCGTTGGGCATTTTTCTCTATAAGTATGAGTTCTTTCCTTTGCCAAAAGTTGGGAATTTTAAGCCCCTCCTTGAGAGGATTTGAGGCATATCAAAAGGGAAAAGAACTAAGGGATGAAGGGGATGATTAGGAAAGCTAAAGCTTGGATTAATGAAGTTAAACCACCAAGTAGGCTCTTCCTTCCTTAATCATATGTTTTCATGCTTTTGTTTTATTTTTGGTAAATCATTTCTAGCATGTTAAACTATGTTTGTGTTGTGTCCTTAACATATTTTATGTTTTGAGTTGATTTATTGTTTTGGATACAACACCATATGATTCAATCCAAGTAGTACTTAACTTTGGTAAATCTAAGTAGATCATGTTAATGGAAAAACCTTTGGAATTATATGTAACATGATCCATATACTTGGTTGAATCTTTGGTTGTTGTTTTCCATCATAAGAAAATCACTTTCAAAACTATCTTATGTTTTGGACTCAACTTCTTTACAAATCATATGTTTTCATGTTTTGTTTTATCATTGGTAAATCTTTGTAACATGTTAATCTATGATTTGTTGTATCCTTAGCATGTTCTATATTTTGAATAGATCTATTGTTTTGGATACATCACCATTGATTCATCAAAGTAGTACTTTATCTTTGGTAAATCTAAGTAGATCATGTTAATGAAATATGTAACATAATTCATATACTTTGTTGAATCTTTGGTTGTTGTTTTCCATCATAAGAAAATCTCTTTCAAATGTATCTTATGTTTTGGATTCAACATCATTACAAATCATATGTGTATTATTGTTTTAAAGTTTCACAACTTGCATCACTTTGATAGGTAAATCATTTTCAAGTTGTATTTATAATTACATATGATTTGTCCCCTCTTTTCAATCAAATCTATTTTTATGTTTTGAGCTTCATGTTGATTTGATTGACATCCCTATGCATCACATGTTTAGAGCTAATCCATTTCATACAACTTGTGTAACTTTGATATCATTAACAAGTTGTTACTTTCAACATGTGATTGCATTACATCCTCAATCATAAATGTTTTTGAGCTAAAACTTTCAAAAGCCTTAGGCATACATTTATGAGCTTTCATTTTCAAAATGATTGAGGATCACACACACACACTTCATATACTTTCATCTTTGCATTCATAGTGTGAGTGTGTATTAGTTTTACACTTCCATATCCGCCTAATTAAGAGGCAATGTAATGAGCTTAATTGAATCTCCATCAAGTGTATGTTAGACACTAAACTTGTGAGATAACCAACCTTGTGGTTGAAGAGGTTATTGCTTAGCCTATAAAAGCATAATGTATAGGTTGATGTTAAGCCTTGAAAAACATCATTGTAAAGGTTATTACTTAGCCTTGAAAAGCATATTGTAAAGGTTATTGCTTAGCCTTGAAAAGCATATTGTAAAGGTTATTGCTTAGCCTATTGAAAAGCATAAATAGCGGAAATCCGGTGGGGTGTTGGATCACAAGCCGGTAGTGGATGTAGGCATTGAGGCCGAACCACTATAAATACTTGTGTGATGGTGCTTGCTTTGTGGTGATTGTTTTCTTTAAGCTTCCGCATTTTGTTTGATAATCATCATTTGTGACTAGTTTGTTTTAAAGAAGTTAAAATTGTTAAAATTGGTCATAAAAGAAGCTCACCCTATTCACCCCCCCTCTAGGGTTCGGATCCCCATGGACTTACAACCCTTTCTTTCCACTTTATTTTCTTGAATGATCAAGCTAGAAGACTCCAAATGGAATTCTAAGACCATCATCTTCTTCCTCTCATCCCAAGCTTTCCATTGACACAAATTTCTTGAAGTTTCTAGTTGGGCAAGAGCTCTATTTTCTTCTTTCTCTCTTGTTTGGCCTTTTCTAGGTAAGAGCTCCAACCCATCTCTTTAATGGAGCCTTTTTGGTTCTTAAAGATCTTGTTTTTCATATTGCAAACCCTTTGTGAAAATGAGTTCCTTGTTTTCAAGATTGAGTGAGTTTTGTTTGGTTTTCATGGGTTTTGTAGTCTTTGGATTAGCTTGAGTGGAAGTGCTTGGAGAAAGTTTGTAACATCTTTGACTAAGGCAAGTAACCAATCTAGGATGGATGATAGCATGTGTGCATTTGATTTGTTTTCTTTTCATTCTTCTCATTTCATTGGAAATTTATGTCTTGAATGGAAAATTTTGGGGATTTTGTTTTAGATTGGAGAATGGGAATGTAATGTCTCAATTTGTGCTATGAAATGTGTATTTACCCCTTGGAGAGCATGTAGGCTCAGGGAAGTGCAGGTTGAATGAGAAACAAGAAGAAGGGAAGAAGAAATGTAAAAAAATTTGACTTGAAATGCACTTCCCGTGCAGTTTCGGTCAGCCGCTGACCGAGCTCGGCGGTTCCCTTTCCATAAGTTCGCACTTTGACAGTGAGTTTCGGTTAGCATGACGGTTAGCTAGCGGCTAACCGAAATCCCCATTTCAGCCAACCGCTGGCCAACCGAACTAATTACCGCTCTTTTTCCAGAGAGCTAAGTTTTCAAACCTGAGTTCCAGCGGTCAGCCTGTCGGTCAGCTTGTTGCTAGCCGCCATATCCTATTTTGGCTAGCCGACAGCTGACCGCGAGCTGACCGAAATTAACAAAATGCCTGTTTTGATTAATATTTGTAAGAATAAAAACTAGAACATGTTAAGTGACCTTTAACTTGATATTGTGCACTCGAAACCTGAGATGTCTTTGAACTTCCGGGGCACCGATTCTCTTTTAAATTCCAACATTTGGATTTCAATTACACAAGGATCAATCAAAGGTCCTTACATGTGCTTGATAGACTTTGTGTTCGTACTTTTAACTTTTGATACAATGAATATCATTGTGTACTCGTTTTGAAGTTTAAGTACAAGCTCGTTTTGAAGATTTGTTTCAAGAAAAATGGGTCACTTCTTAAGCGTGTTATGCATATTAATTATGCATTTTGCTCGTGTTTTGATAAGTGATTTTCCCTTTTTATCTCGACATGTTTAGACAGTGTTTCGCGTGTTTTGTGCATTCATGAATTTAAGTGAACACCACTGAGCTTGGACTACCCTTTTAGTTTGATCCACTATCTGGGGGTCCTTAAACATGCGGACTGTCTGCAGACTGGTCGTGTATTTTATTACACATCGTGCGTGTCTGGTTCCACGGCCGGAATCCCCATATATGTGGGAATCGTGTCGTGATTATATTATGTATATCGTGCTTGTCGTGCGTGCTTGCTCTTTTCATTGTAAATGATAGAGAAAGGATGGGCTCATTGTGGAATGTAACTATTCATGTCAAGTTTTGCTCGTATTTTGAAATGTACCTTAGTCATGTAACTGTTTACAATTCAGCAAAATGTCTTTATATGTTTCCTTAAAGATTTACTACTTATATGCTCATGCCTAAATTGATTACCTGCCAAACCGTTGTGTTTGACCCTTGTATGTTGGTGCCCAGGTGCAGGTGACGTTGCCTTTGAGGAGGAGCGTCCGGAGGAGGCTCTTGAGCCACCCCCAGTCAGAGAGTGGCAACCCGACGATGCCAACTAGACGTCGGGCGGGTTCTTGAGTTTCGCTACATTTTTTGATTGGGTTCTTTTATTATTTTGAGAATTGTATTGGCCTTTGTTGGCCTCTTATGGGATGTAACTAAACTTAACTTACTTTTGTGTTAGTCTCATAACTTGAATTATGATGGGAATGCCATATTAACTCCTTTCTTTTGATACTATGTCTTGATATTATTTGTCATAGCACTTAAAAATTTATTGGTGCTTATCTTGATGTGATTTGCTACACGCTTCCGCAAACTTGATCATGTGAGACAGATTCCGCGTGTCTCGGGAATCCTCACCGCGGGAACCTGTGGCAACAATCGTCGCGGGCCCGGGGTTCGTTCCGGGATAGCGACAATCAATGTCTCGGGATTGAGAACCTATTGCTAGGGAATTATGAGAGCATTCCTTAAATTGAGACAATATTTCATAAAGTGCTTCTCATGGTCCTTTAATACATCCAATGTACCAACGCTATGATCCAGAATCTTACATTCTGATGATCGAGACAAATCACACTATCTCATAGTGATCAAAGTGCTGCAACCTTATCAGATGAGATGCCCAGTCTCATCACAGGTTGTGAAGATATTTTAAAGTAAAAGATTTGTGACACATATCTCCCGTATGTGGATCTCATCCATATACATATATCACATCTAATATACTAATGGGACCCGGTTCATCTCATGAACCATTATGTCATATATATTGGTCATGTGCATTAAGTAATAAATCATCATTCATCTCATGAAATGAAAGTGTGATTTTATTGATAAATAAAGAAATTAATCAATTTATTATATCAACTGATGGATTGAGACCACACAATTTAACAGGATCTGCCTCAGACCGCCTGGCCCATGACACCTCTAGCCACAGAATAGGGCTTGGATGGGTCCCTTCGATGACTGTAACACTCCTAGTAGCTGTTCGGACTAGCAAAAAAACATGTCCTAATCTCACCTTGCTAATGTCCAGATTAACATTAAATTAGGACTGATGCCAATTTTAAGGAGGACAAATGTATGTGAAAAGATTGATTTTATAATAGGTGGAGCACAATATGAAACTAAAATTTGTAGAAGAGAGGACCATTAGGGAAAACATGCTTAATTAAATGGTTTGAGTCTGAGGCTCGGACTCATAATAGATGAAAGTCCAAGATCGAATCCTAGAAGGGGGAGGGGGGTGAATAGGGTGACCTCAAAAACCTAGACCAATTTTAAATCTTTTAGATTTTAAGTCACTTATGCTTTGATGAAGATTAATTATCTTGTGAAGAGGAGTAGTCTCTAAGTTAAACATACACAAGAAACTAACAACTACAATCTTCATTCAATGATAGTATCAAACATAAGAGCATCATCCATGTAATGAAAGCAAAAGATCAATCACCATAACACAAGCATTTATAGTGGTTCGGCTAACGTGCCTACATCCACTCCCGGAGTCCCTATCGGATTTCCACTAACTCATGTTAAGGTTTAGATTCACCTTCAACCTTACAAATACATCACTATGCTTTTCAAGGCTAAGCATAAATCTTTACAATACTATATATGCTTTTCAAGGCTAAGCACCAACCTTTACAACAAGATGATTCTCTCTTAAATAAAATGCCTATGAATGCATGGATAAGAGAACAATGAAAGTGCAACTTAATGCCTCTAAATAGGCTGAATTGAAAATGAAATCTCACTCTCTAGACATATGCATATGAATTGTAAAGGTCTATGATTGATGCATATACTAGAAATTACTCTATCTCTTTTTAGAAAGAAGAAATTCTAAATGATGCAAAGATGTTAGTCATTTATATGAGAAAGAGTTGTATGACAAACACATGGGTTTTCAAAGTGAACAAACTTGATTTGAAGAAGTAAAACTTAAATCTAGCAAGTTAGTTTTGAAACAATAAAACAACCTCATGTGAATTGCAAACCATATGTTGATTTCATAAAGCTAAGAGATTTTAAAGTTCTAAGCATTTTATGGAAAACAACATTTCAAAAGATAGACAACTATTTGATCATGCTGAAAGGAAACAATGATTTAGAAACAAAGCATGAGTTTAAACTTGGGATAAAGAAAGCACACCCATTTGAAGATCAAAGGTTGAATCAATGGATTAACTTCATCATCCCTTCAGTAATACTCTTAAAAAGTTGTTATTCATTGGCCTTAAAAATTCCCCAAAGTTCAGCAACTTTTTCCAAACAAAAAACTACTTTTTAAAGAGAAAAAGTTCCCAACGGCTAGTTCAAGGCCGACCTGGTATAGGGTCGGGTCGACTGGGTGCTCAACAGCTCTAAAAATGCCCGTTGGAGAGGCCTAATGGTACAATTCCCCGGTCAACCAACAGTGTGCTCGGTCGACCGGGTCCCTTGGCCCGGTCTACCAGCCACACAGGCAGGTTGACCTCGAGACAGCCCACAAATTCTGAATTTTCAGAAAGATGAAACTATGAGGGCTTCTTTCCAGGGACTTTGAGGCACAATGATCAAGCTTGGGATCATGACTTAAAAAGGATGAAAATAGAATTTTAAAGACACGAAACAGTCAAACCAAAATATGGATTTAAAGTGAAAACAATTGGGAAGCTTGAAATGATTTTTGAATTCAAAGATAGAACATTTTGAGACTTGAAAATCTGAACTAAAAACTTCATGAACTTAAGATAAATAAGATTTGAAAACCATGCATATCATATAATAAAAACAAAGATTATGAATGAGAAATATGCATGAAGATCCTAAGATTAAGAGCATGAAAGAAAGAGAGGACAAGCTATGAAAATGAATGCATCCTATCAAATTGCAACAAAACAAAAACTCTAACAATCTCCCCCTTTGCAATTTGATGGCAACTCTAGAAGCTTGAACTCTCTCTCAATCTCCTTTGAAACTTGAACAACAACTTCTTTGGACATTTAAGGAGCTTTGGATGATCGGGAGCATTTGGATATTTTGGAGCTTTGGATTTTCCTTGCGAGAGCGACGAAACTTGGATACTACTCTATTAAAAACTCTAGGCTTAGCTTCTCCCCCTCAACATGAGCAACCCTTGAAGAGAAGCTTTCCTCCCCCTACGCTAGAAAGACCTTGAATCTTCTCCCCCTCAATTGGAGACCAGTTGATATTTCTCTCCCCCTTTGACATTTAATTGCAAATGAGCCTGCCCATCAACGAGAAAACACACAACCTTGTTAGTAGCACATGTTTATAAGAGATATGATAAAAATAAAATGTGGTAACAGGTGATTAGCCAACAAAAAATTAGAATTCAGGGCATGGGCCAATGCCCATTTGATGTCTCAATTTTATGAACCGATCATTTCCAAGGGGTTTAGTAAATAAGTCAGCCAATTGAGTATCTGTTGGAACAAAAATTAACTCAATAGTGCTTTGATCAGCATGATCACGTAAGAAATGATAACGAATGTCAATGTGCTTAGTGTGAGAATGCTGAACAAGATTTTTAGAAATGCTAATGTCACTAGAATTGTCACACATGATAGGCATACATTGTTGTGGAACATTATAATCTAACAAAGTTTGTTTCATCCTCAACAGTTGAGCACAATAGCTACCTGCAACAATATATTCAGCTTCTGCAGTAGACAAGGATACATAATTTTGCTTTTTGCTATGCCAAGCTACTAAGCAGTTTCCTAAGAAATAGCAGCAGCCACTAGTGCTTTTCCTATCGTCTATAGATCCTGCCCAATCTGCATCACTATATTCAATTAATTGCAGAGTCGAGTCACAGGGATACCAAATACCATAATGAGAAGTCCAATGAATGTATTTTATGATTCGTTTAACAACCTTAATGTGAGACTCTCGGGGATCAGATTGATACCTAGCACATATTCCAACACTAAAAGATATATATGGTCTGCTAACTGTAAGGTAAAGAAGGCTTCCTATCATGCTTCTATAAAGTTTCTGGTCTGCTTTCTTACCCTAAGGATCACTAGAGATTTTAGTAGTAGATCCCATGGGATTGCAGCTAGTCTTAGATTCTCCTAAGCCAAACTTTTTCACTATTTCTAGAGCAAACTTGGATTACTATGAAAGATACCATGATCAGTTTGACTAACTTGTAATCCTAGAAAGAATTACAAGGGTCCTACCAGACTCATTTCAAAAGTGGAGCTCATCAGTTGAGAAAATCCTTGAGTAAGTTGATATGATGTGGATCCAAAAACAATGTCATTAACATATATCTGAGCAATAAGAATATCTTTATCAACCTTTTTAATGAAGAGGGTCTTGTCCACATTTCCACACTCATATTCATTTTCAAGTAAGTGATTTGTAAGCTTTTCATACGAGGCTCTTGGGGCTTGTTTCAGGACATAGAGAGCTTTCTTCAATTTAAAAACATAGTCCGGGTGATGAGGATCCTCAAAACCTTGAGGTTGGGGTAACATACACATCTTCCTCTATTTCACCATAAAAAGGCACTCTTCACATCCTTTTGAAACAGTTTAATTCTCATGCTACTAGCATAAGCCAATAAAATTCGAATAGACTCCAAACGAGCTACATGAGCAAAGGTTTCCTCAAAATCAATTCCTTCAACTTGAGCATGCCCTTTGGCTACAAGTCTAGCTTTGTTCCTTATCACATTTCCTGATTCATCAAGCTTGTTCTTAAAAATCCATTTAGTGCCAATTTGACAATTGCCTTCTAGTAGAGGTACAAGATCCCACACGTCATTCTTTTTAAACTGATTTAATTCTTCTTGCATGGCATCAATCCATTCAGACTTGGTTTTTGCTTTAGAGAAGTTCTTGGGCTCAATTTGTGAAACAAAAAGAGTAGTGGGCACACAGATTATGAAACTGTCTTCTTGTCATGACCCCACTTTTGATGTCTCCAAAGATATTATCCAAGTTGTAATCTTTTAATAACTTTGTGGGCATAGTAGAAATAGAGGGGATTTCATCTTCAATTTCAAATGGGGTAGCTGCTCAACTAAGGTGTCTTCTTCATCATCATGAAGAGCTTTCTTAATTTGATTAGTCTCATCAATGACAACATGAGCTGATTCCATAACAATCATGGATCTGAGGTTGAACATTCTATATGCCTTGTTTTTATCAGAATACCCTAAGAAGATCCCTTCATCAGATTTGGAATCGAACTTTTCCAACTGCTATCTATCTCTTAAAATATAGCACTTACTACCAAACACTTTTAAATAGGAACTTTTGGCTGTAGGTCACTCATCATTTGCTTTTATAACCTAAGGTCCACAACATTTTATCGTACCGGCAGCAGCCCTCTAATGAAAATGACTTAGTGAAAAAGACAAAAAGGCCCTTCTACACATCAACAAAATGGTGCCTTTAAAACCACTTCAAACCATTTCAGAGAAACAAAAGCCAGACTCTTTTAAATTGCAGAAGCAAAAGTCAAAGATGAAAGAAACTGCAAAACCTAGAAGCAAACTCAACTCATCGAATACCTCCACCATCTAAATAATCTTCACTTGGTTAGAAAAAGTACTTCTTACATTCATAAAAAAAAGATGTACAAGATAATTTCTTCTGAAAAAAGCCAAAAACCTAATTTGATTTCGTTCTTCATTGATTTTATCTATTCTTTATGCTTAACTCTATGTAGACAATGGCTAGAACAAACCTCAATTCAAGAGAAAAAACAAGCGAAAGTTAGAAAAATTTGTTTGAAACTCAGATAAATTTGTTCGAAACTCAGAAAAGTTATTCAAAACTCAGATAAAATTTATCTGAGTTTTTCCAGAAGTTCAGGTAAGCTTGCCGAAAACTCAGATAAATTTATCTGAATTTTGGAAATTTATCTGAGTTTTGGCAAATTTACATTCCTGAAAATATGAGGGTTGAAAGGGGCATATTAGTCATGAAAATATATGACGTGGCATATGGGGACTTCTCACCAATATATCTCCAGCTGTCTGGACTTTAGACATTAGAGATAAAGTTGTTATCCTTGATGCCTTAAAAGACTGTGTTCAGGGACTGTTGGCTAATTTACCCTTTTAAATATCCCAGATTTGGTTTTCTTCCAAAATAAAGCTCATAAGGGGTTTTTTTTAGTGTTCTTTGTCAGATAAAGACGATTAATAAGATAGTAAGCAATATTGATAGCTTCAGCCCATAAGTTGCGAGCGAGATTTTTCTCATTAAGTAAAGTTCTAGCCATTTCTTGGATAACTCTATTTCTTCTTTCAGCTACTCCATTTTGCTGAGGTGTTTTTGGAGCAGAAAATTGATGATTGATCCCATGGCTTTCACAGAAATCTCCAAATCTTTCATTTTCAAATTCTCCTCCATGATCACTTCTTATCTTCTTAATTTTGCAATCCTTCTCAACTTGAATTTTCTTGCAAATCCTTATAATATTATCTACTGCATCAGATTTTGCATGAAGAAAGGCTACTCATCCAAATCTGGAATAATCATAAACCATAACCAGGATATACTTTTGTCACGCCCCCGAAACAGAACCTCGGGGGCGGGAATGGGATTAAGCATAAATGTATTTTACTTCTCCCAGGATCCACGTGTGTGAAGACAACACATTCTGAATATTTTGCGGAAGCATTTGTGGCGTTGCGACCCGAAGTCCGTGGCCATCGGATTCCGCATCGCACTCAACCTTTAGTACATAGCTATTATATCAAGAATCATATCGGACTGGAGTAACCATCACAATAAATTACAGAGCTGACGGTAACAGGATATTACATTCCCAAATATGTTCAAGTTACAATTATCAATGTACATTAATTAAGAATCCCAAGAAAAGGCTAATAAAAGCCATACAACAATAAGCTATAAACTACTACCCAAATGTGATGTAGCTCCGATGTCAAGCTCAATGTCTACATGACATAGCCGACAAACCAACCTGCAAGGCATGGCTCCACAGCCAACAAAACACTCAACTCGGGGTGAAGAAATCTGAACCTGAGTACCAAAAGTAGTGGGTCAGACACGACGGTCTGGCAGGTGGATGAAAAGATAACAATATACTGAAGAATAAAACATAAGATAAATCATGCTATTCGATCAATTGCTGCATATAATTAAACGGGTGCAAAGTCGGGAATTTCGGGGAAAACCTGTATTCATTTCAAGCATGGGTAAAACATGAATATCTAATAAAACATGTGTTCATTTACATCATCTATAATCATAGATATTTGACAATCGGGTGTTCGTCTAAAACATGTATAAATATAGTGGTTTGACAAAACAAACGTTCATTTGAGAGTTAGGTAAAAACATAAGTATACAACAAACCAGGTATTCATAGCAGTCTGGCAAAACCAAAGTCCATTTGAAACATATGTGAAAATACGGATGTTTAACAAACCGGGTGTTCATTTAAAACCGGTGTAACCAAAGAAATCTGACAAAACTAGTGTTCATTTAAACGTATTTCAAAGCATGGATATTTAAACAAGTCGGGTATCATTTAAAACAGGTATAAACGTAGGGATCTGGCAAACAAGTGTCATTTGAAACATATTTCAAAGCATGGATATTTGACAAATTGGGTAATCATTTAAAACGGTATAAACATAGGAATCTCACAAGCCAAATGTCATTTAAAACAAAGCACGGACATTTAACAATTCGGGTATTCATTTAAAACATGTGTAATCACATAAATCTAGTAAAACCATCGATCGTTTGAAACATATGTAAAAGCATGGGTATTCGCCCAACCGGCATCCATTTAAAACATGTGCGGGTACAACAAACAGAAGACAATATAATAATAACTGAATTTACATTGGGGAATATTAGCACTTGTTTAAATAACAACTTTCATAAAGGAAAGGAATCATTTATCGGAAAGCAAGTAAGCAATATAAAACATGTCGGGTATCCAAGGAATCGGGAACTGGCAAGATGGCAACCACACGAAGCTAAGTCCTCTATCACTAAAGCGATAGAGCAATAACTAGGCCCTGATCTCAGTCACTCGAGGTGAGGAGAAACAGGGGATCTCATATAAATACATATACTAGGCACTGATCTCAGTCACTCGAGGTGAGGAGAAATAGTGGATCTCATGAATGCATATACATATACTATACATGACCACGGTAGCGAGCCGGGCATCGGGGACCACAGTAGCAATCTGCGGTATCGGGACAAGACCACGGTAATAACCGGGTAGCGGGATCCAAGCTGCAGTTGGCGGGACAAGAGGGGGATCTCCAAGTCGGTGGATCAGACCAACAAGGTTATCCAAGCTTAGTGGTGCCGACTCATAGGTCAAATCCAATCGAGACAATGCAAGTAAATCAAGTATAAATACATAATCAAACGGGCAAGACGGGGGTGCTCAAGGGCACACTGACATATCATGTGGTGCAATGCACTTCGGGACAAGTAACTGTTACTAGAGTAACTCCAATGCTTTCGGGAAAACAAGTCACGTAATGCAAATCTTGGAAATGAGGGATATAATGAACTATAACAATTCCGGGAAAATATTGATTTCAAGATCTATATAAGTGAATAGGGGTCCCGTATGTCGATTATTGAAATGATTTGGTACTCTTTGAGTTTGAAGACATCCCGGGCTCCTTATGCACTTCTACTTTTTTTAAAACTTATCATGAGCTTATAGATAGTACTAGATGCTATGATAGAAAAATCAAGACTATAAACGGTCCATCCTAAGTATGATGTCAACCTGGAACCATCGAGCAACCTACTCAGTCACCGAAAGGAATAGAATTCGCGATACCCAAGGAAATAGACTTTGCATTTAGGTATGAAGAGGATATCGTGTCGTTCCATCCCGTTCAAGATTGAATAGATTGAACTTCGATGCATTCCGAACCAACCGTGAAGAGCATCGGCTCAAGACGCTCTCACATATGGTCAAGTGAGTCCAAGGAGGGTAGCCAAGGTCCACAAAAAAATAAATCTCAAAATCCACTGTCGAAATTTCTGTACCAGCGTGACCTAGCCAGACAGACCGCATCGCTCGAGCGAATTGAAGAGTTCGCTCGAGCGAACCCATCGGTCGAGCGGTTATTTAAATGCGTTCGAGCGACCAAGTTACTGGAAATGCCCGAATCCTTTCCTGGACAGTTCGCTCGAGCGAAGTGTCATGGTTGCTTGAGCGAACGGTCCAGAAATGGATTCCAGACCAGTTCAGCTGTCCTCTTTCTCCTCCTTTCCTTCCAACACATAAACCACTAACATTTTTATTCCATATTCACTTAAAATCCTCATTAAAAATCCAATGAAAAATTAACTTTGAACACCTCTTTCTTCCCATTTAACAAAAAACCAAACCAAAGGAAAGAATCTCCAATGTATACAAAGGTCCAATTGAGCCAAAAATCTATGGATAAACAAAGTCTATTGATCACATTTCCATCACAATAGATGATTTAACAAAACTCATTAAATGAGTATCAACTTCAAGTCAATGTAACTAATAAACACAACCATGGATGGCCAAACCAATCCTATTCCTTATAAAACCATATGAGCAAACTTGACCAAATGAAATGCATACCTCTCCAAGAGATTAACAAGATAGAAACAACCATTAATATGCAAATTTCGAAATCCATATATAAGTGACAAGGAGCATATGTGCAAGCATGTATTCAATGATCAAGAACAAGAAATAAACTTAGGGTTTTCTCATAAAACTTTGATAACATTAAAACCATCCATTCATCCACTTGCCTTGGGTTCCAATCTAGCAAACCAAGCTCCTAATCACTTCTCAAGCTCAAGATCAACAATTTCTACAAAAACCCCCAAAACAAACCCTAAAATGGGTTAAACAATGAAATGACAAGGGAACCTTTCAATAATCAAGGTGGAGCTTCTCTAAGGCTAGAAGATTACAAATCTAGAAGATGAAGAAGAACACTTACTTGCAAGGTCCTCTAATGGACAAGGTAAGCTCAAGGGAAGTCTTGTGATGGAGGGTTCTCTTCACAAATGATATCAATGGAAAGCTTGCAAGATGAGGAAGAGGTTGGTGATCTCCATTGCTTGATTGATGAACTCTTGGTGTGGCTTGGAGATGAAGAAGCAAGAAGAAGAAGAGAAACACAAGGAGAACCCTAGGTTGCTGGTTTGTGCTGGAAAATGAAGAATGAGATGCAATGAAGGAGATGGGTTCCTCTTATAAGCAAGTGAGGTTTGGGTCCCACAACTTAAAGAACTTGGGTGGCTGAAATCATCTCTTTCGGGACCTCGGATGGATTCGACGAAGAAGGAAGAAATGTTCGTCGAAATATCTAATTTCTAAAAAGTGTATGTTTCGCGGGTTTCGGGAATATCGAGATTTGGGTACAGATTTGGTGTGAAATGACTGTTTTGCCCTCAAGGCCAAGAAATCGGGTTTTGGGTTCTCAAATGGATACGAGATCAACATGAAAGTTGTAGGACTCCTCAAGATGAATGCAACAGGCCAAAAACACAATACGAAACAAATCGAGAAAATCTCACAAGTAAATACAAAGCCGAAAAGGGAACCCCCAAAGGGCCCCACAAGCTACCAAAGCACTCAAAAGCCCAAAACTAGAAGAAAACCATTCTAGCTCACAAACTCAACCCAACAACCACTAATCCCGCTAAAAGAACTAATCCACAAATAAAACAACACTAATCCAAGAGATCAGGGGTCGGGTTCTCACAACTTTCTCCCACCAATACTCTGCACAGGTGCAGGTCCAATAAGGTGTTGGAAGTAGGTGGGCCATTCAGACAGGTTTCAAAACTTTTGACCCACTTGATGCAGGGATCAACTATCTAGAAGGCAACAAACCCATTCCAGGATGCAATCCCTCAAACTCATAAATCATGTACAACAATATATCCTATCTAGGAGATAGAAAACAGCACCTAAACATGCAACCACGAAATCTACAACATACAAGAATGTAGATTATACCTTTGGAGCTTGGTAGTGCTCTAATGGAGAAGTTGATCTCTTTCTTTGATGATGAACGCTTTCACTAATCAAATCAGAATCTCCAATACCCTTTGATCTTCCACGCTATGACCCGTATTAGATCTCTTTTCTCAATAAGATGGTGGAATCTCCAAGAGAAAACCTAACTAATAACTCCAAGGAACTAGAGGAGAAAGAGAAGAGAACTAGAAGAGGAAGAGAAGTTGTGCAACACTTGCACAAAGTGGTTGGGCTAGCTCTCTTTGTTATGCACGTCCAAGAGGGGTTAATTCCCCTTTATATAGCCCTCAAGCCCATCTCTTTTCCTATTTGAAATAGAAGTTTAACTCCCATTACAAAATAGTAACCTTCTCCCTTGCTAGTTGCCATAGAAGTCTCACTTCCACAACAATTATTAGCTTTCTCCTTTCTAATTAAAATAGAAGTCCTACTTCCATTAATAATTAGTAACTTACTATTACCACTATTAGAAGTCTCACTTCAAATAGAAATAGTAACCTTCCAATTCCTTCCTATTAGAGTTCAAGTAGAATTAGTATCTTTCTAATAACTTGGGCTAGCGTGGGGACCACTAGGGATTCCTTCGAAAGCTGGCTCCAACTGGGACACGCGACCCCACATCTCATGTGCAATCCAGGCCCACAGTTAATTACAAATAACTCCACTATATAAATGCAATTGCACTCCAGTCTTAGGAATATATTACAATGAAGACCCTAAACTTCCCAATTACCACAAGTAGACCCCTCCATTTATATCCATGGATCAATTGGACCTGTCCATCAAATTAGATCCATATCTTATTATCCTTGAGCCCCAATTAGTTATAATGATCATTTGGTACCGATCCAATTAACTCTTAATTGGAATGGGTGAGCACTTACCAGTGATAAATCCATTAATTGGCACAAGGGGATATTAAAGATAGATTCCATCTTGACCATTGAATGTTCCCACAGCTCTACTACCACGTACCCAAATCACCGAGGTGTTGACCTACAATTGGCCTCACTCATTGGTGACTCAAAGCAAATGAATAGATAGAAACTTGAGTTCATTAATGTCTCAGAATTATGAGCCTATTGCTAGGGAATTATGAGAGCAAACCTTAAAAGTAAAGACAGTGTATATAAGCCGCTTCTCATGGTCCTTCAATACATCCAATGTACTAGCACCATGATCCAGAATCTTACATTCTGATGATCGAGACAAATCACACTATCTCATAGTGATCAAAGTGCTACAACCTTGTCAAATGAGATGCCCAATCTCATTACTAGTTGTGAAGATATTTAAGTATAAGATTTGCAATACATGTCTCCTGTATGTGGATCTCATCCATACACATGTATTGCATCTAGTATACTTGTGGACTCCGGTTCATCTCATGAACCATTATGTCATTCGTATTGGTTATTTGCAAGTATATAATTAAACACCATTCATCTCATGAAAGGAAAACATGATTGTATTGATAAATAAAGAAATTAATCAATTTATTACATCATATTCTTGGTATTGAGACCATAAAAACTAACAATCTCCCACTTGGGCTCAATGCCAATCAGGATTGCATCTCTGCCCATCCCGTCTACATGCTGCTCAAAGACTTTGGTGGTCAAAGGCTTAGTAAAAGGATTTGCCAGATTGTTCGCAGAAGCTATCTTGGTGATAGCATTGTCACCCCTCTGCACAATCTCTCTGACCAAATGATACTTCCTTTGTATGTGTTTTTGGCTTTTATGGCTCCTGGGTTCCTTGGACTGAGCGACTGCCCCACTGCTGTCATAGTAAACTGTGAGCGGCTGTCGGCCAAAGGTACCACTCTAAGTTCCAAAAGGAATCTTTTGAGTCATACTGCTTCCTTAGCTGCTTCACAAGCCGCTACATATTCAGCCTCAGAAGTGGAATCAGCAGTACATTCCTGTTTAATACTCCTCCAGCTGATAGCTCCTCCGCCAAGCATAAACACATAACCAGAGGTGGATTTCCTGAAATCCTTATCTGACATGAAGTCAGAATTTGTGTATCCGACTGGAATCAGCTCATCATTGCCGTAAATCAACATGTAATGTCTAGTTCTTCTCAAGTACTTGAGGATACATTTTACAGCAGTCCAATGGTCAGGACCTGGGTTAGACTGATATCTGCTGACTAAGCCCACTGCATGACAGATATCCGATCTAGTACATAGCATAGCATACATGAGGCTACCAACAGCCGAAGCGTATGGAATTGCTCTCATTTGCTCCTTTTCCTCCGGAGTCTTGGGACCCTGATCCTTGGAAAGGTGCACTCCATGCATGAAAGGTGTGATACCCTTCTTGGAGTCCTGCATAGTAAACCGTACCAGTACCTTATCTATGTAAGCAGCTTGAGATAAACCAATCATCCTATTTTTCCTGTCTCTATGGAGTTTGATCCCTAGGATGTAACTAGCTTCTCCCAAGTCCTTCATATCAAAAGTCTTTGCCAACCAAACTTTTACTGTTGACAACATTCCTATATCTTTCCTAAGGAGAAGGATGTTGTCGACGTATAAAATCAGAAAAACTACCTTGTCACCTTCATTTTTCATGTACACACATGAATCATCCAGATTTTGACTAAAACCAAATGATTTGATTGCCCGGTCAAAACGGATGTTCCAGCTTCGGGATGCCTGCTTCAGTCCATAAATGAACTTCTGCAACTTGCAAACTCCTTGCTTTTGGTTACTCGCTATAAAACCGTCTGGCTGTATCATATAGATGCCTTCCTCAAGATGGCCGTTGAGAAACGTCGTCTTGACATCCATTTGCCAAATCTCATAATTGAGATGAGCCGCAATGGATAAGAGTATCCGGATGGACTTGATCATGGCTACCGGCGAGAAGGTTTCCTCATAATCGATACCCTCTTTCTGAGTATACCCTTTCGCAACAAGCCTGGCCTTAAAGGTCTCAACTCTTCCATCTGGTCCTCTCTTTCTCTTGTAGACCCACTTGCACCCAATAAGTTTGATATTGGCAGGCAAGTCCACAAGTGTCCAGACCTGATTAGAGTACACAGACTCCATCTCAGCTTTCATAGCATCTTGCCAACGTCCCGAATCTATGCCATTTATTGCTTCATCATAGTTACAGGGATCATGTTCTAGTTCTTCTGGGATTGCCTCATAAGACTCTCTCAAGAACGAGAACCTATCAGGGGGCCTGACTATTCTCCCACTACGACGAGGCACTGATGTAACTACAGGGTCTGGTAGGGGCGGTTCTTCCTCAAGTTCGGTCATACTTGTGTTAGACCCCGACCCAGACCATTTCGATTAGTGTGCGATTAGTGTGTGTTTAGTCCTAAGTGGGTTTAGTTGTCGTTGGGTTAGAAATAATTAGTTTAGTCCTGGATATAGCTTTGGGAATTTTGAGAACGTTTAGTATTAGTCAGACACACTCAGGAAGGCCTGAGTGCACGTGTAAGCTTGGGAGGATCGTATCGATTTTCGTGTATTTGTGATTTTGATTTCATTTGAATGATTTTACTATGTGTTACAACTTTCGTTTTTAGCCTATTCATGTTTGAAGCCCAAAAACTTAAGTTCTGGCCCAAAAAGGGTAAAGTTGTCTTTTATACACAAATCTGGACACAAATTTCGAGATCTCAAAACCATGTCAAAAATATACTTTTTGGAAACTAGATATTGCGATGATCAATTTATCCTTCTTCGTCGAGTTCACTCGAGGCCCACAAGATCATGTTTTTGTCAATACAAGGTTCAAGTTCATTGGGCCCCATTCACTAGTATTTAAGTCAACACTCCTTCTCTTCCACTCTTTTCATTCTCAAGCCCTAACCCTAGAGTACCAAGCTCTAAAGAGAAAACCCTCTTTTCTTCCATCTTCCTCACCTTGCATGCCCAAGCTAGAAGCCTCCAAATGGAATTCTAAGACCATCACCTTCTTCCTCTCATCTCAAGTTTTCTATTGATGTCCTTTTCTTGAAAGTTAGAATTGAGCAGCTCTCCATTTGTTTTCATTCCTTTTGTTTGGGCATTTCTAGGTAAGAGCTTCAACCCATATTTTTTATGGAGTCATTTTAGCCCCTAAAGATCTTGTTTTCCATGTTTGCAAACCCCTTTGTGAAAATGGGTTCGTTGTTTTCATTTTTGTTGAGTTTTGAATGGTTTTCCATGGGATTCTTGTAGTGTTGGCTTAGCTTTTGAGTAAGAGTGCTTGAAGAGGATTGTTTAGCATTTGGGCAAAGGCAAGTAATCTCTATAGGCTCAATGTTGCATGTGTACTTTAGATTACTTTATTTTTATAGAAATTTTGCACATAAACTTGTTTATAAGCTTCATGATCATGTTTTCCTTAGATTGAATGTTTGAATTGTGGAGAAGGTGTTTGGATTCAATGTTCATTGGAGTTTTGATGAAGGTTTTACAGGATTGTTTGAAGAGATTTAATGGTTGTTATTGGGAAGCAAGAAGGCCTTTTGTTGGAAGAAAACATGTTTGGAGATGAAGGAGAAAAAAGGCCAGAATGGCTATTCCTGGGCAGTAGATTGGCTGCCCGCTCGAGTGCCACTTTGAAACGCCTATAACTTTTGATTCTCTTATCGGATTTGGATGTTCTATATACCATTGGAAAGCACTTGAAGCAAGGAATCCAATGGTATACTTATCTTAGTGATCAAAGATTGAAAAGTGAGGTGGATATTTGAATCAATGAAAACCAGTATGTGATTAAGAGTTTTTAGCCTGATATTGTGCACTCGAAGCCTGAGATGTCTTTGAACTTCCGGGGGCACCAATTCTCTTTTAAATTTCAACACTTGGGCTTCGTTTACACAAAGATCAACCAAAGGTCCTTACATGTGCTTGTTAGGCTTTGTATTCGTACGTTGGTTTGATATAATGAACATCATTGTGTGTTCGTTTGAAGTTAAGTACAAGCTCGTTTTGAAGATTTGTTTCAAGAAAAAAGGGGATTACTTCCTAAGCGTGTTATGCATATTAATTATGCCTTTTGCTAGTCGTGTTTGTTGTGTTTTGATAAGTGATTTTCCCCCTTTTTATCTCGACATGTTTAGACCGTGTTTCGCGTGTTTTGTGCATTCATGAATTTAAGTGAACACCACTGAGCTTGGACAGCCCTTTCAGTTTGATCCACTGTCTGGGGGTCCTTAAACATGTGGACTGTCTGCAGACTGGTCGTGTATTTATTACACATCGTGCGTGTCCGGTTTTGCGGTCGGAATCCCCGTATATGTGGGAATCGTGACATGATTATATTATGTATATCGTGCTTGTCGTGCGTGCTTGCTCTTTTCATTATAAATGATAGAGAAAGGATGAGCTCTTTGTGGAAAGTAACTATTCATGATATTATAAGTATTTGTCGCGACCCCGGAACGGATCTTGGGCCCGCGACGGTGTTGTTACATTGTTTTCCCACAGGTTCCCGCGGTGAGGATTCCCGAAGCACGCGGAATCTGTTTCACACGATAAAGTTTGCGGAAACGTGTAGCAAAATCACATCACGATGAGCACCAATAAATCCTTAAGTGCTATGATAAATAATAACCAGACATAGTATCAAAAGAAAGGAGTTAACATGGCATTCCCATCATAATTCAAGTTACGAGACTACACAAGGTAAGTTAAGTTTAGTTACATCCCATAAGAGGCCAACAAAGGCCAATACAATTCTCAAAACGATAAAGGAACCCCATGACAAAAATTGGCGAAACTCAAGAACCTGCTCGACGTCTAGTTGACATCGTCGGGCTGCCACTCTCTAACTGGGGTTGGCTCAAAAGCCTCCTCCGGACGCTCCTCCTCAAAGGCAACGTCTCCTGTACCTGGGCACCAACAACAAGAGTCAAACACAACGGTTTGGCAGGTAATCAATTTAGGCATGAGCATGAAAGTAGTAACATTTAAAGAAACATATAAAGACTAAGGTACGTTTCAAAATACAAGCGAAACTAACATGCATACTTATATGTTAGGAATCTTGTATTTGCAATTTGATGGAAGCATTTTCACTTTAGCATCATTTGAATTTACACTCTTGCATTGTTTTAGAAAACCTTGAAATCTTGATTTTTACATGCATTGGTTTTTAGATTTGAAAAAATACTTGTTTTATGCATGTTTTGTTTCTAAACTTGGATGCATTGGTTTTAGAATACAAACTCTTTTGAAAACCTAATTCTTTGTGCATTATATTTGGAAAATCACTTTGTGAATTTAGGTTTGAGCCTTGCATACATTCATCACTTTCAGAATCAACTTTGTATGCATTTTCATATGAAAAGAGTTTTTAGAAATCAAGCTAGCCCTTGGATTTAAAGTTTTGATTCGATTTAGGCTTCGTGTGTTTCATGTTTTTTAAACATCTTAAGTTGATTTAAAACATGTTACCAAGCTTGATTTAGTGGCCCAAAAATCCTCCCAAAGAAATATCTTCAAATGTGCAAAAGTTGGAAATTTTGCAAAAGGGGAGTGACCTGGCAGTGTCGTCGGTCGACCGAGACCTGCTTCCCGGTCGACCGGGACCACTGTCGGTCGAGTGGGCAGTTTCTGAACTGTAACATGCCAATGGTCAGAAATATGACCGTTGTGCCTTCCCGGTCGACCGAGGACTAGCCGTTGGGCATTTTTGGCTATAAAAATGAGTTCTTTCCTTTGTCCAAAGTTGGAGATTTTTAAGCCTTCTTTGAGGAGCTTTGAGACAAGACAAAGGGGAGGAACTAAGAGAGACCAAAGGGGTCATTAAGTGAAGCTTAAGCTTGGATCAACTAAGTTAAATCTCCAAGTAAGTTTTACTTTTAATTAATCATTTGTTATGTGCTTTATTTGAAACTTTGGAAAATGATTTCAAGCATGATAACAACATTGCACATGCACATGCATCACTTGATTAGGCTTAAACACTTTCATACAACTTGTGATCTTTAGATTTTCATATCATTCACAAGTGTGTAATTGTTCAAGTGATTTGCATAGAACTTCAATCATATCTTTTTGTGCCTTAAACTTTCGAATTGCATTAAGCATAAATCGATTGAGCTTACTTTTAAACTTGATTGAAGTTTTCACATACACACTTCATAAGCATACATCTTTGCATTTCTTTGAGTGTTTGTGTGAGTTAGTTTTCATTTTCATATCCGCCTATTTAGAGGAAAATTAATTTGAGCTTAAATTGTAATATCTTAGAGTGATCTTTTGTGAAGACACTTTCTTAGAGAAATCTTTATCTTGTAAGGTTATTGCTTAGCCTAAGAAAAGCATTGTGTAAAGGTTATTGCTTAGCCTTGAAAAGCATCTTGTAAAGGTTATTGCTTAGCCTATAAAAGCACATTGAGAGGTTGTTGTTTAGCCTAGAAAAACAACATTGTAAGGGTTATTGCTTAGCCTAGTAAAAAGCATACATAGTGGAAATCCGGTGGGGTGATTGGATCACAAGCCGGTAGTGGATGTAGGCATTGAGGCCGAACCACTATAAATCTTGGTGTTGTGGTGCTTGCTTGTGGTGATTCATTTATTAGCTTCCGCATCTTGTTTGGTTTATATCATCACATGTGACTAGTTTGTTTTAAAGAGTTAAAATTGTTTGAATTGGTCACAATTGTAGCTCACCCTATTCACCTCCCCCTCTAGGGTTAGGATCCCAAGGACTTTCAATTGGTATCAGAGCCTCGTGCTCTATATTAGGATCAAGTGTATCTTGATTAGGTGTAAAAACCTAGAGTTTAAACCCTAGAGTTGTGTTTTTATGAAAATCATTAGAATGGACTCCACTATGCTAGACTTTGTAGATTCTTTTAGACCCCTCATTCTTCCTTCTATTGGAGATTCAAACATTCAATTAAAAGAATCTCAAATTGAATTAAAAGAAGAAGAAATTAAAGAAAATGAAGAAGATCTTCAACAAGCCTTTGAGGAATTATATGAATTATCCTTAAAGACTGAAAAGAAAAATAAAAAGTTAAGAGAAGAATCTAAAAGACTAAACAAAGAACTAGTCTCTTCTAAAGATGAGCTTAGAGAGAAAAAAGAAGTCATAAATTGTTTAGAATCTAAGTTCATGATCTCTTTAAATAATCTATCTAACATTCAAGATGAACTAAGAGAATTAAAGATGGATTATGAAAATGTCAATAAGGAAAATCTAAAACTAAGAGATCAATTACAAAGGCAAGATAAAGACTTTAACAATCTTGAATCTAAATTGACTATCTCTAAGGAAAATTTATCTAATGCTCAAGATGAATTAAATGAGATTAAGATAAATTGTGATGAGCTTAAAAATGAAAATTTGAACCTAAGAGATACAATTAAAAGACAAGATGAAAACATTAACTATTTAAAATCCAAGTTGACAATTTCCAATGAAAATTTGTCTAATGCACAAAGTAATGTAAAAACTCTAGAACTTGGATCTAATATAGTTAATGAACTTAAAGCTAAGTTAAAACTTGCCTATGAAGAGCTAAACATTTTTAAGGGAATTGAAAATGAACTAACAAAATTTAAAAATGAGAATTCAACCCTTAAAAACCAAGTCACTCAACTTGAAACCTATAAACAAAAGTATGAGTGCAAATTTACCCAAAGTGATGAGAAATTTGTAAAATTATTTAAATTGGGTAAATCTCAAAGAGATAGGACGGGTCTTGGATTTGATAGGAATATTTCACATGACCCTAAATTCACCAACACTTTTGTGAAAGGTGAGTCCTCATTCTCTAGCACTCTTTCTCCTTTGCCCAAATCCAAATGTGTTTATTGTGGCAATGAAGGACACTTTAGGTTTGAGTGCAAACTAAGAAGAAGCAATGTGTCTAATCCCATCTTTGAACCAACGAAAGTAAAATCAAACTTGAAGGGTAAGACACTAAAAACCAAGGAAGACTCCATAAAGCTCAAACAAGTTAAACCAATTAACAAGGAGTCTCCTAAGATAGATTCTAAAAAGGTTAAACAAGTCAAACCTAGCTTAAAAGAATCTATAAACAAAAAGCTTCTCAACCTATCTCCCTTATATCAACCCATGAAAGAACTTTTGAAGAAAGTTGCTAAGTTAAATCTAAAATTCAAAAGTCAAGTAAAGGGAGAAAATAAGAAGAAAAGAAAAGAGAAACAATCCCCAAAGAAACAAACTCACCAACATCAAAAGACTAATCACCAATCTAAGCTAAATTTAGTTAAATCTAAATATCATGGTGATAAGTTTAAATTGAAAATTTATCAAGTCAAATCTCCTTTAGTTGGTGAGAATTCCAAACTAGACCTCAAAGTTCAACCCTCTTAAGACCTTAGGTGGATTCCAAAAGTTATTTACTTAGACAAACCTTAAGGCCTTGAACCTACTTGACCAACCTATTCTTTAATAGTTAAATCTCTTTGTTGGTCATGTTGCATTTGCATTTTGTTTCTATATAGTTACATCTTTTAAAATGCATTGTTTCTTTATGATCAATTGATTTTGTTTTCATACACCATTCTAAGTTACACTTCATGATTTTCAAAATCTTTTGATTATAACTTCATCATGTTTGATTTTCTTTTTGCACTCATTTAGTTTTATGTTTTGCATTGCATTTCTACATGATTAAATTGTTTGTGACTTTAAAAGCTTTCATAGCTAATTTAGTCATGATCAATTGTTGTTTCAAGTCATTTGCATCTTTGCTTATTTAGTCATTCTTTTTATATGCAAATGTCAATTGGTTCCATGTATGGCTGCTGTGAGAACCCGACCCCTAATCTCTTGGATTAGTGTTGTTTTATTTGTGGATTAGTTCTTTTAGTGGGATTAGTAGTTGTTGGGTTGATTTTGTGAGCTAGAATGATTTTTCTTCTAGTTTTGGGCTTTTGAGTGCTTTGGTAGCTTGTGGGGCCCTTTGGGGGTTCCCTTTTCGGCTTTGCTTTTACTTGTGAGATTTTCCCGATTGGTTTCGTATCGTGTTTTTATCCCATTGCATTCATCTTGAGGAATCCTACAACTTTCATGTTGATCTCGTATCCATTTGAGAACCCAAAAACCGATTTCTTGGCCTTGAGGGCAAAACAGTCTTTTCACACCAAATCTGTACCCAAAACTCGATATTCCCAAAATCCGTGAAACATACACTTTTTGGAAACTAGATATTTCGACGATCATTTCTTCCTTCTTCGTCAAATCCATCCGAGGTCCCGAATTAGATGATTTCAGCCACCCAAGTTCTTTAAGTTGTGGGACCCATTCTCACTTGTTTATAAAAGGAGACCCTTCCCCTTCCTTCTCCATTTTTCTTGCTCCAGCACAACTGAACCTAGGGTTCTTGTGGTTTTCTTCTTCTCCTTGCTTCTTCATCTCCAAGCCTCACCAATAGTCCACCAACCAAGCAATGAAGGTCATCTTCTCCTTCCTCATCTTGCAAGCATTCCATTGATACCGTTTTTGGAGGAACCCATCAATCTAGAGATCTTCTTTGAACTAGTCCTCTTCATTTGAAGACCATCCAAGTAAGTGATTCTTCCCATCTCCTAGATTAGTGTTCCTCTAGCCCTTGAGAAGCTACATTTGCATTTTTGTTGGTTTATTCATTATCATTCTTTGTGTAACCCATTTTAGGGTTGTTTTGGGGATTCTTGATTGTAGCTTGGCTTTGAGCAATAGAGGTGATTAGAGGCTTGATTTCTCTATTTGAAGACTTGAGGCAAGTGAATGTTTGGATGTTTTTAATTTTGAAATGATTTGGTGTAGTCTTCATGGATTTTCCATACTTTCATTTAATGAGGTTTGTTTGAAATAAATGCTCATAATGTATCTTGATAGTTTCATTCAATGTTTTATAAACATGTTGGTAGAGCATTTATTGTCCTTGTGATAGCTTAGATGAATGTTGGTGAAATGGTTTACTTCTCTTTTATTTGCATTGGATTTGACATGGAAGAAGTGATGGAGAGAACTCTTAATGAGGATTTGGAGAAGTATAAAGAGAGGCATTGGAGGAACTATTAGCTCAATGTTATTGTAAGGACTTTGTGGATGTGAGGAAGATGGTTTTGAGGAGGAAAATGACTCAAAACTGGACTCAGTGAGCATTTTCGTAACTGGCGGTCAGCTCACGGTTATCCAGCGGCTAACCGCCGAATGCATCGGCGGCTAACCGCCAGCTAACCGCGCACCGCGGTGACTTTTCCAGAGAGCATCATTTTCCACCTGAAAACGCGGTCAGCCTCACGGTTAGCCAGCGGCTAACCGCCAGCCAACCGCACAATCACGGTTCCTTTTCCCGAGAGCATCAGAATTCTCACCTGAAATTCGGTCAGCTCCACGGTCAGCCAGCGGCTAACCGCCTATCCCATCGGCGGCTAACCGCCAGATAACCGTCAGGTGACCGAAATTCCCCAGATTTCGAAAAGCTCCCCGCTCGAACGAACTCTCCGGTTCGTTCGAGCGTTGAGCTTTGTCGATCAAAGGAGATTCACTAAGCATTGTATGAGGCCATTCGAGAAAGGAACCATATCACAAGGATGTCATTCGAAGTTTTGAAAAGTGTAAAAGTGCATAAGGAGCCCGGAATGTCTTCAAACTCAAGGAGTACCAAGTCATTTCAATAATCGACATACGGGACCCCTATTCACTCATATAGATCTTGAAATTAATACTTTTCCCGAAATTGTTATACTTCATTGTTTCACCTCTTTTCCCGAGATTTGCATTACATGATTTGTTTTCCCGAAAGCATTGAAGTTACTCTAGTAACAGTCATTTGTCCCGAAATGCATTGCATCATATGATATGACAGTGTGCCCTTGAGCACCCCGTTTTACCCGTTTATTTATTGTACTTGATTGACTTGTTTCCCGAAAGCATTGAAGTTACTCTAGTAACAGTCATTTGTCCCGAAATGCATTGCATCATATGATATGACAGTGTGCCCTTGAGCACCCCGTTTTACCCGTTTATTTATTGTACTTGATTGACTTGTTTCCCGAAAGCATTGAAGTTACTCTAGTAACAGTCATTTGTCCCGAAATGCATTGCATCATATGATATGACAGTGTGCCCTTGAGCACCCCGTTTTACCCGTTTATTTATTGTACTTGATTGACTTGTTTCCCGAAAGCATTGAAGTTACTTTAGTAACAGTTATTTGTCCTGAGATGTATTCCCGATATGAAGTGACTGTGTGCCCTTGAGCACCCCCGGTTTACCCGTTTACTTACTGTACTTGAATACTTGATATGTCTCGATTGGTTTTAACCTATGAGTCGGCATCACTAAGCTTGGATACCTTGTCAGTCTGATCCACTGACTTGGAAATCCCTCTCCCGTCCCGCCAGCTGCAGTTTGGATCCCGATACCCGGTTATTACCGTGGTCCCGTCCCGATACCCGGTTCGCTACCGTGGTCTCGTTCCCGTATATTTATATTGTATATATGATTTACGTTGTTTCTCCTCACCTTGTGTGACTGAGATCAACGTCCCGTGATACTGTTGTCACTTTAGTGACAGAGGACTTAGCTTTATGTGATTGCCATCTTGCCAGTTCCCGATTCCTTGGATACCCGACATGTTTTATATTGCTTTTATGTTTTCTGATAAATGATTCGTTTCCTTTATGAAAGTTGTTATTTAGACAAGTGTTAATATTCTCCAAAGTGAATGCAGTTATTGTTGTTTTCTGTTCCTTGTACACGTATGTGTTTTAAATGAATGCCGGTTGGGTGAATACCCATGCTTTTACATATGTTGCAAATGATCAATGGTTTTACTAGATTTATATGATTACACATGTTTTAAAGGAATTCCCGAGTTGTTAAATATCCGTGCTTTGTTTTAAATGACACTTGTTTTGCCAGATTCCTATGTTTATACCTGTTTTTAAACGATGCCCGATTTGTGGAATACCCATGCTTTGAATTATGGATAAATGAATATTAGTTTTGTCAGATTTCTTTGGTTACACCTGTTTTAAATGAACACCCGGTTTGTTAAATATCTGTATTTTCACATATCTTTCAAATGGACTTTGGTTTTGCCAGACTGCTATGGATACCCGATTTGTTGTATACTTGTGTTTTTACTTAAGTTTCAAATGAACGTTTGTTTTGTCAAACCACTATATTTATACATGTTTTAGACGAACACCCGATTGTCAAATATCTATGATTATAGATGATTGCAAACGAACACATGTTTTATTAGATGTTCATGTTTTACCCGTGCTTGAAATGAATACAGGTTTTCCCCGAGATTCCCGATCTTACACCCGTTTAATTATATGCAGCATTTGATCGAATAACATGATTTATCATATGTTTATTCTTCAGTATATTTATGATCTTTCATCCACCTGCCAGACCGTCGTGTCTGACCCACTACTTTTGGTACTCAGGTTCAGATTTCTTCGCCCCGAGTTGAGTGTTTTGTTGGCTGTGGAGCCATGCCTTGCAGGTTGTTTTGTCGGCTATGTCATGTAGACATTGAGCTTGACATCGGAGCTACGTCACATTTGGGTAGTAGTTTATAGCTTATTGTTGTATGGCTTTTATTAGCCTTTTTCTTGGGTTTCTTAATTAATGTACATTGATAATTGTAACTTGAATATATTTGGGAATGTAATGTCCTGTTACTGTCAGCTCTGTAAATTATTGTGATGGTTACTCCAGTCTGATATGATTCTTGATATAATAGCTATGGGCTAAAGGTTGAGTGCGACGCGGAATCCGATGGCCACGGACTTCGGGTCGCAACGCCACAAATGCTTCCGCAAAATATTCAGAATGTGTTGTCTTCACACACGCGGATCCTGGGAGAAGTAAAATATATTTATGCTTTAAAACCCATCTCCCGCCCCCGAGGTTCTGTTTCGGGGGCGTGACAGTTGCGATCTTAGTAATATTTGTAGAAACCATACTAGAACCCAAATCCATCCTCTATGCTTTCTTGTCATATTCTTTTTGGATGGTTATGATGTTGATTCATGTAGATTCTCTTGGTGTCATCCTTATACATGTCTCAACTTCATAAGTAGTGATCTTAATCATATGAAACTCTTTGAAATCCATTCCTTGCATTTATGTTGGTTGATGGATATCTTAGTAGTTGAATTCATATGATTTTGACACTTTGGAAATTGCATGCTTTATCAAGTCATATCCTTTTGCATTGCAATTTGCCTTGTTCATCACTATGCTCAATAGTTATATCTTTAAAAGTGATGAATTTGCATTTATGATGCTTGATGGAATTTTGAGTTTGTCACATCCTTGCTTTTAATCATGTTATCATATTCAATTGGTTTCATTTGGTATAATTTTCCATTGATTTCATATCCAATTGATGACTTATCTTGTGTATGTGATAGACCTTGTGTGCTTTGGATTGAACTTGATAGTAATATAATTGTTCCATGTCACACACCATTAGCATCATAATGTTCATGATTGTCACCTCTTTTGCTCTTATAGATATATCTCATGACCACCATGTTTATGTGTTCATAATATTGGTTGGTTATTAGTTGAGGTTGGCTTCATGTTTGAATTTCATTTCACTCATTCTTGCACTTTAATAGTCATATTTATTGTTTGAATGAAATGATTTTCAAAACTTACATAGCATATGATTTTCATAGTTATATTGATTGATGCTATGTTTAGTAAACCCCATTTCATCATGGATAGCTCTGATTTGGATGTTTCCTAATAGTTATATTTTTAAATCCATTTTAGAGTGATTATGTTTAATAGTCATATCCCTAAATCTCAATTGGTATTCTTTGTTTTTCCAATTGATATCCATGATTGCTTTTCTCTTTGACCTTGCTCTCTTTTGGTAATTTGATCATATTGAGCTTGATAGTAAATGAATCTAATCCTTTCCTTGAAGTTGACCCTCATTGATAAAACCATCTTCTTCTTGCATCTAATAGTTAAATCTTTGTCAATATGTTGACAAAAGAAGAGTATGGATTGAGGGGGAGTGTAAACCTTCATAGGAAGTATTAGTTTTGATCAAATTGACCCTTGGATTGGCTTTTAACCCTTAGAGTCTTCTTTCATACATGATAGCCTGTTATGTATTTCATTTTCGATTTCATTTGTTAACAGGTGCTACTAAAAGGTATTTTCCTTGTTTCATGTGTGTAGGTACCTTTGCAATTTAATGGCAAAGGGGGAGAGAACATTCAAGTACTCAAAGATCTCCTACTCTTCAAAAGGGGAGAGAGCTTTCGAGTTCTCTAAAGGTGAAGAGAATGTCCAAGCTTCCTAAGGAGAGTGGTGTATGATCTTCTGCAAGGGGAGAGAATGCATACCTTGCCAAAGGGAGAGAGAGGCATGGTCAAAGGGGGAGAGCAAATAGAAGAAAGAAAACTTGGAGCTAAAGAAGATGCTTGGCCATAGAGAGGAAGATGAAAAAAAAGCTTGAAGAATGATCAAGCTCCAAGCATCAAGAAGAATGAAGAAAAGAGCCCAAGAGCCCAAGCTAAGAGGAGGAGCATCCAAGAAGATTTCAAGACTTGTCCAGCTTAGGGGGAGCTGAAGACTTAGTGTGTAATTTCAATGATGAGTAAGTTGCCATCAAATTGCAAAGGGGGAGATTGTTAGGAATTTTGTATTTGCAATTTGATGGATGCATTTTCACTTTAGCATCATTTGAATTTACACTCTTGCATTGTTTTAGAAAACCTTGAAATCTTGATTTTTACATGCATTGGTTTTTAGATTTGGAAAAGTACTTGTTTTATGCATGTTTTGTTTCTAAACTTGGATGCATTGGTTTTAGAATACAAACTCTTTTGAAAACCTAATTCTTTGTGCATTATATTTGGAAAATCACTTTGTGAATTTAGGTTTGAGCCTTGCATACATTCATCACTTTCAGAATCAACTTTGTATGCATTTTCATATGAAAAGAGTTTTTAGAAATCAAGCTAGCCCTTGGATTTAAAGTTTCGATTCGATTTAGGCTTCGTGTGTTTCATGTTTTTTAAACATCTTAAGTTGATTTAAAACATGTTACCAAGCTTGATTTAGTGGCCCAAAAATCCTCCCAAAGAAATATCTTCAAATGTGCAAAAGTTGGAAATTTTGCAAAAGGGGAGTGACCTGGCAGTGTCGCCGGTCGACCGAGACCTGCTTCCCGGTCGACCGGGACCACTATCGGTCGAGTGGGCAGTTTCTGAACTGTAACATGCCAACGGTCAGAAATATGACCGTTGTGCCTTCCCGGTCGACCGAGACCTGTGTCTAGGTCGACCGAGGACTAGCCGTTGGGCATTTTTGGCTATAAAAATGAGTTCTTTCCTTTGTCCAAAGTTGGAGATTTTTAAGCCTTCTTTGAGGAGCTTTGAGACAAGACAAAGGGGAGGAACTAAGAGAGACCAAAGGGGTCATTAAGTGAAGCTTAAGCTTGGATCAACTAAGTTAAATCTCCAAGTAAGTTTTACTTTTAATTAATCATTTGTTATGTGCTTTATTTGAAACTTTGGAAAATGATTTCAAGCATGATAACAATGATATGTTGAATCCATTCTTCCCTTCATCTTTGATATTCAAGATTGGATTCATCACTTTGATTTCAACCCAAGTTTTGTTTTAAACTTTCTTAATCATGCTTAGCCTAAATCTTTGATTTCTTTTATTGCATGATTATTTCACTTGGTTGAAACTTCCCTTGTTGTTTTCATTCATTTAATCTTTAGTCAAATTAGTTTTGAAAACAACATTGCACATGCATCACTTGATTAGGCTTAAACACTTTCATACAACTTGTGATCTTTAGATTTTCATATCATTCACAAGTGTGTAATTGTTCAAGTGATTTGCATAGAACTTCAATCATATCTTTTTGTGCCTTAAACTTTCGAATTGCATTAAGCATAAATTGATTGAGCTTACTTTTAAACTTGATTGAAGTTTTCACATACACACTTCATAAGCATACATCTTTGCATTTCTTTGAGTGTTTGTGTGAGTTAGTTTTCATTTTCATATCCGCCTATTTAGAGGCAAATTAATTTGAGCTTAAATTGTAATGTCTTAGAGTGATCTTTTGTGAAGACACTTTCTTAGAGAAATCTTTATCTTGTAAGGTTATTGCTTAGCCTAAGAAAAGCATTGTGTAAAGGTTATTGCTTAGCCTTGAAAAGCATCTTGTAAAGGTTATTGCTTAGCCTATAAAAGCACATTGAGAGGTTGTTGTTTAGCCTAGAAAAACAACATTGTAAGGGTTATTGCTTAGCCTAGTAAAAAGCATACATAGTGGAAATCCGGTGGGGTGATTGGATCACAAGCCGGTAGTGGATGTAGGCATTGAGGCCGAACCACTATAAATCTTGGTGTTGTGGTGCTTGCTTGTGGTGATTCATTTATTAGCTTCCGCATCTTGTTTGGTTTATATCATCACATGTGACTAGTTTGTTTTAAAGAGTTAAAATTGTTTGAATTTGTCACAATTGTAGCTCATCCTATTCACCCCCCCTCTAGGGTTAGGATCCCAAGGACTTTCATTATATATCATGAATAGTTACATTCCACAAAGAGCCCATCCTTTCTCTATTATTTATAATGAAAAGAGCAAGCACGCACGACAAGCACGATATACATAATATAATCACGACACGATTCCCACATATATGGGGATTCCGGCCGCGGAACCGGACACGCACGATGTGTAATAAATACACGACCAGTCTGCAGACAGTCTACATGTTTAAGGACCCCCAGACAGTGGATCAAACTGAAAGGGCAGTCCAAGCTCAGTGGTGTTCACTTAATTCATGAATGCACAAAACACGTGAAACACTATCAAAACATGTCGAGATAAAAAGGGGGGGAAAATCACTTATCGAAACAAAACTAACACGACTAGCAAAATGCATAATTAATATACATAACACGCTTAGGAAGTGATCCCCTTTTTCTTGAAACAATTCTTCAAAATGAGCTTGTACTTAAACTTTCAAAACGAGTACACAATGATATTCATCGTGTCAAAAACCAAAGCACGAACACAAAGCCTATCAAGCACATGTAAGGACCCTTGGTTGATCCTTGTGTAACCGAAGCCCAAATGTTGGAATTAAAAATAGAATTGGTGCCCCGGAAGTTCAAAGACATCTCAGGTTCGAGTGCACAATATCAGGCTAAAGGTCACTTAACATGTTCTAGTTTTCATTCTTGCAAAACTTCTTCAAAACAAGCATATTGTCAATTTCGGTCAGCTTGCGGTCAGCTGGCGGCTAGCAGAAATGGAACCTGGTGGCTAGCCGTAAGCTGACCATAGGGCTGACCGCTGAAAACCCAGGTCTAATGCAGCTCTCTGGAAAAGGAACCGTAGTGATTTCGGTTGGCTTACGGCTAGCCGAAATGGAAACTGGCGGCTAGCCGTAAGCTGACCGTAGGGCTGACCGCTGAACCCTGATGCAGAAGCCAGCTACTGGAAAAGGAACCACCGAACTCGGTCAGCTCGCGGTTAGCCGAAATGGGAATTTTAGCTAGCCGCCAACTGACCCGCGGCTGGCCGAAACTGCACGAACAATGCAGTTCAGTTCATATTTTTACATTTTCTTCTTCCCTTCTTCTGGTTTCTCATTCAACCTGCACTACCCTGAGCCTACATGCTCTCCAAGGGATAAAACATACATTTTTCACAATTTCAAACATTCAATCCAAGGAAAACATGATCTTGAAGCTTATAAACATGTTCATATGCAAAATTTCTAGGATAACAATGAAATCTAAAATACACATGCAACAATGATCCTATAGAGATTACTTGGCTTTGCCCAAAAGCTAAACAATCCTCTTCAAGCACTTCACTCAAGCTATTCCAACACTACAAGAATCCCAAGGGAAAATCCACTCAAACTCAACAAAAATGAAAACAAAGAACCCATTTTTACAAAAGGGTTTGTAAACATGAAAAACAAGATTTTTAAGGAACTTAAAGACTTCATTAAGAAGATGGGTTGGAGCTCTTACCTAGAAAAGGTCAAACAAAGAGGAATGAAGACAATGGAGAGCTTGTTCACTTCTAACTTTCAAGAGAAGGACATCAATAGAGAGCTTGAGATGAGAGGAAGGAGATGATGGCCTTAGAATTCCATTTGTAGACTTCTCGCTTGATCATGCAAGGTGAGGAAGATGGGAGAAAAGAGGGTTTTCTCTCCTTTGGCTGCTCTAGGGTTTGGTTTTAGAATGAAAAGAGTAAAGGAGGAAGAGGGTTGACTTAAAACCCTAGCAAATGGGGCCCAATGAACTTGAACCTTGTATTGACAAAAACATGATCTTGCGGGCCTCGGATGACTTCGACGAAGAAGGATAAAACGATCCTCGAAATATCCAAAAAGTATATTTTTGACATGGTTTTGAGATCTCGAAATTTGTGTCCAGATTTGTGTATAAAAGACAATTTTACCCTTTTTGGGCCAGAACTTGGGGTTTTGGGCTTCAAACATGAATGGGCTGAAAACGAAAGTTGTAACACATAGTAAAATCATTTAAATGGAATCAAAATCACAATTACACGAAAATCGACATGATTCTCTCAAGCTTACATGTGCACTCTGGCCTTCCTGAGTGTGTCTGACTAATACTAAACGTTCTCAAAATTCCCAAAGCTATGTCCAAGACTAAACTAATTATTCTAAGCCAGCGACAACTAAACCCACTTATGACTAAACACACACTAATCGCACACTAATCGAAATAGTCTGGGTCGGGGTCTAACAGTATTCATGTCAACTTTGCTCGTATTTTGAAATGTACCTTAGTCATGTAACTGTTTACAATTAAGCAAAATGTCTTTATATGTTTTCTGAAACACTTACTACTTATATCCTCATGCCTAAATTGATTACCTACCAAACCGTCGTGTTTGACCCTTGTATGTTGGTATCCAGGTGCAAGTGACGTTGCCTTTGAGGAGGAGCGTTCGGAGGAGGCTCTTGAGCCACCCCCAGTTAGAGAGTGGCAACCCGACGATGCCAACTAGACGTCGGGTGGGTTCTTGAGTTTCGCTACATTTTTTCATTGGGTTCTTTTATTATTTTAAGAATTGTATTGGCCTTTGTTGCCCTCTTATGGGATGTAACTAAACTTAACTTACTTTTGTGTTAGTCTCATAACTTGAATTATGATGGGAATGCCATATTAACTCCTTTCTTTTGATACTATGTCTTGATATTATTTGTCATAGCACTTAAAAATTTATTGGTGCTTATCTTGATGTGATTTGCTACATGCTTCCGCAAACTTGTTCATGTGAGTCAGATTCCGCGTGTCTAGGGAATCCTCACCGCGGGAACCTGTGGGAAAACAATGTAACAACACGTCGCGGGCCCGGGATCCGTTCCGGGGTCGCGACAACTTGGATTTGGAATTGATTGTTCTTGAATCTCTTCCAAGATCACCTTTTCTAAAGATTTCCGGTCCATCGTATAATCTTCCTCCAGAAAAACCGCATTAGTACTCACCAGCACTTTCTGCTCCCTAGGATTATAGAATAACCAACCTTTAGTTCTTTTAGGATATCCTACAAACGTGCAGACTTTCGACTTCGTTTCCAACTTATCTGTTTTAACCTTTAGCACGTGTACCGGACAACCCCAAATGTGTAAATGTAGTAGACTAGGCTTTCGCCCAGACCATAACTCCCGAGGAGTCTTAGGTACAGACTTAGATGGTACGAGGTTTAGTATGTACATCGCAGTATCCAAGGCGTATCCCCAAAAGGATATAGGTAATCCTGAGAAACTCAACATAGACCTAATCATATCTAAAAGAGTCCGGTTTCTTATTTCCGCTACTCTATTCTGTTGAGGCATGCCAGGAGCAGACAACTGGGATAAAATCCCATTTTCTGACAAGTGTCCCATAAAATCACCAGAGAGATATTCCCCTCCTCGATCTGATCGAAGAGTCTTGATACTTTTACCTAATTGCTTTTCCGCTTCCGCTCGAAACTCTTTGAACTTTTCAAAAGCCTCGGACTTGCGGTGCATAAGGTATATGTATCCATATCTTGAGTAGTCATCTGTGAAAGTGATGAAGTACTCATATCCTCCTCTGGACCTGACATTAATGGGTTCACATACATCAGTATGCACTAATTCCAATAAATATTTGGCCCTATTGCCCTTGGATGAAAAGAGTCTTTTGGTCATTTTGTCTTCTAGACAGGACTCACAGACAGACATTGGTTCTACAACCAATGAAGGCAAGATACCATCTTTCACTAGCCTGTTAATCCTACTTAGGTTTATATGACCTAGCCTCAAGTGCCAAAGTTTTGTTGGATTAGATGAAGGTGACCTTCTCTTTAATGATGGCCTATTAATTATTTCGGTATCATGTATATTATACATTGTGGGAGTTAACAGATAAAGCCCATTGGTTACCTTGCCAGAACATATAAAAACACCGTTCCTCTTTATGACAACTTCAGTACCAAAAGTAGTGGAATAACTTTTATTCACCAAACTAGAAACTGAAATTAAATTCCATCTTAAAGACGGTACATATAGAGTGTTTGACAAAACCAACTTATTATCTTGAAAACATAAAGTAATAACTCCTACTGAGACCGCATCCGCCTTAGCATCAGATCCTAGGTTGACAATGATTTCGCCGTCACTGAGTCTCCTGGTTTCCCTGAACCCCTGCAACGAATTACATATGTGATTAGTTGCCCCGGAGTCTACACACCAAGATTCTGAAGTACCAATCGCAAAACTAACTTCAGAAACAAGTGACTCAATCATACCTAAGGTCTTCTTCTTAGACAGATAATCTAGACAATTCATTTTCCAATGTCCTATCATACCACAATGGAAACACTTTCCTTTTGTCCCCGGCCCCTTAGCTTTGCCAACACCACCATTAGGACCATTCTCCACCTTAGGACCCTTCGGAACTGATTTCTTCTTGCCTTTCCGCCCTTTGCCTTTCGGTTTGGACTTGGCAAATGACTTTTCTGTCATCAGGACAGTTGGCTTCTTCTTCATAAACCCTTCAGTCACCACCAGCTGGCTAGAAAGCTCAGTTAGAGTCAAATTCATCTTATTCATATTATAATTGACCTTAAAATTGTTGAATGACTCCGGTAGTGACTCAAGGATTATGTCAATTTGCGATTCTGCATCAATCGCAGCCCCCAGTACATCTAACTCATTCAATGAGTCCATCATTTTCAACATGTGGTCCTGTACTGGTATGCCTTCAGCCATCTTGGTGCTTATAAGCACCCTCATAGCAGCCTGTCTAGCAGGCCTGCCCTGTTCCGCAAACATCTCCTTTAAGTTTGATATAATATCATATGCAGTCTTATAGGATTGATGTTGGTGTTGTAAAACACTAGACATGGATGCATGTATGTAACATCTGGCCATCTCATCGTCATTGGCCCACTTGGTGTAAAGTTCCTTTTCTTCCTGTGATGCTTCTGACATTGGCTCATCAAGGGGGGGGGGTTTTGTAAGGACATATTTATATCCTGAAGCTCTCAGGACTATGTCCAGATTTCGTTTCTAGTCTACATAGTTGGGTCCCACCAACTTATTCTGGTTGAGGATGGTAGCAAGTGGATTGAAAGTATTTGAATTCATGCTTGAAATACTGTAGCACATAACCATACATTCAATTAATGAATTTAAATGACATTAGGGTTTAGTATTCTACCAAATTTATGTGGAAATCCTCATAACCACTAAATTCAGAATACATCGGAATCCCAATCTCTGGGATATGCCTCCTTGGGGAGTGCGAATACCACCTAGATTGGTGCGGATCAAAGTTGGTCAAAATTAGGATTAAGACTAACTTTCCATGGTCCCCTTCATTCATTATTATCCAGGTATCTCATACCAAATAATGAATGACTCCCGATTAGCTTTGGTTTCTAAAATAAATGAGGCAAGTCCTTGGGGATACTACATCATTATTTTAGTTAAGTGTGACCCACCAACTAGCATTGCATGACAACCGTTGCGAGCAGCTCCACCTTCGGGAGTGGGCCCCCGCCTCGTCTCACCAACACTATCCATAGGAGATCCATATCTAGTAACCAGACAAGTAAAAGCCCTCCGTGGGGAACGACCATTCTCAAGATGGCACGAGGCTAATACTTTCCTTACAATGGACCTATGGTGGAAAACCATGGGGATTTCTCAAATTAAATGCCCCGCTCCTACTTAATATTTTATAATTGAGGATTTCCTTGTAAGGTAATAGGGCCCACATATATATATATATATATATGAACATCAAATCATCTTATGGTATGATTAAAGATTGGTTCCAAGTCAAGTTATTTTAAGGAAAGTCTAGTTGCTTAAATTAGTGTTACCAATGTGTCCATCTCATGGGTCATCAACACTAATTAAAACTCTTTCCAAAAATTAATTTGATTTGACTAATTTTAGTAACTTGCTATGTTTGAATCAGATTTGGAAATATTCTAAATTAAGCATGCATCAATAAATAGAAAGTGCTAAAATTAGAAACTAGTCCTCTCCTCCATATGGCCCTTGCGGAATAGACTTCTTGTACTTCTAGACTTTCCAAAACTTTGGTGTTCCTCAAACTCTTTGGGCAACTCCAAAACTCTTTTGGTAATCTTCAAGCTCTTTGATTAGAAGTCCAACATCGCTTTCCTTCTTCGTCTCGGACATCGCCAGAATTTACAAATTTAGAAAACTTACATAAATTCCTATGCCTCGATTATGAGACTTACATGGTTATCTAAACATGGAAATAAAAGGGGTTATAGGGAAATTCATCATGCCTTGCCCTTTCACGGGAAACCAAGGAAACCATGATGCCCTTTACATTTAGCCTTAAATAAACCAATAACCATAAATAGAAAACAAAGGACTTGTGGGCCATATGGAGAGGACATGATCATCTGCAAGTTAGTATCTCATACAACCATACAAATCACAAAAATAGGCTGCCAAATAATGCTGAAAACGTAGGAAGTAAAAGAAGACCCGAAACTGAAAAATCCAGTTTCTGCAACATGCTGTGCAGTATGCTCGGTCGACCGGCTAGAGGGCTCGGTCGACTGACCTGCAAGTCACCCGGTCGACCAAGCTTGGTGCCAGGTCGACCGGACTGACGAAAACCTACAACTTGGGTTTTCTATTTCGTGTCCATTCTTCACCAAATCGCTTCCAAAGTGTTCCAATGGCTCCCTACCATCCTTCCATCATTATTAAACCCTTTTGTGACTATCCAAACATGAATCTACTATCAAACTAAGTAAATTCATCAAAACCGATCCTTACATAGCCCTTGCTCTATCTTTTTCGCATCTCATGCAAAGATTAGAACAAGCTTACTGATCTAACATGATTAGAGATGAGGTATGACTCTGATACCAATTGTTGGAAGTAGGTGGGCCATTCAGACAGGTTTCAAAACTTTTGACCCACTTGATGCAGGGATCAACTATCTAGAAGGCAACAAACCCATTCCAAGATGCAATCCCTCAAACTCATAAATCATGTACAACAATATATCCTATCTAGGAGATAGAAAACAACACCTAAACATGCAACCACGAAATCTACAACATACAAGAATGTAGATTATACCTATGGGGCTTGGTAGTGCTCTAATGGAGAAGTTGATCTCTTTCTTTGATGATGAACGCTTTCACTAATCAAATCAGAATCTCCAACACCCTTTGATCTTCCACGCTATGACTCGTATTAGATCTCTTTTCTCAAGAAGATGGTGGAATCTCCAAGAGAAAACCTACATCATCACAGCCTTGTCTCAAGGATATACTTTCTCCCACCAATACTCTGCATAGGTGCAGGTCTAATAAGGTCCATATGAATGAGCTCAAGGGGACGAGTAGAGGATATATCTTTTAGTCCTTTAAAGCTTTTTCTTGATTTGCTTACCCATTTGACATGCTTTGCACAATTTAGATTTATAATCATCTAATTTGGGTATTCCTCTAACAATTTCTTTCTTGGATAAGATCTTCATCAGTTTGTAATTTATATGACCCATTCTTTCATGCCACAACTGATTTTCTTGATCCTTTGCCATTAAACACATGGATTCATTTTCACAACATTCTTCTATGGTGTAGATGTTATCTTTAGTCCGTAATCCAGTGAGTAGAACTTTATGGGATTTCTCATTCAAAACTTTGCAAGATTTGCTATCAAATGTAACTTTGTTTCCTTTATCACACAACTGACTTATACTAAAAAGATTGTGCTGTAAACCATCCATAAGGAAAACATCGTTTAAGGTAGGCATTTGATCTCCTCCAACACAATCTTTTCCAATAATCTGAGCCTTCCGGTTATCTCCAAATGACATATTTCCTCCATAATAGTTCTCAAGAGAGATAAATCTAGAACGGTCTCCAGTCATATGTTTGGAGCATCCACTATGCGAAAACCATCTAGAGTTTTCCTTAACTTTTAGAGTGGTTTGAACTAAGAAGTTCTTGAAACTTTTCTCTTTTTCAATCTAAGTAGCCTTAATGAATGTAGAGGTAGTGATTTTGGGAACAAACTTAAAAGGAGCTCTAGAGGGGTGATTTTGAGACAGCCTAATCTTAAAGGGACAATTGGGGACTAGATGACCAATATGATTACAAAAGTGACAAGTCCATCTAGAGGTAAAGAAGTTTTTATCTATAGGTTTGAGATGAGTCCTAGTAATATGTTGAAAGTTATTCTTCTTGCTACTAGATGAGCAATCAAAGCCTATACCATTCTTGTTACCAAAAATTTTGTTCATTCCTAACATTTGATAAAATTTGTCATTTCCCAAGGTAAATTTATCAACAACATGTTTTCCCTTTTTGAGTTTCATTTGTAAAGATTTTGATTCTTGTTGACTAGATTCTAGCAAACATTGTAATTTATGAATTTCTTTTTCAGCTTTCGCTAGATTGTCATTAGAGGTAGTCAACTTAGATTGAACATTTCTTATCTCATTGTCTTTTAAGATTAATTGATCTTTTAAAACAATTACATCATCCACAAGCCTTTTAGATTCAATTTTTAAACTTTTATTCTTCTTGGTTGTGACTTCACATAGTTCATATAGATCATCATAGGCTTGATGTATATCATTTTCATCATTTACTTCTTCTTTCCCTATGGTATCTTCTTTTAAAACATTATGATCTTCATTTTCTTCAATAGGAGTAAATAGAAGCCAAGAAGTGGAGTTATCATTATCTTCATCATCTTGAAATTCATCATTGTCACTACAGTCATCTTCATCATCATCATCCCAAGTTATGTTCAAAAGTTTCTTTCCTTTCTTATCTTTCATTTCCAACTCTCTAAGGGAGGAACAATTTTGAGCAATGTGACCAAATCCTTTACAATTGTAACATTGCACGTCCTTCTTGATAAAAGATCCCCTAGAGTTCCTCTGAAAATTTTCATTTCTAGATTCCTCAGAAGTTCTGAAGTTCTTTCTATTTTTAAAGAAATTTTTAACCTTCTTAGTGAGCAAGACTGTGTTTTCATCACTCTCACTTTCATTATCATTTTCTTTATGTTGGGAGCTAAGAGCTACACCTTTCTTCTTACTAGGGACTTCAAAATCTAATTCATAAGTGAGAAAATTTCCTCTAAGTTCTTCAATTTTGATATTGTCAACATCTTTACTCTCAGCTATGGCTACAATCTTGAGTTTGAACCTTTTGGGGAGAGATCTTAAGATTTTTCTAACAACCTTGGATTCATCCATCTTTTCTCCTAGACCTATGAGGGAATTAATAATCTCCATAAATGTAGTATAGAACTCGTCAAAGGTTTCTTCCTCTTGGATTTTGAGTTCTTCATACTTAGTTATGAACATTTGAATTTTAGCTATTTTAACTTGATTAGTCCCTTCATGAGTGGTCTCTAAGGTATCCCAAACTTTCTTAGTTGTATTACAGTTTACTACCCTGTTGAACTCTTCTTGAGACAAGGCACAATATAAGGCATTTTTAGCTTAGCATTCAGATTTGCCCTATCTTTCTCTCTTTGAGTCCACTCTCTCTTAGGCTTAGGATTGATAGATATAACATACCCTTCCGAATCTTGTTCAGCAATAGTGGAGGCATGGTACCATTCTTCAATGATATTCCACACATCTAGACTTTGAGACTCTAAGAAGACTTACATCCTAATTTTCCAATAACGGTAATGAGAACCATTAAACAAGGGTGGTCTATTAGTGGCATGACCTTCTCTTAATTGGGCTTGCATTATGACCACAAAATAAAAACTCACTCTAAGGATTCTTGTTAAATTGTATGGTCTCAATCCATCAGTTGATGTAATAAATTGATTAATTTCTTTATTTATCAATATAATCATGCTTTCCTTTCATGAGATGAATGGTGTTTTAATTGCTTAATGCACATGACCAATACATATGACATGATGGTTCATGAGATGAACCGGAGTCCACAAGTATATTAGATGTAATACATGTGTATGGATGAGATCCACATACGGGAGACATGTGTCACAAATCTTATACTTAAATATCTTCACAACCAGTGATGAGACTGGGCATCTCATCTGATAAGGTTGCAGCACTTTGATCACTATGAGATAGTGTAATTTCTCTCGATTATCAGAATGCAAGATTCTGGATCATGGTGCTGGTACATTGGAAGTATTGAAGGACTATGAGATGCACCTTATGAACACTGTCTTTACTTTAAGGTCTGCTCTCATAATTCCCTAGCAATAGGTTCTCAATCCTGAGACATTAATGAACTCAAGTTTCTATCTATTCATTTGCTTTGAGTCACCAATGAGTGAGGCCAATTGTAGGTCAACACCTCGGTGATTTGGGTACGTGGTAGTAGAGCTGTGAGAACATTCAATGGTCAAGATGGAATCTATCTTTAAAATCCCCTTGTGCCAATTAATAGATTTATCATTGGTAAGTGCGCACCCATTCCAATTAAGAGTTAATTGGATCGGTACCAAATGATCACTATAATTAATTGGGCTTAAGGATAATAAGATATGGATCTAATTTGGAAGACAGGTCCAATTGATCCATGGATATAAATGAAGGGGCCTACTTGTGGTAATCGGGAAGTTTAGGGTCTTCATTGTAATTTATTCCTAAGACTAGAGTTCAATTGCATTTATATAGTGGAGTTATTTGCAATTAACTGTGGGCCCGGATTGCACATGAGATGTAGGGTCGCGAGTCTCAGTTGAAGCCAACTAGCTTTCTATGGAATCCCTAGTGGTCCCCACGCTAGCCCAAGTTGTTAGAAACATACTAATCCTACTTGAACTCTAAGAGGAAGGAATTAGAAGTTACTATTTCTATTTGAAGTAAGACTTCTAATAGTGGTAATAGTATACTTACTAATTGTTGTGGAAGTGAGACTTCTATAGCAGGTTGGAAAGGGAGAAAGTTACTAATTGGTAATGGAAGTTGGACTTCTATTTCAATAAGGTAAGAAGGAGGTTTAAAGGGCTATATAAAGGGAATCAAACCCCTCATGGATGTCCATAACATTGGAGAGAAAACCCCAGCCCTTATTTTGTGCAAGTGTTGCACATCTTCCTCTTCTCTTTCTCTTCTAGTTCCTTGGAGTTTCTAGCTGGGTTTTCTCTTGAAGTTTCCACCAATCTTCTTAAGAAAAGAGATCTAATACGGGTCATAGCGTGGAAGATCAAAAGGTCTTGGAGATTCTGATTTGATTAGTGAAAGAGTTTCATCATCAAAGAAAGACACAACTTCTCCATTAGAGCACTACTAAGCTCCAAAGGTATAATCTACTTCCTTGTATGTTGTAGATTTCGTGGTTGCATGTTTATGTGCTATTTCTATCTTCTAGATAGGTTATATTGCTGTACATGATTTATGAGTTTGAGGGACTGCATCTTAGATTGGGTTTTATAGCCTTCTGGATAGTTGATCCCTACATCAAGTGGGTCAAAAACTTTTAAAACCTATCCTAGAGGCCACCTACTTCCAACAATTCTAACTCTAGGTTGTGACACCTAAACAAGAGCACCTAAGCTCTGATACCAATTGAAAGTCCAAGATTGAATCGTAGACAGGGGGGGTGGGTGGGTTTGAAAAGGGTGAGCTAAAAACCTAGACCAATTTTAAATCTTTTAGATTTTAAGTCACTTATGCTTTGATGAAGATTAATTATCTTGTGAAGAGGAGTAGTCTCTAAGTCAAACATACACAAGAAACTAACAACTACAATCTTCATTCAATGATAGTATCAAACATAAGAGCATCATCCATGTAATGAAAGCAAAAGATCAATCACCATAACACAAGCATTTATAGTGGTTCAACCAACGTGCCTACATCCACTCCCGGCGTCTCTACCGGATTTCCACTAACTCATGTTAAGGTTTAGGTTCACCTTCAACCTTACGAATACATCACTATGCTTTTCAAGGCTAAGCATAAACCTTTACAATACTATATATGCTTTTCAAGGCTAAGCACCAACCTTTACAACAGGAGGATTCTCTCTTAAATAAAATGCCTATGAATGCATGGATAAGAGAACAATGTAAGTGCAATTTAATGCCTCTAAATAGGCTGAATTGAAAATGAAATCTCACTCTCTAGACATATGCATATGAATTGTAAAGGTCTATGATTGATGCATATACTAGAAATTACTCTATCTCTTTTAGAAAGAAGAAATTCTAAATGATGCAAAGATGTTAGTCATTTATATGAGAAAGAGTTGTATGACAAACACATGGGTTTCCAAAGTAAACAAACTTGATTTGAAGAAGTAAAACTTAAATCTAGCAAGTTAGTTTTGAAACAATAAAACAACCTCATGTGAATTGCAAACCATATGTCGATTTCATAAAGCTAAGAGATTTTAAAGTTCTAACCATGTTATGGAAAACAACATTTCAAAAGACAGACAACTATTTGATCATGCTTAAAGGAAACAAAGATTTAGAAACAAAGCATGAGTTTAAACTTGGGATAAAGAAAGCACACCCATTTGAAGATCAGAGGTTGAATCATTGGATTAGCTTCATAATCCCTTCATTAATACTCTTAAAAATTTGTTATTCCTTGGCCTTAAAAATCCCCCAAAGTTCAGCAACTTTTTCCAAACAAAAAGCTACTTTTTAAAGAGAAAAAGTTCCCAATGGCTAGTGCCCGGTCGACCTGGTACAGGGCTGGGTCGACCGGGTGCTCAACGGCTCTAAAAATGCCCGTTGGAGAGGACTAACGGCACAATTCCCCGGTCGACCCGCAGTGTGGGCCCGGTCGACTGGCCACACAGGGAGGTCGACCTAGAGACAACCCACAAATTCTGAATTTTCAGAAAGATGAAACTATGAGGGCTTCTTTCCAGGGGACTTTGAGGCACAATGATCAAGCTTGGGATCATAACTTAAAAAGGATGAAAATAGAATTTTAAAGACATGAAACATTCAAACCAAAATATGAATTTAAAGTGAAAACAATTGGAAAGCTTGAAATGATTTTTGAATTCAATGATAGAACATTTTGAGACTTGAAAATCTGAACTAAAAACTTCATGAACTTAAGATAAATAAGATTTGAAAACCATGCATATCATATAATAAAAACAAAGATTATGAATGAGAAATATGCATGAAGATCCTAAGATTAAGAGCATGAAAGAATGAGATGACAAGCTATGAAAATGAATGCATCCTATCAAATTGCAACAAAACAAAAACTCTAACAAGAGATTCATGAGGCTCCTAAGTGAGGGCTACATGTTAAAAATTTGAACCGTTCGGAATTATTGCCCCTCTCTTCTTGTATAGACCTTCGCCAAATTTCACCCCATAGGAATTGGACCCACCCTAGTTGAATCACTTGTATAATATTGGAATAAGATTTTATAAAAATACTAATGTGTTTGTAACCTTCAATCTTATGGCAAACTCAACTCCTATAAGCCAAATATTGTAAAAGGATAGGGAAAAGAAACTTTAGCCCTGAAAAAAGGAAGAAAATAGAGAGGAAATACAAAGATAATTCTTGCTTTCAAAATAATTTTAATAATAGTAGTAATAATGGGGACAATTTATAAAAGTCTATTGGCAAATGGCAACATAAAGCCTTAAGAGGAGCAGGCATTCATAAGAGAAAAGATAACACAAACCAATCCAAAGTGTTGCAAATGTCATCAAACATACAAATCATCCATCAAATCAGTGCTCAACATCTACTTCAAGGTACAAGAGATTATAGGAGTTTTGAGCCTACGAGTGTGCCAGCACAAGATAATTGTACCAAGTTAAACTCAATTTGCAAATATTGAAGCAATTACTGATAGTAATAATAAAAAAAGCATTGAAGTAAGTAGCGCATAAGTGATCATACACAGCACATAACAGGCAATACTTAGTAAGCCTTCTTCTTAAATTGGTTATAGGCAATATTTAGTAAGTTTTCTTAATTTTGTTTAAATCAGTACACCTACAGGTAAGCTTCAAGTAATCTAATCAATGACCATTAGATCTGTGGGGGGAAAAATTCAAATTAATACGCGGGTCAAGTTTGGCTCAAAATGAACCCAACCTGACTCACTGATCCAGCCCAGACGATAGCACAGGAATCAGTAACTACCGGCGTGCAGTTATTGAGGGATCAATTTCCGGATTCAAGACATCCCACGATCTAAGGTCCAACAATTACAAAATTGAGACGATAAAGGAAGAGAACGTGCCCAGGTAACGGGAGAGAATCTAGGAAAATGGGAAGTATTTAAAGAGAAAAGAATCAGATGAAGAGGTATGTACAATTTCTATAAAGAAGACAGAGGATTATTGAAAAAGGATTTCTTTGGCCTAACTTGATCATCGGAGAATCTTCGATCAGACCATCCGATCGAGCTCTCACGGTGAATTTCTGTGATTCAGATGAAGACATTTTATTCAACAACAGAGGAAAGGCAAGATTTCCATTATCAAGCACAGCTGATCTGCTCGTCCTCGGGTCAGTAAAAATCAGTCCTTACAATTGACGCCTTCTGTGGGAAGCGAAAGAGGGAAATCGCCCACTAACGCTTCTTCTAACAGAGAAAAATGGCAGATCAAGAGCAAGATGAACAACCTATTCCTTAAGGGGAAGGAGCCCAAGTTAGAGGGCCACAAGAATGATCGGGAAAAGACCCTTTGCTAAACCGCTTTGATGGGATGGACTTCCAATATGTCCGGTGCACCGAAAGCAATCAGACCATTCCATCTATAAATGGGAAGGGGTGAGTTGGATTAAAAGTTTTTTACGCTGGCCCGAGCCGCGTGGTGATCTCACCTTCCGTGGACAAGCTACAAGGAGAAACACACTAGAAGCCGAGCCAAAGCCTTCCAAAGCATGTCTCGCCATGAGACACATACGCCCGGTTAGAACAAACCTGTAGAGATGCTGTTTGAGACCTGGCAGAGGGGGTCAACCAACAATAGGAAAAAATCAATTGTCTATTGTTAGAATTGGAGGCCGCGAAGGGAGATCAGGGACGAGCCCCAAGCCAAGAAATTGCTCGTGAGACGTGGAGGATGGAGCGCCAAGGACGCAAACTTGAGCGGGAGCCCAGGCGTCACCATTTTGAATCAAGGGCTTGGCGGAGCCGAGCTCAGGACAGAACGGGTGACGAAGGAAACAGGACTTCAAGTTCTAGACCCCGGAAGGAAGGAAAGTCTGAAACCTGACCACGATGTAATAAGGACGAAAAGTCTTCAAGGAGAAAGGCGTCCCTGTGAGCTATGGTTGAAGGAGATATACAAGCCTTGATAGAGAAGGCATTGGCGAATCAGAAGCCTCCTTAAGGAACGCCGAACAGAGCAAGGTTCCTCGGAAGCGTACAAAATTTTGAATCTCCATTTTCAGAAGAAATAGAGAAGGAGGACCCTCCCCAGCGGTTCTCGATCCCCAAGCTAGGAGTATATGATGGAGTCTCCGATCCAACTTACCATGTCCAACACCACTAGCATTCAATGGCATTATGGATAGGGAACGAACCTCTGATGTGCAAGGTTTTTCCTTCTAGTTTGGGGGACCTAGCCTTGAAATGGTTTGCTTGCTTATGGGCAAGGTCGATTAACACCTTTCGAGAATTTGCTGAATCTTTTGTTAGTCGATTTGTAATAAACTCCAAACAACCAAAGGATATCGGAGCATTATTGTCTCCCAAGAAGCAGAGCTCGGAGAGCCTAAAGAAGTTCATGAAAGTCCGGGATCCTTAACCCTAGAGGGGGGGTGAATAGGGTGAGTTTCAAATTAGTGACTAATTATGCCAAATTTTAAATTCTAGAGATCAATTAGTCACAAGTGGTGATAAAGTAAATAAATGTGGAAGCTTACAAAAACAATCACCACAAAGCATGCACCATCACATAAGGATTTATAGTGTTTCGACTTCAATGCCTACATCCACTACCGGCTTGTGATTCAACATCCCACCGGATTTCCACTATTTATGCTTTTCAAAAGGCTAATCAATAACCTCTAACACTATCCTTTTCTTAGGCTTAGCAATAACCTATACACTATGCTTTTCTAGGCTAAGCAATAACCTCTACACTATGCTTTTCTTAGGCTAAGCATTAACCTTTATAAGATAATTTTCTCAAAGAAGTGTTTACACAAACACTTTAAAAGATACAATTAAAGCTCATTACATTTGCCTCTTAATTAGGCTGATATGAAAATTAAAACAAACTCACACAACACTTTATGAAATACAAAGATGAATGCACATGGTGTGTGTTAGACCCCGACCCAGACTATTTCAATTAGTGTGCGATTAGTGTGTGTTTAGTCCTAAGTGGGTTTAGTTGTCGTTGGGTTAGAAATAATTAGTTTTAGTCTTGGACATAGCTTTGGGAATTTTGAGAACGTTTAGTATTAGTCAGACACACTCAGGAAGGCCTGAGTGCACGTGTAAGCTTGGGAGGATCGTATCGGTTTTCCGTTCAAATTTGTGATTTTGATTTCATTTGAATGATTTTACTATGTGTTACAACTTTTGTTTTCAGCCCATTCATGTTTGAAGCCCAAAAACCCAAGTTCTGGCCCAAAAAAGGGTAAAGTTGTCTTTTATATACAAATCTGGACACAAATTTCGAGATCTCAAAACCATGTCAAAAATATACTTTTTAAAAATTAGATATTTCGACGACCATTTTATCCTTCTTCGTCGAGTTCATTCGAGGCCCACAAGATCATGTTTTCATTAATACAAGAATTAGCCAATTGGGCCCCATTTGCTAAGGCTTAAGTCAACCCTTCTCTTTCCCTCCTTCACTCTCAACCCTAACCCTAGAGCAGCCAAGAGGAGAAACCTTTTTCCTTCCATTTTATTTCTCTTGAATGATCAAGCTAGAAGCCTCCAAATGGAATTCTAAGACCATCACCTTCTTCCTCTCATCTCAAACTTTCTATTGATGTCCTTTTCTTGAAAGTTAGAAGTGAGCAAGCTCTCCATTGTATTCATTCCTTTTTGTTTGGGCATTTCTAGGTAAGAGCTTCAACCCATATTTTTCATGGAGCCTTTTTAACTCTTAAAGATCTCGTTTTTGATGTTACAAACCCTTTTGTTAAAATGGGTTTCTTGTTTTCCAGATTGAGTGAGTTTTTGTGTGGTTTTCATGGGTTTTGTAGTTCTTGGGATTAGCTTGAGTGGAAGTTCTTGAAGTGGTTTGTGGCATCTTTGACTAAGGCAAGTAACCAATCTAGGATGGATGATAGCATGTGTACATTTCAATTGTTTTCCTTTCACTCTTCTCATTGATTGGAAATTTATGACTTGAATGGAAAATTTGGGGATTTTGTTTTTTGATTGGAGAATGGGAATATAATGTCTCAATTTGTGTTTTGAAATGTGTGTTTTACCCTTGGAGAGCATGGAGGCTCTGGGAGTGCAGGTGGAATGAGAAACAAGAAGAAAGGAAGAAGAAAATGTGAAAATCTGAACTGAACTGCACTGCCCGTGCAGTTTTGGTCAGTCGCGAGTCAGCTGGTGGCTAGCCGAAATCCCCATTTCGGCTAATCGCGAGCTGACCGCGCTTGGCGGTTCCTTTTCCAGAAGCTGAATCCTGCATCTGAGTTCAGCGGTCAGCCCTACGGTCAGCTTACGGCTAGCCGCCAAGTTCCATTTCGGCTAACCGTAAGCCAACCGAAATTATTACGGTTCCTTTTCCAGAGAGCTGCATCAGACTTGGATTTTTAGCAGTCAGCCCTGCGGTCAGCTTACGGCGAGCCGCCAGGTTCCATTTCGGCTAGCCGCCAGCTGACCGCGAGCTGATCGAAATTTGACAGAATGCTTGTTTTGAAGAGTATTTATAAGAATTAAAACTAGAACATGTTAAGTGACCTTTAGCTTGATATTGTGCACTCGAAACTTGAGATGTCTTTGAACTTCTGGGGCACTGATTCTCTTTTAAATTCCAACATTTGGGTTTTAATTACACAAGGATCAATCAAAGGTCCTTACATGTGCTTGATAGGCTTTGCGTTCGTACTTTGGTTTTGATACAATGAATATCATTGCATGCTTGTTTTGAAATTTAAGTACAAGCTCGTTTTAGAGATTTGTTTCAAGAAAAAGAGGTCACTTCTTAAGCGTGTTATGCATATTAATTATGCATTTTTGCTAGTCGTGTTTGTCGTGTTTTATTAAGTGACTTTCCCCTTTTATCTCGACATGTTTAGACAGTGTTTCGCGTGTTTTGTGCATTCATGAATTTAAGTGAACACCACTGAGCTTGGACTGCCCTTTCAGTTGATCCACTGTCTGGGGGTCCTTAAACATGTGGACTGTCTGCAGACTGGTCGTGTATTTTATTACACATCGTGCGTGTCCGGTTCCGCGGCCGGAATCCCCGTGTGTGTGGGAATCGTGTCGTGATTATATTATGTATATCGTGCTTGTCGTGCGTGCTTGCTCTTTTCATTATAAATGATAGAGAAAGGATGGGCTCTTTGTGGAATGTAACTATTCATGATATTATAAGTATTCATGTCAGTTTTGCTCGTATTTTGAAATGTGCTTTAGTCATGTAACTGTTTACCATTCAGCAAGAATGTCTTTAAATGTTTCCTTTAACGTCTACTACCACTACCTCAAAATGGGTTAAAAACGGCAGTTTTTATTGAATTTAACAACACCTAAAAACTGTCGTTCATAACGACGTTTACCCTCAGCCGTTTCTAAAAGAGCGACAGTCTGGTTAGTGTGGGCGTACCATTTTAAAAATCGACATACAGGTACCGTCGTTTTTAAATATAAACCGGTCAACACTACCCAAAAACCCCTTCATTTCATTTTCGCGCGCTAGAACTTTTCGCGCCCTTAATATCTAAGGCACCGAAGGTCTTTCGCGCCCCATCTCTTTTGCGCTAATATCTACTGCACCGAAGGCATCTCACAACTCCATCGACCATCTCCTTCACAGCCTTCGACATTGCCTAGGTATGTTCTCCATCGACCATCTCCTTCACATCTCTTTTGTCCTCTTTTCACTTTTCTTTTCCTAAATCATGGCCTTTTCATTCTTGATTTGTTTTCTCTTCTTCTTTTTGGATTTTAGGGACCTTTTCCATCTTCCCAAACGACCCATCTCTATCTCCTTCCCTTTCCTCTCTCTCAACCCCACTACCCAGGCCAGCCATCTCTCTCTCCCTAAGGCAAAACGACCCTTCTGCCAATGCCCGCCCACCCCCACCCCCACCCCCCTCCCTCTCTCTCTGCTGAACAGACCCCCTGGTTGTCTCCCAACGACCCATTTTCTTGCCTTTAGTTTTCTTCTCTGTGCCTTTTTTCTATGTGTGCCCATCTTCTCTGGTAGGTTGCGTGTTGGATGGGGATGATCTATAGGCGGGATGTGTGTTGAGTTGGGTTGATCTGGAGGTCAGGGAGAGTGATGGGTTTGGTTGATCTGCAGCTGGTGTGTGATGGGTTGGATTGATCTATGGGTGTGGTGTGAATGAGAAACAGAGGAAATGAGGGGCGTGGTGGCTTGGGCTGATTTACTGGTGTTGATTTGCAAATGAGAAAAAGTTGCCCATTCAGTATTTGAAAATGGGTTGAAATTGATCTCTCTATTTAGGTTGGGGAAGGGAACGATTTTTGGATGGGGGTGATCTATAGGCGGGATGTGTGTTGAGTTGGGTTGATCTAGAGGTCAGGGAGAGTGATGGGTTTGGTTGATCTGCAGCTGGTGTGTGATGGGTTGGATTGATCTATGGGTGTGGTGTGAATGAAAAACAGAGGAAATGAGGGGCGTGGTGGCTTGGGCTGATTTACTGGTGTTGATTTGCAAATGAGAAAAAGTTGCCCATTCAGTATTTGAAAATGGGTTGAAATTGATCTCTCTATTTAGGTTGGGGAAGGGAACGATTTTTGCTCATTCCCTTCCCGTATGCAAAGTGTGTCTCTCATCTTTCTTACTTTTTTACTTTCGATTTTGAACAAAATGAGATGAAATTTGTAATTTTTAAAAATAAATGATGAAAACCCCAATTATTTAAATCTAGATTTTTAACACAACTAAAATGGTATTTAGAATTTGGGATTTAAGTTCTTTTCTAATGGTGAATTGATGATGATGATGATCATAGAGGAAGGTCTCATTCAAATTAGTGAGAGCCTTATGAAGTATTATATATAGTTTTGGATTTTTATATTTTGTAGGTTTTATTGTTACCAAACAAGTGCTACATGGTATATTCTTAGCAGAACAATTTGATATAGTATTGCCAAACAAGGTCCATCCAGCACACTCTCAGCACAGCCAATTCTCAGTACAACCTAATCTCGGTATAGGAACAGAAACAACATGGAAACAATGCCAAACGGGTCCTTAGGGTCTCACGATTGTTGTTGTTGTTTCTATTTTTTTATATGTATATCTTCAATGTATTTCTAGGGCAAATAAGTGATCGGTCATTTCTTTTTGTTTAAGAGAAATGATGGATAGAAGGAGTAAATGCATTTGCATGATATGTCTTTGGAGGAGTCCTAATTATTTATATGATTTTTTTTTCTCCTTCTTGGGAATTGGGTGGTAAGTTTTTCCCCTGTTTTGGCTTTGTTTTTGCTCTGTGTTGGATCAGAGTAAATGTGTTGCAAAGGAATGCTATGATTATTGAATAGATTTCTTTTTGGTATCAGAACTTTTGGGTTTTGTTCATCTTCATTAACCATTCTTTATTTGATTTTTCTTTTCTCTTACTGCACTATGGTGTCCAGGTTTGATGTGTCTGCAACTACGAGACATGGCCCTCCCCATCGGTTTAAACTAGGATCCACCTGTGTCATTTTGTGGATCTAGTCCCCTCCTTGTGTGCTACTGGACCCATGTACAACCAGCTGTTTTAAAAATTGCAGGTTTGATAGATCCTTTGCCCCCTTCAAATAGGGTTTTTAGATTTCTGTTTTTCTATACCTATAGTATATAATTAAATTGGGTTTTCTTATACTATTTTTTTTTTTTTTTGTAGTTGCAGCAAGCAAGATTTGGGGTGGTATAATCTTTTATAATAATTTTCTTCAAGGCATCGCCCCTTGTACCAGGTATAGTGGCTTCTTATTTGCTTAGTTGAGAATGGCAGAAGGGTCCGGCTGTTCATATTTATAATTAAACATTAATGTCCTGTGATCCATCAAGGTTACCAAAACTTGCTTTAGATTGAGAATGAACTCAACTTATATTCAGATTTTCTCAAACAAGGAAATAAAAAATAGTATAATTTTTTTTTTTTAGATACCCTGATCCAATAATCATGCTGTCACTCATTTAAAGGGCTTTGTGTGAATGAATACTAGGACATAGCAAAAAAGGAGAGGCCAATTATCCACGTTCAACATGTATGTGTAGCACTTGCTGGCTACATTATCCTCTGTTTTGGGGTGAAGGCCTAATGTGGCTTTGATCTCAAATGTGTGGCACATGCATCTACTTGTATAGAGGGTGCTCAAGTAGTGCAAAACTCTTGGTTTTGTAGAGGGAAAAATAAATGTATTCCTCTAAAGAATTGGCCATTTTTTTTTTCTTTATTTTATTTCCTTTTTTTTTTCTCTTTTTTTACTCTTAGGGCCTGTTTGTTGAATTCAATTCCTTCGAATTCTAAGATTTAGAATTTCTGTAAGTGGTTAAAAATGAAAGTGACTAGCCTTTGCACTTTTCCACAATAACAAAAGCTACTGACACTAGCTTTAAAGGGCTAGATTTTGTTTGTATGAGTGGCAATTTGATGCCTCATAGCTATGCTTTTTTGGAAGAAAATGATGTTCTGCATTAGAACCATGAATCCACACTTGTTTTCATGGTGAGCCATGCATTTCATCTACCCATCAATGAGATCCTTTACATCTTACTCTACATCACGTACTTGTTTTATCCATGTTATCTTTTATAAATTGCTGTCTTTCCTTTCTAAGTGCTTTCATTAAGAAGAATCTATGCTGTCCACAAGGTTTTTTTTTTTATAAATAGCATTCACATTGAATGGATGGCCTTATTGTCTGATTGACAGCTAGCCATTTCATGATGAAAAAAATACTTAACAATCAAAATTCATATAATTGTTCATCCGCCTTGAATGGTTCAGATCTTTGGAAGGTGGACTTAATTACAACATGTATCCATTTGACTCAGCCCACTCAATACCTCATGTTTATATTTGATGTTTTTTTTTTCAATCTCTTTTTGGGGTTTGAATGGAAGACTAATGGGTTCATGTGATCATATCTATATGAGCAAAGAGAACCCCGTTGAAGAGGGTTTGGGCCTCCTCCTTCTATGTGAGTTTATGTTTGTCTGTTCTTCTTGAATGGTTTAAATCTTTGAGAGCCAGCCCTAGATGGATTGGATATGTCTTTGATGATAGTGATGATGCTTTGGTTGTTAACATTTTTTTACTCTTTTTGGGTTAGGCTTGGTTGGGCTGAATTGATTTGAAAGAATCTGAATCTATTTGAATTTGCTTACTTTGTGTAGAACATGATATTCATGGTAGCTTTGATTTATTGATTTATTTTTTTCAATCTTTTAAGAATGGATTACTAGATGCATTGGTAACCTCAGTAAATTGTATAGGAGAGAAAAATTTAAGGGGTCAATCTAGGCATTTCTTCTGTTCTAAGCCAGATTTAAGGGGTCAATCAACGCTTGTGGTTTTTACATCCAATTTTGCATATCCTGTCTATAAACCACAAATGTAATATTTTAATGCTAATTTGAGAAAAATTATCAAGTGGGTTGCATTTGAGTAACTTTATTAAGTACTACTGTTACTATTATTAGGCTGTAAAATGGCTTTCTATCACTTGGTGATGAAGCTATTTTGTGCATTTACTGTCAAAACTTGGAGATTTGTTTCACTACTATAATGAGATTGCCTTTTAGAATTATATATGAACTCTACATTTAGGTATAATTTGCTGATTATATCCATTGTAATTTTTATTGTTTTGTTTTGAGAGGACATTGAGGTCATTGTTCTAAATGACTTAAACTTGATTTCCCTTACCAAGACCGAATCACTTAGTGGTCATGTGGGGATTGAGTCATATATTCATATTTAACCATTTTATGTGCCTTGCTCCATGTATTTAACTTTTCAGAACATGGCCCCAAGTAAAGAATGGATGACAGCACCAAGGCTTTCTGTTGAATACTTAGAAGGCATTGAGTCATTCTTTGAGTTTGTAAGAGCTAATAAACACAAATTAGGAGGTGCTGATTGGTACTGTTGTCCCTGTGTCAAATGCCGAAATCTGATAGGAGGGAAAAAGACTTTAAGAGATATACGTACACATTTAATATGTAACGGTATCGATACGACTTACACGACATGGTTCCACCATGGAGAAATGAATCCTTATAGTCTTGTAAATGAAGGAAATAGTAGCGGTAATGAAGTTGTGTTGCCAAGAATGGTTGATATGGTGAATGACGTATTTGGGCATGTGCAAGACAATGACAGGGTTGAAGCTCAAGTGGGGGGTAATACATCTACAGATTGTGATGAAGCTAATGATGAAGAATTTTCTCAATTTCAAAATGATTCACTAGAGAATATTCGATACAAGAAGTTGATGGATGATGCGATAAAACCATTATATCCCTCATGTCACATTGAACATACAAAGTTGTCGGTGACGGTTGATTTGTTGAGCATGAAGGCTAGACATAAGTGGTCTAATGAGAGTTTAACTGAGTTGTTGCAACTGTTCAAAAATGTTTTACCTTGTGAGAACACCCTACCTGATAACACCTACGCTGCGAAGAAGATGATCAATTCCTTACGTATGGAGTGTAAAATTATCCATGCATGCAAAAATGATTGCATACTTTATTGGAAAGAGAATGAAAATAGGGTTGATTGTCCTACTTGTGGTGCAAGCAGGTGGAAACCGGAGAATATATCAAAGCCAAGAAGTAAACCTAAGCCGTGGAAGAAGTTAAGATATTTTCCATTAGCACCACGATTGCAAAGAATGTACAGTGTACCCTGGATTGCTGAGAGTATGACATGGCATGCAAATGCAAGCTTAGTACCGAACGAATCAATTATGCGTCATCCAATTGATTCCTCATGTTGGAAACAAGTAAATCGTAAATGGACTAACTTCGCATCAGAAGCGCGTAATGTTCGTTTGGGACTTGCAACGGATGGATTCAATCCTTTTGGGAACAATAATAACTCATATAGTTGCTGGCCTGTTATGATCGTTCCGTACAATCTTCCTCCATCCCTGTGCATGCGTAAAGAATTTATTATGTTGACATTATTGATTCCCGGGAAGAAGGGTCCAGGACATGACATTGATGTATACTTGCAGCCCTTGGTGGATGAGTTGAATGAATTGTGGTCCACCGGAGTTGTAACATATGACTCTTTTAGTAAAAGTAGGTTCTCAATGAGAGCAATTTTGTTATGGGCTATACATGATTTTCCGGCATATGGCCATTTATCGGGGTGTAGGACTGCGGGAAAGTATGGTTGTCCTGTGTGTGGCGAGGGGACTGATTCAGTGCGGCTAAAATATGGAAAGAAGTTTGCTTACATGGGGCACAGAAAACACCTAAAAGATATGAAGCATCGATTTAGGAGCCAAAAATCACAATTTAATGGGAAAGAAGAATATGAAAAGCCCATGTGCCACCGACTTACAACAGTTGGAAAGCTGTGCCTAATCAGCTTAAGGAGAATGTATGGCAGCATGTCCTTGTAAGTGCTTGTGCATTTTTAGTTGGTAATTTTTAATGTATTTTGGATTTGTTCATCTACATATTATATATGACTTTTTTTTATCATGTAAATGATGTCCTGTGCAGACACTTTATGATGTTCCTCAATGCCATCGTCCATGCATCCTTAAGAGGGCGAATGCGGTGTGGAGGGATTGGAAGTGCCACCTTCGATGCGAAGTATATGATAAATATAACACTAATGTGGAGAGAAAGAATGTGTTACCCGAATACATGAAAAAAGAGGATTGGGAGGCTTTTGTGGATGCAGAAGGAACATATGAGGCACAATTAAGGAGGAAGAAAGGAAAGGCAGCGAGGGCATCATTGAAGAGTCCACATACTTCTGGTAGAAAAGGGCAAGCAAGAGTTGCGGACGAGTTGGTAAGTATGATTCTTGCAAGCCATTTTAGTTCCCTACTTAATTTATTATGTAATGCCAATGTTTCCTTCTAACATTTTCAGCGGAAACAACATCCTGAAAGGGAGGTTACCCGGTGCGAGATCTTTATCAAGACACATTATAAGAAGGATGGCACTCCTTCAAGTCACCATGCGGTAAGAAGTCAAGTCATTTATTTGAGATTCATATTTCTGATTACTGAATTGTGATTTTGTTCCTCAAAACAATCTTCAACTTAGCTTACAAACTATTGTTTTCACTTGGGTTTTTAAAAGATGTGTGAACATTTTCACCTGGGTTTTTAAAAGATGTATTTATGGAATCCATACATGCTATTCAACTAGCCAGACTGAATCAACCCATTGGGTTGTAGCTGACTTAGGAACACAACCCAAATACAGCCTAGCCAAAACCCCACATAGGCATTTGTAGAAACAATGAAGGGTATTTAAGCCAAGGAGCTCCTGTTCAGATATTGGTGAAAGGCAGGCAAGGGACATAGAAGAATCCAATAACTTCTGAACACAGAAATATGTGGGGACCAAAAACCAATAGAGGCTCCAGAGAAATAAAATTATCGAAGGACCCCCAACCTTACAGTGCAGGCACATGAGATTATAAGTACTGAGATGATGATAAATAAGGAAAATAATTGAGAGATGGGTGCAGCCTTGGTAAATGTGTTCTGTGCTCTTGAAGAGATGTCTGCTTTATGTCATCCTATGTTGGAATGGAATTCCATTTTCAAGATTTTGTATTACCTACCGACAGCCTTTTTGTGTTTTTCTATTGATTGCAATGGGATTTACAAACCAACCACTCCTAAACCAGGTCAAGTTTGTCAACCTTCACTTGCTGAAATGACCCCAGCTTTTTCCTAGAGTTGTTGGTGTTAATCTACTTCTTTTGTTGATTTTAGCCTAATATCTGGAGAGTGGAAACATGGCTTAGGTATGGTTTCCTTTTGATGGTATCCCAGCTAGTACTATGTTCCATTTTTGGGTCTAGATGAGCTGGTCCAGCTCAGCTGGGTGAGCCGGGTCAAATGCTTAGGCTTTAGCTCAACTTATGGGTTAGTTGGTGAAACTTTTCTCATCAAATGCTTAGGCTTTAGCTCTTTCTTTTTTGTCCTTTTGCTTTGGTAAATACTCACATTCACTCATCAATAGTTCCTGATCTGTAGTTCCTGATCTGTGCTTCTGCTTTGGCTGTCACTTTAGCATTCTTTCCTAGCACCATAATTTTATATGAGTTGAAGACAAACTAGACAAACTAGCCCTAAAACATCAATTTGAAGTCTATGCTAATGTGATCAAACTGTTTGCTGTGGCCCAAAATCACCTCATTGGATGATCATAACCATTCATCAGAGAGACAGAGACAATAGGCCAGCAATCCACATCCAGCAGGAAGGAAAAAAAAAAAACACCTTGATTGATCACATTAGAGTGAGCCTTCTCTGTATACAAGATTCTGAGATCTACTTTGCTGGATGCTATCAGGATTTATTGTTCCTCAATACAAACACAACCATTTCATCAATTGCATTTAGTATCATCATCCATGAAACTTATTCATTTGAGAAGTGTACCTTATGATTCTTATGTTGGAATTTTATCACAATTCGTAAATGCTTTTGATATGGGCAGACTATTGTTTTCGAATATAAAGGGACATGATACACATGAAATGTTCTGTCCATGCATTCGTACTCCCTCTCAGCCTGCTATCAGTCAGTGCCACAACTCAGCTTCTTCAGAACAGCTCACCTCAACTCTGTTTTGTGATGGCAGATGTCTGAACTCTGAAGGCAGAGAAATGTGATTTGGGTGTTGGGAAAGGCAAATGATGTAATAAACTATAGTGTGATGCATGGGCTGAGCCAGCCTGATTCTGACCTGACAGTAGCCCACATTGGGCTACTGACAATCCATTAAAAAGAAATTTAATAAATTTCTGGATATGACCAAAAAAATGGCATCATAATTCAAGCAATAAGAAACATAAAGCTGAAAGAAAGGACTACCAGGGTACTGACAAAAACTGGCAGCAAGAACCCCGCTAGAGACTCATCAAATTCTCAGAGGATTTCATGTTGTCTTTTTTTTTTCTTTCTCCCCTACTCAGTCTCTATACACCAAAACCACCACCACCAGAAATGTGCAGTGTAACATCAAACAGTGGAACCCATGTACTTTGTTAGAGTTACTAACTATTGCAGAAGTCTACTAGTAACCCCCATAGCGTCATTTCCACACATCCAAACAACACTACATTTTGTACATTAGATTTTTTGCTCATTTATCCTGAAGCTAACCAAAAGGCCTAATGGATGAACCTGACCCGACCCGACTTGACTCGAAGAAGATCCACATCCAACTTTTTAATCATATAAATTAAGAAAAAACAACTCCCCCAGTCTATCATTCATTTCAAACTTTTATTCATTGAGGACAGCTTGTTGGACTGCTGAGTTATGATGCCTGCTGTGGAAGTGTCTTGGGCAAGTATAATTTCGTAGTGGGACCCACTTGCATACACAACTCAAAGCACTACCCAACTTCCTTAAACTACTCACTCTTGCCCCTATTTATATACAGGATTGGTCCACTTACATTCTAAAAACTACCATCGCTGCACCCCACATCTCCACATCTCTTGCAACATCATTGACTTGGCCATGTGTATATCACAAAGCATGAGATGGGCCAACTTATTTACCAAAAAGAACAAAAGAAAACTACAACAGTTCTGGATATTATATTTCAACACCCATGTCAGGTTTGACATGAATTAAAGTAAAAAAATTGAAAAAAAGATGACCCAGGAATGTATCTTTTCAAGAAAATTCAGAATCAGACACATAAAATACTCTTCCAGTAAAGAGAAATTAAATAGAGGAAACATAAAGAAAATTGAGGGGGGGAACCAATTGGATCTTGCAAAGAAAATTACAACAAAATACACAACCTTCCAATAGGAATTTCTCCTCTTCCACTGAGACTAGTTTCCATGTTATGTCCTTTAAATACTACCTCACTTTACTGACCTAATGAAGGATAATCCATACTCTCTCTCCAGACAATCACCATTCCAAATTCCATTACCAACTCCTTTCCACAAAAAGCCAGCATACCCACTTCCACAACATTGCAAAAATAATTGCACACCACATATAGTGACGTGTACAAAAATCTCAATAAAGAACAGATCATGTAAAAAAACTTACAATGCATATAAAAACAAAGCATCTACAAACAGTCATTACACAAACTAATAAATAATTAGTGAAGCAATGGAGATCTAACAACCATCTGTAAACCAATCAATATTGCTTAAATGATTGGTAGAGTATTTAACAAGTATAAATGACCTTGAGGAAATTTCTAGTACTGTATGATCAGAAAGCATGGTTAATTGTTGGAAATAGGCCCATAAGTCAACTGCAGTCTATTCATTTGCTGAAGCATAGGATCTTTTTATTCTACTATTCACATGACTTTGTAGCGACTCATCCACAATGAACATAGAACAAGATCATTTAAATCCTGACTGCATGCCATCCATTTGTCATGCTAATTATGATATTGTAATTTCCTAACATGTTTTATTTAACAACTTATTTTATAGGAAACGATTCGTAGAATGTGTGAAAGGGACCCCTCTATTGCAGGTCAAGATATCGACAATGACGGGGTTGCAATGGTATGTGGATCATCTTATGCTTACATTTAGATATCAATCTGATTTTCATATTTAGCAATGAATATATGTCATGAGCAGATATTGACCTTTTATATTTTCCCATAGGTGTTTGGTCAAGATGATCGTGGACGTGTCAGGGGCTTAGGGTTGGGTGTCTCAAGATCTATCGTGCATCATTCAAATCCTTATAAGAGAGCCTATGAAGAAGAGCATAAATTGCATGTGGCCCTCGAGACTGAGGTGGATGGGTTGAAATCACGGATGGCGGACATGGAGAAGATTGTTGCTTCCCTTTCTCATAGTGGGACGCAAATGCGGTCTTCGACCGATCAAGGAAGTTCTTCTCAGGTAAAACACATCATTACATATAAGATATAGATTTCTAAACTTATTTAAATTATTGAATCATATAGATTACTCACATCAAGTGCTTTTTAATTATAATGTAGGTGAGGCCGCCATCCACACTTCAAGAGTCACAGCCAAACTCAAGAACCAGAATTTACAAGTTGATGCATTATAGGAAGAACACAATTGTTGCCTATGGGAGTTTGATGGGGGTGTCACCGGATAATTCAGATTACTATAAAATTGTTCTAGATGAGATTGTGGACGGTGACATCGAGTTAATGGATGGAGTGAGAAAGATGGAAGATCTCGTGCCTGGAGATATGTTTGTTTGGCCTACATTTAGGACCTTTCCGAGCTAGTTTTGCTCAACTCTAGTGTTTGTTTGAATGTTATTAGATGGACAGATAGTTGTATGGACTTTTGTTTCTTGTCTGACATTTTGAATTTTGGGTTTTGGATGGAGGTGTTGTTATAAATGAATGTTAAGAGTCTTTCAATGGATATGTTTTTAGATGGGTATCAATTTGAATGATATGGACTTTTGTTTCTTGTCTGACATTTTGAATTTTGGGTTTTGGATGGAGGTGTTGTTATAAATGAATGTTAAGAGTCTTTCAATGGATATGTTTTTAGATGGGTATCAATTTGAATGATTAATGGATGTTTGAAACATTAATGTTTGTAGATTAGTATTTGAATGAAAATGAATGGATGTTGTTCATGTATGGAGTGATCATTATATGACTTTAACAGGTTAAAAAAATATTAATTCTCATATTTTATTATTATTATTTTTTTCCGAAAATAAAACGACAGCTTAAAACTGTCGTTTTATATGACTACTTCCCCAACTTAGTTTCCCTTTTAACGACAGCTTTGACTTGTCGATTATTTCAAATTTAGCGACGTACGAAAACTGTCGTTTATTTTACGATTATCGACAGTTTTGAACTGTCGTTTTAGAAAAACGACTACGAAATAAACGACAGACCCAACGACGGACCGATGTGTCGTTTTTATCAGAAAACGACAGTTTTGAGCTGTCGTTTTTTGGTCCATTTGACGTAGTGTACTTATGCTCATGCCTAAATTTATTACCTGCCAAACCTTTGTGTTTGACCCTTGTATGTTGGTGCCCAGGTGCAGGTGACGTTGCCTTTGAGGAGGAGCGTCCGGAGGAGGCTTTTGAGCCACCCCTAGTTAGAGAGTGGCAACCCGACGATGTGATTTGCTACACCCTTCATTGGTACTTATCTTGATGTGATTTGCTACACCCTTCATCAAACTCGATCATGTGAGTTAGATTCCGCGTGCCTCGGGAATCCTCACCGCGGGAACCTGTGGGAAAACATAACAATCATCAATCAACACGTCGCGGGCCCGGGGTCCTTTCCGGGGTCGCGACAGGACTGGTATCAGAGCACCGAATAGACTACAGATGCACGGACGTTTATATTATCTCAACCGTGCGGATGCTGATGCTGCAGGTGACGTGGTAGAAGGTAAACTTCTTGTTTGTGGGGTAGAACCCCAAATCTTATTTGATCCTGGATCCACACATTCGTTTTCATCTCCTAGTTTTGCTAAGATGATTGATGCACCATGTAGTGAATTGAATTACATTCTAGTAGTAACCACTCTAGTAGGGAAACAAGTTGTCTGTAGAACCTATTACCCTAGCTGTACAGTTTTGTTAGGAGATGTTAATTTACCGGCCAACCTCATTGTTTTGGACATGCATGATTTTGATGTCATCTTAGGCATGGATTGGTTAGAAGCATATCATGCCACCATGGATTGTTTTAGTAAAACCATAACATTCAGATTCTAAGGACCACAGGCAGAATTGATATTTCAGGGGAACAAGAGGAAAACTCAAGCAGGGTTTATTTCAGTTTTGAAGGCAAGCAGATTAGTTCAAAATGGGTGTCAGGCATTTATTGCTTTTATCACGGAGGATAAACAGTCCCAAGGGGTGGAGGATATCCCCATTGTGTGTGAATTTCCAGATGTTTTTCTAGAAGAAATCCCGGGATTACCACCAATCAGAGAAGTTGAGTTCACAATTGAGCTCCTTCCAGGGACGGCTCCGATCTCGATTGCACCATACAGAATGGCTCCAGCAGAGATAGGGGAACTAAAACTCCAGTTGCAGGATCTGTTGAGCAAATGCTTTATTAGGCCAAGTGTTTTACCTTGGGGAGCACCAGTGTTGTTTGTGAAAAAGAAAGATGGAAGTTTGAGAATGTGAATCGACTATAGGAAGTTGAACCATGTGACCATGAAGAACAAGTATCCATTGCCAATGATAGACGAATTATTTGATCAATTGCAAGGAGCGGCCTGTTTTTCCAAGATAGACTTGAGATCAGGGTACCATCAGTTAAGAGTTAGAGACTCAGATGTTCAGAAAACAGCCTTTAGAACAAGATATGGGCACTATGAGTTCTTAGTGATGCCCTTTGGTTTGACAAATGCACCCGCAGTCTTTATGGCTCTTATGAACAAAGTCTTTGCACCCTATTTGGATCACTCCACGGTAGTATTCATTGATGATGTCCTTGTGTATTCCAAGAGTAAGAAGGAGCATGAAGAACATTTGAGGACAGCGTTGCAACTTTTGAGGGACAACCAGCTTTATGCAAAACTCAGTAAGTGCGAATTCTGGTTAGAGCAAGTTGCTTTTCAAGGCCACATCATCTCCAGAGAAGGTTTAGTAGTTGGTCCAGCTAAGATAGAGGTGGTTGTTAATTGGGAGAGGCCAAGCAGTGTGACAGAAATCAGAAGCTTTTTGGGGTTAGCAGGCTATTACAGAAGATTTGTCCAAGGTTTTTCGTCCATTGCAGCATCGTTGACAAAATTGACTAGGAAGAATGTCCCATTTGTTTGGACCGAACAGTGTGAAACAAGTTTTCAAGAGTTGAAAGGAAGGTTAACCACAACCCCAATCCTTACATTACCCTCGGGCAACGGCAGATTTATTGTTTATACAGATGCTTCGAATGTGGGACTAGGTTGTGTATTGATGCAAGATGGCAAGGTGATTGCTTATGGCTCAAGACAGTTGAAGGACCATGAGAAGAACTATGTGAAAGTCCTAGGATCTAACCCTAGAGGGGGGGGGGGGGTGAATAGGGTGAGCTACAATATGTGACCAATATAGACAGATTTTAACTTCTTAAACTAAACTAGTCACAAGTGATGATAAACAATAAAAATGCGGAAGCTAATAAAACAATCACCACAAGCAAACACCACTACACAAAGATTTATAGTGGTTCGGCCTCAATGCCTACGTCCACTACCGGCTTGTGATCCAATCACCCCACCAGATTTCCACTAACTTTGCTTTTTAATAGGCTAAGCAATAACCTTTACAATGTTGTTTTTCTAAGCTAAACAACAACCTTTACAAGAAGCTTTTCTAGGCTAAGCAATAACCTTTACACAATGCTTTTCTTAGGCTAAGCAATAACCTTTACAAATGAAGGATTTCTCTAAGAAGGTGTCTTCACAAAAGAACACTCTAAGAGATACAATTTAAGCTCAATGAAATTGCCTCTTAAATAGGCTAATATGAAAGTGAAAAACAAACTCACACAAACACTATATGAATGCAAATGTGTATGCTCATGATGTGTGTGTGTGATAACTTCAATCAAGTTAAAAACAAAGCTCAATTAATATATGCTTAAAGCATTTCAAAGTTTAAGACACATAAAAGATTTGATTGAAGTTTAATGCAAATCACATATATGAATATCAACTTGTTAAAGATATGAAAATCAAAGACTCACAAGTTGTATGAAAATGACTAACTTAAAACATGTGATGCATATACAATGTTGTTTTCAAAACTAAACAAATTTAACTAAGGTTTAAATGAATGAAAACAACAAATAAAGATTCAACCAAGAAAATGAATCATGCTTTAAAAGAAATCAAAGATTTTAGCTAAGCATGATTAAAGAAGATTTTAAAACAACTTGGTTTGAAATCAAGGGTGAAGAATCCAATCCAACATAAATCAAAGATTAGAAAAAGAATGGATTCAACACATCATAGTTATAATGCTAAAATTAATTTACCAATAATTTAAACAAAGCATATAACATATGATTAATAAAAAGTAAAGCTTACTTAGAGATTTAACTTCATTGATCCAAGCTTTAGCTTCACTAATGACCCCTTGATCTCTCTTAGTTCATCCCCTTTTCTTTGTCTCAAAACACCTCAAAAGAGTCTTCAAAATCTCCAACTTTGGAAAAGGAATGAACTTCATTTTATACTCAAAAGTTGAGTTTCTGCGTCTCCCCGGTCGACCTGCCATACCCATGGTCGACCTGGCCTTCAGTGGTCATAAAAATGACCGTTTGAAAAAAGGAGCCAACGGCTCTTTACCCGGTCGACCGCGCCCACTGCGGGTCAACCGGGTTTGGGGCCAAAAATTCCCTAAAAATCATTTTTCAAAGTATTTTCTCTGTGGGGATTTTTGGGCCATTAAATCAAGCTTGGAAACATGTTTTAAATCAAACTAAGTGGTTTAAAAACATGAAACACAAAAAAAGCCTAAAATGATTTGAAAGATTTAAAACTCATAGGCTTGCTTGATTTCTAAAACTTCTTTTCTAAAACAAATTCATCCAAGTTTAAAAACACAACATGCATAAATCAATAGTTTTACAAATCTTAAAAACAATGCATGTATAAACCAAGATTTCAAGATTTTCTAAATCAATGCAAGTGTGAAAATTCAAATGGTGCTAATATGCTAATGCATCCATCAAATTGCAATACACAAAATTCCTAACACTATGCAACTCATGACTTGGAATTGGCGGCAATTGTTTTTGCCTTGAAGATGTGGAGACACTACCTCTACGGAGAGAAATTTGAAGTCCATTCAGATCACCGAAGCTTACAATATTTGTTCTCGCAGAAGGATTTAAATATGAGACAGAGACGGTGGATGGAGTATATCAAGGATTATGACTTTCCCATCAAGTATCATCCAGGCAAACTGAATGTTGGAGCTGATGCATTGAGCAAGAAATCAGTGGTCATGGCTAGTTTGAGAGGAATTGGTGTCTTACAACAGTTTGAAGAGTTGGGTGTAGAAGTGCAAACCCTGAATTGGGTACGATGTTAGCAAATATGACAGTATCAGAACCTATCTTCATTCAGAAGATCAAAGAAAGTCAGTTGCAAGACCCAGACTAGGCAAAGATAGTAGAATATATTACAGAATGTCCAGATTTCAAGATGATGGATGGGATATTGTATTTTCGTGACCGGTTGTGTGTACCAAACGTGGATGACTTGAAGAGTGAAATAATGAATGAAGCTCACAGCACGAGATATTCTATGCATCCGGGTAGCACGAAGATGTACCACAATTTGAAGAATAGATTTTGGTGGAACAACGTGAAGAGAGAGATAGCAACTTTTGTGTCTCGTTGTCTAACTTGTCAGTTGATTAAGGCAGAGCATCAGAAGCCCCCAGGTTTGTTACAACTGTTGGAGATTCCGGAGTGGAAATGGGAGCACATCACCATGGATTTCGTTTCCGGTTTGCCGAATACCAAGAAGGGAAATAATGCAATTTGGATTATTGTAGATCATCTGACAAAGTCTTCTCATTTCATTCATTTGAAGACAGGGAACATGATGCATATGGCACCACTTACAAAGTTATTTGTTGATGAAATTGTTAGTAAACATGGTCAGCCCGTCTCCATTACTTCAGATAGAGACAGCAGGTTTGTTTCAAAGTTTTGGAAGACTCTTCATGAGTCTATGGGTACCAAACTCCAGTTCAGCACGACATATCATCCTCTGACCGATGGCCAGTCAGAAAGGACGATACAGACCCTCGAAGACATGTTGCGTGCCTGTGTATTGGATTTCAAGGTTCAGTGGGATGAGTGCTTACCGCTTTGTGAATTTGCTTATAACAATAGTTACCACTCTAGCATCGGTATGGCACCTTTCGAGGCACTTTATGGTAGAAGATTCAGAACTCCGGTTTGCTGGGAAGAAGTCGGTGAGCGTAGTTTTCATGGACCGACGATAGTTGGAGAGACAGGTGACAAGGTCAAGCTGATTCAGGAACGTTTGAAGATCGCCCGAAGTAGGCAGAAGAGTTATGCAGATACTCGCCGAAGAGAATTACAGTTTCAGGTGGGTGACAAAGTGTTTTTGAAGATCTCACTAGTTAGAGGAACTTTGAGATTCGGACAGAAGGGAAAATTATCTAGAAGGTTTATTGGTCCATATGAAATTTTGAGCAAGATTGGAAATGTCGCTTATAGACATGCGTTACTGCCGGAACTCTCCGGGGTGCACAATGTATTTCATGTTTCTATGCTCAAGAAATATGTCTCTAGTCCTTCACACATTCCACAGCACGAACCTTTGGAGATTTGGGAAGATGCTTCGCATGTGGAAAGGCCGATCAAGATCATTGATACCAAAGAGCAAGAATTGAGAAATCGGACTATTCATTGGGTCAAGGTACTTTGGGAAAATCACGAGCTAGAAGAAGTGTCGCGACCCCGGAACGGGACCTCGGGACCGCGACGGTTGTTGTTAAAACTGTTTACTATTTAATTGTTTTCCCACAGGTTCTCGCGGTGAGGATTCCCAAAGACACGCGGAATCTGACTCACACGATCAAGTATGCGGAAGCGTGTAGCAAAACACACCAAGATAAGCACCAATAAAATATTTAAGTGCTATCACAATTAATAACAAGACATAGTATCAAAGGAAGAAGTTAAAATGGCATTCCCCACATAGTTCAAGTTACAAGATTAACACAAAAGTAAGTTAAGTTTTTGGTTACAACCCTTAAGAGGCCAACAGATGCCAATACACATCTCAAAATAAATAAGGGAACCCCAAGACAAAATATTGACGAGACTCAAGAACCTGTCCGACGTCTAAATGACATCGTCGGGCTGCCACTCTCTCACAGGGGTTGGCTCAAAAGCCTCCTCCTGACACTCCTCCTCAAAGGTAACGTCTCCTGCACGTGGGCACCAACAAACAAGGGTAAAAAATAACGGTTTGGCAGGTAATCAATTTAGGTGTAAGCATGACACAATAAACGTTTTAAGGAAACATATAAGTAAGTCCTTGAATCGAAATGCTACAATAACTGAAGTACATTTTTAAGAATGCGAACAAAGCTGGGATACCAAAACAAACTAGCATGAAGACATAATATATCATGAATAGTTACAATCCACAAAGAGCCCATCCTTTCTCTATCATTTATATAATGAAAAGAGCAAGCACGCACGACAAGCACGATATACATAATATAAGCACGACACGATTCCCACATATACGGGGATTTCCGGCCGCGGAACCGGACACGCACGATGTGTAATAAATACACGACCAGTCTGCAGACAGTCCACATGTTTAAAGACCCCCAGACAGTGGATCAAACTGAAAGGGCAGTCTAAGCTCAGTGGTGTTTACTTAATTCATGAATGCACAAAACACGCGAGACACAGTCTAAACACGTCGAGATAAAAAGGGGGAAATCACTTATCAAAACACGATGAACACGACTAGCAAAGGCATAATTAATATGCATAACACGCTTAGGAAGTGATTCCCGTTTTCTTAAATAAATCTTCAAAACAAGCTTATACTTGAAATCCAAGACTAGTACGCGATGGTACTTATCGTACCAAAACAGAGTTCAAACACGAAATTTGACAAGCATGTGTTAAGGCTGCTAATTGACCTTTGTGTAATTGGGACCCCAAATGTCAGAATATACAAAAATTGGTGTCCCCGAAGTTGGGTTGCATTTCGAAGTTTCATTTACACAATGTCAAGTCAAAACCCTTAACATAGTCTAGTTTTCAACCTTCAAGAAAATACACAAATGGAATAATTTTTCTTCCTGAATCTGGCAGGTTCGCTCGAGCGAACTTTAGAAGGTGATGACACTTCGCTCGAGCGAGACAGTTCGTTCGAGCGGGTAATAAGTGCGTTCGAACGGACCACTCTCTGCCTTGCTCCAGATTATACAGAGGGCAGTTCGCTCGAGCGGACAATAGGGTCGCTCGAGCGGATAACTCTCTGTCTGCGCTCGGACCAAACAGAGGCTTGGTCGCTCGAGCGGACCCAAGGGTCACTCGAGCGAATCAGCTTGTGCCTAAACTCGCAGAGTGCAGAAACTGCCTTTGTCATGTACAACGTCCATTGCATTTTCCTCCTTCTTCTCATCCCTCAATCACATACAATCCCTTGAGCCTTCATGCTCACCAAGGGTTCATTTATCACCATTTTTCACATCCAAATCCAATAAAACATAACCATGAAGCTTGTAAACAAAATAAATGCACAATTTGCTAAAACACAATGAAATCAAAATACACATGCATCATTTCCTATAAAGATTACTTGCCTTGACCAATGCTAAAAAAAATACTCCTCCTCAAGCACTTCCTCAAGCTATTCCCACACTACAAGAAACCCCAAGAGAAAACCATTCAAAACCCAACAAAAATGGAAACAAAGAACCCATTTAACAAAAAGGGTTTGAACACTTGAAAAACATGATCTCTAAGGATTAAAAAGACTTCATGAAAAGTATGGGTTGAAGCTCTTACCTAACAATGGCCAAACAAGAAGAGATGAAGAAGATGAAGAGCTTGTCTCACAAGAAGCTCCAAGAAATTGGTACCAATGGAAAGCTTGCAAGCAGAGGAAGAAGGTGATAAGCTTGGAATTCTATTTGGAGCTCTCTAGCCAAAGCATGCAAGAGGAAATGAAGATGAAGAGAGAAAAGGGTTTTTCCTTGCCCTAGGTTTAGAAATTGCAGGAATTTGGGTTTTAGAATGAAAAGAGTAAAGAGGGGAAAGAGATGAGTTAACTTAAGGCACTTGCAAGTGGGGCCCAAATGTCTTGAACTTGAAATGACAAAAACACGATCTTGAGAGCCTCGGATGACTTCGACGAAGAATGATAAAATGATCGTCGAAATATCTAGTCTCCAAAAAGTATATTTTTGACATGGTTTTGAGATCTCGTAAATTGTGTCCAGATTTGTGCATAAAAGACAATTTTACCCTCTTTGGGTCAAAACATGGGTTTTTGGGCTTCAGACAAGAATGGGCTTAAGACGAAAGTTGTAACACATAGAAAAATCATTCGAATGAAAATAAAGTCACAATCACACTGAAACCGATACGATCTTCCCAAGCTTACACGTGCACTCAGGCCTTCCTGAGTGTGTCTGACTAATACTAAACGTTCTCAAAATTCCCAAAGCTAAGTTCAAGACTAAAACTAATTATTCTAACCCAACAACTGTAGCGACCCCGGAACGAAACCCCGGGCCCGCGACTTTGTTATGAATGTTTGCTCTTCATTGGAGATATACTTTCCCACAGGTTCCCGCGGTGAGGATTCCCTAAGACACGCGGAATCTGGCTCACATGATCAAGTATGCGGAAGCGTGTAGCAAAATGCAACAAGATGAGCACCAATAATTATTTAAGTGCCATGACATATAACCACAAGGCATAGTATCAAAGAAAGAAGCTAACAAGGCATTCCCCTTATAATTCAAGTTACAAGACGAACTAGAAAGTGATTTAAGTTTAGTTACAGTTCCATAAGAGGCCAACAGAGGCCAATACACTTCTCCAAAATATAATCAAAAGAAACCCCATGTCAAAAGGTGACGAGACTCAAGAACCCGCCCGACGTCTAGATGACATCGTCGGGCTGCCACTCTCTCATAGGGGTTGGCTCACAAGCCTCCTCCTGACGCTCCTCCTCAAAGGTAACGTCTCCTGCACCTGGGCACCAACAACAAGGGTCAAACACGACGGTTTGGCAGGTAATCAATTTAGGCATAAGCATGGACAATAACGTTTTTTTTGAAAGCATATAAACAATACTTGATTTGAAACACTATATTGACTGAGGTACTAAAGCAAACTAGCATGAGTACAATATATATATCATGAATAGTTATCATCCACAAAGAGCCCATCCTTTCTCTATCATTTATTTAATGAAAAGACCAAGCACGCACGACAAGCACGATATACATAATATAAGCACGACACGATTTCCCACAAAGACGGGAATTCCGGCCACGGAACCGGACACGCACGATGTGTAATAAATACACGACCAGTCTGCAGACAGTCCACATGTTTAAAGACCCCCAGACAGTGGATCAGACTAAAAGGGCAGTCTAAGCTCAGTGGTGTTTACTTAATTCATGAATGCACAAAACACGCGAGATATTAGCAAAACTTGTCGAGATAAGAAGGGGTGGGGGAATCACTTATCAAAACACGATGAACACGACTAGCAAGGGCATAATTAATATGCATAACACGCTTAGGAAGTGATCCCCTTTTTCTTGAAACACATCTGCAAAACTAGCTTGTACTTAACTTCAAAACGGGTACACGATGATCTTCATCATATCAAAAACCAAAGTACGAATACAAAGCCTATCAAGTTCATGCAAGGACCTTTGGTTGATCGTTGTGCAGCCGAGCCCAGATGTTGGAATTAAAACAGAATTGGTGCCCCAGAAGTTCAAGGACATCTCGGGTTTCGAGTGCATAATATCCGGCTAAAGGCCCCTAAACATGTTCTAGTTTTCATTCTTGCAAAAACTCTTCAAAACAAGCAAATGTGTCAATTTCAGTCAGCTCGCGGTTAGCTGTCGGCTAGCCGAAATGGGAACTGGCGGCTAGCCACAAGCTGACCGACAGGGTGACCGCTGGAAACCCAGGTCTGAAACAGCTCTCTAGAAAAGGAACCGAAATGCCCGCGGTTGGCTTACGGTTAGCCGCAAGGGAAGCTGGCGGTTAACCGCGAGTTGACCGCAGGGCTGACCGCCGAACCCTGATGCAAAAGCCAGCTACTGGAAAAGTAACCGCCGAGTTCGGTTAGCCTGCGGTTAGCCAAAGTGGAAACTGGCGGCTAGCCGCAAGCTGACCGCCAATGCACGGGACGCGCGGTTCAGTGCAGGTTTTTCACATCTTTCTTCTACCCTTCTTCTTATTCTCATTCCACCTGCATTCCCTTGAGCCTACATGCTCTCCAAGGGTAAAACACACATATTTTTTTCCAATCTTAAACATTCGATCCGAAGAAAACATAATCATGAAGCTTGTAAACATATTTGTATGCAAAATTTCCAAAACAACAATGTAGCTTAAAATACACATGCACAATGGTCCTATAGAGATTACTTGCCTTGCCCAAAAGCTAAACAATCCTTCTCAAGCACTTCTCTCAAGCTAATCCAACACTACAAGAAAACCCAAGAGAAAACCATACAACTTACTCAAAATGGAACCAAGGAACCCATTTTAACAAAAGGGTTTGCAAACATGAAAAACATGATCTTAAGGAACCAAAATAACTCCATGAAAGAAATGAGTGGAAGCTCTTACCTAGAGAAGGTCAAACAAGAGAGGAGGAAGAAAATGTAGGGCTTGTCCCACAAGAAATTCCAATAAACTTGTATCAATGGAAAGCTTGCAAAGAGATGAAGAAGATGGTATTCTTAGAATTTCCTTTGGTGATCTCTAGCTATGTCATGCAAGGTGAAAAAGATGGAAGGGAAAGAGGGATTTTCCAACCCTAGGTCAAGATAGTTGCAGGAATTGGTAAAGTGAATGAAAAGAGAGGGAGATGGGGCTTAAGTGAGGACAATGGGTCCCAACTAGTTGAACCTTGAAGTGGTCAAAACACGATCTTGTGAGCCTCAGATGACTTCGACGAAGAAGGATAAAACGATCGTCGAAATATCTAGTTTCCAAAAAGTATATTTTTTTGACATGGTTTTGAGATCTCGAAAATTGTGTCCAGATTTGTGCAAGAAAGACAATTTTACCCTCTTTTGGGCCAAAACATGGGTTTTTGGGCTTCAAACAAGAATGTACTTAAAACGAAAGTTGTAACTCATCGAAAAATCATTCGAACAAAATTAAAATCACACTCACACGGAAATCGATGCAATCTTCCCAAGCTCACACGTGCACTCAGGCCTTCCTGAGTGTGTCTAATTAATACTAAACGTTCTCAAAATTCTCAAAGCTATGTCCAAGACTAAAACTAATTACTTCTAACCCAACAACAACTAAACCCACTTAGGACTAAACACATACTAATCTCACACTAATCGAAATGGTCTGGGTAGGGGTCTAACAACAACAACTAAACCCACTTAAGACTAAACACATACTAATCGCACACTAATCGACTTGGTTTGGGTCGGGGTCTAACAAGAAGTGACATTGGAATTGAGAGAGCAAGTGCAGAGGAAGTATCCACAGCTTTTACCAGAGGTAAATGTTTGTTTTATTTGGTGGACCAAATATCCTAAGGGGTAGAGGATGTTAGACCCTGACCCAGACTTTTTTGATTAGTGTGCGATTAGTGTGTGTTTAGTCCTAAGTGGGTTTAGTTTTCGTTGGGTTAGAAATAATTAGTTTTAGTCTTGGACATAGCTTTGGGAATTTTGAGAACGTTTACTATTAGTCAGACACACTCAGGAAGGCCTGAGTGCACGTGTAAGCTTGGGAGGATAGTATCGGTTTTCCGTTCAAATTTGTGATTTTGATTTCATTTGAATGATTTTACTATGTTTTACAACTTTCGTTTTCAGCCCATTCATGTTTGAAGCCCAAAAACCCAAGTTCTGGCCCAAAAAGGGTAAAGTTGTCTTTTATACACAAATCTGGACACAAATTTCGAGATCTCAAAACCATGTCAAAAATATACTTTTTAGTAATAAGATATTTCGATGACCATTTTATCCTTCTTCGTCGAGTTCATTCGAGGCCCACAAGATCATGTTTTCATTGATACAAGAATTGGCCAATTGGGCCCCATTTGCTAAGGCTTAAGTCAACCCTTCTCTTTCCCTCCTTCACTCTCAACCCTAACCCTAGAGCAGCCAAGAGGAGAACCTTTTTCCCTCCATTTTATTTCTCTTGAATGATCAAGCTAGAAGCCTCCAAATGGAATTCTAAGACCATCACCTTCTTCCTCTCATCTCAAACTTTCTATTGATGTCCTTTTCTTGAAAGTTAGAAGTGAGCAAGCTCTCCATTGTCTTCATTCCTTTTTGTTTGGGCATTTCTAGGTAAGAGCTTCAACCCATATTTTTCATGGAGCCTTTTTAACTCCTAAAGATCTCGTTTTTGATGTTACAAACCCTTTTGTTAAAATGGGTTTCTTGTTTTCAAGATTGAGTGAGTTTTTGTGTGGTTTTCATGGGTTTTGTAGTTCTTGGGATTAGCTTGAGTGGAAGTGCTTGAAGAGGTTTGTGGCATCTTTGACTAAGGTAAGTAACCAATTTAGGATGGATGATAACATGTGTGCATTTCAATTGTTTTCCTTGCACTCTTCTCATTGATTGGAAATTTATGACTTGAATGGAAAATTTGGGGATTTTCTTTTTTGATTGGAGAATGGGAATATAATGTCTCAATTTGTGTTTTGAAATGTGTGTTTTACCCTTGGAGAGCATGGAGGCTCTGGGAGTGCAGGTGGAATGAGAAACAAGAAGAAAGGAAGAAGAAAATGTCAAAATCTAAACTGAACTGCACTGCCCGTGCAGTTTCGGTCAGCCGCGAGTCAGCTGGTGGCTAGCCGAAATCCCCATTTCGGCTAACCGCGAGCTGACCGCGGTTGGTGGTTCCTTTTCCAGAAGCTGAATCCTGCATCTGAGTTCAGCGGTCAGCTTACGGCTAGCCGCCAAGTTCCATTTCAGTTAACTGTAAGCCAACCAAAATTATTACGGTTCCTTTTCCAGAGAGCTGCATTAGACTTGGATTTTTAGCAGTCAGCCCTGCGGTCATCTTACGGTGAGCCGCCAGGTTCCATTTCGGCTAGCCGCCAGCTGACCGCGAGCTGACCGAAATTTGATAGAATGCCTGTTTTGAAGAGTATTTGTAAGAATGAAAACTAGAACACGTTAAGTGACCTTTAGCCTGATATTGTGCACTCGAAACCTGAGATGTCTTTGAACTTCCGGGGCACTGATTCTCTTTTAAATTCCAACGTTTGGGTTTTAATTACACAAGGATCAATCAAAGGTCCTTACATGTGCTTGATAGGCTTTGTGTTCGTACTTTGGTTTTGATACAATGAATATCATTGCGTGGTTGTTTTGAAGTTTAAGTACAAGCTCGTTTTAGAGATTTGTTTCAAGAAAAAGGGGTCACTTCTTAAGCGTGTTATGCATATTAATTATGCCTTTTTGCTAGTCGTGTTTGTCGTGTTTTGTTAAGTGACTTTCCCCTTTTATCTCGACATGTTTAGACAGTGTTTCGCGTTGTAAGACCCCGACTCGAGTAAACCCGATTAGTGCTAATTAAGTTGTGTGTTAGTACTAAGCATGATTAGTGATTTTGGCTTAATTGGGTTTGGAATAGCTTGATTCTAGTTTTGGACTATTTTGAGTGCTTTGGTAGCTAGTGGGGCCCTTTGGGGGTTCCCTTTTTCGGCTTTGCTTTTACTTAGAGGATTTTATGGAATTGTTTTGAATCGTGTTCTTGGCCCTTTGCATTCATCTTGTTGACTCCTACAACTTTCATGTTGATCCCGTTTTCATTCGAGGCCCCGAAACACGATTTTCAAGCCTAGAGGGGCAAAACAGTCATTTCATACTAAATCTGTACCCAAAACTTGATATTCTCGAAACCCGCGAAACATATGCTTTTTGGAAACTAAAAATTTCGACGATCATTTCTTCCTTCTTCGTCGAATTCATCCGAGGTCCCGAAATAGATGATTTCAGCCAAACAAGCTCCTTTAGTTGTGGGACCCAACCCCTCATTTGTTAACAAAGGGAAGCCCATTCTTCATTCCCACTCACTCTCCATGTTCCATCACAAACCAACTGAACCTAGGGTTTTCTTGCTTTTCCCTTCTTCGTCTTGCTTCTCCATCTCCAATCTGAAAGTCCTTGGGATCCTAACCCTAGAGGGGGGGTGAATAGGGTGAGCTACAATTATGACCAATTTAGACAAATTTTAATTCTTAACATAAACTAGTCACATGTGATGATATTAACCAAACAAGATGCGGAAGCTAATAAAAGAATCACCACAAGCATACACCACAACACCAAGGTTTATAGTGGTTCGGCCTCAATGCCTACGTCCACTACCGGCTTGTGATCCAATCACCCCACCGGATTTCCACTATTTATGCTTTTTACTAGGCTAAGCAATAACCCTTACAATGTTGTTTTTCTAGGCTAAACAACAACCTCTCAATGTGCTTTTCTAGGCTAAGCAATAACCCTTACAAAATGCTTTTCTTAGGCTAAGCAATAACCTTACAAGATGCTTTTCTTAGGCTAAACAATAACCTTTACAAATGAATATTTCTCTAAGAAGGTGTCTTCACAAAAGAACACTCCAAGAGATACAATTTAAGCTCAATGAAGTTGCCTCTTAAATAGGCTAATGTGAAAGTTTAAAACAACTTACAAACATACACTTAAACAAGCTAAAGTGTGTGCACAAGTGTATGAATGCTTTACTTCAATCAATTTCTACTATGAAGCTCTTAAATGAATGCATGATGCATTTTAAAATCAAAGCTTAATAAAATGATGATTGAAAGTAAATGCTAATCACATGAAGAATTCAAACTTCTTAAAGAAATGATCTAAAAACAAGTGTATGAGTAGTAGGGTCTAAGAACACATGTGATTTGAGCATGAGAGTTTGCAAACCATTTTTAATATACCAAAGATGATAATGAGTTTGCAAAACAACTCTCTAAGAACTAGAAATCATGCATAAATGGAAATACAAAGGTTTAAACATGCATTGATTCTAATTTGAATGAAAATCAAAATGATTAGTAATATGTACCTTTTAAAAACTCATGCATTTGATTTCCAAATAGCCCTCTAGCCTTTCCAACTTCTTCCCCTTTCTTTGGCTCCAATATAGTCTCAAAGGTTCATGGTTCAAGCCTTGAAAAAGGTTGGAAATGAATGGACTTTATAGCCAAAAAGTGCCAAACGGCTAGTCCTCGGTCGACCTGCAAAGAGGCCTCGGTCGACCATGAACACACAACGGTAAAAAAAATGACCGTTTGAAAAACTGCTTTTAGCGGCGGACACAGAGACCGCCGGTAAAAGTGGTTTTGTCCGCCGGTAAAAGTCCTGTTTTCACAAAAATGCAACTTTTCAAAGTATTTCTTGAGGGAACTTTTGGCCACTAAATCAAGCTTGAATAACATGTTTTAGATCAATCTAAGATGATTAAAAACATGAAACACAAAGAGCCTAAAATGATTCGAAACTTTAAATCCAAAGGCTAGCTTGATTTCTAAAAACTCTTTTCACAAACAAATGCATCCAAGATTAAAAACAAATCATGCATAAATCAAAACTTTTACAACTCTTAAAAACAATGCATGAATAAAACAAGATTTCAAGTTTATCTAAAACAATGCATGTGTGTAAATCAAATGATGCTTGAATGATAATGCATCCATCAAATTGCAATCTAGAAAATTCCTAACACAATCCACACCAAGAGTTCATCAATCACGAAATGAAGATCACCAACCTCTTCCTCGTCTTACAAGCTTCATTTTGATACCTTTTGTAGAGAAATCCATCAACCTTGAGATCTTCTTTGAGCTAGCTCTCTTCATTTGAAGGTCATCCAAGTGAGTAATCTTTCCCATCTCCTAGATTAGTGTTCCTCTAGCCCTTGAGAAGCTACATTTGCATTATTGTTAGTTCTTTCAATTTCATTCTTTGTGTAACCCATTTTAGGGTTGTTTTGAGGGTTTTTTATTATAGCTTGGATCTGAGCTATAGAAGTGAATAGAGGCTTGATTTCAGCTAGCTTGGACTTGAGGCAAGTGAATGATTGGGTGTTTTGAGTTTTAAATGGTTTGGTGAAGCATTTATGGATTTTCATGCTTTCATTAATGTGTTTATGGTTGAAATAAATGCCCTTATTGCATCTTTATAACCTCATTTAATGTCTTGGAAAACATGAGTTAATGTCTTCTTGTATCTAGTATTATCCATGCATGACTTCGACGTCATTTTGGGGATGGATTGGTTGGCTAGATACCGAGCGGTGATGGATTGCTTCGAGAAGACAGTTCGACTCTCCATTGACGGATCAGATGACACGATTCGAGTTTGAAGGCGAGAGGAGATCGCCTAACACCCGGATGATTTCGGCATTCAAGGCTGGGAGATTGATGAAATCAGGTTGCGAAGGCTACATCGCGTTCATCTCGGAGGATAAGCCGACCAAAGGAGTAGAGGAGATCCCAATTGTCTGCGAGTTCCCTGATGTGTTTCCCGACGAGATCCTGGGATAACCACCTGTTAGAGAGATCGACTTCACCATTGAGCTTGCTCCAGGCACAACACCGATTTCCAGAGCTCCCTATCGCATGGCTCTCGGCAGATTGTGTGGCTACACTGGGCTTTCGGAGGACTTGCCGGGTTTTGTCAGTGAGGTGCTCCAGTCCCTCTTATGGAGTTTGATAGACCTCAGGGCAATGCTTGAGGTTTGGGAAGCCACCAAGACCGCTAGTGAAAGGGCTCCAATCGATGATTTTAATACACTGCAAAGACGGATGGATCAATTGCAGCCCATTACCATGTCCTACCCCCATGAAGCTGAGGTATGCATTCCAAGGCATTATAGATTATACTTCGAGATGCAGAACACTACGCTTTCGACGCTCATTCACCTAGTGTATACAGCTCTTCAGGAAGATTCCCGACAGATCCGAGAGATTTGCGATGCTCTTCGGGATCCTCTAAATAATTTCAAAGAAATACGAGGGCGGCTCGAGGCTCACGTCAAATGAATGGAGGCGCAGATGGCTCGCTTCCCAGTCTTCAATGGGATGATTCACCCGTTCTAGGTGACTCACTAGGGGTCCTTATTTCAGGCTACGTTTTGATTGAGAGGCTAGGTCATTAGGACCAATAATAGTAGTTATAGGCCTCGAATGGGGTTTGGAGGCAAAAGTGATTACCTCTCTTCTTTTTTAGTCAATGCCTAGGGTAGTTGGTTTAATTTATTATTCCATTCATTGTTCAGTGACTCTATTGAACATTTAATAAAGGCCAATTTAAATTTCATAATTCCTTTCTCCTCTTTTATTCATTTATTAATTTATTTATTTTGTGGTGATGTTTAGTGTTTAATGATAGCGGCGACATCTCATTATTGTGGCATTATTGATGATGAGTTATGAGATTTGATCATGAATTATTGGTGTATGATGAATGGATGATGGTCAACTACTATTATGGATTTTTTATTATAGTAGAGTTCATGATTACGGGGGATGCTTAAATTTCTTAATTAATCCTTCTCTCTTTTTTTTTAATTTTTATTATTATTTTTTATGCAAGGAACACATGGTTGTGCTTTAGGTGGGCCCCTCTTAGAGAGGGACCTCATCACGTGATGGGGCTGGGCCATCCTGCGCCTATCTTGGGCGTGCTTTAAGGCACTGTGTGGCTGAGTCCTTTTCCCTCTTTCTTTTCATTCTTTGTTTCCCTCCCTTTCTTTTCTTTTGTTCTTCTTTCTCTTGGGCATGAGTTCAGGTGGAGACAGAGAAGAGTGAGGAGCAGAGTGGATAAAGGAGAGGAAAGGAGGAGGTGCAGTGCGGGTTCGTTGGCGCCCAGTAGGTGGATCTGTCCCTTCCCCTGCTTCCATTCTCTCTTCCCCTTTTGGTTTTTTTTTTTTTTTTGAATGCTGCTGCTGTCATTTCAGGTGAAGAACGAGTGGAGGAAGAGAAAAGAAAATAGAGAGGAGGCAGGAGAAAGGAAAGGGAGGAGAAAGGAGGTCAGGTATGTGTTTCATTCATCTTTATTTTCTCTCCTTTTCTCTTTTTTTTTTCTTTGTGAACCTGCTGCCGTTGTATCTAGGTGAGGAACGAGTGAAGGCAGCAGTGAAGAAGAAACAGTGTGGGCCCAGTAACGTCTAGGTGTGTGGGTCCCGCCCCTTGTCCTTTTTCTCTCTTTCCTTCCCTCTTTTTTTTTGTATGTTACTGCTGTTTTGGAATGTTGCTGAGATGAGGTGCTGAGCCTGGTTTTGGTCAAGGGCAGCCAGGAGTGTGAGGCCCCACCCCTTGTAGGCCCTCAATTTGAATTTGTATACTATATTTTAGCCTAAGAGTATTTATATATATACTAATTATTTGGTTAGTAAGGGTAGTTATGTATTTTCCTAAGTTTTAGTTAGATTAGTCTAGTTGTGTTATTTATAAAATTAATAAGGAGTCTTTTATAATTTCTAGAGTGAGTTAGTGAGTTAGAGGCCCTAGCTAGATATTAGTAATTACTATAGGGGGGTATCTACTAGAGAATCTTCTAGAACCCTACCCAAAGACCAAAATGCCCTCTACCCTAACCCTAATCCTACAGGGTATTTTAGTCCCTAGCCCAAACCCCCAACCTATAAATACTACACCTTCCCATGCCATACGTTGGCTACTGTTCTTCTCTCTCATTTCCCTCTCTTTTCTCTCTTCTTCCCCCAAATTCCCTTCTATTCTCTCTCTCTAGAAATCTAAGAAGAGGAAGAAGAAGAAGACCCACGATCTTAGCTGCAACTTATATCCCTCTCTCTATCTTGATCATCTCTTATCCCTCCTCTAGCCAATGTAAGAACCCTCTTCTACTTCAATTTCATTAGAATTCCTCTTCTCTCTCTAGATCTCCTTCTTTATAGCTTTTCTCTTGCGGATATGGGTATAGGAGTAGAGATCTCTTCTAGATCTGAGTTTTGGGATGATTTTGTGACTGAGAAGACCATAGGAGCTGGGATTTTCTTATATTAGCTTTGATCTCTTCTCTCTCTCTCTACAATCTTGCATTTCAATCAAGGCAAGTGCAATATACCTATTTAACATAGAATACATGTTTTCTTCTCTTTTGATTCTGTAATTTTCAATTCAAATGTTGCAATTATATAGATCTACCATTTGAGTTTAGTTTCATGGTTTTATGGCCATTGATGGATGAGATCTCTCATTTGAAAGATCAATGGCCCGTTTGGTGAAGAATGGAAGTGTAATGAAGTGCTTTTATGTTTTTATGATGGTCTGTTGAGGGTTGGATGAGATTGGATGAGTTTTGATGAAAATTGGATTGAATGGGAAGAAGATCCTGAAAAATTCGGAATTCTGCCGTTTGTGTATACTCGGTCGACCGACCTGTAGGGAGGTCGACCGAGCACACTGAGAACTGGGAAAAACAAGTCTCAGTTATTTTCTTGCAGGACTAATAGTCCAGTGTGCGCGGTCGACCGAGCTCTGCCCCGGGTCGACCGAGCACATAGGTTCTGCAGAGATTAACTGGGAGTTGTATTCTCCCTTAGACCCAGACACCTAGTGTCCTCGGTCGACCGAGCACATAGGACTTGTAGTGGAAATGTCTGAGAACTGGAACATTATTTTTCCAGGATTCTGTGTATGCGGTCGACCATCCAGGCCAGGAGGTCGACCGGACACACAGAGAATTTCTGAGATTAGATCATTCCTTCTAGGTGCTTGGCCCCAGTTTCCTAGTGTACTCGGTCGACCGACCAGGCCAGGAGGTCGACCGAGCACACTGCACACAGGGTCGACCTGGAAGTCAACATCCTGACAACCTAGTGTACTCGGTCGACCGAGCCCTGTGCCAGGTCGACCGAGGACACTGTGTACAGTGATTTTCCAGTTTTCATATTCTGAGGTTATGATCTTTTGTGGGACCCATTGACCATCCAAATGGACTTCTATTCATGTGCCAAGCCCGAGTCAGTGGTGTGGCTCAACCTTGACTCGTGGAGACCACCAATTAGGGTTTTGGTTGTTTATTCTACGATGATTCGATCCTTAAACGTTGTCAATGATGCCCGTAACTTCTGGAGCACCAAACACAGTATCTATTGGCATCTGAGACTCCATTTAGAGATCAAATTACCTGAGATGGACCTAGACCTGAATGTGGTCCATTACCTAGGTTGAATTATTGTTATTTCCCGTTGATTCTAGTACTTGGAGTTCTTACTTCACTTATCACATTACTATCACTCCTTTGTCCTTACTATTGCTTATAGTTGTTAATTAAATGGGAAATGGATGATCTGAACCTAAGACTACTTAGAGGTGACCTGGTGACGTGATTGGATGAACACTGACCCGTGTCTGTGGCTAGGCAGGCCCTTTGATGGCCTAAGTATGGATGTGTTATACCCTTAGAATGGAGAGGTGGATTATATTAGACTTATAACTCATTGTGGACGAGAATGAACTGTTTATCATTGGATATAGACTTGTTACCTCGTTTGGACTGTTTTAGACCAGGCCATGTGTTTGATGAGCCTTGGTATGATCCAACGAGTGGGCTTGGACCTGGATTGTGATCCATGGACTGAATTAATGCTTAGACACCTTAGGGACCTTGTTAGGATCTTGTTCACGCAGGGCAAAGCCTAGACAGACATAGACCTTCATTGATTCCTTGAGTCGGCATAGACATTCACTTAGTTGTCTTAAGCTCAGCCTTTGGACTGGTCATCACTGGTAGGAGCTATTTATGAGTGTTGAGTGAGCTATCATAATGAGCTATGTTTTAGACAGACGGTGTGATACCGAGTCCAGTCTCCCCGAGTGATGAGTGTGGTGAGACTGTTGAGTGTGATTTGCATGGCTCGTCATTCCCCAGCACTGGTGAGATTCCCCGTCGCAACTGTGTTCAATATGGGAGGGCCGCGGCATAATATCCCGCGGTATCTAGCTCGTGTGAATGTGCCATTTTGTATTATACTAGATATTATATTTATCCTGATTCTAAATGCTTATCTTGCTCAACTGCCTAGATCATGTATCTTAATACTCTCTTAACTGTGTAACTGTCTTTACTCTTTTGATACATATGTCCTATGTTACTTGTATACTGTGACTTGACAGATCTTTAGATCTGGCCCATTCTTGGTGCTTAGGTCTTGACCCCAAGTACGAGGATGATGTGTTTGCGCTCATAGAGGCACCCGTAGCAGGAGACTACGGATGGGGACGGGCCGACCAAGGGGTCGAGCCGGAGGTTGGAGAGCCAACACCTGGGGTTTGAGCGTCTATCTTTGTTTGGGTTGTCGAGCGATTACTGTAGTGAGCTGGGTAGCAGTCAAATATGTAATAAATCCTTGTTTTTATCAATTGACACTTTTAGACTGGACTTCAGTCCCGTTTACATTTGATATATCATGATACCTATTGCTTCCGTTTTACTTCTTACACTTCTGTAATTTAACCATTGATATTATATTGTTCAAAAGTTTTAAATTGGAACATCACTGCGGACCTACGATCTTGGAAGTTCTCGGATTTTCCGGGAAGTAGCACGCCAAGGAAGTTCTCGGATATTCTGACGACTTTCTCGGTATCCGGAATTGGGGTGTTACAAGGAGGATGGTGGATTTTGATGAGGGAAAAAAAGAGTAGAGTTGTCTCTGTTGTGAGGTTGGCAATCCCAAACCTCGTGATTCAAATTTGAAAGGTTGCACAATGGGAATCCTTTGGGAAAATCAGTTTGGGTGGAAAATGGGCATTTACTTGTAACTAGTTGGGATTGATGAGATGATGAGGAGTGAGGTTTGATGTCACCGTTAGACCCCGACCCAGACCAATTCGATTAGTGTGTGATTAGTATGTGTTTAGTCTTAAGTGGGTTTAGTTGTCGTTGGGTTAGAAGTGATTAGTTTTAGTCTTGGACATAGCTTGGGGAATTTTGAGAACGTTTAGTATTAGTCAGACACACTCAGGAAGGCCTGAGTGCACGCGTAAGCTTGGAAGGATCGCATCGGGTTCCGTGTAATTGTGGTTTTGATTTCATTTGAATGATTTTACTATGTGTTACGACTTTCATTTTCAGCCCATTCATGTTTGAAGCCCAAAAACCCAAGTTCTGGCCCAAGAAGGGTAAAATTATCTTTTATGCAAAAATCTGGACACAATTTTCGAGATCTCAAAACCATGTCAAAAGTATACTTTTTCGAAACTAGATATTTTGAGGATGTTTTATCCTTCTTCGTTGAAGTCATCCAAGGCGCACAAGATCATGTTTTTGTCATTTCAAGGTTCAAGTCATTGGGCCCCATTTGCTAGGGTTTAAGTGAATCATCTTCCTCCTTTACTCTTTTCATTCTAAAACCAGACCCTAGAGCAGCCAAAGGAGAGAAAACCCTCTTTTCTTCCACTTCATTCCTCTTGCATGCCAAGCTAGAGTTCTCCAAATAAAATTCTAAGGCTATCATCTTCTTCCTCTCATCCTAAGCTTTCCATTGATGCAAATTGCTTGAAGTTCCAAGTTGGGCAAGAGCTCCATTCTCTTCCTTCCCTCTTGTTTGACCATTTCTAGGTAAGAGCTTCAACCCATGGTTTTCATGAAGTCTTTTTAGTTCTTAAAAATCTTGTTTTCTATGTTTACAAACCCTTTTGTGGAAATGGGTTCTTTGTCTTCATCATTTTTGTTGAGTTTGAGTGAGTTTTTCCTTGGAATAGCTTGAGTGAAGTGCTTGAGGAGGATTGTTTAGCATTTGGACAAGGCAAGTAATCTCTATAGGATCATTGTTGCATGTGTATTTTGATTACATTGTTGTTCTAGAAATTTTGCATATGAACATGTTTATAAGCTTCATGATCATGTTTTCCTTGGTTTGGATGTTTGGAATTGTGAGAAATGTGTATTTTATCCCTTGGAGAGCATTGAGGCTCAGGGAATGCAGGTGGAATGAAAAACAAGTAGAAGGGAAGAAGGAAATGTGGAAAAATCTGCACTGAACTGCATTTCCCGTGCAGTTTCGGTCAGCTGGCGGCTAGCCACAATCCCCATTTCGGCTAACCGCGAGCCAACCGAAATCAGTGGTTCCTTTTCCAGTAGCTGATTTATGCATCAGGGTCCTGCGGTCAGCTCACGGCTAGCCGCCAGTTCCCTTGCAGTTAACCGTAAGCCAACCGAAAGCTTTTCGGCTCCTTTTCCAGAGAGCCAAGTTTCCTGACCTGAGTTCCAGCGGTCAGCTTGTGACTAGCCGCGAGGTCCCATTTCGGCTAACCGCCAGCTGACCGAAATTGACTAAATTCCTAGTTTTGAAGAAGTTTTGCAAGAGTGAAAACTAGAACGTGTTAAGTGACCTTTAGCCTGATATTGTGTACTCGAAACCCGAGATGTCTTTGGACTTTCGGGGCACCAATTCTATCTTTAATTCCAAGATTTGGGCTTTGAATACATAAAGATCAATCAAGGGTCTTTACATGTGCTTGATAGGCTTTGTGTTCGTACTTTGGTTTTGATACAATGAATATCTTTGTGTACTCGTTTTGAAGTTTAAGTAGAAGCTTGTTTTGCAGATTTGTTTCAAGAAAAAGGGGTCACTTCCTAAGGGTGTTATGCATATTTATTATGCCTTTTGCTAGTCGTGCTTGTCGTGTTTTGTTAAGTGACTTTCCCCTTTTTACCTCGACATGTTTTGATAGTGTTTCGTGTGTTTTGTGCATTCATGAACTAAGTGAACACCATTGAGCTTGGACTGCCCTTTCAGTTTGATCCACTGTCTGGGGGTCCTTAAACATTTGGACTGTCTGCAGACTGGTCGTGTATTTTATTACACATCGTGCGTCTCCGGTTCCACGGCCGGAAATCCCCGTATATGTGGGAATCGTGTCGTGATTATATTATGTATATCGTGCTTGTCGTGTGTGCTTGCTCTTTTCATTATAAATGATAGAGAAAGGATGGGCTCTTTGTGGATTGTAACTATTCATGATATAATAAGTAATCATGCTAGCTTTGCTCGTATTCTGTTATATAACTGTTTACACTTCAGCAAAACGTCTTTACATGTTTCTTAAGCACTTACTATTTTATGCTCATGCCTAAATTGATTACCTGCCAAACCGTTGTTTTTTACCCTTATTTTTTGGTGCCCAGGTGCAGGCGGCGTTACCCTTTGAGGAGGAGCGTCCGGAGGAGGCTATTGAGCCAACCCTTGTTAGAGAGTGGCAGCCCGACGATGTCAACTAGACGTCGGGCGGGTTCTTGAGTTTCGTCATTATGTCATGGGTTTCTTTTGCTGTTTTGAGAATTGTATTGGCCTCTGTTGGCCTCTCATGGGATGTAACTAAAACTTAACTTACTTTCGTGTTAGTCTTATAACTTGAATTATAATGGGAATTCCATGTTAACTCCGTTCTTTGGATACTATGTCTTGTTATTATTTTGTCATAGTACTTAACAAATTTAATGGTGCTCATCCTGATGTGATTTGCTACACGCTTCCGCAAACTTGATCGTGTGAGTCAGATTCCGCGCGTTTCGGGAATCCTCACCGCGGGAACCTGTGGGAAAACAACGCAATCGACACCGTCGCGGGCCCGAGATCCGTTCCGGGGTCGCGACAGTCACCCATGGAAATTAACGGGTATAGTGGAGATTGTTGAGTTTATTGGATTTTTCCATTGGCTTTAAATGAGAACGTGGTGAACATGATTTTGGAATCCTAACATAGACCTTGGCCATTGCAGGGGGCGGCTTGGGCACATTTTTTTATGCATTATTTTTCTGTTATTGTTATTAAGGAATTTGCCTAAATTCGTGGAGCGCTTGTTTAGTCTTGTTCTTGATAAAACGATGATGTATTTTATGTCGGCTTTCATATCTGTAACTGTGTTGAAAACCTTCTATCCTTTTACTCCCCCTCTCTTTTTTTGGTTTGTTTGTTTGTTTGCATAGAAGAGTAAACTTGATAATGGAGGGGTGTGATGATCATGTCGTGATGGGACAATGGACAAAAGTCAGGGGGCTGTTTCAGCTCAGATGGGGTTTACCCTACTTGTTCTCATTATCACTATTATCTATTATTATTATTGGTTTCAGTTTTGTTCTTTGATTAATTTACTTCAGAATTGGTTTGGCCAATGTTTTCCAATTTGGTGTCTCTTCTGGATTCATCTTGGTTGTTTTGCACAATCTTCAATGTGACATCTTCAAAGTTAAAACTTCCCCTTTTGCTTATGTGTTTCTAAATCCATGGTTTCTTATAAATGCTCTCTCTCTTTTTTGGAATGTGCAGAATGGCTAAGACGAGGCTTGCTAGCAAGAGGACCTCGATGTCAGTTGAGTCAGTAGAGGGTTTGTCGGGAGATTGTGGGGGCGTTCCCTTAGATAGGCTCAGGGAGGACCCCAGAGTTGGACTTACTGGGGAGCCTGAGGCGGGGCAGAACACGGCTTGACCCTGAAAGAGGCATAAGAAGCAACGAACTAAAGAAGATCCCCACCTTATCGACGAGATAAGAGCAGGCAAGGTAATGACACCTAGTCTTTTCTGTATTGTGTCTCACCATTACTCGTCTTTAAATCTTTGGGCTAACAATCATGATGTTTCTCTCAATTTTAGCTTATACCTCTTGCTTGGATGAGGGTGGGGTGGCTCAAAGTGAAAGAGTGGTGGACGGAGTTACCGAACACTCTAAAGGATCGTCTCCGAGCCATGGGTTCTAGAGATTTCAAGTCGATTGTAGCTTTTTGAGTCGACCGCTGTCTGATTAACGCACTTTCAGAAAGATGGAGGGATGAGACTCATTCTTTCCATTTCCCGACCGGCAAGATGACCATCACCCTTGAGGACATAGCTAGATGTTGGGGTTTGAGGGTGAGCGGTTTGCCGGTTTCAACTGGGGAGGTTGACGCTAGTCCCGAGCTCATTTGGCCCTTGCTTCAGCGTTTGTTTGGCGCACGGCCTTATCTTGGCTCTAGCCAGATTGACATCGAGTGGCTATGGGAGGCTTATGGCCCTGCGAGGGAGAAGATTCTAGACAGTGAGTATTCTCCCTTTGTTCTTGTAATCTTTGATTCATTTGCTCACTCACTTATCATCATTTCTTATGCGATCTAGGTTGGACTCGTGATCAGACAGAGTTCTTTGCTGGTCACGAGGTGCAGATGGCAGCTGTCGGAGGTTCACTGGTTAGGGGTGCAGACAGAAGACCTGCCTCAACTCCTACTGTTAGACCCCGACCTAGACCTTTACGATTAGTGTGCGATTAGTATGTGTTTAGTCCTAAGTGAGTTTAGTTGTTGTCGGGTTAGAAGTAATTAGTTTAGTCTTGGACATAGCTTTGGGAATTTTGAGAACGTTCAGTATTAATTAGACACACTCAGGAAGGCCTGAGTGCACGTGTGAGCTTGGGAAGATCGTATTGATTTCCGTGTGAGTGTGATTTTAATTTCATTCGAATGATTTTTCGATGAGTTACAACTTTCGTTTTAAGCCCATTCTTGTTTGAAACCCAAAAACCCATGTTTTGACCCAAAGAAGGTAAAATTATCTTTTATGCACAAATCTGGACACAATTTTCGAGACCTCAAAATCATGTCAAAAATATACTTTTTGGAAACTAGATTTTTCGACGATCGTTTTATTCTTCTTCGTCGAAGTCATCCGAGGCTCCCAAGATCGTGTTTTGATCACTTCAAGTTCAGCTAGTTGGGGCCCATTTTCTTCACTAAAGCCCCATCTCCCTCTATTTTCATTTACTTTACCAATTTCTGCAAGTTCTTGACCTAGGGCTGAAATCCCTCTTGTTTCTTCCATCTTCCTCACCTTGCATGACATAGCTAGAGATCACCAAAGGAAATTCTGAGAATACCATCTTCTTCATCTCTTTGCAAGCTTTCCATTGATACAAGCTTATTGGAGTTTCTTGTGGAACAAGCTCTACATTTTCTTCCTCCTCTCTTGTTTGACCTTCTCTAGGTAAGAGCTTCCACTCATATCCTTCATGGAGTTATTTTGGTTCCTCAAGATCATGTTTTTCATGTTTTCAAACCATTTTGTTCAAATGGGTTCCTTGGTTCCATTTTTTGAGTAAGTTGTGTGGTTTTCTCTTGGGTTTTCTTGTAGTGTTGGCTTAGCTTGAGAGAAGTGCTTGAGAAGGATTGTTTAGCATTTGGGCAAGGCAAGTAATCTCTATAGGACCATTGTGCATGTGTATTTTAAGCTACATTGTTGATTTGGATATTTTGCATATGAATATGTTTACAAATTTCATGATCTTGTTTTCTTCGGATTGAATGAGCAAGATTGGGAAAAATATGTGTGTTTTACCCTTGGAGAGCATGTAGGCTCAAGGGAATGCAGGTGGAATGAGAATAAGAAGGGTAGAAGAAAGATGTGAAAAACCTGCACTGAACCACGCGCCCCGTGCATTGGCGGTCAGCTTGCGGCTAGCCGCCAGTCTCCACTTCGGCTAACCGCAGGCTAACCGAACTCGGCGGTTGCTTTTCCAGTAGCTGGCTTTTGCATCAGGGTTCGGCGGTCAGCCCTGCGGTCAGCTCGCGGTTAACCGCCAGCTTCCCTTGCGGCTAACCGTAAGCCAACCGTGGGCATTTCGGTTCCTTTTCCAGAGAGCTGTTTCAAACCTGGGTTTCCAGCGGTCACCTTGCGGCTAGCCGCCAGTTCCCATTTCGGCTAGCCGACAGCTGACCGCGAGCTGACCGAAATTGACACATTTTCTTGTTTTGAAGAGTTTTTGCAAGAATGAAAACTAGAACATGTTTAGGGGCCTTTAGCCGGATATTATGCACTCGAAACCCGAGATGTCCTTGAACTTCTGGGGCACCAATTCTGTTTTAATTCCAACATCTGGGCTTCGGCTGCACAACGATCAACCAAAGGTCCTTGCATGAACTTGATAGGCTTTGTATTCGTACTTTGGTTTTTGATTTGATGAATATCATCATATACTCGTTTTGAAGTCAAGTACAAGCTAGTTTTGAAGATGTGTTTCAAGAAAAAAGGGATCACTTCCTAAGCGTGTTATGCATATTAATTATGCCCTTGCTAGTCGTGTTCGTCGTGTTTCGATAAGTGATTTCCCCCTTTTTATCTCGAGAAGTTTTGCTAATATCTCGCGTGTTTTGTGCATTTATGAATTTAGTAAACACCACTGAGCTTAGACTGCCCTTTCAGTCTGATCCACTGTCTGGGGGTCTTTAAACATGTGGACTGTCTGCAGACTGGTTGTGTATTTATTACACATCGTGCGTGTCCGGTTCCGCGGCCGGAATTTCCGTCTTTGTGGGAAATCGTGTCGTGCTTATATTATGTATATCGTGCTTGTCGTGCGTGCTTGCTCTTTTCATTATATAAATGATAGAGAAATGATGGGCTCTTTGTGGATTGTAACTATTCATGATATATTATGTATTCATGCTAGTTTGCTTCGGTATCTCAGCTTTGTTCGCATTCTTGAAAATGTACCTCAGTTTTGATAGTATTTCATATCAAGGATTTGCTTATATGTTTTCTCTAAAAGTTGTTGTTCATGTTCATGCCTAAATTGATTACCTGCCAAACCGTCGTGTTTGACCCTTGTTTGTTGGTGCCCAGGTGCAGGAGACGTTACCTTTGAGGAGGAGCGTCAGGAGGAGGCTTGTGAGCCAACCCCTGTGAGAGAGTGGCAGCCCGACGATGTCATCTAGACGTCGGGCGTGTTCTCGAGTTTCGTCACCTTTTGTCTTGGGGTTTCTTTTGCTATATTTTGAGAATTGTATTGGCCTCTGTTGGCCTCTTATGGAATTGTAACTTAACTTACTTTTGATTAGTCTTATAACTTGAATATTAATGGGAATGCCATGTTAGTTTCTTCCTTTGATACTATGCCTTGTGATCATTTGTTATGGCACCTAAATGTTTTGTTGGTGCTCATCTTGATGTGTTTTGCTACACGCTTCCGCATACTTGTACGTGTGAGCCAGATTCCGCGTGTCCTTGGGAATCCTCACCGCGGGAACCTGTGGGAAAGTATCATCTACTGCGTCACGGGCCCGGGATCCTTTCCGGGGTCGCGACACCTACTGAGCGGGCAAGGACGGGCATGGCGGATGCTACTCGTTTGGATGTCGAAATGGATGAGAGCGAAGGCGCTGTTAGCGACTCTGATGATGAGGAGTGTATAGCGCCTCTGGATGAGTTACTTACATCCGATGATAGTGATGACCCGATGGACGAAGGGGGTAGCGGAGATGAGAGGGGTGGCAACGGAGTGGTGGCTGGAGACGATGAGGGTGGTGATGATGTTGTCCCTCCTCCAGGTAAATTCTTAAGTTTATTCTTACCCCTCGTTATTTTGGCAGCTAATGTTTATAATCGCCTTTTCCATTTGTAGAGTATGAGCGCAGAGAGGTACCCGTCGATGGGTACTATCGTCGGAAGAGAGTGGGGATCCCCTGTGAGACCTTCTATGGGACGGGTGAGTAGTAAGCCATGATCTTAATATTGCTTTCCGTAAATTGATGAGTATTATTAACTGTAGATCTTTGTCAATTTGGCAGGAAAAAAGGGGACCCGACCAGATGTTGCATTGAGGCGTCCTCGGTTATTGTCGGCTAGGCGAGGCGAGGGTGAGAGCCTTCATGTGTTCCTTCTCTATTTCTTTGAGAAATGTTTATTTGCGGATGCCACGGACAACAGAGTGTCCGACACCCTACTCAGGTTCGTAGATGATTTGAGCTGGGTAGGTGATTATGCCTGGGGTGCAGTTGCTCTTGCCTTTCTCTTGCATAGCCTAGATGATAGATGTCGGGTCCAGAGGGGCCACAGGAGTCTCCGGGGCTTTGTCCCTATTCTTTAGGTAAATCAGCTTCCCATATTTGTTAACCTTCTGCTTTAAACATTATGCCTTACTAATGATTTAACTGTTTTGAAACAGGTGTGGATGTGGGAGCATATTCTGCAGGGTCGCCCCGAACGTTTGCCAGTGCGGTTGAGCCTTGCTCCCCGAGCAGTGTAGTGGTATCCGAACGCTACTGTGCGAGGTTTCGCTGACATCCGATCTACAGAGTTGACGAAAAGAACCAAAGATCTGAGGATGGGATCTGATGAGCAGGGCTACCGCTTCATTTTGAACGAGTTGATGGACCGGGAGGTAAGTCATTCTCTCTCTCTCTCTCTTCCTTTTAAGCTGTTAGCCTATTTTGGAATTGGGCCAGAATTGGCCACCTTCCTGTTTTAGGTTACTAATGGTTGACATCCTTTGGGGTTATGCTCCCACCTTTTTTTTCCAGATCATTTGGTGTCCTTACTAGGGCGGTCCTGATGATGAGTTGGTGGTAGTGTGAGAGGGAATGGATTTATTTGCTAGAGATATATGGCGTCACACCCCTCAGATTGTTTCTAGGCTTGTCGTGAGTCGGGTTGCTCGCCAGTTCGTTAGTCATCAGGTCGTCCTACCTCTTGAGCCTACCATGAATCATTCATATAGAGGATGGGGCGAAGTGATATTTGGTCACTCCCATCCGCACCAGCTTGAAATCGATGATTGGGATAGAGGGGGACAAACGCCTACTTTCAGTGCGGATGAAGAAGTATCGGGTGATTAGGAGCGGCACTGGAGGGACGTCACGCACCGGTACATACTGCCTGAGTCATATTCCGACGAATCTTCCTATTCTATCCGAAATTGCGCTGAGGCGATGGAGACGTTGCTTTCCCTTCAGGTAATCATTTAGTCTTTTCTACTTATCTGACTTGATATTGTCCCTTATCCTCGACTTGATCCAACATGTTGTTTTCCTGTTTCAGATGACTTCCTCAGCCGAGATGGGGTGTGAAGAGACTCGTCCATTAGGCGATACTTCAGGCGAGGTAAATTTCACCAGGTTCATGAACCATATTGTTTTTTATCCTCCCTTTTTAATTGTTCTTATTGCGCCTCGTGGCAGGGGACCTCTACGAGAGTGGTGTCTGATGTTGAGTTAGCCCTTCGGGAGGAGGTACTCCGACTATCCGAGTTGGTGAGAGAGAAGGTAATACCTGTTCAATTTGTAGCATGGGGATTGGGGGTACTATCCTTTGGTGTTGTGTGTCAGAGTACTCACTTACTGCATCGTATACCTTGTGACCTCAAGAGTCCATGGCGATGGGATTACATGCGTCCTTTGTGGCTAAGGAGGCACGGGAATCATGATCCCTAGTCTATTGTAAAAGTAATGCTTTAAACTCACTTACTCTCTTTACTTTGTTCAGAGGGATCTACGAGAGGAATTGTGGCTGCGTGACGCCATCATTGATGCACTGGCAGATACCTATGAGGTAGAAGGTTATTAACTCAATCTTCATCGCGAATTAAGATTTATGTCATCTGATTGCTTGTACAGAGGGATAGGGATTTGGCTGCATCCGAGGCTACGAGGATTAGATTGGAGGGCGAGCTTCAGACACTGCGAGTTGAGATGGACCAACTGCAGGTTAGTGAGGCTCAGACTTTTATTGTGTTGTCCTTTTGTATAACGACTGATCCTCGACCATTTGTCTCTTTGTGATCTTTCAGGCGGAGGCTTGTAGCGAGCGCGACAAGGCATTCGCGGAGAGAGATGCTTCAGAGGCACAGGTATGAGCCTTACTCATGTGATGCTTCAACCTTGATTCCTCGCCCGTTGTTGATGTGGTTTGTAATCTTATGATTTACAAGTTAACGAGCAATGTGCCAAGCTCATGAGCTATGAGGCCTCTGTGCAAGTGAGGGTCTTTTCTCCCTTTTAAGTCCCATGTTTGTTACAGCGAGGTTTGTTGAATGTAATGTTTCTTTAAAATATTGTCTTGTAGAGCAGTGCTATCGTTGCTTCAGTTCCTTCACGTCTCAGCTTGAGTGAGGAGAGGGCTCTTATCCATGATCAGTATGCTGAGCGCATGGATCACATGGCGCGATGTCACGAGGAGGTGGTTGCCGATTTGTGTAGGCGCCTTGATCGATATCGCCAGAGGGCAGAAGAGAGAGGTTATGCGTTTTTGGACTCGATGTGAGCCCCTTCTCAGCGTGCTCCTGGTCCGTCTTAATTTGTTTCGTCGGCTTGTCATAATAGAGCTGCTCCGTAGGGTTATCGTTCTTCGATTGATCTCTTAGGGATCCATCCCTTGTGCATCCCTGTTCTATATTGTATTCATATGTGCCGGCCATGTATTTATGTTGTTTCATGCTGTACTTGGCTCATGGCAAGGGCTCGTATGTATTTGGTCTGAGATGTATGATGTGTGTGTATATACCATATATATGTAGTTGAGATAGTATGTTTAATGCCTTAGAAGTGCTATGGGAATGTGGTTGATTGATGAGGAGTTTCTGTGTTTTAGAGGTGTCGGGGAATATATGAAGTGTTTTTCTTCACAGGTAATAGGTTTTTTTGTATCCGGAAATTTTCCGGGGTAAAAAAACAAGGGGAAATGTTGCCGGAATTCTTCTAGAATTTCTCGAAATTCGTGCTCTAGCATGGACCTCGTATGGAAGACCATTAGTAATCATAGATAGCCGGAATGAAACCTATATAATAGATCAAATGACTACACTTTCGTATCAATTTTGAACTAGAGACATAACATAAACTTAGGGTTCTCAAACAATGGGGAGTGCCTGGGTGTGTGATGCTTGTGGCCTAAGCAGTTCTATGTTTTAAGGCATTCACATTGTTAGCTATAAATGTAAAGACAAAGGTTCAAGATAACTGCATTTCTTAAATAGCATATAATGTGATATCATAGAAAAATGGTATGAACAGTAGGCATCTATAATTAAATTCATCATAAAGTATTGTAACAGATATAATTTATATCTCTTAAATTTAATTACCACCATTGTATCCCTTTTCGAATCATGAGAAGTTGTGCGCAAAATAATGCACGTAAAATAAAATGCCCCAGCTTGTGGGATGTTTTGGATGTGATCGGGGTTGGGTTCCCTGCAAGGTCTTGAAAAAAACTTGTTAGTTTAATATTTTAGCCCCCCTGCATAGTCTGGCTATGGTAGCATTTTCTTTCTCGGTAAAAATGTCAGGGGGCCGTTGCGGCACTCAAGCTTTGAGAATAACAAGATTGAATTCATACCTTAGGGGACATGTCCTCCCTGCATCCAACCAAAAGTGATTAGTAGTAAAAGCATGCATGAGGTGAGTGTGTGTTGGCTAGTGAGTGCTCGTGGCAATTGTGTATGTGATGAGGACCCAGGTTGGGAAGCCGTGCGAGATAAATATATATATAAATGCCCCAGCATAAGACTAGTGTTTATTTTAACCGTGGGTGAAGGCGTAAAGGTAGATTAGCTTCTCGATCCATGATTTTCACTCTGGTGGTAATGTGATCCTCCCTAACTTTCCTTTGGAGGTCGAGCCCTCACGGGCCCCCTTTTGTAGCTGCTTAGTCTTTTCGGCTGAACTTTGGAGAGCACCTGACTGCCTCCGGGGCTCATTTGTGAGTAATGTTCGTGTGTGGGGTGGTGAGTCACCGTGCTACCTTATTGTTGTGTTTTTTTATCACCATCTGCTTAGTTCACCTGATGAGTACCCATGTCACTCCAGCTAGCCTAATTCTAATAGAAAATTTTTCTTTTTGGCGTGTGACTGTGCAATGCACGGGTCCCTTAAGCTTTCTAATTAACCCATGTAACGAGCATTCGGCCAATGACTCCCAAACTAGGTGGCTTTAGGGCACTAGGTATGTAAATCCCCCTACGGGCTTACTGGCTTGGGTTAAAAAGGCTACGAACCCAAACTAGTCACAAATTTTTTTTGGGGGGCTATCAAAAAGCTTTCATGACACGAGCGATCTCACCTTCAAACCTTTACATTGAGTGACTCTAATCGTGTGGAATTTGTGTGGGGGCAGACTCACTATTTTGTGTATTTTTAGGTGCTGGTGTGTGTTTGAGTTCCTGGTTTGATCAGTGTGCATCTCTTTGGTCCTCCTGCGGGATTTCTACAACCACGTTAAGGAGCAAGGAGGGTCATACTCCACAAGAAGTAGGGAAGGGTCAAACTGTGTACCTTTTCAAGTACATAGCATTCCATGGATCGGGGAGCTCTTCCCCTTCTGCATTTACTAGTCTGTATGCATTTCCAGAATATACTTTTTTAATTACATAAGGGCCTTCCCAATTGGGTCGCAACTTACCTCTGGGATGCGGAAGCTGGGATGGAGTGATGCGCTTTAACACAAAATCACCAAGTTTGAATCTTCGTTCTTTGACATGTTTGTCGTAGGCTCTGGCGATTCGCTTCCGATATACTTGTGTATGCTTTGCTACCTTCATTGTTTTCTCATCGAGTAGGTCTAGTTGAAGTAGTAGTGTTTTTCTCCTCTGGTCTTCTGTTATATCTTCATTTAACTGGACACGCAGTGACGGGTGAAGGACTTCGAGAAGAAGGACTGCTTCCGTTTCGTAGGTTAAAGAGTATGGGTTTCTCCTGTAGGAGTTCTTATAGTAGTCCGGTACGCCCACAACGCTTCAACCAAACAGTCTGGCCAATCATTACCTTTGGTGCTTTGCACAGTCTTCTTGATGATCTTCAGTAAGGTCTTGTTGGTTGCTTCGGCTTGACCATTGGCTTGGGGATAATATGATGTTGAATGATGCAGTTCTATATCATATTTTGTGCACGACTTGTTCATTTGTTGAGATATAAATTGGGGGTCATTGTCTGTTATGAATACCTTAGAGATGCCAAACCTGGCTATTATATTCTTCTTGATGAATTTAACTACAGAGGTAGCTTTAATATTAACATATTCCTCTGCCTCTGCCCATTTAGTGTAAGATTTTGTGGCTGTCACTATGAATGCCTTATTTTGTGTGTTTTCTAGTGTAGGGGCCAGGGGTCCTATGATATCAAAGGCCCATGTTGAGAAAGGCCATGGAGCTATTGTTAGTTTTATGGTCTCAATACCAAGTATATGATGTAATAAATTGATGCTTTCCTTTCATGAGATGAATGATGTTTAATTATATACTTGCATATAACCAATACGAATGACATAATGGTTCATGAGATGAACCGGAGTCCACAAGTATACTAGATGTAATACATGTGTGTGGATGAGATCCACATACATGAGACATGTATTGCAAATCTTATACTTAAATATCTTCACAACCAGTGATGAGATTGGGCATCTCATTTGACAAGGTTGCAGCACTTTGATCACTATGAGATAGTGTGATTTGTCTCGATCATCAGAATGTAAGATTCTGGATCATGGTGCCGGTACATTGGATGTATTGAAGGACCATGAGAGGCACCTTATATACACTGTCTTTACTTTACTGTCTGCTCTAATAATTCCCTAGCAATAGGCTCATAATCCTGAGACATTAATGGACTCAAGTTTCTATCTATTCATTTGCTTTGAGTCACCAATGAGTGAGGCCAATTGTAGGCCAACACCTTGGTGATTTGGGTACGTGGTAGTAGAGTTGTGGGAACGTTTAATGATCAGGATGGAATCTATCTTTAATATCCCCTTGTGCCAATTAATGGATTTATCATTGGTAAGTGCACACCCATTCCAATTAAGAGTTAATTGGATCGGTACCAAATGATCACTGTAATTAATTGGGGCTCAAGGATAATAAGATATGGATCTATTTTGGTGGACAGGTCCAATTGATCCATGGATATAGATGGAGGGGCCTACTTGTGGTAATTGGGAAGTTTAGGGTCTTCATTGTAATTTATTCCTAAGACTGGAGTTCAATTGCATTTATATAGTGGAGTTATTTGCAATTAACTATGGGCCTGGATTGCACATGAGATGTGGGGTCGCGTGTCCCAGTTGGAGCCAGGTTTCTAAGGAATCCCTAGTGGTCCCCACGCTAGCCCAAGTTATTAGAAAAATACTAATTCTAGTAAAACTCTAAAAGGAAATAGAAAGTTACTATTTCTATTTGAAGTAAAACTTCTAATAGTGGTAATAGTAAGTTACTAATTATTAATGGATGTGAGACTTCTATTTTAATTAGAAAAAGAGAAAGTTACTAATCATATGTGAAGTGAGACTTCTAATTGTGATTTAGTATGTTACTAATTATTGTGGAAGTAAGACTTCTATTTCAATTAGTAGGAGGAGGTTGCTTAAGAGCTATAAATAAGAGGAGGAGTGCCTTGGACGTTCCCCATGCACAATTCCACTATTGGAATTCACGCCCAAGCCTAGGATTGTGCAAGTGTTGCATACTCCTCTTCCTCTCCCTCTTCTAGTTCTCTTCTAGTTTCCCTTTAGGGTTTTCTCTTGGAGATTCCACCATCTTCTTGAGAAAAGAGAATCTGATATGGGTTATAGCGTGGAAGATCAAAAGGTGCTGGAGATTCTGATTTGATCAGTGAAAGTGTTTCATCATCAAAGAAAGTCACAACTTCTCCATTAGAGCACTACTAAGCTCCAAAGGTATAATCTACATCCTTGTATGTTGTAGATTTCGTGGTTGCATATTTAGGTGTTGTTTTCTATCTTCTAGATATGTTATATTGCTGTACATGATTTATGAGTTTGAGGGATTGCATCCCGGATTGGGTTTGTTGCCTTCTAGATAGTTGATCCCTGCATCAAGTGGGTCAAAAGTTTTTTAAACCTATCTGAATGGCTCACCTATTTCCAACAATTGGTATCAGAGCCATACCTCATCTCTAATCTTGTTAGATAAGCAAGATTGTTCTAATCTTTGCATGAGATGCGAAGAAGATAGAGCAAGGGCTATGTAAGGATCAGTTTTGATGAATTTACTTGGTTTGATAGTAGATTCATGTTTGGATAGTCACAAAAGGGTTTAATAATGATGGAAGGATGGTAGGAAGCCATTGGAACACTTTGGAAGTGATTTGGTGAAGAATGGACACGAAACAGAAAACCCAAGTTGCAGGTTTTCGTCAGTCCGGTCGACCTAGCACCAAGCTCGGTCGACCGGGTGACTTGCTGGTCGGTCGACCGAGCCCTTTGGCCGGTCAACCGAGCATACTGCACAACATGTTGTAGAAACTGGATTTTTCAGTTTCGGGTATTCTTTTACTTCCTATTTTTCCAGCATTATTTGGTAGCCTATTTTTGTAATTTGTATGGTTGTATGAGATACTAACTTGCAGATGATCATGTCCTCTCCATATGGCCCATAAGTCTTTGCTTTCTATTGATGGTTATTGGTTTATTTAAGGCTAAGTGTAAAGGGCATCATGGTTTCCTTGGTTTCCCATGAAAGGGCAAGGCTTGATGAATTTCCCTATAGCCCTTTTATTTCCATGTTTAGATTACCATGTAAGTCTCATAATCGAGGCATAGAAATTTATGTAATTTTACTAAATTTGTAAATTCTTGCGATGACCGAGACGAAGAAGGAAAGCGATGTTGGTCTCCTAACCAAAGAGCTTGAAGATTACCAAAAGTGTTTTGGAGTTGCCCAAAGAGTTTGAGGAATTCCAAAGTTTTTGAAAGTCTAGAAGTCCAAGAAGTCTATTCCGCTAGGGCCATGTGGAGGAGAGGACTAGTTTCTAATTTTAGCACTTTCTATTTATGGATGCATGCTTAATTTAGAATATTTCCAAATCTGATCCAAATATAGCAAGTTACTAAAATTGGTCAAATCAAATTAATTTTTGGAAAGAGTTCTAATTAGTGTTGATGACCTATGAGATGGACACATTGGTAACACTAATTTAAGAAACTGGACTTTCCTTAAAATAACTTGACTTGGAACCAATCTTTGGTCATATCATGAGATGATTTGATGTTCATATATATATGTGGGCCCTAATACCTTACAAGGAAATCCTCAATTATAAAATATTAAGTGGGAGCGGGGCGTTTAAATTGACTAATCCCCATGGTTTTCCACCATAGGTCCATTGTAAGGAAAGTATTAGCATCGCACCATCTTGAGAAGGGCCGTTCCCCACGGAGGGCTTTTATTTCTCCGGATACTAGATATGGATCTCCTTAAGATAGTGTTGGTGAGACGGGGTGGGGGCCCACTCCCCAAGGAGGAGCTGCTTGCAACGGTTGTCATGCAATGCTAGTTGGTGGGTCACACTTAACTAAAATAATGATGTAGTATCCCCAAGGATTTGCCTCATGTATTTTAGAAACCAAAGCTAATCGGGAGTCATTCATTATTTGGTATGAAATACCTAGATAATAATGAATGAAGGGGATCATGGATAGTTAGTCTTAATCCTAATTTTGACCAACTTTGATCCGCACCAATCTAGGTGGTATTCGCACTCCCCAAGGAGGCATGCCCCCGGGATTGAGATTCCGATGTATTCTGAATTTAATGGTTATGAGAATTCCATATAAATTTGGTAGAATACTAAACCCTAATGTCATTTAAATTCATTAATTGAATGTATGGTTATGTGCTACAGTATTTCAAGCATGAATTCAAATACTTTCAATCCACTTGCGACCATCCTCAACCAGAATAAGTTGGTGGGATCCAACTATGTAGACTGGAAACGGAACCTGGATATAGTCCTGACAACTTCAGGATATAAATATGTCCTTACCAAACCCCCCCCCCCCCCCTTGATGAGCCAGTGCCGGAAGCATCACAGGAAGAAAAGGAACTTTACACCAAGTGGGACAAAGACGATGAGATGGCCAGATGTTACATACAGGCATCCATTTCCAGTGTTTTGCAACACCAACATCAATCCTATAAGACTACATATGATATTATATCAAACTTAAAGGAGATGTTTGCGGAACAGGGCAGGCCTGCTAGACAGGCTGCTATGAGGGTGCTCATAAGCATGAAAATGGCTGAAGGCACACCAGTACAGGACCACATGTTGAAAATGATGGACTCATTGAATGAGTTAGATTCACTGGGGGCTGCGATTGATGCAGAATCGCAGATTGACATAATCCTTGAGTCACTACCAGAGTCATTCAACAATTTCAAAGTCAATTATAATATGAATAAAATGAATTTGACTCTAGCTGAGCTTTTTAGCCAGCTGGGGGTGACTGAAGGGATTATGAAGAAGAAACCAACTGTCCTGATAACAAAAAAGTCATTTGCTAAGTCCAAACCGAAAGGCAAAGGGCGGAAAGGCAAGAAGAAATTAGTTCCGAAGGGTCCTAAGGTGGAGAATGGTCCTAATGGTGGTGTTGGCAAGGCTAAGGGGCCGTGGACAAAAGGAAAGTGTTTCCATTGTGGTATGACAGGACATTGGAAAAGGAATTGTCCAGGATTTCTGTCTAAGAAGAAGACCTCATGTATGATTGAGTCACTTGTTTCTGAAGTTAGTTTTGCAACTGGTACTTCAGAATCTTGGTGTGTGGACTCCGGGGCAACTAATCACATATGTAATTTGTTGCAGGGGTTCAGGGAAACCAGGAGGCTCAGTGACAGAAAAATCATTGTCAACCTAGGATCTGACGCTAAGGCAGAGGCTGTTTCAGTGTGAGTTATTACTTTATGTTTTTCAAAAAATAAATTGGTTTTGTCAGACACCTTATATGTACCGTCTTTACGGCGGAATTTAATTTCAGTTTCTAGTTTAGTGAATAAAAGTTATTCCGTTACTTTTGGTACTGAAGTTGTCATAAAGAGAAATGGTACTTTTGTATGTTCTGGCAAGGTAACCAATGGGCTTTATTTCTTAACTCCCACAATGTATGAGATACATGATACTGAAACAATTAATAGACCATCATTAAAGGGGAAATCACCTTCTTTTAATCCAACAAAACTTTGGCACTTGAGGCTAGGTCATATAAACCTAAATAGGATTGACAGGCTAGTGAAAGATGGTTTCTTGCCTTCATTGGTGGTAGAACCAATGCCTGTCTGCAAGTCCTATCTGGAAGGTAAATGAAAGATAATGCATATCAGGTCTGGAAAGAGATATACATGGCTGATTTGTGCTAAACCAGAGTTTTAAAAACTTAAAAACAGATTTGAAATCAGCCATTAAACCATGCATTAAAACCCATGAAATCATGACCAACATGTTCCTAAATCAAGGAGTAGATAGTAATCTATTACCTTGATGATTTGTGTGCTCTGAAACTTTGAAAAGAGAAGCTTTAAGGCTCTGAAATCCTCCTGCAATCTACAACCCAGGTGCAGGAATTTTGTGCAGATTTCTTCCTTTGGTCTTCTCTCCTATTCCACTTCCAAATCTGATTGGTAGTGATGGTGGGATCAAATAATGGAGTCCTAAGAATGGATTTCTGAATCACTCTTTGTGGAATAATTAGTTGCTGGTCTTCTCTCTCCAGGAAGAAGAAGAGGGCAGCAAGATGGCTTGGGCGTGAGTTGTGTGTATGTTCCTCTTGGACGGCCAAGGGGATTATATAGGGATTCACGCCCCTTGGGTTTCATTCCAGCCATACTAGGGTTTTTAATCCATGTTGCACACCCAAGGGAGTCCTTCCTAATTAATGAGATTCCATTAAGGAATCCTCTTTCTAATAGGAATGACCTTTCCCAAAAGAATTAGCAACTAATCCTCTTGGTTGTGCAACACTTACTAATTTAGGAAACTAAAATTAGTAACCCTTAATAATAGGAATTCTTACCCAAAGAGGAGTCTTACCTTCCAAGTAAAGATACTTAATCAAACTTGGAAACCTCACACAATTGTCCCCACATGTGGCTGGCCCACAAAGTAGCTAAACACACCATGGCCCACATGTTAATAATTTAGCTAGAGTTAAATTCATGTATGCCCATAAGAGCCTATTAGAATTTAAACTCAAAATTATTCTTCCACAAAAATAATTCAATCACATATCATCTAATTAGGAAACCATGCCAAAATAGGAAAGTGGCTAGAAGAGGGACCAAAAGACATATTTGCCCTTGGCTCCCAAAATGACCAAAATGTCCATGCTAACCCCATAGCAACATTAAGATCATTTTAACCCTAACTCATTCCACTAAAGAGTTATGGTTGCACTCCAGGGACAAATATTAAATTCAAATTAAGCTCATCATAAATAGACGATAGTCTTCGACCTACCAAGCACAATGACCACAATGCCCCTCTATGTAACATCCATAATCAAGTAGGTTAACCGATGTACTATCTACCTTCTTGATTACATCTCAACCTTAGAACTTCATACCCTTGACCTAATCATCATCCGGATATCATTCTCTTGATCCAGGGAGCGACCCACAAGTTCAATATCCATATGGAACATCCATATACTAAGATCTTAGATTATGATGATTAATCGGATAATTCTAAGGGGACGATCATTCCATCTCCCGATGGCATAGATTCCATATTGCATTTGCACGTCCCAACTAATCAAGCCCGAGCACCCAAAACACAGAGCTGTTGACCCATGTACAGGATCTCACCCACAGTGAATTAAAGCACAAGAACTTGACTTCGTCAGTTCATCCACAAATGCTCAAGATTAAGAGCACTGGTCACTCAGTAGCAAGAGGTGATTTGATCTCTCTCTGCGATAGTACTATTTTAGAGATCACACCTACAGATGGTCCGGTTCAATGCATGACACATGCACCAATGAGATAAATCCGGGAAAGACCTCCCGTGACTAAGGTAAGTCACCCTGAACATAGGAGAGTTTCTCATTATAACTTATACCAAGATGAAGTGCCCAACTCCACCTTTCAGTTATGAACATATTAGTTGTTTCCAGTATCCATGACTCAGACCTTTCTGTGTGCAGCCACTGCACACCTAAGTCATTTACTTGAAAACAATGGGCCTTATACAACCATACATATACACAAGTAATAAGAGAAAGATGTCATTACATTAAATAACCAATAAATATCCAGTTACAGAGATGAAAGTGCAGTCAGTGGGCTTTAGGGCATACACCAATCCCAACAGTAAAATGACCAAAAGGCCCTTTTCATCAAAGGGCAATACGGCCAAAGATTTATTGGAATTAGTGCATACTGATGTGTGTGGACCCATTAATGTCAGGGCTAGAGGAGGATATGAGTACTTCATTACTTTCACAGATGATTATTCAAGATATGTATACATATATCTTATGCACCGTAAGTCCGAAGCTTTTGAAAAGTTCAAAGAGTTTGGAGCGGAAGCGGAAAAGCAATTAGGTAAAAGTATCAAGACTTTTCGATCAGATCGAGGAGGGGAATATCTCTCTGGTGATTTTTTGGGACACTTATAAGAAAATGGAATTATATCCCAGTTGTCTACTCCTGGTATGCCTCAACAGAATGGAGTAGCGGAAAGAAGGAACCAGAGTCTTTTAGATATAATTAGGTCTATGATGAGTTTCTCAGGATTACCTATATCCTATTGGGGATACGCCTTGGATACTACGATGTACATACTAAACCTCGTACCATCTAAGTCTATACCTAAGACTCTCCAGGAGTTGTGGTCTGGGCGAAAGCCTAGTCTACAACATTTACACATTTGGGGTTGTCCGGCACACGTGCTAAAGGTTAAGATAGATAAGTGGGAAACGAAGTCGGAAGTATGCACGTTTGTAGGATATCCTAAAGGAACTAAATGTTGGTTATTCTATAATCCCAGAGAGCGGAAAGTGCTGGTGAGCACCAATGCGGTTTTTCTAGAGGAAGATTATATGATGGACCTGAGATCTTTAGAAAAGGTGATCTTGGAAGAGATTCAAGAGCAATCAATTTCAAATCCAAGTATGACCGAACTTGAGGAAGAACCGCCCTTACCAGACCTAGTAGTTACACCAGTGCCTCGTCGTAGTGGGAGAATAGTCAGCCCCCCTGACAGGTTCTCGTTCTTGGGAGAGTCTTACGAGGCAATCTCAGAAGAACTGGAACAAGATCCCTGTAGCTATGATGAAGCAATTAATGACATAGATTCGGGACATTGGCAAGATGCTATGGAAGCTGAGATGGAGTCTATGTACTCTAATTAGGTCTAGACACTTATGGACTTGCCTGCCAATATCAAACCTATTGGGTGCAAGTGGGTCTACAAGAGAAAAAGAGGACCAGATGGAAGAGTTGAGACCTTTAAGGCCAGGCTTAATGCGAAAGGGTATACTCAGAAAGAGGGTATCGATTATGAGGAAACCTTCTCGCTGGTAGCCATGCTCAAATCCATCCGGATACTCTTATCCATAGCGGTTCATCTCGATTACGAGATTTGGCAAATGGATGTCAAGACGACGTTTCTCAACGGCCATCTTGAGGAAGACATCTATATGATGCAGCCAGACGATTTTATAGCTAGTGACCAAAAGCAAAGAGTTTACAAGCTGCAGAAGTCTATTTATGGACTAAAGCAAGCATCCGAAGCTGGAACATCCATTTTGACCGGGCAATCAAATCATTGGGTTTTAGTCAAAATCCGGATGAGTCATGTGTGCACATGAAAAATTAAGGTGACAAGGTAGTTTTTCTAGTTTTATATGTCGACGACATCCTTCTCCTTGGGAAAGATATAGGAATGTTGTCAACAGTGAAAGTTTGGTTAGCAAAGACTTTTGATATGAAGGACTTGGGAGAAGCTAGTTACATCCTAGGGATCAAACTCCATAGAGACCAGAAAAATAGGATGATTGGCTTATCTCAAGTTGCTTACATAGATAAGGTACTGGTACGGTTTACTATGCAAGACTCCAAGAAGGGTATCACACCTTTTAGGCATGGAGTGCACCTTTCCAAGGATCAGGGTCCCAAGACCCCACAAGAAAAGTAGCAAATGAGAGCTATTCTATAAGCTTCGGCTGTTGGTAGCCTCATGTATGCTATGCTATGTACTAGACCTGATATCTGTCATGCTGTGGGCTTAGTCAGCAGATATCAGTCTAACCCAGGTCCTGGCCATTGGACTACTGTAAAATGTATCCTTAAGTACTTGAGAAGGACTAGAGATTACATGTTGATTTACGGCAGTGATGAGCTGATTCCAGTCGGATACACAGATTCTGACTTCATGTCAGATAAGGATTCCAGAAAATCCACCTCTGGTTATGTATTTATGCTTGGCGGAGGAGCCATCAGCTCGAGGAGTATTAAACATGAATGTACCGCTGATTCCACTTCTGAGGCCAAATAGGTAGCGGCTTGTGAAGCAGCTAAGGAAGCAGTATGGCTCAAAAGATTCCTTTTGGAACTTGGAGTGGTACCTTTGGCGTGACAGCCGCTCACAGTTTACTGTGACAGCCGCTCACAGTTTACTGTGACAGCAGCGGGGCAGTCACTCAGTCCAAGGAACCCAGAAGCCATAAAAGCCAAAAGCATGTACAGAAGAAATATCATTTAGTCAGAGAGATTGTGTAGAGAGGTGATATTGCTATTACCAAGATAGCTTCTGCGAACAATCTGGCAGATCCTTTTACTAAGCCTTTGACCACCAAAGTCTTTGAGCAGCATGTAGACAGGATGGGCATGAGATACGATCCTGACTGGCATTGAGCCCAAGTGGGAGACTGTTAGTTTTATGGTCTCAATACCAAGTATATGATGTAATAAATTGATGCTTTCCTTTCATGAGATGAATGATGTTAATTATATACTTGCACATAACCAATACGGATGACATAATGGTTCATGAGATGAACCGGAGTCCACAAGTATACTAGATGTAATACATGTGTGTGAATGAGATCCACATACATGAGACATGTATTGTAAATCTTATACTTAAATATCTTCACAACCAGTGATGAGATTGGGCATCTCATCTGACAAGGTTGCAACACTTTGATCGCTATGAGATAATGTGATTTGTCTCGATCATCAGAATGTAAGATTCTGGATCATGGTGCCGGTACATTGGATGTATTGAAGGACCATGAGAGGCACCTTATATACACTGTCTTTACTTTACTGTCTGCTCTCATAATTCCCTAACAATAGGCTCATAATCCTGAGACAATAGCCCCTCCTGATTGAGTAAAGACGTATCCCGAGGTAGACTTTCTGCTATCTACATCCGTCTGGAAATCAGAATCTGTATACGCCTGTGGCGTTAGATCATCTGCTTGGTAGGTTAGCATATAATCTTTCGTTCTCCGAAGATACTTGAATATATGCTTAACTGCTGTCCAGTGCATTGGTCCAGGGTTTGACTGATATCTACTAACCATGCCAACGGCAAAGCAGATATCTGGTCTAGTACACAACATTGCATACATGAGGCTTCCAACAGCTGAAGCATATGGTACTCTACTCATGCTTTCTATCTCCTCGGGTGTCTTCGGACATTGATTCCGAGATAGTGGTACTCCATGTCTAGAAGGTAGCAAGCCCTTCTTGGAGTCATGCATGTTATACTTGACCAATATCTTCTCAATATACGAAGATTGTGATAAGGCTAACATCTTGTTCTTGCGATCTCGCATAAGCTTGATCCCTAAGACATAGCTTGCCTCACCTAAATCCTTCATCTGAAATTGAGATGATAACCAAACCTTTGTAGACGTCATCATGCCAACATCATTTCCAATGAGTAATATGTCATCCACATACAGGACTAAAAATGCAACTGCGTTTCCACTCCCTTTCTTATACACGCATGGTTCATCAATGTTTTTGATCAAAGCCAAAGGACTTGACTGCCTGATTAAACTTGATGTTCCATGCCCTAGATGCTTGCTTAAGTCCATAAATGGACTTCTTAACCTTACAGACCATGTTCTCTTGGCCACCAGCAATGAATCCCTCTGGTTGCATCATATAGATGCATTCGTCAAGACTTCCATTAAGGAAAGCTGTCTTGACATCCATCTGCCATATCTCGTAGTCATAATGACATGCAATGGCTAAGAGAATCCTAATGGATTTAAGCATAGCCACTGGTGAAAAGGTTTCCTCATAATCGATACCCTCTTTCTGAGTATATCCTTTCGCCACCAGTCTTGCTTTGAGGGTTTCAACCTTCCCATCCACTCCTCTCTTTCTCTTGTAGATCCACTTGCACCCTATGGGTTTGATCCCTTCAGGTGCATCCACAAGTTCCCAGACTTGATTGGAATACAGAGAATCCAATTCAGATTTCATCGGTTGCTGCCACATGTCAGCATCTATATCCGTTACTGTTTCATCGTAACTAGTAGGATCCTCAACCAAATCCTCGGAGTCTGTCATAAAAGACACTCCTAGGTATCTATCTGGTGGTCTAGAAATTCTCCCACTACGACGAGGCTCCGGAGTGTTAAAAGGAATGTCTTGATTTTCTACACTCTCAGGTTCTGGCACAGATGTTGCAGGAGTTTCTGAAAGAATCTCCTCAATGGTTTCTTTACAACCAAGCTCTTGGCGCATCATGCAATCATCCTCCAAGTATCTAGCATGAGTGCTGATAAGCACTTTTTGCTCCTTTGGATGATAAAAGATGCCACCTCTCGTTCCCTTTGGATACCTAATGAAGTAGCACATTTCTGATCTGGGTTCTAGCTTGGTAGCTTTGTCATTCAGTACATAGGCTGGACAACCCCAAATGTGGATATGTCTTAAACTAGGTTTTCGACCTGTCCACATTTCTTGAGGTGTCCTAGGTACTGATTTAGAAGGTACCAGAATCAAAATGTATGCTGCTGCTTCTAGGGCATATCCCCAAAATGATATGGGTAGGGTTGCATGACTCATCATGGACCTTACCATATCTAGAAGGGTACGGTTTCTTCTCTCCGCTACACCATTTTGCTGGGGTGTACCCGGTGCAGACAACTGAGACACAATCCCATGTTGTGTGAGGTACTCCTTGAACTCACCTAGGAGGTACTCGCCACCTCGATCAGATCGAAGAGCTTTGATATGTTTCCCTAGTTGTAGCTCCGCCTCAGCCTTGAATTGTTTGAACTTATCAAACGCTTCAGACTTGCGTCGCATTAGGTACACATATCCATACCTAGAGTAATCATCGGTGAAGGTGATGAAATACTCATAACCTCCTCTAGCTAGTTTGTTCATAGGACCACACACATCAGTGTGAACCAATTCTAACAACTCCTTTGACCTTAGTCCCTTCGCAGAGAATGAATGACCTTTTGGTCATCTTTCCCATGAGACATGATTCATACTGAGGTAAAGGTTCGAGATCCAATGAGCTCAAAGGCCCATCCTCCACCAACCTCTGAATCCGTTTTAGGTTAATGTGACCCAAACGTAAGTGCCAAAGATAAGTGTCATTGGTCGAAGATACCTTCCTCTTTAGGGAAGTTGAGCTTTCTAGTTGTACATTGTGCAGTGAGGGAGCAATAGGATATATATAAAATAAGTTATCATGCATTCTACCGGAACATATAATATTTCCATCTCTACCGATATCAACACCAGAATGGAAAGAAACTGAATAATTAAATTCAATGAGTCTGGAAACTGAAATTAAATTCTTCCTTATGTCCGGAACATAGATAACATTATTTAAAACTAATATCCTATTTTGCGGAAAATATAAGGTAACTGCTCCCACTGCAACAGCCCATATCTTTGCTCCATTTCCAACTCTAAGGTCAAATTCTCCTTTCTCAAGCCTTTTCATTATCTGAAACCCCTGCAATGAATTGCATATGTAATTAGTGGCTCCAGAGTCTACTATCCATGAATCAGTAGAATCAACCACATGACAGGTTTCAATGTAATAGGAAGGAGATATACCTTTCTTATCAGAGCCTAGGAGCTTGGGACAATCTTTCTTCCAGTGACCTTTGAGGCCGCACTTGAAGCATTTCCCTTTGGGCTTTTCTCCTGTGCCTTTATCCTTCTTACCAGCATTGCCCTTTTTCTGCCCTTTTCCCTTACCCTGCTTCTTCTCGAACTTTTTCCCTTTCGGGTTCAGTTTAGAGGAAGACTGGGAAAAATGAGCTTGGCCTTTAGGCTTCATGATGGCCTCTGCCGCCTGGAGTTCTTTCATTAACTCAGAGAGAGTCATGTCCAACTTGCTCATGTTGAAGTTGAGCTTGAACTGGTTGAAAGACTCCGGTAGAGTTTCTAGAATCATATCAGTCTGACTCCCCGCATCAATCTCAGCCCCAAGGATCTCAGCTTCATTGAAACAATCCATCATCTTGAGCATATGCTCTCTGACAGGTGTTCCCTCAGCCGTCCTGGTATTCATAATTGTCCTTAAAGCAGCTTGCCTAGCTGGCCTGCTTTTGTCTGCGAACATCTCAGACAAGGACAACACAATATCTGCAGCTGTGTCCATTTGCTCATGCTGCGTTTGCAACACGTTGGACATGGAAGCAAGCATATAACATTTGGCCATGCTATTAGCCTTTTTCCATTTCTTTTCAGCCTCTAGCTGGTCATCTGTAGAATAATCATCAATGAAAGGACAGGGTTCCGACAGAACATACTTGTACTCCTCAGCAGTGAGTACTATGTTCAGGTTTCTTTTCCAGTCTACGTAATTAGGGCCAGTCAATTTGTTCTCACGTAGAATACTCATCAATGGGCTAAAAGAGTCCTTCCCCATCTCTCTGGATATATAACATGTTTATAATTAGACAGGCAGTATATATGTAACATGTATATGGTGCTTGTAATAAAAGGAAAAACATGCACAAGTCTTTTTACATTATTTCACCCTAAAATAATGTATCAGTGTCTCAACCTCCTCATAGACCCTCCATCGAAGGGATGGCCGAGCCTACAGTAACGTTGAGTTAAGGTCTGCTTATTTGGATCATCACTGTCTGGATACGCATACCCAGTGATGGTCCAATCACTGATTGGTTTGGCCTCATATGACAAATAACACTAACTCCTAGGGAGAGGTTATTACCGTCTTATGTCAAGTGTATTACCATCTCTTATGAACGTTCCCAGAATGTCTATGACTTAAGTCTTCCGAAGGGAAGAGACTTTAATCCAACCTAGAAGTGATCTTTAGTAAAGAGCTCCACCGAAGGGATGGCCGCTCCCACCAACGCTTCATTGACATTCTATAGAAGTGATCTTTAGTAAAGAACTCCACCGAAGGGATGGCCGCTCCCACTAACACCTCATTACGAATATTCACATTAGTTCACCTACTAATTCATCAAAGTGATCTTTAGTAAAGAACTCCACCGAAGGGATGGCCGCTCCCACTAACACTCCAATGAGTTAGCATGAACCGGAAATGGAAGGCCGTGGGGTTTTTCCAAACCCCTCTATCACTTGATTATTTAACACTAGGGTTTTGAAAAACACTATTGATCGTTACTCAAACCTTGTTTAAATCTAGCAAACTTGGTTAACAATTTTCATGACTCAATTGCTTAAGTCATCTCAAAAAAATAACCTTTGCTTTAAAACATATTGAGTAAAGATCCTGGGACCAATGGGTTATGGGCCCACTAAGGTATCAACATATTGGATTTTAAGTTGGCCTCTTATGGAAACTAAGGGTACCAAGGTAAACTAAACCCTATCCAATTTTAAACCTTAGACAAATAGAAGGTGCTGGTCTAAGAGCCGTTTAAAAACAATTTGCCAATTAAAACCAATCCAATATAGAAAGATGCCAATTTTAAGACCTAGTGGTGGCCATGTTTCTAGGTGATAAACATAGCAATTATATAAAGCATTAAACATGCATTCCATATATAAAAGCTAATTAAAGAATGCAATCCTTGATGGCTCCCTGCTCTTCGGACTTCAAATCCTTTTCCAATAAGGAAACTTGGTAAAGAGTCCTTCTTGCGCTAGGAAACCTTCAATGCCTCCATCACCATGGGACCCGGTTTGTTGCAACCTTCCTTGCTTGAAACTTTCCTTTTTGTTGCTTGTTACAATAAATCAAATTTATACAAGCAACTCAATGAAAAACAAAAACCCAAAATTACATTGGAGATTCCTATGCTTTTCAAGAAAGCTTACATCAAGACTAATTGAAATAAAGACAAGGAAATAATTACAACTTCCTATGATTGCTATCCGCGCAATCGTACATATTTCAACTAATAAAATCACATCCAAATCCACACAAACATGCGAACCATCAAGGATGCAATATATGGCTGCAAACAAAGAGGTTAGTGCATGCAATTGTGCTTGGAACAGCACTATTCATCATCCTGAAATTAATTCCAGCAATCTGGAAAAATTCCTGCACACTACTAATGTGATTCCAGCAGCCTAAAACAGAAAACTGCACACTACAAAATCAATTCCAGCAGCATAGAACTAATTCCAGCAGCATGCAATTTCTGTAGCATGGAATTCCAGCAGCACAGAAACAATTCCAGCAGCATGCAATTTCTGTAGCATGGAATTCCAGCAGCATACAAACCATTCCAGCAGCATACAAACAATTCCAGCAGCATAAAATAAATTTCTGCACTCCTAATAGGCAGCCACCATGCCCTTAATGAATCTAGGAATGTAAGAAACACAACATGGGATCATGATCTCACATGGTTAGGCTCTGATACCATTGAAAGATAATGCATATCAGGTCTGGAAAGAGATATACATGGCTGATTTGTGCTAAACCAGAGTTTTAAAAACTTAAAAACAGATTTGAAATCAGCCATTAAACCATGCATTAAAACCCATGAAATCATGACCAACATGTTCCTAAATCAAGGAGTAGATAGTAATCTATTACCTTGATGATTTGTGTGCTCTGAAACTTTGAAAAGAGAAGCTTTAAGGCTCTGAAATCCTCCTGCAATCTACAACCCAGGTGCAGGAATTTTGTGCAGATTTCTTCCTTTGGTCTTCTCTCCTATTCCACTTCCAAATCTGATTGGTAGTGATGGTGGGATCAAATAATGGAGTCCTAAGAATGGATTTCTGAATCACTCTTTGTGGAATAATTAGTTGCTGGTCTTCTCTCTCCAGGAAGAAGAAGAGGGCAGCAAGATGGCTTGGGCGTGAGTTGTGTGTATGTTCCTCTTGGACGGCCAAGGGGATTATATAGGGATTCACGCCCCTTGGGTTTCATTCCAGCCATACTAGGGTTTTTAATCCATGTTGCACGCCCAAGGGAGTCCTTCCTAATTAATGAGATTCCATTAAGGAATCCTCTTTCTAATAGGAATGACCTTTCCCAAAAGAATTAGCAACTAATCCTCTTGGTTGTGCAACACTTACTAATTTAGGAAACTAAAATTAGTAACCCTTAATAATAGGAATTCTTACCCAAAGAGGAGTCTTACCTTCCAAGTAAAGATACTTAATCAAACTTGGAAACCTCACACAATTGTCCCCACATGTGGCTGGCCCACAAAGTAGCTAAACACACCATGGCCCACATGTTAATAATTTAGCTAGAGTTAAATTCATGTATGCCCATAAGAGCCTATTAGAATTTAAACTCAAAATTATTCTTCCACAAAAATAATTCAATCACATATCATCTAATTAGGAAACCATGCCAAAATAGGAAAGTGGCTAGAAGAGGGACCAAAAGACATATTTGCCCTTGGCTCCCAAAATGACCAAAATGTCCATGCTAACCCCATAGCAACATTAAGATCATTTTAACCCTAACTCATTCCACTAAAGAGTTATGGTTGCACTCCAGGGACAAATATTAAATTCAAATTAAGCTCATCATAAATAGACGATAGTCTTCGACCTACCAAGCACAATGACCACCATGCCCCTCTATGTAACATCCATAATCAAGTAGGTTAACCGATGTACTATCTACCTTCTTGATTACATCTCAACGTTAGAACTTCATACCCTTGACCTAATCATCATCCGGATATCATTCTCTTGATCCAGGGAGCGACCCACAAGTTCAATATCCATATGGAACATCCATATACTAAGATCTTAGATTATGATGATTAATCGGATAATTCTAAGGGGACGATCATTCCATCTCCCGATGGCATAGATTCCATATTGCATTTGCACGTCCCAACTAATCAAGCCCGAGCACCCAAAACACAGAGCTGTTGACCCATGTACAGGATCTCACCCACAGTGAATTAAAGCACAAGAACTTGACTTCGTCAGTTCATCCACAAATGCTCAAGATTAAGAGCACTGGTCACTCAGTAGCAAGAGGTGATTTGATCTCTCTCTGCGATAGTACTATTTTAGAGATCACACCTACAGATGGTCCGGTTCAATGCATGACACATGCACCAATGAGATAAATCCGGGAAAGACCTCCCGTGACTAAGGTAAGTCACCCTGAACATAGGAGAGTTTCTCATTATAACTTATACCAAGATGAAGTGCCCAACTCCACCTTTCAGTTATGAACATATTAGTTGTTTCCAGTATCCATGACTCAGACCTTTCTGTGTGCAGCCACTGCACACCTAAGTCATTTACTTGAAAACAATGGGCCTTATACAACCATACATATACACAAGTAATAAGAGAAAGATGTCATTCCATTAAATAACCAATAAATATCCAGTTACAGAGATGAAAGTGCAGTCAGTGGGCTTTAGGGCATACACCAATCCCAACAGTAAAATGACCAAAAGGCCCTTTTCATCAAAGGGCAATACGGCCAAAGATTTATTGGAATTAGTGCATACTGATGTGTGTGGACCCATTAATGTCAGGGCTAGAGGAGGATATGAGTACTTCATTACTTTCACAGATGATTATTCAAGATATGTATACATATATCTTATGCACCGTAAGTCCGAAGCTTTTGAAAAGTTCAAAGAGTTTGGAGCGGAAGCGGAAAAGCAATTAGGTAAAAGTATCAAGACTTTTCGATCAGATCGAGGAGGGGAATATCTCTCTGGTGATTTTTTGGGACACTTATAAGAAAATGGAATTATATCCCAGTTGTCTACTCCTGGTATGCCTCAACAGAATGGAGTAGCGGAAAGAAGGAACCAGAGTCTTTTAGATATAATTAGGTCTATGATGAGTTTCTCAGGATTACCTATATCCTATTGGGGATACGCCTTGGATACTACGATGTACATACTAAACCTCGTACCATCTAAGTCTATACCTAAGACTCTCCAGGAGTTGTGGTCTGGGCGAAAGCCTAGTCTACAACATTTACACATTTGGGGTTGTCCGGCACACGTGCTAAAGGTTAAGATAGATAAGTGGGAAACGAAGTCGGAAGTATGCACGTTTGTAGGATATCCTAAAGGAACTAAATGTTGGTTATTCTATAATCCCAGAGAGCGGAAAGTGCTGGTGAGCACCAATGCGGTTTTTCTAGAGGAAGATTATATGATGGACCTGAGATCTTTAGAAAAGGTGATCTTGGAAGAGATTCAAGAGCAATCAATTTCAAATCCAAGTATGACCGAACTTGAGGAAGAACCGCCCTTACCAGACCTAGTAGTTACACCAGTGCCTCGTCGTAGTGGGAGAATAGTCAGCCCCCCTGACAGGTTCTCGTTCTTGGGAGAGTCTTACGAGGCAATCTCAGAAGAACTGGAACAAGATCCCTGTAGCTATGATGAAGCAATTAATGACATAGATTCGGGAATTGGCAAGATGCTATGGAAGCTGAGATGGAGTCTATGTACTCTAATTAGGTCTAGACACTTATGGACTTGCCTGCCAATATCAAACCTATTGGGTGCAAGTGGGTCTACAAGAGAAAAAGAGGACCAGATGGAAGAGTTGAGACCTTTAAGGCCAGGCTTAATGCGAAAGGGTATACTCAGAAAGAGGGTATCGATTATGAGGAAACCTTCTCGCTGGTAGCCATGCTCAAATCCATCCGGATACTCTTATCCATAGCGGTTCATCTCGATTACGAGATTTGGCAAATGGATGTCAAGACGACGTTTCTCAACGGCCATCTTGAGGAAGACATCTATATGATGCAGCCAGACGATTTTATAGCTAGTGACCAAAAGCAAAGAGTTTACAAGCTGCAGAAGTCTATTTATGGACTAAAGCAAGCATCCGAAGCTGGAACATCCATTTTGACCGGGCAATCAAATCATTGGGTTTTAGTCAAAATCCGGATGAGTCATGTGTGCACATGAAAAATTAAGGTGACAAGGTAGTTTTTCTAGTTTTATATGTCGACGACATCCTTCTCCTTGGGAAAGATATAGGAATGTTGTCAACAGTGAAAGTTTGGTTAGCAAAGACTTTTGATATGAAGGACTTGGGAGAAGCTAGTTACATCCTAGGGATCAAACTCCATAGAGACCAGAAAAATAGGATGATTGGCTTATCTCAAGTTGCTTACATAGATAAGGTACTGGTACGGTTTACTATGCAAGACTCCAAGAAGGGTATCACACCTTTTAGGCATGGAGTGCACCTTTCCAAGGATCAGGGTCCCAAGACCCCACAAGAAAAGTAGCAAATGAGAGCTATTCTATAAGCTTCGGCTGTTGGTAGCCTCATGTATGCTATGCTATGTACTAGACCTGATATCTGTCATGCTGTGGGCTTAGTCAGCAGATATCAGTCTAACCCAGGTCCTGGCCATTGGACTACTGTAAAATGTATCCTTAAGTACTTGAGAAGGACTAGAGATTACATGTTGATTTACGGCAGTGATGAGCTGATTCCAGTCGGATACACAGATTCTGACTTCATGTCAGATAAGGATTCCAGAAAATCCACCTCTGGTTATGTATTTATGCTTGGCGGAGGAGCCATCAGCTCGAGGAGTATTAAACATGAATGTACCGCTGATTCCACTTCTGAGGCCAAATAGGTAGCGGCTTGTGAAGCAGCTAAGGAAGCAGTATGGCTCAAAAGATTCCTTTTGGAACTTGGAGTGGTACCTTTGGCGTGACAGCCGCTCACAGTTTACTGTGACAGCCGCTCACAGTTTACTGTGACAGCAGCGGGGCAGTCACTCAGTCCAAGGAACCCAGAAGCCATAAAAGCCAAAAGCATGTACAGAAGAAATATCATTTAGTCAGAGAGATTGTGTAGAGAGGTGATATTGCTATTACCAAGATAGCTTCTGCGAACAATCTGGCAGATCCTTTTACTAAGCCTTTGACCACCAAAGTCTTTGAGCAGCATGTAGACAGGATGGGCATGAGATACGATCCTGACTGGCATTGAGCCCAAGTGGGAGACTGTTAGTTTTATGGTCTCAATACCAAGTATATGATGTAATAAATTGATGCTTTCCTTTCATGAGATGAATGATGTTAATTATATACTTGCACATAACCAATACGGATGACATAATGGTTCATGAGATGAACCGGAGTCCACAAGTATACTAGATGTAATACATGTGTGTGAATGAGATCCACATACATGAGACATGTATTGTAAATCTTATACTTAAATATCTTCACAACCAGTGATGAGATTGGGCATCTCATCTGACAAGGTTGCAACACTTTGATCGCTATGAGATAATGTGATTTGTCTCGATCATCAGAATGTAAGATTCTGGATCATGGTGCCGGTACATTGGATGTATTGAAGGACCATGAGAGGCACCTTATATACACTGTCTTTACTTTACTGTCTGCTCTCATAATTCCCTAACAATAGGCTCATAATCCTGAGACATTAATAAACTCAAGTTTCTATCTATTCATTTGCTTTGAGTTACCAACGAGTGAGGCCAATTGTAGGCCAACACCTCGGTGATTTGGGTACGTGGTAGTAGATGTTGGAATCTAGGTGGGCTATTCAGATAGGTTTCAAAACTTTTGATCCACTTAATGCAGGGATCAACTATCTAGAAGGCAACAAAACTCAATCCAGGATGCAATCCCTCAAGCTCATAAATCATGTACAGCAATATATCCTATCTAGGAGATAAAAAACAACACCTAAACATGCAACAACGAAATCTACAACATACAAGAATGTAGATTATACCTTTGGAGCTTGGTAGCGCTCTAATGGAGAAGTTGATCTCTTTCTTTGATGATGAACGCTTTCACTAATCAAATCAGAATCTCCAACACCCTTTGATCTTCCACGCTATGACCCGTATTAGATCTCTTTTCTCAAGAAGATGGTGGAATCTTCAAGAGAAAACCTAATTAGTAACTCCAAGGAACTAGAGGAGAAAGAGAAGAGAACTAGAAGAGGGAAGGGAGGAAGAGATGTAACACTTGCACTCAAATAAGGGGCTGGGCGTGAATCCTTAGATGGAATAGCATCAAGAACGTCCAAGAGGGGTTAATTCCTCTTTATATAGCCCTCAAGCCCACCTCTTTTCCTATTTGAAATAGAAGTTTAACTCCCATTGAAAAATAGTAACCTTTTCCCATGCTAGTTGCCATAGAAGTCTCACTTCCACAACAATTAGTAGCTTTCTCATTTCTAATTAAAATAGAAGTCCTACTTCCATTAATAATTAGTAACTTACTATTACCACTATTAGAAGTCTCACTTCAAATAGAAATAGTAACCTTTCAATTCCTTCCTATTAGAGTTCAAGTAAAATTAGTATCTTTCAAATAACTTGGGCTAGCATGGGGATCACTAGGGATTCCTTAGAAAGCTGGCTCCAACTGGGACACGCGACCCCACATCTCATGTGCAATCCGGGCCCACAGTTAATTGCAAATAACTCCACTTTATAAATGCAATTGAACTCCAGTCTTAGGAATATATTACAATAAAGACCCTAAACTTCCCAATTACCACAAGTAGAACCCTCCATCTATATCCATGGATCAATTGGACATGTCCACCAAATTAGATCCATATCTTATTATCCTTGAGCCCCAATTAATTATAATGATCATTTGGTACCGATCCAATTAACTCTTAATCTGAATGGGTGCGCACTTACCAATGATAAATCCATTAATTGGCACAAGGGGATATTAAAGATAGATTCCATCTTGACCATTGAATGGTGACTTAAAGCAAATGAATATATAGAAACTTGAGTTCATTAATGTCTCAGAATTATGAGCCTATTGCTAGGGAATTATGAGAGCAGACCTTAAAGTAAAGACAGTGTATATAAGGTGCTGTTAGGTTCTTGTTTGTTGCAATTTTGATGGATGCACATTCACATTCACTATCAATTGATCACACACATGAGCTCTTAGTTTTTGACTTTGGAAACTTGGATTCTACTTGCATTTGCACATGTTTTTGAAATGAATTTGATTCATGCATGTTTTAGAATCCAAACACTTTTGAAAACCTAATTCTTTGTGCATTTATTTTGGAAAATCAAATTGAGTTTTTAGGTTTGTGCCTTGCATACATTCATCATTATTAGAATCATTTTAGTATGCATAAGGTACACTGGCCTTGAGTTCCATAGTACATCTTTAGAATTTTAGAAAAATCTCAGGAACTCAACCCAGGCCTGTTTGGTCAGTCGACCTGCCCCTGTGCCCGGTCGACCGGCCCAACTGGCCTGCTGGAATCTGGACCAGTGTACCCGGTCGACTGAACCAGGCCCAGGTCGACCGGGAAACTAGCCGTTGGGGCTTTTTGACCGTTGGGCCAGGTCGACCGAGCCAGGCCCAGGTCGACCCAACCAACTAGCCGTTGGACTGTTTTTCCTTATAAAGCCCATTCTATTCCAACCTTTTTGGAGGCTTGACTAATGAATCTTTGAGACCCTATTGGAGCCAAAGGAAGTGGAATAAGCCAAGAGAGCTAGAAGGTCATTGGAAATCAAATGCTTGAGTTTCAAAAAGGTATCTCTTTCTAGTTATTTTGATTTCCATTCAAATGAGAATCAATGCATGTTTAAAACTTTGTATTTTCATAAATGCATGATGTCTAGCTTTGAAAGGGATGTTTAGCAAACTCATTATCATCTTTGGAATATTAAGAATGGTTTGCAAACTCTCTTGACTAAATCACATGTGTTCTTAGACTTTAATATTCATACAACTTGTTTTAGATCATCTCTTTAAGTTGTGTGAATCTTTCATGTGATTAGCATTAATCTTCAATCTTCATTTTCTAAGCTGTGATTTTAAAATGCATCATGCATTAATTTAAGAACTTCATTGTTGAAATTGATTGAAGTAAAACATTCATACACTTGTGCACACATGCTTTAGCTTATTTTTAGTGTATGTTTGTAGTTCGAATTTCACTTTCATATCAGCCTATTTAGAGGCAATTCATTTGTGCTTAAATTGTATCTCTTAGAGTGTTCTTGAAGAGACACCTTCTTAGAGAAAATCTTCATTTGTAAAGGTTATTGCTTAGCCTAAGAAAAACACATTGTAAAGGTTATTGCTTAGCCTTGAAAAGCATCTTGTAAAGGTTGTTGTTGAGCCTAGTAAAAACAACATTGTAAAGGTTATTGCTTAGCCTAGTAAAAAGCATAATTAGTGGAAATCCGGTGGGGTGATTAGATCACAAGCCGGTAGTGGACGTAGGCATTGAGGCCGAACCACTATAAATCTTTGTGTAGTGTGTTTACTTGTAGTGATTGGTTTCTTAGCTTCCACATCTTGTTTGGTAAATCATCTAATGTGACTTGTTTATCTTCAAGAATTAAAATTGGTCATTATTGGTCATATTTGTAGCTCACCCTATTCACCCCCCCCCCCCCTCTAGGGTTAGGATCCCAGGATTTTCAATTGGTATCAGAGCCTCGTGCTCTATCTTTTAGGATCAAGTGTTTGGAACTCTTGATTAGGTGTAAAAACCTAGAGTTTATAACCCTAGATTTGTGTTTGAATGAATACCTTTGATATGGATTCCACTAAGCTAGATTGTTTAGACTTTTGTGTAGATTCTCCTAGACCTCTCATTCTTCCATCTATTGGAGATTCAAACATTCAATTAAAAGAATCTCAATGTGAATTAAATGAAGAAGAATAATATGATGAAGATGATCTTCAACACGCCTATGAAGAATTATACACATTATCTCTAGAGCTTAATAAGAAAAACAATAAATTACGAGAAGAATCAAAAGGACTAAACAAAGAACTAGTCTCTTCAAAAGATGAACTTAGAGAGAAAGAAGAAATTATACAATGTCTAGACTCCAAGTTCATGATCTCTTTAAATAACCTATCTAATATCAAAGATGAACTAAATGAATTAAACATAGGAAATGATGATCTTAAAAAGGAAAATTTAAACCTAAGAGATCTATTAAAAAGGCAAGACAAAGACTTTATCAATTTAGAATCCAAGTTGACTATTTCCATGAAAAACATGTCAAATGTTCAAAGTAAGTTAAAAACCTTAGAACTTGGATCTAATGTTGTTAATGAACTTAATTTCAAATTAAAACTTGCCAATGAAGAGCTAATAAAGTATAAGGAAATTGAAAATGATATTCTAAAAGTCAAAAATGAAAATTCAATCCTTATAACCAAAGTCACTCAACTTGAAGGATATAAACAAAAGTATGAGTGCAAGTTTACTCAAAGTGAAGAGAGACTTGAAAAGTTATTTAAATTACTTGAAAAGTTACTTGCTTTTGGGCAAAGGCAAGTAATCTCTATAGGATGATTGTTGCATGTGTATTTTAGGTTTTATTGTTATCCTAGAAATTTTGCATATGAACATGTTTATAAGCTTCATGATCATGTTTTCCTTGGATTGAATGTTTGAAATTGTGAAAAATTTATGTTTTATCCCTTGGAGAGCATGTAGGCTCAGGGTAGTGCAGGTTGAATGAGAAACTAGAAGAATGGAAGAAAAAAATGTAAAAATCTGAACTGAACTGCATTGCCCGTGCAGTTTCGGCCAGCTATGGGATAGTTGACGGCTAACGGAAATTCCCATTTCGGCTAACCGCGAGCTGACCGAGTTCGGCGGTTCCTTTTCCAGTAGCTGGCTTCTGCATCAGGGTTCAGCGGTCAGCCCTACGGTCAGCTTACGGCTAGCCGCCAGTTTCCATTTCGGCTAACCGTACGCCAACCGAAATCACTACGGTTCCTTTTCCAGAGAGATGCATCAGACCTGGGTTTTCAGCAGTCAGCCCTATGGTCAGTTTATGGCTAGCCGCCAGGTTCCATTTCGGCCAGCTGCCAGCTGATCGAAATTGACAATATGCTTGTTTTGAAGAAGTTTTGCAAGAATGAAAACTTGAACATGTTAAGTGACCTTTAGCCTGATATTGTGCACTCGAACATGAGATGTCTTTGAACTTCCGGGGCACCAATTCTATTTTTAATTCCAACATTTGGGCTTCGGTTACACAAGGATCAACCAAGGGTCCTTACATGTGCTTGATAGGCTTTGTGTTCGTGCTTTGATTTTTGACACGATGAATATCATTGTGTACTCGTTTTGAAAGTTTAAGTACAAGCTCATTTTGAAGAATTGTTTCAAGAAAAAGGGGATCCCTTCCTAAGCGTGTTATGCATATTAATTATGCCTTTTGCTAGTCGTGTTAGTTTTGTTTCGATAAGTGATTTTCCCCCCTTTTTATCTCGACATGTTTTGATAGTGTTTCGCGTGTTTTGTGCATTCATGAATTAAGTGAACACCACTGAGCTTAATTGGACTGCCCTTTCAGTTTGATCCACTGTCTGGGGGTCCTTAAACATGTGGACTGTCTGCAGACTGGTCGTGTATTTATTACACATCGTGCGTGTCCGGTTCCGCGGCCGGAATCCCCGTATATGTGGGAATCGTGTCATGATTATATTATGTATATCGTGCTTGTCGTGCGTGCTTGCTCTTTTCATTATAAATGATAGAGAAAGGATGGGCTCTTTGTGGAATGTAACTATTCATGATATATAAGTATGCGTGTTAGTTTCGCTTGTATTTTGAAACGTACCTTAGTCTTTTTATGTTTCTTTAAACGTTACTACTTTTATGCTCATGCCTAAATTGATTACCTGCCAAACCGTTGTGTTTGATTCTTGTTGTTGGTGCCCAGGTGCAAGAGACGTTAGCTTTGAGGAGGAGCGTCTGGAGGAGGCTTTTAGCCAACCCCAGTTAGAGAGTTGCAGCCCGACGATGTCAACTAGACGTTGGGCGGGTTCTTGAGTTTCTCCAATTTTTGTCATGTGGTTCCTTTATTGTTTTGAGAATTGTATTGGCCTTTGTTGGCCTCTTATGGGATGTAACTAAACTTAACTTACCTTCTGTAGTCTCGTAACTTGAATTCTGGTGGGAATGCCATGTTAACTCCTTTCTTTTGATACTATGTCTGGTTATTATTTATCATAGCACTTAAGGATTTATTGGTGCTCATCGTGATGTTCTTTGCTACACGCTTCCGCAAACTTGATCATGTAAAAAGCCCTCCGTGGGAAATGGTCATTCTCAAGATGGCGCAAGGCTAATACTTTCTTTACAATGGACCTATGGTGGAAAACCATGGGGATTTCTAAATTTAAATGCCCCGCTCCCACTTAATATTTTATAATTGAGGATTTCCTTGTAAGGTATTAGGGCCCACATGAACATCAAATCATCTCATGATATGATCAAAGATTGGTTCCAAGTCAAGTTATTTTAAGGAAAGTCCAGTTTCTTAAATTAGTGTTACCAATGTGTCCATCTCATGGGTCATCAACACTAATTAGAACTCTTTCCAAAAATTAATTTGATTTGACCAATTTTAGTAACTTGCTATGTTTGGATCAGATTTGGAAATATTCTAAATTAAGCATGCATCCATAAATAGAAATTGCTAAAATTAGAAACTAGTCCTCTCTTCCACATGGCCCTAGCGGAATAGACTTCTAGACTTTCCAAAACTTTGGAATTCCTCAAACTCTTTGTGCAACTCCAAAACTGTTTTGGTAATCTTCAAGCTCTTTGATTTGGAGTCCAACATCGCTTTCCTCCTTCGTCTCGGACATCGCCAGAATTTACAAATTTTAAAAAATTACATAAATTCCTATGCCTCAATTAAGAGACTTACATGGTAATCTAAACATGGAAATAAAAGGGCTATAGGGAAATTCACCATGCCTTGCCCTTTCACGGGAAACCAAGGAAACCATGATGCCCTTACACTTAGCCTCAAATAAACCAATAACCATAAAAAGAAAGTAAAAGACTTGTGGGCCATATGGAGAGGACATTATCACCTGTAAGTTAGTATCTCATACAACAAAACATCTCACAAAAACCAGGTTACCAAACCACAATGGAAAAACAAGATGCCAAAGGTAGCCACCCTTTTAATATATGCACTTCGCAGAGGGGGTCCGGGGGTGTCCCCCGGCGGGGGTCGAGCTGACTGGTCGACCGAGCACGAGCCCAGGTCGACCCGCCAGACGAAGGCAGAAAATTGGATTTTCTCAATTCGAGTCCAAACACCTCCAAAACACTTTTGAAGGCTTTCAATGGCATCCTACCATCCTTCCATCATAATTAAACCCTTTTGTGACTATCCAAACATGGATTTACTACATAACATAAACAAACTCAATCATAACTGATCCTTACATAGCCCTAGGTCTATTCTCTTCGCATCTCATGCAAAGATTAGATCTAGATCGCTGATCTAACATGATTAGAGATGAGGTATGGCTCTGATACCAATTGTTGGGATCTAGGCGGGCCATTCAGATAGGTTTCAAAACCTTTGATCCACTTAATGCAGGGATCAACTATCTAGAAGGCAACAAAACCCAGTCCAGGATGCAATCCCTCAAACTCATAAATCATGTACAGCAATATATCCTATCTAGGAGATAGAAAACAACACCTAAACATGCAACCACGAAATCTACAACATATAAGAATGAAGATTATACCTTTGGAGCTTGGTAGTGCTCTAATGGAGAAGTTGATCTCTTTCTTTGATGATGAACGCTTTCACTAATCAAATAAGAATCTCCAACACCCTTTGATCTTCCACGCTATGACCCGTATTAGATCTCTTTTCTCAAGAAGATGGTGGAATCTTTAAGAGAAAACCTACCTAGTAACTCCAAGGAACTAGAGGAGAAAGAGAAGAGAATAGAAGAGGGAAGGGAGGAAGAGATGCAACACTTGCACTCAAATAAGGGGCTGGGCGTAAATCCCTAGATGGAATAGCATTGAGAACGTCCAAGAGGGGTTAATTCCTCTTTATAAAGCCCTCAAGCCCACCTTTTTTTCCTATTTGAAATAGAAGTTTAACTCCCATTGAAAAATAGTAACCTTCTCCCTTGCTAGTTGCCATAGAAGTCTCACTTCCACAACAATTAGTAGCTTTCTCCTTTCTAATTAAAATAGAAGTCCTACTTCCATTAATTAGTAACTTACTATTACCACTATTAGAAGTCTTACTTCAAATAGAAATAGTAACCTTTCAATTCCTTCCTATTAGAGTTCAAGTAGAATTAGTATCTTTCTAATAACTTGGGCTAGCATGGGGACCACTAGGGATTCCTTAGAAAGCTGGCTCCAACTGGGACACGCTGTCGAATGTGAATTTTGATCCCCCAGGGGAGGGAAATCGCCATTCATCTATATGTGCTATTTAAATTTTACATCGAAAATGAGGATTTCGACTACCCTCAAAATCGACGGATCACGATCGCCAGCTACGGTAACGGCCGTAACACTGTTCTTCGACAAAAGCCGAAGAAAAATGGGAGAAGATAAATGGGTGGGTTCTTCTCTCGTCTAATGTGCTGCCGGCAACACACGACGATTTTCCTGTCACATTAATTTGGGTCTCTTTGGGTCTGTTTAATATAGAGTCAATTCAGGGTTATGAGCTAGAGTTCAAATAAGGTTAATCCTCACATAGCATAATCATGGTGTATCCAAGTAAAATAAAATAATTAAAATAAAGAAAATGAAAGGGGGGAGGTGCCGAATATTTAAGAAGAGGATCGGCCCCGTTCCCGGGTACCCCCTTCTAATCCCTTGGCAAAATAGGGTTTAAAGGCTGACTTTTTAAATCAAAATGATAATGCAAATGAGACTTTGACTTGTGATTTCTGTGTTTTTCGTGTGCGATACACGAGTGATAAAAAGTGAAAAGCCGATGGGCTGTAATTGATTGAAGGTGGCCGATGGGCCGGTGTTTGTTTTAAAGAGGCCGATGGGCCAATATTTGTTTGAGTTGGGTGGCCGATGGGCCAAAATAACATATGCAAATTGTGTGAAATCACTCATCTCATCTTATTATTCTCATTTATTCAATTTTAGAAATAAGTTCTTTATTCCCTTTTATCATTAAGTTCGATTAAATATCTGGCACTTGAGGTGGAGGAAGAAATAAAAGGAAAAATCTTTTTGGGTTTATTTTGTTGGTTTTATAGTTTTTATGGATTATTTTATATTGGGGCTAGAAGGGCCTAACTAGGGGATTTTACTTAGATTTACATGATTAGTGTTTTATTACTGATCATCGGATCAATCCTAACCTAAGGTCCTAGACTGCCCACATCAGCTCTCCCGGTCCTTTAATGGGGGCCGTAGAGAGAGTGAGACCTGACTTATTTAAATGAAAAAAAACTAAAAGTAGTCTAACCTGACTTGGGGGAGGCCTAGATCTGGGTCTAGGGTTTGACCTGGTGAGCCTAAACAACTATTTAATTTCTAGTTCCAGTTTATTAAATTTTTTTTTATTTTTTTAAATATATTTTACTTTTTTTTTGGACTTTTTGGGTTTTATTATTTTTATTCTGTCTTTTGTTTTATTTATAGAGTCTAAAATCTCCTAAACTAATTTGTCTAATCCTAATGAAAGGGGAGGAGGAGAGAAGGGGATAAATTACTAATTTTTATTTATTAAAATCAACCTAACTAACTTAGAATTTTCTAAATAAATTCCCTAATCCTAATGAAAGGGGAGGAGGAAAAGGAGGTTTATCACACCTAACTTAATTGCTCTAATTAATCTAACTAATGTCTAGGATTCTATTTTTTATTCTCTTGATTTTTATTTTTGTTTTTTTTTTATGAATTATGCAATTCTAATTTTTATAAAGAAAATAAGATGAACAGATAAGTAAAAGGAGTCCTAATTTTCATGGAATAAAGTATAAATGTGCAAAAAATGAAGGAAATACGGCTACTTATATGATGCATGGGCATGTTTGAATGCATGGGCAGGTCTAAACAAGGTAGGAATAAATTGAAATAAATAATGAATATGAGAGCTTACCTAGATCTATGACTTGCCTGAACAAATTAGAAATAAATTGAAATAAACATATAAAATAAAATATTTGCCTAAATGCATGGCATGTGAGGTGCATGGACAGATTTGATGCTGGCTGGGAATAATTTAAAATAAACAATAAAACTAAAAATTTACTAGGTGCATGGGCTTGATAAGCATAGCGATCTGAGCCTGATGGGTTATGGGCCTTTTCCCTTTAGTTCGGCTTGGGTCAAGTGAATGGCCTAGTTTAGGTGGGTGTGGAGACGTGGGTGCGTGTTTGTGCAGTGAGTGTAGGAGTGAAGGAGGAAGAAGAGAGAAGAGGAGGGAAGAAACAGAGAGAGAACGGGCTGAGAGAGAGAGAGGGTGCGGGCTGAGAGAAAGGAGGGAGTGAGGGTGAAAGAGAGAGAGAGAGGGAGAGTAGAAGAGAGAGAGAGAGTAGCAAAGAGAGAGATAGCTGCGCAGGTGAGGAGAAAGAGAGAAGAAACAGGAAGAGAGCAGGGAAGGTGAGGTGAGGAAAAGAAAAGAAAGAAGGGGAAAAAGGAAGAGAAGGAAGAAGAGGAAAGGAAAAGAAAGGGAAAGAAAACAGTGAAGGGGTGTGTGTACTGGTGAGTGGGGAGAAAGAGAAGGGAAGAGAGGAGAGAGAAGGAAGAAGACGAGGCAGTGTGTGCGCAGGGGGAAGAGATGCAGGGAGGAAGAAAGTGGAGAGAGGGAGAGGAGAGGGAAACAGACAGAGAGAAGAGAGGGTAGAGAGGGAGAGGAGAGGGAAACTGACAGAGAGAAGAGAGGGTAGAGAGGGTGAGGAATGAGAACGAGAGAGAGATGGGGAGTGAGAGAGATGAGAGCAGAGAGGAGAAGGAGAGAAGAGAAGAGAGGGGAGAGGGAGGAAGAAGGTGGGGAGAAAGAAAAGGAGGGAGGAAGAAGGTAGAGAGAGAGGAGAGGGAGAGAGAACGGGCAGAGAGAGAGAGGGAGAGAGAGAGTGTGTAGGCTGAGAGAGAGAGGAGAGGCAGAAAGAGAGAGAGAGAGAGAACTGGCAGAGAGAGAGGGGGAGAGTGCAGGCTGACAGAGAGTGGGGCAGAGAGCGCAAAGAGAGAGAGAGAGAGAAGAGGAAGAGAAAGAAGGAAAGAGAGTTGCAACGAGGGGAGAGAAGAGAGGGAAAGAGAGACAGAGACGAATGGAGAGCGCAGAGAGAGAGAAGGGGAGAGCAGAGGAAGAGAGGAGGGGGTGAAAGTCCAATATCGAATCCTAGAGGGGGGTGGATAGGGTGAGCTCAAATACCTAGACCAATTTTAAATCTTTTAGCTTTTAAGTCTCTTATGCTTTGAAGAAGAATAATAAAATTAACCAAGAGAGCATAATCCATAAAAAGAAAGCATAAAGACAATCACCATAACACAAGCATATATAGTGGTTCGGCCAAATTGCCTACATCCACTCCCGGTACACCTACCGGTTTTCACTAACTTCAATTAAGGTTTAGGATCACCTCAAACCTTACAATCAACACTATGCTTTTCAAGGCTAAGCATAAACCTTTACACCATATGCTTTTCAAGGCTAAGCATAAACCTTTACACCATATGCTTTTCAAGGCTAAGCATAAACCTTTACAACATAGAACTTTTCTCTTATGAAAAATGCCTAAGGATGCATGGATTAAGAGAGCAATGAAGTGCAATGGAGTGCCTCTAAATAGGCTAATTAGAAAGTGAAAACTCAACTCCTAGAAACATGCATAATAATGACAAAGTCTATGAATGATGCATTTTCTAGAAATAACTCTTTCTCTTTGAAAAGATAAAACCATGAATGATGCAAAGATGTTAATCAAATATTTGAGAAAGAGTTGTATGTCTAACACATGTAATTAACAATGAAAATTAACTTGTTTTCAAAAAGGATGTTCTAAAGTCAAACAAGTTGATTTTGAAACAAGAACACAAAATCATGTGTAACATAGACAATATGTTGCATTCATAAAGCTCATGTGATTTCTAAAGTACTAAGCATGTTATGAAGGTCAACATCTTAATAGAAAAGCATCTTGTTAGTCATGCATTGAAAGAAATCAAAAGAGAGAAACAAAACATGATTTTAAAATACTTAGGATTAAAGGAAGCACACCCATTTGAAGATCAAAGGTTGAATAAAGGGAATGGCTTCATAATCCTTGTCAAAATGCTCTTTAGGAGTTGCTAATCCTTGGCCTCAAATGTCAGCAACTTTTCCCAAACAAAAAGCCACTTTTTATAGAGAAAAAGTTCCCAACGGCTAGCTCCCCGGTCGACCCCATGACAGGGCCCGGTCGACCGGGTACACACAACGGCTAAAATTCTGACCGTTGGAGCTTCAGAAGCAGGTCAACCTGCAGTGTACCCAGTCGACCGGGTCCTCTGGGCCGGTCGACCGGCCACACAGGCAGGTTGACCTGCAAAGAGCCCAGAAATCTGAAAATTTTGAAACTGGCAATATTTGAATGGCACTTTCTAGGGGACTTTGAGGACCATTTCTCAAGCATGAATTCATGACTAAAAGAAGATGAAAAATGAATTTCTAAAGCCATGAAAACTCCAAAACCAAATAATGATTTTAAAGATAGAAACTTTGGAAAGCTTGAATGATTTTGAAATAAAAAACTCCATGATCTTAAGAGACAAACTGAAATGAAAACCATGCATATCAAATGATAATAATAAAGATCAAGAAAGAGAAATATGCATGATGAACCTTTGAATAAAACCATGAATGAATGAGAGGACAAGCTTTATGAAAGTGAATGCATCCTATCAAATTGCAACAAAACAAAAACTCTAACAATCTCCCCCTTTGCAATTTGATGGCAACTCTTGAAGCTTGAACTCTCTCTCAATCTCCTTGAAATCTTGAACAGCAATAACTTTGGATATTTAAGGAGCTTTGGATATTTTGGAGCTTTGGATTTTCCTTGCAGGAGCGACGACAGAAGACGACCAACCTAGAAGCTAAACAAAATATGCACTCTAGGCAAAGCTACTCCCCCTCAACAATAGCAACCCTTGAATCTTCTCCCCCTCAATTGGTGAACTCTCTCCCCCTTTGACATCTAATTGCAAAGGAGCCTGCCCATCAAAGATAAAACACACAACCTTGTTAGTAGCACCTGTTTATAAGAGATATAAAAATAAGATGTGGAACAGGTGATTAGCGAACAAGAATTTAAAAAACAGGGCAAGGGCCAATGCCCAATTGATGTCTCAAATTTATGAAACGATCATTTCCAAGGGGTTTAGTGAACAAATCAGCCAATTGGGTATCTGTAGGGACAAACATTAACTCAATGGTGCCTTGGTCAGCATGATCACGCAAGAAATGATAGCGAATGTCAATGTGTTTAGTGCGAGAGTGCTGAACAGGATTTTTTGAGATACTGATGGCACTAGAGTTGTCACACATGATAGGCATGCATTGTTGTGGAACATTATAATCTAATAAAGTTTGTTTCATCCACAACAGCTGGGCACAGCAGCTACCTGCAGCAATATATTCAGCTTCTGCAGTAGACAAGGATACAGAATTTTGCTTTTTGCTATGCCAGGCTACTAAGCAGTTCCCTAAGAAATAGCAGCAGCCACTAGTGCTTTTCCTATCATCTATTGATCCTGCCCAATCTGCATCACTATATCCAATTAATTGCAGAGTTGAGTCATGAGGATACCAGATACCATAATGAGAAGTCCCATTAATATATTTTATGATACGTTTAACAGCTTTAATGTGAGACTCTCGGGGGTCAGATTGATACCTAGCACATATTCCAACGCTAAAAGAGATATCAGGGCGGCTAGCAGTGAGGTAAAGAAGGCTTCCTATCATGCTCCTATAAAATTTTTGGTCAGCTTTCTTTCCCTGAAGGTCACTAGAGATTTTAGTAGTGGATCCCATAGGATTGCAACTAGTCTTAGATTCTCCTAAGCCAAACTTTTTTACTATTTCTAGAGCAAACTTGGATTGACTAAGAAAAATACCTTGATCAGTCTGACTAACTTGTAATCCTAGAAAGAACTGAAGGGGTCCTACCAAACTCATTTCAAAAGTGGAGCTCATTAACTTAGAAAATCCTTGAGCAAGATGATCAGATGTTGATCAAAAAACAATGTCGTCAACATATATCTGAGTAATGAGAATATCTTTATCAACCTTTTTAATGAATAGAGTCTTGTCCACATTCCCACATTCATATCCATTTTCAAGTAAGTGACTTGTCAGCTTTGCATACCAGGCTCTTGGGGCTTGTTTCAATCCATAGAGAGCCTTTTTCAATTTAAAAACATATTCTGGGTGATGAGGATCCTCGAAGCCTTGAGGTTGAGTAACATACACATCTTCCTCAATTTCACCATTTAAAAAGGCACTCTTTACATCCATTTGAAACAGTTTAATCTTCATGCTGCTGGCATAAGTCAATAAAATTCGAATAGACTCCAACCGAGCTACTGGTGCAAAGGTTTCCTCAAAATCAACTCCTTCAATTTGAGCATACCCTTTGGCTACAAGTCTAGCTTTGTTCCTTATAACATTTCCTGATTCGTTCAGCTTGTTCTTGAAAATCCATTTTGTGCCAATTTGGCTTTTGCCTTCAGGAAGGGGTACAAGATCCCATACATCATTCTTTCTAAACTGATTTAATTCATCTTGCATGGCCTCAATCCATTCAGACTTGGTTTCTGCTTCAGAGAAGTTCTTGGGCTCAATTTGAGAAACAAAGGAATAGTGAGCACACAGATTATGAACCTGTCTTCTTGTCATGACTCCTTTTGTGATATCTCCAATGACATTATCCAAGTTGTGATTTCTTAATAACTTTGTGGGCATAGTACGGACTGAGGGAATCTCTTCTTCACTTTCAGATGAAATAGGCTGCTCAACTAAGGTCTCTTCTTCATCATGAGGAGCTTTCTTAATTTGATTAGTCTCATCAAAGACAACATGAGCTGATTCCATGACAGCCATAGATCTGAGGTTGAACACTCTATAAGCCTTGCTTTTATCAGAATATCCTAAGAAGATCCCTTCATCAGATTTGGAATCGAACTTTTCAAGTTGCTCTCTATCTCTTAAAATATAGCACTTGCTACCAAACACTTTAAGATAACCCAGATTTGATTTTCTTCCAAAATACAGCTCATAAGGGGTTTTGTTAGTGTTCTTTGTCAAATAAACACGGTTAATAAGGTAGCATGCCGTATTGATAGCTTCAGCCCATAAGTTGCGCGGGAGATTTTTCTCATTAAGAAGGGTTCTGGCCATTTCTTGAATAACTCTGTTTCTTCTTTCAGCTACTCCATTTTGCTGGGGAGTTTTTGGAGCAGAGAATTGATGACTGATCCCATGGCTTTCACAAAAGTCTGCAAATCTTTCATTTTCAAATTCACCTCCATGATCACTTCTTATCTTCTTAATTTTGCAGTCCTTCTCAACTTGAATTTTCTTGTAAATCCTTATGATATTATCTACTGCATCTGATTTTGCATGAAGAAAGGCCACCCATCCAAATCTCTAATAATCATCAACCATAACTAGGATATACTTTCTCCCACCAATACTCTGAATAGGTGCAGGTCCAATGAGGTCCATGTGAATGAGTTCAAGAGGACGAGCAGAGGATATATCTTTTATACCTTTAAAACTTTTCTTGATCTGTTTACCCATTTGACAAGCCTTGCACAATTCAGATTTGTAATCATCTAATTTGGGTATTCCTCTAACAATTTCTTTCTTTGATAAGATCTTCATCAGTTTGTAATTTATATGTCCCATTCTTTGATGCCACAACTGATTTTCTTGAACTTTTGACATTAAACACATGGATTCATTCTCACAACATTCTTCTATGGTGTAGATGTTATCGTTAGTACGTAATCCAGTGAGTAGAACTGTGTGGGATTTCTCATCCAGAACTTTGCAAGATTTGCTATCAAAAACAACTTTGTTTCCTTTGTCACACAACTGACTTATGCTCAAGAGATTATGCTTTAAACCATCCACAAGGAAAACATCTTTTAATGTAGGCATTTGATCTCCTCCAACACAGCCTTTTCCTATAATCTGAGCTTTCCGATTATCTCCAAAAGACACATTACCTCCATCATAGTCCTCAAGAGTGATAAATCTAGAACGGTCTCCAGTCATATGCTTGGAGCAACCACTGTCCAAAAACCATCTAGAGTTTTCTTTAACTTTGAGAGCGGTTTGAACTAAGAAATTCTTAACACTTTTCTCTTTTTCAATCCAAGTAGCCTTAATGAAGGTAGAGGTAGAAGTCTTGGGAACAAACTTGAAATGAGCTCTAGAACTATGATTTTGAGACATCCTAAACTTAAAAGGACAGTTTGGAACTAGATGACCTATTTGATTGCAAAAATGACAAGTCCATCTAGAGGAAAAGAAGATTTTACCTATAGGTTTGAGATAAGTCCTAGTATTATGTTGAAAGCTATTCTTCTTGCTACTAGAGGAGCATTCAAAACCTATACCATTCTTGTTACCAAAGACTTTATTCAAGCCTAACATTTGATAGAATTTGTCATTGCCTAAGGTAAATTTTTCAACAACATGTTTTCCCTTTTCAAGTTTCATTTTAAGAGATTCTGATTCTTGTTGACTAGATTCTAGCAAACTTTGTAATTTATGAATTTCTTTTTCAGCTTTAGCAAGATTGTCATTAGAGGTAGTCAACTTAGATTGAACATTTTCTATCTCATTGTATTTCAAGATTAATTGATCTTTTAAAACATTTAGATCATTCACAAGCCTTTTAGATTCACTTTTAAGCTTTTATTTTTCTTGGTTATGACTTCACATAGTTCATATAGTTCCTCATAGGCTTGATGAATATCATTGTCACTATTCTCTTCACTTACTTCTTCTATTAACACATTATGATCATTGTTTTCTTCAATGGGAGTAAAGAGAAGCCAAAAGTGGAATTATCATTATCTTCATCATTTTGAGGTTCATTATTGTCACTACTTTCCTCTTCCTCATCATCCCAAGTTATGTTCAAGACTTTCTTTACTTTCTTATCTTTCTTTTCAGATTCTTTAGGGGAGGGGCAGTTTTGAGCGATGTGACCAAATCCTTTACAGTTGTAACATTGCACATCCTTTTTGGTAAAAGATCCCCTTGAGTTCCTTTGAAAATTTTCATTTCTAGAATCTTCAGACTATTTATAGTTCTTTTTGTTCTTAAGGAAATTCTTAAACTTCTTAGCAAGCAAAATAGTGTTTTCATCATCACTCTCACTCTCATTGTCATTTTCTTTATGTTGGGAGCTAAGAGCTACACCTTTCTTCTTGCTAGGGACTTCAAAATCTAATTCATAATTGAGAAGATTTCCTCTAAGTTCTTCTATTTTGATCTTGTCCACATCTTTGCTTTCAGTTATAGCTACTATCTTGGGTTTGAACCTTTTGGGGAGAGATCTTAATATTTTTCTAACAGCTTTTGACTCATCCATCTTCTCTCCTAGACCTATGAGGGAATTAACAATCTCCATGAATTTAGTATAGAACTTGTCAAAGGTTTCTTCCTCTTGCATTCTGAGTTCTTCATACTTAGTAGACAACATTTGGATTTTAGCTACTTTGACTTGATTGGTCCCTTCATGAGTGGTCTCTAAGGTATCCCACACTTCCTTAGCAGTAATACAATTTACTACCCTATTGAACTCTTCTTGGGACAAGGCACAAAACAAGGCATTTTTAGTTTTAGCATTTAGATTTGCCCTATCTTTCTCTCCTTGAGTCCAATCTTTCTTAGGCTTATCCTTGATAGCTATGACATGTCCTTCAGAATCTTTTTCAGTGATAATGGGGTCATGATACCCTCCTTCAATGATACTCCAAACATCTAGACTTTGAGATTCTGGAAAGACTTGCATCCTAATCTTCCAATACCGGTAATGAGAGCCATTAAACAAGGGAGGTCTATTGGTGGCATGACCTTCTCCTAATTGGGATTGCATGGTGATCACAAAAGCACAAACTCACTCTAAGGATTCTAACTCTAGGTGGTTAGACCTAAACAAGAGCACCTAGGCTCTGATACCAATTGAAAGTCCAAGATCGAATCCTAGAGGGGGGGGGGGGGTGAATAGGGTGAGCTCAAATACCTAGACCAATTTTAAATCTTTTAGCTTTTAAGTCCTTATGCTTTGAAGAAGAATAATAAAATTAACCAAGAGAGCATAATCCATAAAAAGAAAGCATAAAGACAATCACCATAACACAAGCATATATAGTGGTTCGGCCAAATTGCCTACATCCACTCCCGGTACACCTACCGGTATTCACTAACTTCAATTAAGGTTTAGGATCACCTCAAACCTTACAATCAACACTATGCTTTTCAAGGCTAAGCATAAACCTTTACAACATAGAACTTTTCTCTTATGAAAAATGCCTAAGGATGCATGGATTAAGAGAGCAATGAAGTGCAATGGAGTGCCTCTAAATAGGCTAATTAGAAAGTGAAAACTCAACTCCTAGAAACATGCATAATAATGACAAAGTCTATGAATGATGCATTTTCTAGAAATAACTCTTTCTCTTTGAAAAGATAAAACCATGAATGATGCAAAGATGTTAATCAAATATTTGAGAAAGAGTTGTATGTCTAACACATGTAATTAACAATGAAAATTAACTTGTTTTCAAAAAGGATGTTCTAAAGTCAAACAAGTTGATTTTGAAACAAGAACACAAAATCATGTGTAACATAGACAATATGTTGCATTCATAAAGCTCATGTGATTTCTAAAGTACTAAGCATGTTATGAAGGTCAACATCTTAATAGAAAAGCATCTTGTTAATCATGCATTGAAAGAAATCAAAAGAGAGAAACAAAACATGATTTTAAAATACTTAGGATTAAAGGAAGCACACCCATTTGAAGATCAAAGGTTGAATAAAGGGAATGGCTTCATAATCCTTGTCAAAATGCTCTTTAGGAGTTGCTAATCCTTGGCCTCAAATGTCAGCAACTTTTCCCAAACAAAAAGCCACTTTTTATAGAGAAAAAGTTCCCAACGGCTAGCTCCCCGGTCGACCCCATGACAGGGCCCGGTCGACCGGGTACACACAACGGCTAAAATTCTGACCGTTGGAGCTTCAGAAGCAGGTCAACCTGCAGTGTACCCGGTCGACCGGGTCCTCTGGGCCGGTCGACCGGCCACACAGGCAGGTTGACCTGCAAAGAGCCCAGAAATCTGAAAATTTTGAAACTGGCAATATTTGAATGGCACTTTCTAGGGGACTTTGAGGACCATTTCTCAAGCATGAATTCATGACTAAAAGAAGATGAAAAATGAATTCTAAAGCCATGAAAACTCCAAAACCAAATAATGATTTTAAAGATAGAAACTTTGGAAAGCTTGAATGATTTTGAAATCAAAAACTCCATGATCTTAAGAGACAAACTGAAATGAAAACCATGCATATCAAATGATAAAAATAAAGATCAAGAAAGAGAAATATGCATGATGAACCTTTGAATAAAACCATGAATGAATGAGAGGACAAGCTTTATGAAAGTGAATGCATCCTATCAAATTGCAACAAAACAAAAACTCTAACAGGGGGCGCGCGAGAGAGAGGGAGAAGGAAGAAGGAGACGGAGAGAGAGAGAGAGAAGACAGAGAGATAGAGAGCGAGGGATGGGTGCACAGGTGGAGAAAGAGGAAGGAAAGAAAGGAAAGAGAGTGCTGTGTGTGCAGAGTGCGGGTGGAAGGAGAGAGTCTACCTGGTCAACGAGGCGTCCGGAGGAGGAAGAAGGTGGCGCTGGTGCTGCGTACAGGGGGAGAACAACGGTGCTGCAAGCGTTTGGCGTGCGTCTGGTGGTGCTGCTGTGGGATGGAGAAGAAGACCATGAAGATCTGAGAGAGGGGTGGTGGTGTGGTAACAGAGATGATGAGACGGAGAGGGGATGATGGGTTGCAGGGAATGGATAGCAGAGAAGATGGTGGACGCTGCCCGCTGTGAGGAGAAGATCGATGAGTGGATAGATCGGGAGTGGAAGAGAAGAGAGGATGATGGAAGATGGGTGACGGATCGTGAGATGGAGATGATCCCAGGGACTGCTGCGTGAAGGAGATGAAGATGGGAGGTGGGTCTGGGAGGCCTAGGATCTGCGCAGGATGGAGATGATGGGAGGATGGAGAGGTGGGAGTAGAGATGGATGGGAGAGATGGAGATGATGGGAGGATGGAGCGGTCTGCACTTAGGTTGTGAATGAATGGAGGATCAAGGAGGGCCTGATGGGGAGCACTCTGCGCATCTATGGGATGAGGAGAGGCGCCAAAGATCGAGATCAGGAAGTTTGGGATCGAGAGGGGAAGAGAGATATCAGGAGCGATGGAGAGATAAGGAGCGAGAGATAGAGATGAGGGAGAGTTTTAGCGGAGGAGGGAGTGGGAGAGAGAGAGATATCAGGGGGGAGGGGAGAGTCCAGATCTTGTGGACTCTCCTCTCCCATGCAGGTGATGGGCCAGGCGGGCTAGGTCGGGTCTGGGTCGAGTTTAGGTTGGGCTTCAGGTTTGATTCAGATTAGATGGGTTTGGGCTTGGTTTTAATGGGTTGGATCGGGTCAGGTTCAGGTTTGGGTTCCGCTTGGTTTTGGATTGGTTTTGGCTCGGTTTTGGACCATAGGAATTGGTTCGGGCTCAGAAGGTGGAGTTCGAAAGAGTTTGGTCCGGTTATCATTGTCGGGGCCCAGGCTTCGTAGATTTTGATCCGCTTGCCGGATTTCGACGTTCTACACATCTGCGGAAAGCTCTCGGCGTGTAGGTCACGATGAACCAATTTTTAAGGCGATTAGAGGTCTAGAAATGAAAAGTAATTTTTTAGGCGCGCGCCTTTGGAGTATGGGACCCACTGTTATGATTTTTCGATCCGCCCGTCAGATCTCAGAGTTCTATATATGGATGGAAAGCCGTTGGCAAACAGATCGTAATAAACTAACTTCCAGGGTGATCGGGGGTCCAGAAATGATAGGTGACCTTTGACTCGGGACCTAATCATGAAACCATTAAATAGGGTGGATTGAATTACCCCTCATAGGTTGCCAAAATGAGGTGTATACGCTATATATCGTCGGAAAGCTCTCGGTATGTAGAATCTTTGGGTCTATACATCATAATAATCAAAGGTCGGGAAAAGGTAGGGACTTGGGGTTAAGTTGACCTAGGGTTTGGTTCGGGTTGTCTTCGGGTTGAATTTGGACTAAAACAGAGGAAATTGGACTTGGGCGCACTTGTGGGGGCGCCCAAGTGGATTTTAGAACTTGTGTCTGCACCCATGTTATCTTCTGGGTCGAATGGGCTTGGGGTTTGGTTTTGGATTGTTTTCGGATTGAGATTGGGTTGGAACTATGAAGAGTGGACTGGAACCAGCTAAAATGTGCACTAAAGTGTGTTCTAGGGTAACTAGGGACTTAGGCGCACTTGTGTGTGTGCCCAAGTGTGACCTTGGAACCTGGGTGCACTGCAGTTTGGAACTTGGTCGCACCTATATTGGCGCCCAAGTGTGTCCCTAGTGCGGGACCACTTGCTTAGTCTTCCAAGAGCCATATCTTTTGATCCGTTGGTCGGAATTGGACGTTCTATATATTATCGGAAAGCTCTCAGAACGTAGAATCTTGTGGTCTAAGATCCTAATGGTCAGAGGTCAAGAACAGTAAGGGATACTTGGATCAATGACTCTAACCTCTTAATTCATGTTAATCGTATCGTACTTAGGCAAACTAAGTGTAATTTCTTTAGGAACAATATGAGTGTGTTCTATGTAGTCTGGAAGGGGCTTGGATAGCGTTGTAGTCCATTCCTTATATGAGTAGTGGGTTGGACTCGAGATCTCGATGCGATTCAGCCTTTTCTCTCACAAATCTCTATAGATCGTCGAACTAAGTCTAAAATTATCAACAAGCATCTTCATCGTCATTAATTAATCTGAATTATGCCATTAACCATTCAATTATGGGTGAAATGGGGGCATCGTTATATATGATAAGTGTTTAAGGCTATCATAGGGGGCCAAAATGAGGTGTCTACACACGCGACCCCACATCTCATGTACAATCCGGGCCTACAGTTAATTGCAAATAACTCCACTATATAAATGCAATTGAACTCCAGTCTTAGGAATATATTACAATAAAGACCCTAAACTTCCCAATTACCACAAGTAGACCCCTCCATCTATATCCATGGATCAATTGGACCTGTCCACCAAATTAGATCCAAATCTTATTATCCTTGAGCCCCAATTAATTATAATGATCATTTCGTACCGATCCAATTAACTCTTAATCGGAATGGGTGAGCACTTACCAATGATAAATCAATTAATTGGCACAAGGGGATATTAAAGATAGATTCCATCTTGACCATTGAATGTTCCCACAGCTCTACTACCACATGCCCAAATCACCGAGGTGTTGACCTACAATTGGCCTCACTCATTGGTGACTCAAAGCAAATGAATAGATAGAAACTTGAGTTCATTAATGTCTCAGAATTATGAGCCTATTGTTAGGGAATTATGTGAGTAGACCTTAAAGTAAAGACAGTGTATATAAGGTGCATCTCATGGTCCTTCAATACATTTAATGTACCGGTACCATGATCCGGAATCTTACATTCCGATGATCGAGACAAATCACACTATCTCATAGTGATCAAAGTGTTGCAACCTTGTCAGATGAGATGCCCAATCTCATCACTGGTTGTGAAGATATTTAAGTATAAGATTTGCAATACATGTCTCCTGTATGTGGATCTCATCCACACATATGTATTACATCTAGTATACTTGTGGACTCCAGTTCGTCTCAAGAACCATTATGTCATTCGTATTGGTTATGTGCAAGTATATAATTAAACACCATTCATCTCATGAAAGGAAAGCATGATTGTATTGATAAATAAAGAAATTAATCAATTTATTACATCATATACTTGGTATTGAGACCATAAAACTAACAGTAGAGCTGTGGGAACATTCAATGATCAAGATGAAATCTATCTTTAATATCCCCTTGTGCCAATTAATGGATTTATCATTGGTAAGTACACACCCATTCCAATTAAGAGTTAATTGGATCGGTACCAAATGATCACTGTAATTAATTAGGGCTCAAGGATAATAAGATATGGATCTATTTTGGAGGACATGTCCAATTGATCCATGGATATAGATGGAGAGGCCTACTTGTGGTAATTGAAAAGTTTAGGGTCTTCATTGTAATTTATTCCTAAGACTGGAGTTCAATTGCATTTATATAGTGGAGTTATTTGCAATTAACTGTGGGCCCGGATTGTACATGAGATGTGGGGTCATGTGTCCCAGTTGGAGTTGTTGGAAAATAGGTGGGCCATTCAGATAGGTTTCAAAAACTTTTGATCCACTTAATGTAGAGATCAACTATCTAGAAAGCAACAAAACCCAATCCAGGATGCAATCCCTCAAACTCATAAATCATGTACAGCAATATATCCTATCTAGAAAATAGAAAACAACACCTAAACATGCAACCACGAAATCTACAACATACAAGGATGTAGATTATACCTTTGGAGCTTAGTAGTGCTCTAATGGAGAAGTTGATCTCTTTCTTTGATGATGAACACCAACACTAATCAAACTCCAACACCTTTTGATCTTCCACGCTATGACCCATATTAGATTCTCTTTTCTCAAGAAAATAGTGGAATCTCCAAGAGAAAACCCTAAAGGAAACTAGAAGAGGGAAGAGATGTGCAACAACTTGCACAAGAGATGAAGAAAGATGATGGGCGTGAATCCCTAGGTGGAATTATTACATGGGACGTTCAAGCCTCTTCTCTCTCTCTCTCTCTCTCTTTTATAGCACTTAAGTAACCTCCTCTTACTAATTGAAATAGAAGTCTTACTTCTAAAACAATTAGTTGCTTACTAAATCACAATTAGAAGTCTTACTTCAAATATGATTAGTAACTTCCTCTTTTACTAATTAAAATAGAAATCTCACTTCCATTAATAATTAGTAACTTACTATTACCACTATTAGAAGTCTTACTTCAAATAGAAATAGTAACTTTCTATTTCCTTTTAGAGTTCTACTATGATTAGTATCTTTCTAATATCTTGGGCTAGTGTGGGGGCCACTAGGGATTCCTTAGAAAGCTGGCTCCAACTGGGACACGCGACCCCACATCTCATTTGCAATCCGGGCCCACAGTTAATTGCAAATAACTCCACTATATAAACGCAATTGAACTCCAGTCTTAGGAATATATTACAATGAAGTCCCTAAACTTCCCAATTACCACAAGTAGGCCCCTCCATCAATATCCATGGGTCAATTGGACCTGTCCACCAAATTAGATCCATATCTTATTATCCTTGAGCCCCAATTAATTATAATGATCATTTGGTACCGATCCAATTAACTCTTAATTGGAATGGGTGCGCACTTACCAATGATAAATCCATTAATTGGCACAAGGGGATATTAAAGATAGATTCCATCTTGATCATTGAATGTTCCCACAACTCTACTACCACGTGCCCAAATCACCGAGGTGTTGACCTACAATTGGCCTCACTCATTGGTGACTCAAAGCAAATGAATAGATAGAAACTTGAGTTCATTAATGTCTCAGGATTGTGAGCCTATTGCTAGGGAATTATGAGAGCAGACCTTAAAAGTAAAGACAATGTATATAAGGTGCTTCTCATGGTCCTTCAATACATCCAATGTACCAGCACCATGATCCAGAATCTTACATTCTGATGATCGAGACAAATCACACTATCTCATAGTGATCAAAGTGCTGCAACCTTGTCAAATGAGATGCCCAATCTCATTACTGGTTGTGAAGATATTTAAGTATAAGATTTGCAATATATGTCTCCTGTATGTGGATCTCAGCCATACACACGTATTACATCTAGTATACTTCTGGACTCCGGTTCATCTCATAAACCATTATGTCATTCGTATTGGTTATGTGCAAGTATATAATTAAACACCATTCATCTCATGAAAGGAAAACATGATTGTATTGATAAATAAAGAAATTAATCAATTTGTTACATCATATACCCTTGGTATTGAGACTATAAAACTAACAATCAGCTTTCTAAGGAATCCCTAGTGGTCCCCATGCTAGCCCAGGTTATTAGAAAGATACTAATTCTAGTAGAACTCTAAAAGGAAATAGAAAGTTACTATTTCTATTTGAAGTGAGACTTCTAATTTAATTTGAAAAAGAGAAAGTTACTAATCATATTTGAAGTGAGACTTCTAATTGTGATTTAGTATGTTACTAATTATTGTGGAAGTAAGACTTCTATTTCAATTTGTAGGAGGAGGTTGCTTAAGAGATATAAATAAGAGGAGGAGTGCTTTGGACGTTCCCCATGCACAATTCCACAATTGGAATTCACGCTTAAGCCTAGGATTGTGCAAGTGTTGCACACTCCTCTTCCTCTCCCTCTTCTAGTTCTCTTCTAGTTTCCTTTAGGGTCTTCTCTTGGAGATTCCACCATCTTCTTGAGAAAAGAGAATCTGATACGGGTTATAGCGTGGAAGATCAAAAGGTGTTGGAGATTCTGATTTGATCAGTGAAAGTGTTTCATCATCAAAGAAAGTCACAACTTCTCCATTAGAGCACTACTAAGCTCCAAAGGTATAATCTACATCCTTGTATGTTGTAGATTTCGTGGTTGCATATTTAGGTGTTGTTTTCTATCTTCTAGATAGGTTATATTGTTGTATATGACTTATGAGTTTGAGGGATTGCATCTTGGATTGGGGTTGTTGCCTTCTAGATAGTTGATCCCTGCATCAAGTGGGTCAAAAGTTTTTGAAACCTATCTGAATGGCCCACCTATTTCCAACAGCTATGGTTGGGTGAAGGGATGATGTGGGGGCATGTATTAGGTCGGCATGTAGCTGACATTCTTTGCATCTCCTAACATAATGGACTGAATCAAATTCTAGGGATGGCCAATAATAACCTAAACGGATGATCTTCTTAGCCAACATCTGGCCGTTGACATGTCCTCCACACTCTCCTGAATGTGCTTCTTCAATTATCTCTTGCCCTTCTTCTGTGGTCACACATCGTAGGAGGATTCCACTGAATGATCTGCGATACAATAGCCCCGCGACTATGATATATCTCTGAACCATTTCTTTCAACGCTTTTTTATCCGATCGGGTGGCATATTCAGGGATGTAGCCATCGTGTAAGTAATTCCAGATATCGTAGTATCATGGGTGATCATCTACCAGGTCATCGTCACGTTGTATGCGAGCTAAGACTCCTTTGGGCTTGGTGTTCTCCTCGTGATCAGACTCTTTGGCCTTGGTTTTCTTACTCTTTTCCTTCGAAACTTTTGGCAGAACTTCGGCAGGGTTCCTTTTGGTTAAATCTATCGGTTTGACGGACGGAGACAGTAGCCTTTTAATTAGGAAGCCTTCAGAATCTTTATTGTCAGGTATCTCTATGATCGAAGCTAGGATTGCTAATGAGTCAGCCAGTTGATTCAAGGCTCGTGGGATGTAGAGGAAGGAAATCTTTTTGAAATCAGTCATTAATTCTTTTGCTTTTGCATGGTAATGTGCAAGCTTGGGGGCATTGACCTTCCATTCCCCGGCTACTTGGGAAACAACAACCTTAGAATCACCGAAGACTCTCAGTTTCTCGATACCTAGGGTCTGGGCTTCTCTCAGTCCTGCTAGTAAAGCTTCGTATTCCATCATGTTGTTGGTTGCTGGAAACCCAATCTTGTAGGCTTTCGGTATGGCAACTCCTTCTGGGGATAACAATACAATCCCAACTCCTTTTCCATTTTGGTTCAAAGCCCCATCGAAATACATGGTCCATAAATCATCATTCTTAACTTCCTCAATGTCTGTAAATAAAATGTCCTCATCGGGGAAACTGGTTTTGACTGGCTCGTATTGAGGCAGAGGGAGGTGTGCTAGATGGTCAGCGATCGCCTGTCCTTTTACGGACTTTTGTGTAATATAGGTTATGTCAAATTCGGCCAAGAGCATTTGCCATCAGGCAACTCTTCCTCAAGTGACAGGTTTCTTGAAAATATACTTTAAGGGATCCATCCTCGTTAGGAGTTTAACTTGATGGGCTAGAAAGTAACGTCTCAATTTCTAGGCCGCCCAAACCACGACTAAGCAAGTTCTTTCCATCGGAGAGTATTTCCTTTCATAGGGTAATAGCGATTTGCTCAGGTAATAAATAACGTTCTCCTTTCGGCCGGTCTCATCATGCTGACCCAGGACTACACCAATCGCAGATTCTGTCGTTGACACGTATAGGATGAGAGGCTTGTTTTTGATAGGGGGTTTCAGGTCGGGAGGACTCAAAAGATATTTCTTCAGATCTTCAAATGCCTTTCGGCAGTCGTCATCCCAGTGGTACTTCACACCTCCTTTTAGCAATTTGTGGAATGGTTCACACCTATGGGAATGTTGTGATATGAATCTCCTGATGAACTGCAATCACCCTATGAGGCCTTTAATTCTTTGAGATTCTTCGGGGGTGGCATTTCAAGGATGGCCTTTACCTTAGACGGATCAACCTCGATCCCCCGATTACTTACCATAAAACCCAGGAGTTTGCCGGAGGATACTCGAAAAAAACATTTCTTCGGATTTATTTTCAGTTGGGTGTCTCTGGATCGTTGAAAGACTTTTCTGAGAGCCGTGACATGATCTTCACGGGTTTTGGATTTGATTAGAATTTCATCTACGTAGACTTCCATACAATCGTGTATCATATCGTGGAATATCGCCATCATGGCTCTCTGATAAGTGGCACCGGCATTCTTTAATCTGAAAGGCATCACAAGGTAGCAATAGGTCCCCCAGGGTGTAATGAATGATGTTTCTCTTGATCCTCTGGTGACAGCTTGATTTGATTGTACCATGAGTAACCATCCATGAATGATAGCATAGTGTGCCCTGTAGTATTATCAATAAGCACGTCGATGTGAGGCAAGGGGAAATCGTCTTTAGGAGATGCCTTGTTCAGATTTCGGAAATCAATACAGACTCGGACGCGTCCGTCTTTCTTCTTTACCAGGACTATGTGCTAGTTTTATGGTCTCAATACCAGCACATGATTAATAAATTGATTAATTTCTTTATTTATCAATATATATTATTGCTTTCCTTTCATGAGATGAATGGTGTTTTATTACTTGTTTGCACATAACTAATACGAATGACAAAATTATTCATGAGATGAACCGGAGTCCACAAGTATACTAGATGTAATACATGTGTATGGATGAGATCCATATACAGGAGGCATGTATTGCAAATCTTATACTTAAATATCTTCACAACCAGTAATGAGATTAGGCATCTCATTTGACAAGGTTGCAGCACTTTGATCACTATTAGATAGTGTGATTTGTCTTGATCATCAGAATGTAAGATTCTAGATCATGGTGCTGGTACATTGGATGTACTGAAGGACCATGAGAAGCACCTTATATACACTGTCTTTACTTTTAAGGTCTGCTCTCATAATTCCCTAGCAATGGCTCACAATCCTGAGACATTAATGAACTCAAGTTTCTATCTGTTCATTTGCTTTGAGTCACCAATGAGTGAGGCCAATTGTAGGTCAACACCTCGGTGATTTGGGCACGTGGTAGTAGAGCTGTGGGAACATTCAATGGTCAAGATGGAATCTATCTTTAATATCCCCTTGTGCCAATTAATGGATTTATCATTAGTAAGTGCGCACCCATTCCAATTAAGAGTTAATTGGATCGGTATCAAATGATCACTATAATTAATTGGGGCTCAAGGATAATAAGTTATGGATCTATTTTGGTGGACAGGTCCAATTGATCCATGGATATAGATGGAGGGGCCTACTTGTGGTACTGTGGAAGTTTAGGGTCTTCATTGTAATATATTCCTAAGACTGGAGTTCAATTGCATTTATATAGTGGAGTTATTTGCAATTAATTGTGGGCCCGGATTGCACAAGAGATGTGGGGTCGCGTGTCCTAGTTGGAGCCAGCTTTCTAAGGAATCCCTAGTGGTCCCCACGCTAGCCCAAGATATTAGAAAAATACAAATTATAGTAGAACTCTAAAAGGAAATAAAAAGTTACTATTTCTATTTGAAGTGAGACTTCTAATAGTGGTAATAGTAAGCTACTAATTATTAATGGAAGTGAGACTTCTATTTTAATTAGAAAAAGAGAAAGTTACTAATCATATTTGAAGTAAGACTTCTAATTGTGATTTAGTAAGCAACTAATTGTTATAGACTTCTAATTGTGATTTAGAAAGTTACTAATCATATTTGAAGTAAGACTTCTAATTGTGATTTAGAAAGAGTTTCATCATCAAAGAAAGACATAACTTCTCCATTAGAGCACTACTAAGCTCCAAAGGTATAATCTACTTCCTTGTATGTTGTAGATATCGTGGTCGCTTGTTAGGTGCTGTTTCTGTTAGGGATTTTGTGTATTGCAATTTGATGGATGCATTATCATTCTAGCATCATTTGAATTTTTACACATGCATTTTTTTAGAAAAACTTGAAATCTTGTTTTACACATGCATTGTTGAAATATTGATTTATGCATATTTTTATTTTAAACATTGGATGCAATTTGTTTTGAAAAGAAGTTTTATCAAATCAAGCTAGCCTATGTTTTATATCTTTCAAATCATTTTAGGCTTTTTATGTTTCATGATTTTAACCCTCTTAGTTTGATTTAAATCATGATTCCAAGCTTGATTCAGTGGCCCAAAAGTTCCCTTCAAGAAATACTTTGAAATATGAATTTTAAGGGAATTTGGTCCCTGGGCCCGGGTCGACCTGTAGTCGACCGGGTAAAGAGCTGTTGGGTTTCTTTTCAAACAGTCAGATTTATGACCGTTGAAGGCCAGGTCGACCGGGGAGACGCAGGAACTCAATTTTTGAGTATAAATACAAGTTCATTCCTTTGGAAATATGGTTGAAAAAGAGAGGAACCAAGAGCCACTCTTGAGGTGTTTTGTGACAAGAAAAAGGGGATGAACTAAGAGAGACCAAGGGGTCATTAGTGAAGCTAAAGCTTGGATCAATGAAGTTAAATCTCTAAGTAAGCTTTACTTTTCTTAATCATATGTTATATGCTTTGTTTAAATTATTGGTAAATGAATTTTAGCATTATAACTATGATGTGTTGAATCCATTTTTCTTTTAATCTTTGATCTAAGGTAGATTGGATTCTTCACTTTGATTTCAATCCAAGTTGTTTTAAAATCTTCCTTAATCATGCTTAGCCAAAATCTTTGTTTTCTTTTATAGCATGATTCTTTTACTTGGTTGAATCTTTATTTGTTGTTTTCATTCATTTGAACTTTATTTAAATTTGTTTAGTTTTGAAAACAACATTGCACATGCATCACATGTTTAGAGCTAATTAATTTCATACAACTTGTGAGCCTTTAATTTTCATATCATCAAGTCTGTATCCATACATTTGATTTGCATTTAACTTCAATCAAATATTTTTTATGTGCCTTAAACTTTTAAATGCTTTGAGCATATATTAATTGAGCTTTGTTTTTAACTTGATTGAAGTTATCACACACACACACATCATGAGCATACACATTTTCATTCATTTAGTGTTTGTGTGAGTTAGTTTTTCACTTCCATATCCGCCTATTTTAGAGGCAAATATATTGAGCTTTAATTGTATTTCTTAAAGTGTTTGTGTAGACACTACATTGAGAGAAAATCTTTTTATTGTAAAGGTTATTGCTTAGCCTAAGAAAAGCATTAGTGTAGAGGTTATTGCTTAGCCTTGGGAAAACATCTTGTAAAGGTTGTTGTTTAGCCTAGAAAAACAACATTGTAAAGGTTATTGCTTAGCCTATTGAAAAGCATAGATAGTGGAAATCCGGTGTGGTGTTGGATCACAAGCCGGTAGTGGATGTAGGCATTGAGGCCGAACCACTATAAATCCTTGTGTGATGGTGCATGCTTTGTGGTGATTGTTTTTGTAAGCTTCCGCATTTATTTACTTAATCACCACTTGTGACTAGTTAATTTTAAAGAAGTTAAAATTCGTCTAAATTGGTCACATTTTGTAGCTCACCCTATTCACTCCCCCCCCCCCCCACTAGGGTTAGGATCCCAGGACTTTCAGTTTCTATCTTCTAGATAGGTTATATTGCTGTACATGATTTATGAGTATGAGGAATTACAGCCTAGATTGGGTTTTATAGCCTTTTGGATAGTTGATCCCTGTATCAAGTCAAAAGTTTTTGAAACCTATCCTAGAGGCCCACCTACTTCCAACAATTGGTTTCAGAGTCATACCTCATCTCTAATCATGTTAGATCAGTAAGCTTGTTCTAATCTTTGCATGAGATGCGAAGAGGATAGAGCAAGGCCTATGTATGGATCAGTTTTTGATGAATTTACTTGGTTTAATAGTAGATTCATGTTTGGATAGTCACAAAAGGGTTTAATAATGATGGAAGGATGGTATGAAGCCATTGGAACACTTTAGAAGTGATTTGGTGAAGATTGGACACGAACTGTAGAAACCCAAGTTGCAGGTTTCCGTCAGCTCGATCGACCGAGACCCGCGCTCGGTCAACCGAGCACTTGCAGGTCGGTCGACCGTGTTAGGGATTTTGTATTTGCAATTTGATGGATACATTTTCACTTTAGCATCATTTGAATTTTCACACATGCATTGTTTTAGAAAATCTTGAAATCTGGTTTTATACATGCATTGGATTTTAGACTTGTAGAATTAATGATTTATGCATGTTTTGTTTTTAAACTTGGATGCATTTGTTTTAGAATCCAAACTCTTTTGAAAACCTAATTCTTTTTGCATTACTCTTGAGAAATCAAATTGAGGATTTAGGTTTGTGCCTTGCATACATTCATCATTTTCAGAATCATTTTTGTATGCATTTAAATGTGAAAAGAGTTTTTAGAAATCAAGCAAGCCATTGGTTTTAAAGTTTCGAATCATTTTAGGCTTTTTGTGTTTCATGTTTTTAAACATCTTAAGTTGATTTAAAACATGTTTCCAAGCTTGGTTTAGTGGCCCAAAAATCCCCACAAAGAAATACTTTAAAAATATGCATTTTTGGGAATTTTGGTCCCAGGTGGTCGACCTGCAGTGTGGCCGGTCGACCGGGTCCCACTGTGCAGGTCGACTGGGGCAAAGAGCCGTTGGCTCTTCCAATGGTCATTTTTATGACCGTTTATAGCCAGGTCGACTGGGCCCTGTTACCAGGTCGACTGGGCACTCGCAGGAACCCATTTTTTGGGTATAAAATGAAGTTCATTCCTTTTTAAAAGTTGGAGATTTTGAAGACTCTTTTGAGGAGCTTTGAGACAAAGAAAAGGGGATGAACTAAGAGAGATCAAGGGATCTTAAGTGAAGCTAAAGCTTGGATCAATGAAGTTAAATCACTAAGTAAGCTTTACTTTTTATTAATCATATGTTATATGCTTTGTTTAAATTATTGGTAAATTAATTTTAGCATTATAACTATGATGTGGTGAATCCATTCTTCTTCTAATCTTTGATTTATGTTGGAGTGGATTCTTCACCCTTGATTTCAAACCAAGTAGTTTTTAAAATCTTTCTTAATCATGCTTTTAGACAAAATCTTTGTTTTTCTTTTATAGCATGAGTCTTTTACTTGGTTGAATCTTCATTTGTTGTTTTCATATATTTGAACTTTAGTCAAATTAATTTGGTTTTGAAAACAACATTGCACATGCATCACATGTTCTAAGTTAGTCATTTTCATACAACTTGTGAGTCTTTGATTTTCATATCATTAACAAGTTGATTTTCATACATGTGATTTGCATTAAACTTCAATCAATTATTTTATGTGCCTTAAACTTTGAAATGCTTTAAGCATATATTAATTGAGCCTTCTTTTAAACTTGATTGAAGTTACCACACACACACATCATGAGCATACATCTTTGCATTCATATAGTGTTTGTGTGAGTTTGTTATTCACTTTCATATCCGCCTATTTTAAGAGGCAATTTCAATTGTGCTTAAATTGTATCTCTTAGAGTGATCTTTTGTGAAGACACCTTCTTAGAGAAATCTTTTTCTTTGTAAAGGTTATTGCTTAGCCTAAGAAAAGCATTGTGTAAAGGTTATTGCTTAGCCTAAGAAAAACATTTTGTAAAGGTTATTGCTTAGCCTAGGAAAAGCATTGTGTAAAGGTTATTGCTTAGCCTAAGAAAAGCATTTTGTAAAGGTTATTGCTTAGCCTAGAAAAGCACATTAAGAGGTTGTTGTTTAGCCTAGAAAAACAACATTGTAAAGGTTATTGCTTAGCCTAGTAAAAAGCATAAATAGTGGAAATCCGGTGGGGTGATTGGATCACATGCCGGTAGTGGACGTAGGCATTGAGGCCGAACCACTATAAACCTTTGTGTTGTGGTGTATTCTTGTGGTGATTGTTTATATTAGCTTCCGCATTTTGTTGGATTAAATCATCACATGTGACTAGTTTATGTTAAGAAATTAAAATTGGTCTAAATTGGTCATATTTGTAGCACACCCTATTCACCCCCCCTCTAGGGTTAGGATCCAAGGACTTTCAGACCGAGCCCTCTGGCTGGTCGACCGAGGACACTGCACAGCAGGTTGCAGAAATTGGATTTTTTAGTTTCGGGTCTTCTTTTGCGTTCTGTTTTTCCAACATTATTTGGCAGCCTATTTTTGTGATTTGTATGATTGTATGAGATACTAACTGTTAGGAATTTTGTATTTGCAATTTGATGGATGCATTTGCACTTTAGCATCATTTGTATTCTCACACTTGCATTGTTTTAGAAAACCTTGAAATCTAGTTTTATACATGCATAGCTTTTAAGATTTGGAAAAGTATTTGTTTTATGCATGTTTTGGTTCAAAACTTGGATGCATTGGTTTTATAATCCAAACTCTTTTGAAAACCTATTTCCTTGTGCATTACATTTGGAAAATCATGTTGAGAATTTAGGTTTGAGCCTTGCATACATTCTTCACAAAAAGAATCATTTTTGTATGCATTTTCATTTGAAAAGAGTTTTGTCAAATCAAGCTAGCCTTTGGTTTTACTTTTGAATCATTTTAGGCTTTGGGTGTTTCATGTTTTTAAACATCTTAGAATATCATAAAACTTGTATTCTAACTTGGTTTAATGGCCCAAAAAATTCCCAACCAAAATTACTTTAGAAAAATACATTTTTGGGAAAACAGGACCTTTAGCGGCGGAAAAACCACTTTTAGCGGCGGTTTCTGTGTCCGCCGCTAAAAGCAGTTTTTCAAACGGTCATTTTTTTGCCCGTTGTGTGATCCCGGTCGACCGAGACCCCTTTGCCGGTCGACCGAGGACTAGCCGTTGGACACTTTTTGGCTATAAAATCCTTTCTTTTCCAACCTTTTTCAAGGCTTGAAACTTGAACCTTTGAGAGCATTTTGGAGCCATTGAAAGGGGATGAAGTTGGAAAGGCTAGGAGGCAATTAGGAGAGCTAAAGCTTGGATTATTAAGTTAAACCACCAAGTAAGCTCTACCTTTATTAATCATAGTTATGTGCTTTGTTTAAACTATTGGTATATGATATTTAGCATAATAACTATGATGTGTTGAATCCATTCTTCTTCTAATCTTTGGTCTAATTAAGATTGGATTCTTCACCTTTGTTTTCAATCCAAGTTGTTAACTTTTTAAATCATGCTTAGACAAAATCTTTGTTTTTCTTTCATAGCATGAGTCTTTTACTTGGTTGAAACATTGCTTGTTGTTTTCATTCATTTAAGCATTAGTAAAATTAATTTGGTTTTGAAAACAACATGCACATGCATCACATGTTCTAAATTAGTCATTTTTATACAACTTGTTAGTTCTTGATTTTTATGTCATAAACAAGTTGAATTTCATACATGTGATTTGCATAAGACTTCAATCAAATCTTTTATGAGCTTTAAACTTTGAATTGCTTTAAGCAATATATTGAGTGAGCCTTCATTTTAAACTTGATTGGAGTCATCACACACACACACATCATGAGCATATACTTTTGCATGCATAGAGTGTTTGTGTGAGTTTGTTTTAAACTTTCATATTAGCCTATTCAAGAGGCAATTTCATTTGAGCTTAAATTGTAATCTCTTAGAGTGTTGAGTAAACACTTTCTTTGAGAAATCTTGAATTGTGTAAGGTTATTGCTTAGCCTAAGAAAAGCATTTTGTAAAGGTTATTGCTTAGCCTCTAAAAGAACATTGATAGGTTATTGCTTAGCCTTGAAAAGCATCTTGTAAAGGTTGTTGTTGAGCCTTAGAAAAACAACATTGTATAGGTTATTGCTTAGCTTTTGAAAAAAGCATAAATAGTGGAAATCCGGTGGGGTGTTGGATTCACAAGCCGGTAGTGGACGTAGGCATTGAGGCCGAACCACTATAAACATTGGTGTTGTGGTGCTTGCTATTGTGGTGATTGTTTTATTAGCTTCCGCATATTGTATGGTTAATCATCACATTTGACTAGTTTAGTTTAAGTATTTAAAATTGGTCTAAATTGGTCACAATTGTAGCTCACCCTATTCACCCCCCCTCTAGGGTTAGGATCCTCGTGGTCTTTCACTAACTTGCAGATGTCATGTCCTCTCCATATGGCCCACAAGTCTTTTGCTTTCTATTTATGGTTATTAGTTTATTTAAGGCTAAGTGTAAAGGGCATCATGGTTTCCTTGGTTTCTCGTGAAAGGGCAAGGCATGATGAGGGTGATAAGCCGTGCTGAATTGTAACTTCGTACCCATAGACTCATGTAGTGCCCTCCAAAATCTCGAGACGAATCTGCTGTCTCTATCAGATGTGATAGAAACTGGCTGACCATGTCTGCTGACAATCTCATTAACAAACAACTCTGCTAATGGTAGCATGTGCATCTTCTTTCCTGTCCTCATTGGAATGAAATGAGCTGACTTGGTGAGACGGTCCACGATGACCCATATTGCATCGTTGCCTCTGCTGGTTCTCGGTAGTCTCGAAATAAAATCCATGGTAATGTGCTCCCATTTCCATTCCGAGATCTCTAATGGTTGTAACAACCCTGAAGGCTTCTGATGCTCTGCCTTAATCAACTAACAAGTCATACAATGGGAGACAAACGTTGCAATCTCTCTCTCTTCATGTTATTCCACCAAAATCTGCCCTTCAAGTTCTGATACATCTTCGTACTGCCTGGATGCATGGAATACTTCGTGTTGTGAGCTTCAGTCATGATGTCATTCCTCAAATCTTCTATATTGGGTATACATAGACGGTCACGGTAGTATAAAATTCCATCAACAGTACGAAAGTCAGGACGTTCTACTATATGCTCTGAAATCTTAGCCAACTCTGGATCTTGCATCTGACTATCCTTAATCTTCTGAAGGAAGGAAGGCTCTGATAGTGACATGTTGGCTAGCAATACACCCTTCTTCAGTGGCTGTAGATCTATTCTCAACTCTTCAAATTGCTCAAAAATACAAGTGCGACTGAGATTTGCCTAGCCAACCGATTTTCTATTCAAGGCATCAGCGACTACATTTGCTTTGCCCGAGTGATACTTGATTGGAAAATCATAATCTTTGATATATTCTAGTTGGATTTTCTCTTGAAGTTTCCACCAATCTTCTTGAGAAAAGAGATCTAATACAGGTCACAGCGTGGAAGATCAAAAGGTCTTGGAGATTCTGATTTGATTAGTGAAAGAGTTTCATCATCAAAGAAAGACACAACTTCTCCATTAGAGCACTACTAAGCTCCAAAGGTATAATATACTTCCTTGTATGTTTCATCATCAAAGAAAGACACAACTTCTCCATTTGAGCACTACTAAGCTCCAAAGGTATAATCTACTTCCTTGTATGTTGTGGATTTCGTGGTTGCATGTTTAGGTGTTGTTTCTATCTTCTAGATAGGTTATATTGTTGTACATGATTTATGAGTTTGAGGGATTGCATCCTGGATTGGGTTTTGTTGCCTTCTAGATAGTTGATCCCTGCATCAAGTGGGTCAAAAGTTTTTGAAACCTATCAGAAAGGCCCACCTACTTCCAAAAATTGGTATCAGAGACATACCTCATCTCTAATCATGTTAGATCAGTAAGCTTGTTCTAATCTTTGCATGAGATGCGAAGAGGATAGAGCAAGGGCTATGTACGGATCAATTTTTGATGAATTTACTTGGTTTAATAGTAGATTCATGTTTGGATAGTCACAAAAGGGTTTAATAATGATGGAAGGATGGTAGGAAGCCATTGGAACACTTTTTAAGTGATTTGGTGAAGATTGGACACGAACTGCAGAAACCCAAGTTGCAGGTTTCCGTCAGCTCGGTCGACCGAGACCCGTGCTCGGTCGACCGAGCACTTGCAGGTCGGTCAACCGAGCCCTTTGGCTGATCGACTGAGGACACTGCACAGTAGGTTGCAGAAATTGGATTTTTCAATTTTGGGTGTTCTTTAACATTTTATTTTTCCAGCATTATTTGGCCGCCTATATTTTTGATTTGTATGGTTGTATGAGAAACTGACTTGCAGATGATCATGTCCTCTCCATATGGCCCACAAGTCTTTTGCTTTCTATTTATGGTTATTGGTTTATTTAAGGCTAAGTGTAAAGGGCATCATGGTTTCCTTGGTTTCTCATGAAAGGGCAAGGCATGATGAATTTCCCTATAGCCCTTTTTTCCATGTTTAGATTACCATGTAAGTCTCATCATTGAGACATAGGAATTTATGTAATCTTCAAATTTGTAAATTCTGGCGATGTCCGAGACGAAGAAGGAATGCGATGTTGGACTCCTAATCAAAGAGTTTGAAGATTACCAAAAGTGTTTTGGAGTTGTCCAAAGAGTTTAAGGAATTTCAAAGTTTTGGAAAGTCTAGAAGTCCAAGAAGTCTATTCCGCTAGGGCCATGTGGAGGAGAGGACTAGTTTCTAATCTTAGCACTTTCTATTTATGGATGAATGCTTGATTTAGAATGTTTCCAACTCTGATACAAACATAGCAAGTTACTAAAATTGGTCAAATCAAATTAATTTTTGAAAAAAGTTCTAATTAGTGTTGATGACCCATGAGATCGACACATTGGTAACACTAATTTAAGAAACTGGACTTTCCTTAAAATAACTTGACTTGGAAACAATCTTTGATCATATCACGAGATGATTTGATATCCACATATATATATATATGTGGGCCCTAATACCTTACAAGGAAATCCTCAATTATAAAATATTAAGTGGGAGCGGGGCATTTAAACTGAGAAATCCCAATGGTTTTCCACCATAGGTCCATTGTAAGGAAAGTATTAGCCTTCCGCCTTCTTGAGAATGGCCGTTTCCCACGGAGGGCTTTTATTTCTCCGGTTACTAGATATGGATCTCCTATGGATAGTGTTGGTGAGATGGGGCGGGGGCCCACTCCCCAAGGAAGAGCTGCCTGCAACGGTTGTCATGCAATGCTAGTTGGTGGGTCACCCTTAACTAAATTAATGATGTAGTATCCCCAAGGATTTGCCTCATGTATTTTAGAAACCGAAGTTAACCGGGAGTCATACATTATTTGGCATGAGATACCTAGATAATAATGAATGATGGGGATCATGGATAGTTAGTCTTAATCCCAATTTTGACCAACTTTGATCCGCACTAATCTAGGTGGTATTTGCACTCCCCAAGGAGGCATACCCCAGGGGATTAGGATTCCGATGTATTCTGAATTTAATGGTTAAGAGGACTCCATATAAATTTGGTAGAATACTAAACCCTAATGTCATTTAAATTCATTAATTGAATGTATGGTTATCTGCTATAGTATTTCAAGCATGAATTCAAATACTTTCAATCCACTTACGACCATCTTCAACCAGAATAAGTTGGTGGGATCCAATTATGTAGACTGGAAACGGAACCTAGATATAGTTCTGACTGCTTCAGGATATAGATATGTCCTTAACAAAACTCCCCTTGATGAGCCAGGGCCAGAAGCATCACAGGACGAACAAGAACTTTACACAAAGTGGGTCAAAGACGATTGTTAGACCCCGACCCAGACCCATTCGATTAGTATGCGATTAGTATGTGTTTAGCACCAAGTAAGATTAGTTGTCGTGGGGTTAGAAGTAATTAGTTTAGTCTTGGACATAGCTTTGAGAATTTTGAGAACGTTTAGTGTTGGTCTGACACACTCAGGAAGGTCTGAGTGCACGTGTAAGCTTGGGAGGATCGTATCGGTTTTCGTGTGATTGTAATCTTGATTTCATTTGAATGATTTTTCTATGTGTTACAACTTTCGTCTTAGACCCATTCATGTTTGAAGCCCAAAAACCCATGTTTTGGCCCAAAGAGGGTAAAATTGTCTTTTATGCACAAATCTGGACACAATTTTTGAGATCTCAAAACCATTTCAAAAATATACTTTTTTGAAACTAGATATTTCGAGGATCGTTTTATCCTTCTTTGTCGAAGTCATTCGAGGTCCACAAGATCGTGTTTTGGCCATTTCAAGGTTCAAGCTAATTGGGGCCCATTAGCATCACTTAAGCCCCATTTCCCTCTCTTTTCATTCACTTTACCAAATCTCTGCAACTTTCTTAACCTAGGGTTGAAAAACCCCTCTTTCCTTTCCATCTTCCTCTCCTTGCAAGCTTTCTATTGGTACAAATTTCTTGGAGTTTCTTGTGGGACAAGCTCTTCATTTTCTTCCTCCTCTCTTGTTTGACCTTCTCTAGGTAAGAGCTTCAACCCATGCTTTTCATGAAGTCTTTTTAGTTCCTTAAAGATCTTGTTTTCCATGTTACAAACCCTTTTGGTAAAATGGGTTTCTTGTTTTCAAGATTGAGTGAGTTTTGTGTGGTTTTCTTAGGTTTTTGTAGTTCTTTGGATTGGCTTGAGTGAAGTGCTTGGAGAAGAGTGTTTAGCATTTGGGCAAGGCAAGTAATCTCTATAGGACCATTGTGCATGTGTATTTTAAGCTTCATTGTTGTTTTAGGAATTTTGTATATAAATATGTTTATAAGCTTCATGATCATGTTTTCCTTGGATTGAATGTTTGAAATTGGGAAAAATGTGTGTTTTGTCCCTTGGAGAGCATGTAGGCTCAGGGAGTGCAAGTAGGATGAGAAACAAGAAGAAGGGAAGAAGGAAATGTGAAAATTTGAACTGAACTGCATTTCCCGTGCAGTTTCGGTCAGCCGTCGGTCGGCTGGCGGCTAGCCGAAATCCTCATTTCGGTTAACCGCGAGCTGACCGAGCTCGGCGGTTCCCTTTCTAGAAGCTGACATTTCGACAGTGGGTCTCGGTCAGCTGGACGGTTAGCAAGCGGCTAGCCGCCATACCCCATCTCGGCTAACCGCTGGCCAACCGCGTATTTCGGCTCCTTTTCCCGAGAGCTAAGTTTCAGACTGGATCTCCCGCGGTCAGCCCTACGGTCAGCTTGCGGCTAACCGCCAAGTCTCAATTCGGCTAACCGCAGTCAGTTCGGTTTCTTTTCCAGAGGGCTGTGTTGGGCCTGGATTTCCGGCGGTCAGCATGTCGGTCAGCTGGCGGCTAGCCGCCAGACCCTAGTTCGGCTAGCCGACACCTGACCGCGAGGTGACCGAAATTGACAAATTTCCTGTTTTGAAGAGTCTTTGCAAGAATGAAAACTAGAACATGTTAAGTGGCCTTTAGCCTGATATTATGCACTCGAAACCCGAGATGTCCTTGAACTTCTAGGGCACCAATTCCGTTTTAATTCCAACATCTGGGCTTCGGCTGCACAACGATCAACTAAAGGTCCTTGCATGAGCTTAATAGGCATTGTATTCGTACTTTGGTTTCAATATAATGAATATCATCGTGTACTCGTTTTGAAGTTAAGTACAAGCTCATTTTGAAGATGTGTTTTAAGAAAAAGGGGATCACTTCCTAAGCGTGTTATGCATATTAATTATGCCCTTGCTAGTCGTGTTCATCGTGTCTTGATAAGTGATTTCCCCCTTTTTATCTCGACATGTTTTGATAGTGTTTCGCGTGTTTTGTGCATTCATGAATTAAGTAACACCACTGAGCTTGGACTGCCCTTTCAGTTTGATCCACTGTCTGGGGTCCTTAAACATGTGGACTGTCTGCAGACTGGTCGTGTATTTATTACACATCGTGCGTGTCCGGTTCCGCGGTCGGAATTCCCGTCTTTGTGGGAAATCGTGTCGTGATTATATTATGTATATCGTGCTTGTCGTGCGTGCTTGCTCTTTTCATTATATAAATGATAGTGAAAGGATGGGCTCTTTGTGGATTGTGACTATTCATGCTATTATAAGTACTCATGCTAGTTTGTTTCAGTATCTCAGTCATTTTAGTATTTCAAATCAAGGATTTATTATATGTTTCTAAAACGTTTATTGTTTCATGCTTGCACCTAAATTGATTACCTGCCAAACCGTTGTGTTTGACCCTTGTTTGTTGGTGCCTAGGTGCACGAGACGTTACCTTTGAGGAGGAGCGTCAGGAGGAGGCTTGTGAGCCGACCCCTGTGAGAGAGTGGCAGCCCGACGATGTCATCTAGACGTCGGGCGGGTTCTTGAGTCTCGTCATCTTTTTGTTGGGGGTTTCCTTTAACTATTTTAGAGAAGTGTATTGGCCTCTGTTGGCCTCTTATGAATTGTAACAAAAACTTAACTTACTTTCGTGTCAGTCCTATAACTTGAACTATGTTGGGAATGCCATGTTAGCTTCTTTCTTTGATACTATGTCTTGTCATTATTTGTTAAGGCACTTAAAGATTTATTGGTGCTCATCTTGTTGTGTTTTGCTACACGCTTCCGCATACTTGATCGTGTGAGTCAGATTCCGCGTGTCTTTGGGAATCCTCACGGCGGGAACCTGTGGGAAAGTATATCTCCAAAATTCAATGCACACAAAATCAACGTCACGGGCCCGGGGTCCCATTCCGGGGTTGTGACAGGAATGGTATCAGAGCGGGACATGTTTCAGGCACTTAAAAGAAACTAGAAAGGTCGTAGGAACGTGGCGAGGATTCGTGAGTTCGATAGATTCGTTGGTATAGGATCTTAGAAACCCTTGTACCATGATTCTTGTGTTCTAACTCTTTGTTTTACAACAATATGCCTCCAAGAAAAGCTCCAAATCATCATGCTTCAGGCAGTAATCTGAATGAGTCAGACGCATCTGATACCCCAACAACCACACAATTTCAGGAACTTATGCGAGCAATGATAGCACAACAAAGGCAAGCTAATGAGAACCAAGCCAGATTTCAAGAACAGTTGGCCAAGAAAGATGATGAAATGGCTCAAGTCCAGAGGCAACTGTTGGAAGTACTTCAGAACAGGAATGTAGCACCACTCGTGGGTCCGCAGATTGTTATACAAAATAGGGATCCTGACCCTAATGCACTGTTTGAGAAGTTTAGGAAGAGAGCACCCAAGGAATTTTCGGGCAATGAGGACCTGTTGGTGGCAGATGACTGGCTAGTCAATACCGAGAAGATCTTTGATGTCTTCATGTGCACGGGTATACAGAAGGTCAATCTCACAGCTTCATTACTCTATGGACTTGCAGATAGGTGGTGGCAAACAGTCAAGGACCCATATGCAGTGATGGCTGACGAGGAGGCATGGGCAGCATTCAAGACACAATTTCAAGATAAATACATTCCCTCTCATGTCAAGAGGCAGAAGGCCATCGAATTTCAACAGCTCAAGCAAGGTAGCATGACGGTGCTAGATTACGTCACCAAGTCTGAAAGATTGGCTAGATATGCTACCGAGCTTATTGACACTGAAAGGAAGAAGATAACAAAGTTCTTGGAAGGATTGAACCGGATCATCATGAGAGATGTCATAGGAGTAGTCCCTCTAGCTACATATGATGAGGCAGTCAAGCGGGCATATACATTTGAAGATATTAACAACATGATTGTTCAGGACAGGAAGCAGCACTATCAGTAGCAGAATCAGAGGCAACAACAGAGCAAGAAGCCGAGGCAAGAACAAGGTCAAGTGAGGCAAGGGTGTGGACATTGTGGCAAGAATCATGAAACACACGAATGTCGTAAGGCCATGGGTGCATGTTTCAAGTGTGGGGCTATGAACCATGCAATCAAGGATTGCCCACTACTTCAGAATCAAGGGAACAAAAACCAGCAGCAGAGACAAGTAGCTCCTCAGAATCAAGGACCAGCTCAGAATCAGATTAGACCACCTCAGCAGCAGCAGCAGGCTAGGCGACCCGCACAAAATCAGAATGCTCGTCCTCCACAACAGAATAGGCATGGCCAAGGAAGGCAGAATCAAGTACCAAATAGACTACAAATGCATGGACGTTTGTATTATCTCAACCATGCAGATGCTGAAGCTGCGGGAGACGTGGTAGAAGGTAAACTTCTTGTTTGTGGGATAGAAGCCCAGATTTTATTTGATCCTGGATCCACACATTCATTTTCATTCCCTAGTTTTGCTAAGTTGATTGATGCACCATGTAGTGAGTTGGATTACATTTTAGTAGTGACCACTCCAGTAGGGAAACAAGTTGTGTGTAGAATCCATTACCCTAGTTGTACAGTGTTGTTAGGAGATGTTAATCTACCGGCCAACCTCATAGTTTTGGACATGCATGATTTTGATGTCATTTTAGGCATGGATTGGTTAGAAGCATATCATGCCACTATGGATTGTTTTAGTAAGACCATCACATTCAGATTCCAAGGACCACAGGCAGAATTGATATTTCAGGGGAACAGGAGAAAATCTCAGGCAGGGTTTATTTCAATCTTGAAGGCAAGCAGATTAGTTCAGAGTGGGTGTCAGGCATTTATTGCGTTTATCACGGAGGATAAACAGTCCCAAGGGGTGGAGGATTCCCCATTGTGTGTGAATTTCCGGATGTTTTTCCAGAAGAAATCCCGGGTTTACCACCAATTAGAGAAGTTGAGTTCACAATTGAGCTCCTTCCAGGGACAGCTCCGATCTCGATTGTACCATATAGGATGGCTCCAGCAGAAATGGGTGAGCTAAAGCTCTAATTGCAGGATTTGTTGAGCAAAGGTTTTATTAGGCCAAGTGTTTCACCGTGGGGAGCACCGGTGTTGTTTGTGAAAAAGAAGGATGAGAGTTTGAGAATGTGCATCGACTACAGGAAGTTGAATCATGTGACGGTGAAGAACAAATATCCATTGCCAAGGATAGACGAGTTGTTTGACCAATTGCAAGGAGCAGCCTATTTTTCCAAGATAGACTTGAGGTCAGGGTACCATCAGTTGAGAGTTAGAGACTCAGATGTTCAGAAGACAGCTTTTAGAACAAGATATGGGCACTATGAGTTCTTAGTGATGCCCTTTGGTTTGACAAATGCAGCCGTAGTCTTTATGGCTCTGATGAACAAGGTCTTTGCACCCTATTTGGATCACTCCACAGTAGTGTTTATTGATGATGTCCTTGTGTATTCCAAGAGTAAGAAGGAGCACGAACAACATTTGAGGACAGCGTTGCAGCTCTTGAGGGACAACCAGCTGTATGCAAAACTCAGTAAGTGTGAATTCTGGTTAGAGCAAGTTGCTTTTCTAGGCCACATCATTTCCAGAGAAGGTCTAGTGGTTGATCCAGCCAAGATAGAGGTGGTTGTTAGTTGGGCAAGGCCAAGCAGTGTGACAGAAATTAGAAGCTTCTTGGGGTTAGCAGGCTATTACAGAAGATTTGTCCAAGGTTTTTCGTCCATTGCAGCCCCGTTGACAAAATTGACTAGGAAGAATGTCCCATTTGTTTGGACCGATCAGTGTGAAACGAGTTTTCAAGAGTTGAAAGGAAGGTTAACCACCGCCCCAATCCTTACATTACCATCGGGCAACGACGGATTTATTGTTTACACAGATGCTTCGAACGTGGGATTGGGTTGTGTATTGATGCAAGAGGGCAAGGTGATTGCTTATGGCTCGAGACAGTTGAAGGACCATGAGAAGAATTATGCGACTCACGACTTGGAGTTGGCAGCAGTTGTTTTTGCATTGAAGATGTGGAGACACTACCTCTACGGAGCGAAATTTGAGGTCCATTCAGATCACCGAAGTTTACAATATTTGTTCTCGCAGAAGGATTTGAACATGAGGCAGAGACGGTGGATGGAGTATATCAAAGATTATGACTTCCCAATTAAGTATCATCCAGGCAAAGTGAATGTTGTAGCAGATGCCTTGAGTAGGAAATCAGTAGTCATGGCCAATTTGAGAGGAATGGGTGTCTTATAGCAGTTTGAAGAGTTGGGGGTAGAGGTACAAACCCTGAGATTGGGTGCGATGTTAGCAAACATGACAGTATCATAACCTACCTTCATCCAGAAGATCAAGGAAAATCAGTTGCAAGACCCAGACTTGGCTAAGATAGTAGAGGTTATTGCAGAACGTCCTGATTTCAAGATGGTGAATGGAATATTGTATTTCCGTGACCGGTTGTGTGTGCCAAATGTGGATGATTTGAAGAGTGAGATAATGAACGAAGCTCATAGCACGAGATATTCTATGCATCCGGGTAGCACGAAGATGTACCACAATTTGAAGAATAGATTTTGGTGGAACAACATGAAGAGAGAGATAGCAGCTTTTGTGTCTCGTTGTCTAACTTGTCAGTTGATTAAGGCAGAGCATCAGAAGCCTCCAGGTTTGTTACAGCCTTTGGAGATTCTGGAGTGGAAATGGGAACACATTACCATGGATTTCGTTTCCGGTTTGCCGAATACCAAGAAGGGAAATAATGCAATTTGGATCATTGTAGATCGTCTGACAAAGTCTGCTCATTTCATTCTGATGAAGACAGGGAATATGATGCATATGGCACCGCTTGCGAAGTTATTTGTTGATGAGATTGTTAGTAAACATGGTCAGCCCGTCTCCATTACTTCAGACAGAGACAGTAGGTTTGTTTCAAAGTTTTGGAAAACTCTTCATGAGTCTATGGGTACCAAACTTCAGTTCAGCGCAGCTTATCATCCTCAGACCGATGGTCAGTCAGAAAGGACGATACAGACTCTCGAAGACATGTTGCGTGCTTGTGTATTGGATTTCAAGATTCAGTGGGATGAGTGCTTACCTTTTTGTGAATTTGCTTATAACAATAGTTACCACTCGAGCATCAGTATGGCACCTTTCGAGGCACTTTATGGTAGAAGATGCAGAACTCTGGTTTGCTGGGAAGAAGTCGGTGAACGTAGTTTTCATGGACCGACAATAGTTGGAGAGACAAGTGACAAGGTCAAGCTAATTCAGGAACGGTTGAAGATCGCCCGAAGTAGGCAGAAGAGTTATGCAGATACTCGCAGAAGAGAATTGCAGTTTCAGGTGGGTGACAAGGTGTTCTTGAAGATCTCACCAACTAGAGGGACTTTGAGGTTTGGACAGAAGGGCAAATTGTCTAGAAGGTTTATTGGTCCGTATGAGATTTTGAGCAAGATTGGAGATGTCGTTTATAGACATGCGTTACCGCCGGAACTCTCCGGGGTACACAATGTTTTTCATGTTTCTATGCTCAAGAAATATGTCTCTAGTCCTGCACACATTCTACAGCATGAGCCTTTAGAGATTCGGGAAGATGCCTCGTATGTGGAAAGACCGATCAAGATCATTGACACCAAGGAGCAGGAGTTGAGAAACCGGACCATTCATTGGGTCAAGGTACTTTGGGAAAATCACGAGCCAGAGGAAGCCACCTGGGAATTGAGAGAGCAAGTGCAAAGGAAGTATCCACAGCTTTTACCAGAGGTAATTGTTTGATTTATTTGGTGGACCAAATTTCCTAAGGGGTGGAGGATGTTAGACCCCGACCCAGACCAATTCGATTAGTATGCAATTAGTATGTGTTTAGCACTAAGTAAGATTAGTTGTCGTGGGGTTAGAAGTAATTAGTTTAGTCTTGGACATAGCTTTGAGAATTTTGAGAACGTTTAGTGTTGGTCTGACACACTCAGGAAGGCCTGAGTGCACGTGTAAGCTTGGGAGGATCGTATCGGTTTTCATGTGATTGTAATCTTGATTTCATTTGAATGATTTTTCTATGTGTTACAATTTTCGTCTTAGACCCATTCATGTTTGAAGCCCAAAAACCCATGTTTTGGCCCAAAGAGGGTAAAATTGTCTTTTATGCACAAATCTGGACACAATTTTTGAGATCTCAAAACCATTTTAAAAATATACTTTTTGGAAACTAGATATTTCGAGGATCGTTTTATCCTTCTTTGTCGAAGTCATTCGAGGTCCACAAGATCGTGTTTTGGCCATTTCAAGGTTCAAGCTAATTGGGGCCCATTAGCATCACTTAAGCCCCATTTCCCTCTCTTTTCATTCACTTTACCAAATCTCTGCAACTTTCTTAACCTAGGGTTGAAAAACCCCTCTTTCCTTTCCATCTTCCTCTCCTTGCAAGCTTTCTATTGGTACAAATTTCTTGGAGTTTCTTGTGGGACAAGCTCTTCATTTTCTTCCTCCTCTCTTGTTTGACCTTCTCTAGGTAAGAGCTTCAACCCATGCTTTTCATGAAGTCTTTTTAGTTCCTTAAAGATCTTGTTTTCCATGTTACAAACCCTTTTGGTAAAATGGGTTTCTTGTTTTCAAGATTGAGTGAGTTTTGTGTGGTTTTCTTAGGTTTCTGTAGTTCTTTGGATTGGCTTGAGTGAAGTGCTTGGAGAAGAGTGTTTAGCATTTGGGCAAGGCAAGTAATCTCTATAGGACCATTGTGCATGTGTATTTTAAGCTTCATTGTTGTTTTAGGAATTTTGTATATAAATATGTTTATAAGCTTCATGATCATGTTTTCCTTGGATTGAATGTTTGAAATTGGGAAAAATGTGTGTTTTGTCCCTTGGAGAGCATGTAGGCTCAGGGAGTGCAAGTGGGATGAGAAACAAGAAGAAGGGAAGAAGGAAATGTGAAAATCTGAACTGAACTGCATTTCCCGTGCAATTTCGGTCAACCGTCGGTCGGCTAGCCGAAATCCTCATTTCGGTTAACCGCGAGCTGACCGAGCTCGGCGGTTCCCTTTCTAGAAGCTGACATTTCGACAGTGGGTCTCGGTCAGCTGGACGGTTAGCAAGCGGCTAGCCGCCATACCCGATCTCGGCTAACCGCTGGCCAACCGCGCATTTCGGCTCCTTTTCCCGAGAGCTAAGTTTCAGACTGGATCTCCCGCGGTCAGCCCTACGGTCAGCTTGCGGCTAACCGCCAAGTCTCAGTTCGGCTAACCGCAGTCAGTTCGGTTTCTTTTCCAGAGGGCTGTGTTGGGCCTGGATTTCCGGCGGTCAGCATGTCGGTCAGCTGGCGGCTAGCCGCCAGACCCTAGTTCGGCTAGCCGACACCTGACCGCGAGGTGACCGAAATTGACAAATTTCCTGTTTTGAAGAGTCTTTGCAAGAATGAAAACTAGAACATGTTAAGTGGCCTTTAGCCTGATATTATGCACTCGAAACCCGAGATGTCCTTGAACTTCTGGGGCACCAATTCCGTTTTAATTCCAACATCTGGGCTTCGGCTGTACAACGATCAACTAAAGGTCCTTGCATGAGCTTGATAGGCATTGTATTCGTACTTTGGTTTCGATATAATGAATATCATCGTGTACTCGTTTTGAAGTTAAGTACAAGCTCGTTTTGAAGATGTGTTTCAAGAAAAAGGGGATCACTTCCTAAGCGTGTTATGCATATTAATTATGCCCTTGCTAGTCGTGTTCATCGTGTCTTGATAAGTGATTTCCCCCTTTTTATCTCGACATGTTTTGATAGTGTTTCGCGTGTTTTGTGCATTCATGAATTAAGTAACACCACTGAGCTTGGACTGCCCTTTCAGTTTGATCCACTGTCTGGGGTCCTTAAACATGTGGACTGTCTGCAGACTGGTCGTGTATTTATTACACATCGTGCGTGTCCGGTTCCGCGGCTGGAATTCTCGTCTTTGTGGGAAATCGTGTCGTGATTATATTATGTATATCGTGCTTGTCGTGCGTGCTTGCTCTTTTCATTATATAAATGATAGAGAAAGGATGGGCTCTTTGTGGATTGTGACTATTCATGCTATTATAAGTACTCATGCTAGTTTGTTTCAGTATCTCAGTCATTTTGGTATTTCAAATCAAGGATTTATTATATGTTTCTAAAACGTTTATTGTTTCATGCTTGCACCTAAATTGATTACCTGCCAAACTGTTGTGTTTGACCCTTGTTTGTTGGTGCCCAGGTGCAGGAGACGTTACCTTTGAGGAGGAGCGTCAGGAGGAGGCTTGTGAGCCGACCCCTGTGAGAGAGTGGCAGCCCGACGATGTCATCTAGACGTCGGGCGGGTTCTTGAGTCTCGTCATCTTTTTGTTGGGGGTTTCCTTTAACTATTTTAGAGAAGTGTATTGGCCTCTGTTGGCCTCTTATGAATTGTAACAAAAACTTAACTTACTTTCGTGTCAGTCCTACAACTTGAACTATGTTGGGCATGCCATGTTAGCTTCTTTCTTTGATACTATGTCTTGTCATTATTTGTTAAGGCACTTAAAGATTTATTGGTGCTCATCTTGTTGTGTTTTGCTACACGCTTCCGCATACTTGATCGTGTGAGTCAGATTCCGCGTGTCTTTGGGAATCCTCACCGCGGGAACCTGTGGGAAAGTATATCTCCAAAATTCATTGTACACACACAATGTCGCTGGCCCGGGGCCCATTATGGGGTCGCGACAACGATGAGATGGCCAGATGTTACATACAGGCATCCATGTCTAGTGTTTTGCAACACCAACATCAATCCTATAAGACTGTATATGATGTTATATCAAACTTAAAGGAGATGTTTGCAGAACAAGGCAGGCCTGCTAGACAGGCTGCTATAAGGGTGCTTATAAGCACCAAGATGGCTGAAGGCACACCAGTACAGGACCACATGTTGAAAATGATGGACTCATTGAATGAGTTAGATGTATTGGGGGCTGTGATTGATGCAGAATAGTAGATTGACATAATGTAAGACCCCACCCCGAGTGAACTCGATTAGTGTTAATTAAGTCATGTGTTAGTTCTAAGCTTGATTAGTGATTTTGGTTAAGTTGGGTTCGGAATAGCTTTTGTTTTAGTTTTGGGCAACTTTGAGTGCTTTGGTAACTAGTGGGGCCTTTGGGGTTCCCCTTATGACTTTGCTTTTACTTAGGGGATTTTTCAGAATCGTTTTGAATTGCATTATTATCACGTTTCACTTATCTTATTGATCCCTACAACTTTCATGTTGATCCGGTTCCCATTCGAGACCCCGAAACCCAATTTATTAGCCTCGAGGGGCAAAACGGTCTTTTTACATTTAACCTGTACCCAAAACTTGATATCCCCGAAACTCGCGAAACATATACTTTTTGGAAACTAGATATTTCGGCGATCATTTCTTCCTTCTTTGTCGAATTCATCTGAGATCCCGAAAGACATGATTTCAGTCAAACAAACTTCTTTAGTAGTGGGACCCAACCCCATTTGTTAACAAAGGGAAACCCACTCTCCCTTTCATCTAATTCTTCATTTTCCAGCACAAAGAGAGAGCCTAGGGTTTGTTGGCAACTTTCTCTTCTTCTTCTTGCTCTCTCCATCTCAATCTCCTACTAATCTTGCACCAACATCAAAATGGAGATCACCATTCTCTCCCTCATCTTGAAAGCTTCCTTTTGATACCATTTGTAGAGAAATCCATCAACCTTGAGACTCCCTTTGAGCTAACTCTTCTCATTTGAAGGTCATCCAAGTAAGTAATCTTCTCCATCTTCTAGATTTGTGTTCTTCTAGCCCTTGACAAGCTCCATTTTCATTATTGAAAGTTCTATCCTTTTCATTCTTTGTTTGACCCATTTAGGGTTTGTTTTGGGAGTTTTTGCTTGTAGCTTGGATTTGAGCTTAAGAGGTGATTAGAGGCTTGGTTGTTGCAAGGTTGGACCTAAGGCAAGTGGATGATTAGGTGTTTTGAGTTTTAAATGAATTGGTGAAACATTAATGAATTTCTCATGCTTTTATTGATTTGCATTATTGAAATAAATGCTCATAATGCATCTTGCTAGCTTCATTTAATATCTTGGAAACATGAGTTTATAGCTTTCTTATCTCTAGTCTTGTGGTGGTTGTTTTAGTGTTGAAAGGAGGGAAAAAGAGAAGGACCCAGCCCACTGCATAACAGAACCTGGGTTCTGTTCCGTAGTGTGCGCGGTCGACCGGCACGGGGGCTCAGTCGACCGGCGACACAGGGAGCCTAACCAAAACACTATTTGGGCCATTTATGTTACAACTCCCGGTCGACCGGCCATGGGTTCGATCGACCGGGCACACAGGGACCAGGTCGACCGGGCCAACTGAGAAATCCCTGCTGGAAGGGATTTTTACCCTGTTTTTGGATGGGCTTAGGTGGGACTTTGGCTACCCTTTTTGGACTCATTGGACTATATGTGAGGATGTCTTGAGCCGACGTTCTTCATGGTTAGTTTGGTTGCATCGAAATCCAATCCAATTCAATCTTGAACGGTATGGGACAACGCGATATCCACCTTATATCTATACGCGAAGTCTATTTCCTTGGGTATCGCGAATCCTATCCCTTTCGGTGACTGAGTAGGTTGTACGATGCTTCAGGATTAACATCATACTTAGGATGGATTGTTTATAGTTTTGATTTTTAATCGTACCGTCTAGTATAATCTATAAGCTCATTTTAAAGTTTTGAAAATTGTAAAGTGTATAAGGAGCCCGGAATGTCTTCAAACTCAAGGAGTACCAAGTTATTATTATAATCGACATACGGGACCCCTATTCACCTTAAATAAATCTTGAAACCAATATTTTACCCGAAATTGTAATAGTTCATTGTATTCTCTCATTTTCCGAGATTTTAATCACATGACTTGTTTTCCCGAAAGCATTGAAGTTAGACTAGTAACAATTACTTGTCCCGAAATATATTGCACCACATGAAATGGAAATTGTTCCTTGAACATCCTTGCCCCGCCTATTCATTTACTTGCACTCGATTTACTTGTTCATGTCTGGATTTGTGATTTGACCTATGAGTCGGTATCACTAAGCTTGGATAACCTTGTTGGTTTGATCCACCGACTTGGAGATCCCCCTCCCGTCCTGCCAGCTACAGTTTGGATCCCGATACCTGATTTATTACCGTGGTCCCGTCTCGATACTCGGTTCGCTACCGTGGTCCATCCCCGTATATTTATATTGTATATATGTTTTCGTTGAATCTCCTCACTTTGTGTGACTGAGACCAACGTCCCGTTATACTCTTGTCACTTTTGTGATAGAGGACTTAGCTATGTGTGATTGCCATTTTGTTAGTTCCCGATTCCTTGGATACCTTACATATTTTATCTTGTTTATTTGTTTTCTCGTAAATGATTTATCTCCTTTATGAGTGTGAAAGTCCTCGGGATCCTAACCCTAGAGGGGGGGGTGAATAGGGTGAGCTACAATTATGACTAATTAAGACCAATTTTAATTCTTAACAAAAACTAGTCACAAGTGATGATAAATCAATCAATATGCGGAAGCTAAAATAAACAATCACCACAAAAGCAAGCACCACAACACCAAGGTTTATAGTGGTTCGGCCTCAATGCCTACGTCCACTACCGGCTTGTGATCCAATCACCCCACCGGATTTCCACTATGTATGCTTTTTACTAGGCTAAGAAATAACCCTTACAATGTTGTTTTTCTAGGCTAAACAACAACCTCTCAATGTGCTTTTATAGGCTAAGCAATAACCTTTACAAGATGCTTTTCAAGGCTAAGAAATAACCTTTACACAATGCTTTTCTTAGGCTAAGTAATAACCTTACAAGATAAAGATTTCTCTAAGAAAGTGTCTGCACAAAAGATCACTCTAAGAGATTACAATTTAAGCTCAAATTAATTTGCCTCTAAATAGGCGGATATGAAAAATGAAAACTAACTCACACAAACACTCAAAGAAATGCAAAGATGTATGCTTATGAAGTGTGTGTGTGAAAACTTCAATCAAGTTTAAAAGTAAGCTCAATCAATTTATGCTTAATGCAATTCGAAAGTTTAAGGCACAAAAAGATATGATTGAAGTTCTATGCAAATCACTTGAACAATTACACACTTGTGAATGATATGAAAATCTAAAGATCACAAGTTGTATGAAAGTGTTTAAGCCTAATCAAGTGATGCATGTGCAATGTTGTTTTCAAAACTAATTTGACTAAAGATTAAAATGAATGAAAACAACAAGGGAAGTTTCAACCAAGTGAAATAATCATGCAATAAAAGAAATCAAAGATTTAGGCCAAACATGATTAAGAAAGTTTAAAACTAAACTTGGGTTGAAATCAAAGTAATGAATCCAATCTTAATTAGATCAAAGATTAAGGGAAGAATGGATTCAACATATCATTGTTATCATGCTTGAAATCATTTTCCAAAGTTTCAAATAAAGCACATAACAAATGATTAATTAAAAGTAAAACTTACTTGGAGATTTAACTTAGTTGATCCAAGCTTAAGCTTCACTTAATGACCCCTTTGGTCTCTCTTAGTTCCTCCCCTTTGTCTTGTCTCAAAGCTCCTCAAAGAAGGCTTAAAAATCTCCAACTTTGGACAAAGGAAAGAACTCATTTTTATAGCCAAAAATGCCCAACGGCTAGTCCTCGGTCGACCTAGACACAGGTCTCGGTCGACCGAGAAAGCACAACGGTCATATTTCTGACCGTTGGCATGTTACAGCTCAGAAACTGCCCACTCGACCGACAGTGGTCCCGGTCGACCGGGAAGCAGGTCTCGGTCGACCGGCGACACTGCCAGGTCACTCCCCTTTTGCAAAATTTCCAACTTTTGCACATTTGAAGGTATTTCTTTGGGAGGATTTTTGGGCCACTAAATCAAGCTTGGTAACATGTTTTAGATCAATCTAAGATGTTTAAAAACATGAAACACAAAGAGCCTAAAATGATTTGAAACTTTACAACCAAAGGCTAGCTTGATTTGATAAAACTCTTTTTCAAAAACAATGCATACAAAAATGATTCTGAAAATGATGAAAGTATGCAATGCACAAACCTATCTTCTCAAATGATTTTCCAAATATAAAGCACAAAGAATTAGGTTTTCAAAAGAGTTTGAATACTAAAAACAATGCATCCAAGTATAAAACCAAAACATGCATAAAACAAAACTTTTACCACTTTTAAAAGCAATGCATGTATAAAATCAAGATTTCAAGATATTTTAAATCAAAGCAAGTGTGTGAATTCAAATGATGTGAAAATGCAAATGCATCCATCAAATTGCAAATACAAAATTCCTAACAATCTCCCCCTTTGCAATTTGATGGCAACTTACTTATCATTGAATTAACACAACAAGTCTTCAGCTCCCCCTAAGCTGGACAAGTCTTGAAATCTTCTTGGATGCTCCTCCTCTTAGCTTGGGCTCTTTTCTTCATTCTTCTTGATGCTTGGAGCTTGATCATTCTTCAAGCTTTCTCTTCTTCTTTCCTTTCTATGACCAAGCATCTTCTTTAGCTCCAAGCTTTCTTTCTTCTATTTGCTCTCCCCCTTTGACCATGCCCTTCTCTCCCTTTGGCAAGATATGCATTCACTCCCTTTGTAGAAGATCATACACAACTCTCCCCTTAGGAAGCTTGGACATTCTCTTCTCCCTTCTTAAGAACTTGAATGCTCTCTACCCCTTTGAAGTGTAGGAGATCTTCGAGTACTTGAACTCTCTCTCCCCCTTTGACATTAAATTGCAAAGGTACCTACACACATGAAACAAGGAAAATACCTTTTAGTAGAACCTGTTAACAAATGAAATCGAAAATGAAATACATAACAGGCTATCATGTATGGAAGTAATTTCTAAGGGCTCAAAAGCAATCCAAGGGTCAATTTGATCAAAACTAATTCTTCCTATGAAGGTTTACACTCCCCCTCAATCCATTCTCTTCCTTTGTCAAACTTTTGACAAGATTTAACTATTAGATTCAAGAAGTAGATGGTTTATCCAATTGAGGGTCAACTTCAAGAGAAGGATTAGATTCATTTAACTATAAATCTCAATATGATCAAATTACCAAAAGAGAGCTAGGTCTAATGGGAAAAGCAATCATGGATACCAATTGGAAAAACAAAGAATACCAATTGAGATTGAAAGATATGACTATTAAATCAATCACTCTAAAATGGAGTTATAAGGAATATAACTATTAAGATAAATCCAAATTAGAGCTATCCATGATGCAATGGGGTTAACTAAACATAGCATCAATCAATATAACTATGAAAATCATATGCTATGTAAGTTTTGAAATCATTTCATTCAAACAATAAATATGACTATTAATGTCCAAGAATGAGTGAAATGAAATTCAAACATGAAGCCAACCTCAACTAATAACCAACCAATATTATGAACACATAAACATGGTGGTCATGAGATTTACCTATAAGAGCAAGAGAGATGGCAACATGAACATTATGATGCTAATGGTGTGTGACATGGAACAATCATATTACTATCAAGTTCAAACCAATGTACACAAGGTCTATCACATACACAAGATAAGATATCAATTGGATATGAAATCAATGGAAAGTTATACCAAATGAAACCAATTGAATATGATAACATGATTAAAAGCAAGGATGTGACAAACACACAATTCCATCAAGCATCATAAATGCATATTCATCACTTTTAAAGATATGACTATTAAGCATAGTGATGAATAAGACAAATTGCAATGCAAAAGGATATGGCTATGAAATGCATGCAATTTCCAAAGTGTCAAAATCATATGAATTCAACATCTAAGATATCCATCAAACATATAGAAATATGAGAAATGGGTTTCAAAGAGTTTCATATGATTAAGAACACTACTTATGAAGTTGAAACATGTATAAGGATGATACCAAGAAAATATACATGAATCAACATCATAACCATCCAAAAAGAAATGACTATAAGGCATAGAGGATGGATTTGGGTTCTAGTATGGTTTCTACAAATATTACTAAGATCACAACCATACATGGAACCAAAAATCATTTGCATATAAAAAGAATGTAAATAAACAAGCAAGGATGCAAACAACAAACATTTCCATTTCTAAGATAATGAAACCAAAAGAAAAGGAAATGAAAACATGGAACATGCTTTAGATGGATATAACTAATGATGTTATAGAGCATTTCCATTCAAACAATCTTCAAATCATTTTGAAAAACAAAATCCAACAATGAGCATAAAGAGAATGATTTTGAAGATCAATTTTCAACATTGTATTTTAAAAGATATAACTTAATTGAAACACATACAAGTTGATTTTTCAAAACAATGTTTTCCATATAAAAGTATAACTTAGAAATCCATGGAAAAACTTGAATTGATTCAAATCATTTGTTCAAATAATCTTACTATGACATATACACAAATGATTCAACAACAATTGATCATGAATAAATTAGCTATGAAAGCTTTTAAAAACACAATCAATTAATCATGTAAAGAAATGCAATGCAAGACATATGTGTGCAAAAAGCAAATCAAACATGATGTAATTATAATCAAAAGATTTTGAAAACCATGATATGTAACAAGAATGGTGCATGAAAACAAAATCAAATGATCATAAATAAACATTGCATTTTAATAAATGTAACTAAGAAAGAACAAAATGCAAAGCAACATGACCAACAAAGTGATTTAACTTAAAAAGAATAGGTTGGTCAATGAGGTTCAAGGCCTTAAGGTTTGTCTAAGTGAATAACTTTAGGAATCCACCTAAGGTCTTGTGAGGGTTGAACTTTGAGGTCTATTTTGGACTTCTCACCAACTAAAGGAGATTTGACTTGATAAATTTTCAATTTAAACTTATCACCATGATATTTAGATTTAACTAAATTTAGCTTAGATTGGTGATTAGTCTTTTGATGTTGGTGAGTTTGTTTCTTTGGGGATTGTTTCTCTTTTCTTTTCTTCTTATTTTCTCCTTTTACTTGACTTTTGAATTTTAGATTTAACTTAGCAACTTTCTTCAAAAGTTCTTTCATGGGTTGATATAAGGGAGATAGGTTGAGAAGCTTTTTGTTTATAGATTCTTTTAAGCTAGGTTTGACTTGTTTAACCTTTTTAGAATCTATCTTAGGAGACTCCTTGTTAATTGGTTTTACTTGTTTAAGCTTTATGGAGTCTTCCTTGGTTTTTAGTGTCTTACCCTTCAAGTTTGATTTTACTTTCTTTGGTTCAAAGATGGGATTAGACACATTGCTTCTTCTTCGTTTGCACTCAAACCTAAAGTGTCCTTCAATGCCACAATAATTACATTTCGACATGGGCAAAGAAGTGTGAGTGCTAGAGAATGAGGACTCACCTTTCACAAAAGTGATGGTGAAATTAGGGTCATGTGAAATATTCCTATCAAAACCAAGACCCGTCCTATCTCTTTGAGATTTACCCAATTTAAATAATTTTACAAATTTCTCATTACTTTGGGTAAATTTGCACTCATACTTTTGTTTGTACTCTTCAAGTTGAGTGACTTGGGTTTTAAGGGTTGAATTTTCATTTTTAACTTTTGTTAGTTCATTTTCAATTCCCTTAAAATTGTTTAGCTCTTCATAGGCAAGTTTTAACTTAGATTTAAGCTCATTAACAACATTAGATCCAAGTTCTAAAGTTTTTAAATTACTTTGAGCATTAGACAAATTTTCATTGGAAATTGTCAACTTGGATTTTAAATAGTTAATGTTTTCATCTTGTCTTTTAATTGTATCTCTTAGGTTTAAATTTTCATTTTTAAGCTCATCACAATTAATCTTAATCTCATTTAATTCATCTTGAGCATTAGATAAATTTTCCTTAGAGATAGTCAATTTAGATTCAAGATTGTTAAAGTCTTTATCTTGCCTTTGTAATTGATCTCTTAGTTTTAGATTTTCCTTATTAAGATGATCATAACCTATCTTTAATTCTTTAAGTTCATCTTGAGTATTGTATAGGTTATTCAAAGAGATCATGAACTTAGATTCTACACAATTTATGAATTCATCTTTTTCTCTAAGTTCATTTTTAGAAGAGACTAATTCTTGGTTTAGCCTTTTAGATTCTTCTTTTAATCTTTTATTTTTCTTGGAAACCTCTAAGGACCATGTGTACAATTCCTCATAGGCTTCATATTCATCAAATTCTTCTTCTTTTAATTCAAGTTGAGATTCTTTAATTTTAATGTTTGAATCTCCATAAGATGGAAGAATGAGGGGTCTAGAAGAATCTACAAGGTCTAGCATAGTAGAGTCCATTCTAATGATTTTCATATAAACACAACTCTAGGGTTTTAACTCTAGGTTTTTACACCTAATCAAGAGTTCCAAACACTTGATCCTAAAAGATAGAGCACGAGGCTCTGATACCAATTGAAAGTCCTCGGGATCCTAACCCTAGAGGGGGGGGGGTGAATAGGGTGAGCTACAATTATGACTAATTAAGACCAATTTTAATTCTTAACAAAAACTAGTCACAAGTGATGATAAATCAATCAATATGCGGAAGCTAAAATAAACAATCACCACAACACCAAGGTTTATAGTGGTTCGGCCTCAATGCCTACGTCCACTACCGGCTTGTGATCCAATCACCCCACCGGATTTCCACTATGTATGCTTTTTACTAGGCTAAGCAATAACCCTTACAATGTTGTTTTTCTAGGCTAAACAACAACCTCTCAATGTGCTTTTATAGGCTAAGCAATAACGTTTACAAGATGCTTTTCAAGGCTAAGCAATAACCTTTACACAATGCTTTTCTTAGGCTAAGTAATAACCTTACAAGATAAAGATTTCTCTAAGAAAGTGTCTGCACAAAAGATCACTCTAAGAGATTACAATTTAAGCTCAAATTAATTTGCCTCTAAATAGGCGGATATGAAAAATGAAAACTAACTCACACAAACACTCAAAGAAATGCAAAGATGTATGCTTATGAAGTGTGTGTGTGAAAACTTCAATCAAGTTTAAAAGTAAGCTCAATCAATTTATGCTTAATGCAATTCGAAAGTTTAAGGCACAAAAAGATATGATTGAAGTTCTATGCAAATCACTTGAACAATTACACACTTGTGAATGATATGAAAATCTAAAGATCACAAGTTGTATGAAAGTGTTTAAGCCTAATCAAGTGATGCATGTGCAATGTTGTTTTCAAAACTAATTTGACTAAAGATTAAAATGAATGAAAACAACAAGGGAAGTCTCAACCAAGTGAAATAATCATGCAATAAAAGAAATCAAAGATTTAGGCCAAACATGATTAAGAAAGTTTAAAACTAAACTTGGGTTGAAATCAAAGTAATGAATCCAATCTTAATTAGATCAAAGATTAAGGGAAGAATGGATTCAACATATCATTGTTATCATGCTTGAAATCATTTTCCAAAGTTTCAAATAAAGCACATAACAAATGATTAATTAAAAGTAAAACTTACTTGGAGATTTAACTTAGTTGATCCAAGCTTAAGCTTCACTTAATGACCCCTTTGGTCTCTCTTAGTTCCTCCCCTTTGTCTTGTCTCAAAGCTCCTCAAAGAAGGCTTAAAAATCTCCAACTTTGGACAAAGGAAAGAACTCATTTTTATAGCCAAAAATGCCCAACGGCTAGTCCTCGGTCGACCTAGACACAGGTCTCGGTCGACCGAGAAAGCACAACGGTCATATTTCTGACCGTTGGCATGTTACAGCTCAGAAACTGCCCACTCGACCGACAGTGGTCCCGGTCGACCGGGAAGCAGGTCTCGGTCGACCGGCGACACTGCCAGGTCACTCCCCTTTTGCAAAATTTCCAACTTTTGCACATTTGAAGGTATTTCTTTGGGAGGATTTTTGGGCCACTAAATCAAGCTTGGTAACATGTTTTAGATCAATCTAAGATGTTTAAAAACATGAAACACAAAGAGCCTAAAATGATTTGAAACTTTACAACCAAAGGCTAGCTTGATTTGATAAAACTCTTTTTCAAAAACAATGCATACAAAAATGATTCTGAAAATGATGAAAGTATGCAATGCACAAACCTATCTTCTCAAATGATTTTCCAAATATAAAGCACAAAGAATTAGGTTTTCAAAAGAGTTTGAATACTAAAAACAATGCATCCAAGTATAAAACCAAAACATGCATAAAACAAAACTTTTACCACTTTTAAAAGCAATGCATGTATAAAATCAAGATTTCAAGATATTTTAAATCAAAGCAAGTGTGTGAATTCAAATGATATGAAAATGCAAATGCATCCATCAAATTGCAAATACAAAATTCCCAACAGAGTGTTCTTGCTTAAACAAATTTCTATGCTTTTCAAGATATTTCTTTTATTATATGTTGTTGTACCTTTTGACTCTTGTGCCAGACCGTCGTGTCTGATCCATTTTCTTTGGTACTCAGGTCCCGTTGCCGGTTACCTTGAGGAGGAGCCGGAGGAGGCGGTAGGTGAACCGCAGCCCCTAGTTGAGTCGCGTGCTGACAATGTCATGTAGATATCGGGTTGCTACGAGAGACTAGACATTTTGGAAAAACTATTTAACCATTCTTTTGGGTTATTGTTTTGTTTATATTGGCCTTTGTTGGCCTCTATTTTTGGGTAATGTAACTAAATGATCTTTTGTTAAACTTTAACTTACTTTTGGGAAACATGCTTTTTATCATTGCTCATTCTGATACAGTATTTCATACTTATGATATTGTCTTCATGACTAGGGATAATCTGACTATTTGATTTGCTATATGCTTCCGCACTGTTGACACCAAAAATGTCACTTTGCCTCCTCACACCAAAAGCTACACGGAGCCGCATCCTACCAAAAATAGGCAGGCGCTACTTCAAGCATCAGATCTTGTCAGAATCAAACAAAAACTGCAAGGTCATTCAAAACAACCAAAAGAGAGGTACACATGAAGTTTCGGGCCATTCCGACATCATTCTGCCTAACTTCACTTCTCCAACAGCTGAGCAGCAGCTCCCGGCGGCGATAGTGTCAAAGACTTCAATCTTCGATCAGAGCCTACGGATGGTTACAAAATACTTCCAAAAGGCTCCATGTCAAGTTTCAAGTCAAACCGACATCGTTTGACCAAAAGTCAAAGCTCGGCATTTCCCTCGCGGTGAAATAAAGGCAAGCGTTTGCATGACTCCAAATGGCTTCAAAACTCAAACGAAAGCCTATGGTTGGTCCTATCTACTGATGAGGAAGCTACCCATCAAATTTCAGGTCAATCGGACATCGTTTGACCGAAAGTCAAAGCTCGGCATTTCCCTCGCAGTGAAATCAAGTCAAGCATTTGCGGGCCCCCAAATGGCTTCAAAACCTGAACAAAAGCCTATGGTTGGTCTCGTCTACTGCTCAAGAAGCTACACGTCGAATTTCAGGTCATTCCGACATCGTTTGACCTAGTTTCGACGCTTGACAAAAATCGGCAGTTCTCCACAGCAAAGTCTTCGGCTTTTCAGAAAATGGGAAACTTTGCGATCCGATTTGCACGGCTTCTCGTCAGGTTTTCTTAAGGGAAATCCAGCCAATAAATGAGAGGAAATTCCAAGAAAAATGCAGGAGAAAATAGAAGCAAAAACGGACGAAAAACGGCGAAGAAAAAGCGACCGAAAGGCGGCCAAAAAAATGGGCCAAGGCCCGCGACCATGGAGGTCCGGGCCGCCGAACCTCGCCCAAAAACCCCATTTTTCGGGTATTTTTCACGTTTCGAGTTGATTGGCCCCTGTGATTTTTCCAAAATCTGATTTTTTGTGCATGATATCCGTCGATCTTCATCAACATCACGGATCCATCACTGGAATCATTAGATCATCACCGGACGCCTCAAGATCGTCAAACGGCTAACAAAGAAAGCACCATTTCTGCCCGCCCGATCGTGAAATCGACTGGACAGATGTTGCTGGCCCGCTGACATCAACCAATGTTTGACATTGGATCACCATCCGACATCAAATGGTATGTGGGTCCATTGATGATCATTGCAAGAAGAATCCCAAAGGACGCGGCACGGCCCGCGACTCTTCAAGCGCCCAGGCAATCAATTAATGAAGTTAAATGACCCGTTTATGGGAGCCGACTGCCATTGCAACCTCAAAACCAAAGAAAAAGGAGGTTCTCAATGTGCAAACCAAGTCAGCTCCTCAGCAGCCAAGGAAAGCTGAAAACAAAGCTGCAGGTAAAAAGCCTGAACTCTCTGATGCCTTCAAAGAACGAGTAGAGAAGAAATACCCGTTCGATGAAGATGTTGAAGAAATCTTTGGGGCACTTCTCGCAAACGGTAAATTCACCTTGCCTGACCCCAAAAGACCAGGAGATGTTGGCAAAACCAACGATCCTCGGTACTGTCCATACCATCAGATGGTTTCGCATCCTCTCAGTCAATGCTTTGTTGTGAGAGAGAAGATAAATGAGAAGTGGAAAAACGGAGTCATTACCTTCGACAAGAACTATGGGTCTGCCTCCGTCAACATGGTGTCGTGTGGACAAAAACAAAAATCACCAAAAGAGAAGATCACTACTTCCTTCAAGGTAATAAAGATGACCCAAACGTCTCAAGAGTTGGTTCCATATCCAACATCAGACGGACAGCCCATATGGGTACACCCCGATATCCTAGAAGATGAAAATTGGGAGGTCGTCAAAACAAAGCCAACCGCTCGACAGCGAAGGCAAACCAGGAGACAACTCCGCAAGCTCAAACAGCAGGAGAAAGCTCCGAAAAAGCAAGAAGTCGCTGAAAAGGCAGAAACCTCCTCTACCGCTTCACTGGGGGCAACAGAAGAGTCCTCTCCTAAGGTTTCAAAGGCAGCAAGAAAATTCACTCTTGGTGATTTCATGCCACCACACCTCAAAGATGAAACTATGCAAGGGGCATCATACTCTTGCAACTCGGTGGTCGGATTCCCCATGGATGGATACGAGTCCAGTGACACCGCCAGTGACATCGATGAGTGGGAGGAATCCCTCGAAACAGGAGAATATCTCTCCGACGAGGAATGGATCCCTGAATCTCATCTTATGCCAGTAATCTGGTATAACCCATTACAGCCGCAAGGATCCTGGTCTGATGATGAAGAAGACCAAGAGGTTGTCCAAGAAAATACTCCAGTGGAACCCAACCATGTTGAACCACAAGGAGCAAACGGAGAAGAAGATTTGGCTCCCGTGCCTGATCTCGATGAATACGCAAGGATCTTGCAGCACCTTGCTATAGAGCAAGAACAAGGTCGCATCAATCAGCTTCGTCACAACCCAGCACCGGAAGTTCCTGAAAATCTACAGGAATCTCCTCCGGTAACCCCGGAAAATGAAGAAAGTTGTTGGATCAATGATCCTCTTACATCTGAGGACGAATCTGATTCCCAACAGTTCATCTTGGAGGCATCTTCCGTCAAAGTTACTTGCAATGCAATAGCTCAGGATGATAATTCCTCACTTTCTCAGGCTTCTTCTCCTGGAACAGTGACATCGGAACTCAAACCTTTTCCGACTGATCACCATGAAGAAATTCCAGCCGGTGAAATCTTCTTCAGAGAAAATCCGGTCAATTGGTCCCAAATGCCCGATCTCATCGGTGATGTCTGGACCGACAAAATATTCGATAAAGAAGGAAAGTTGCTGGATGCTGTTCAGGACTTGCTCCCGGAAAATGCTCCATGCAACACAATTACTGAAGATGGCAATGCTGACACAGAGACATCTTCAGCAAATGAGAAGGAACGACCCCTCGATCTCGAGGGTGATCTTCTAAACAAAGACCCTTCTCCAGAAGCTCTTGAAGTTGGTAGAGGTACCCGTTCTGGCCGGGATTACCACAAAAACTACAACCAACCTTCTGCTTCTTATGTAAATCCTTCGGGAAAACAAGTTGTAAACGCCCCTACTGGCAAGAATAATGAAAATGCAGGCCCCAAGGAGGCTTTCAAGTACGACTTGATTCAGCACTTCAAACACATACCTACACGTCTGCACATCCTAGACTTATTACGAATGTCACCACAGACTCGTGATAGTCTCATTTCAGAACTACAAATGCTGGATGCGGATGTCGACAAACATGCCCCACAAGTCCTACAAATTGAAATGGACTATAGGGTCAAAAAATCAAAAACTCCCTCAAAAGGAGAAAAGAAGAAAACTGAGGGATCCTGCATCGAATGCCTCTCGGTTCAAAAAGCAGCAAGTGCAACCATCGCCTTCACCAAGGAAGACCTCCTGCTAGGTGAGACAAAGCACAACCGACCCCTGTACTTCACCGGGTACATCAAAGAGGTGCCACTACGCAGAATCCAGATCGATCCAGGTTCTGCACTCAACCTCATCTCCACTTCGGCACTCGAAGAACTGGGCATTCCGCCTAGCAAGCTGAGCCACACATCTGTGTCCATCTTTGGATATGATGGCAGCGCTCAAAGTCCGATCGGCAAAATCAGGTTCAAGTTGCAAATCGGTGATCTTATCTCCGAGGTCACTGTCCATGCAATAAAGACCCCTTCGTGCTACAACATCCTTCTCGGACGCCCCTGGATACACGAGAATGGTGTTGTCCCCTCGACTTTACATCAGTGCATCAAGTTCGTTGGCAATGACGGCTTGATACATCGAGTGTTTGCAGACAAAAAGCCCTTCAAAGGCAAAGAAGTCTATTTCGCAGATGCTCAGATGTACAATGATGAAAAAGAAGAAAGGGAGGAAGAAATAGCACCCTTTACCGAAAATCTCCAGAAAGACAAAGGCAAGGCTCCTCAGCAATCACCGGAAGAAAACAAACCCTCTATCAAAACCGAAGAGAATAATCAATCTCCCTTCATGGTCTCCCTCAAGTCTTCAAAGTCTCTGGTGATCACCACCAAAGCAAAGAAGATAAAACAAAAGGCTGGGGGCAAGTTTGTTGTCTCCTTCGTGACTATCTTGCAAAACACGGATTCGGACTCAGAGCCAGAAGACGATACATCGTCAAGCCAAGCTGATGATCAACAAGTTCAGCCCGCTCTCACTCCGATGGAGACAACCGTTGACATAGAAGATCCGGCATCTGCTTCCTTCGTTGTTCCAGCAACATCAGCAGAAGAAAAGCCAATCTTCTTCCATAAATCGGGAGTTTCTTCATCAAATTCTTCGCTTGAACCTTTCCAAAATGAAGGTATGCCTCAACTATCCCTGTATAGTCCAATGGCGCAAGCTATCATGAAGAAAATGGGCTACGACGCTCAGAACCCAATCGGTTTGGGAGATGGCCGTGGTATTATCACGCCATTGGAACCAACCCTGACCAAAAGTCAACTGGAAGGTTGGAAACCCCACCGCCACATAGAAAAGTCTTCACATGGGCTAGGGTATGATCCTGACGCCTCCTTGAGACAGTTGACACAAAGGCCGCAAAGTCATCTTGTCGACCAAGCCTCAACATCTCATATTAATGAAGACATTGATCTCCCTGGATATCTCTTTGAAGAGTTGACCGTCAAGGATCCAGGAAGTCTATCCAATTGGTACGATTCCTCTGATGATGAAGAAGAATTGTCCGATAATACAGACACACGGTTCTCTGACCCAGAAGAACCACTGTCTCCAAAGGAAGTGCCCTACTTCGACCTAGTTTCAACAGGTGATTGGGACCACCTCATAGGAAATCTTGAGAAAAGTACCAATCAAGAAGACCCATGGACAAAAGCAGAGCCGTGGTCTGTAGATACCTTTGGAACTCCAGAAGGCTTTGTTGGGTTGGAAGCCTTCGAAAATATTGTGGAGGAACCACCTTCAAACCTTCCAACTGAAGATTCTGTTCAAAAGATAGACTTGGGAACACCTGATAACCCACGTCCTGTATTCATAAGCAAGAATATAAAGGATGATGAGTTACCCGAGTATATCGCGTTTCTTCATGAGTTCGTTGATTGTTTTGCATGGTCTTACGCTGAGATGCCTGGCTTAGACCCCAAAATAGCAATCCACAAACTCAATCTTCAAAAAGATATCAAGCCTGTCAAACAAGGCCAAAGAAGGTTCCGTCCTGATGTGATGGACAAAATTGAACAAGAAGTTCAAAAACTTAAAAGCGTTGGCTTCATCCGTGAGGAACAGCATCCTGAATGGTTGGCCAACATCGTCCCCGTGACAAAGAAAAATGGGCAAATCAGGATCTGCATTGATTACAGAGACCTGAACAATGCATGCCCAAAAGATGAATTCCCGCTCCCTATACCGGAGGTGATGATCGACAACACCTGTGGGTTCGAGCTAATGACATTCATGGATGGCTTCTCTGACTACAATCAGATAAAGATGCATCCTGAAGATGAAAAACACACAGCATTTCGGACCCCGTTTGGCGTGTATTGCTACACTGTCATGCCATTCGGTCTGAAGAATGCCGGCGCTACATATCAGAGGGCTATGATGAAGATATTCCAAGATATGCAGCACAAGACGGTCGAATGTTATGTCGACGACCTCGCCGTCAAAAGCAAAAGAAAAGAAGACCATCTCAAAGATCTTCGAGAAGTCTTCTTCCGACTTCGCAAACACAAACTGCGAATGAATCCCCTCAAATGCTTCTTCGGTGTTTCATCGGGTAAGTTTCTCGGATTCGTAGTACGGAAAGCTGGCATAGAGCTTGACCCCATCAAAGTCAAGGCTATCCTAGAAATGCCATCTCCAAAAACCCTAAGACAATTAAAAGGGCTCCAAGGAAGATTGGCATACATTCGACGGTTCATCTCCAACCTATCAGGGAAGTGCCGTCCATTCTCTCGGTTAATGAAGAAAGGTGTCGATTTTGTCTGGGATGCTGAATGTGAAGCCGCGTTCCAGGACATCAAGTCATACCTGACTAAACCTCCAGTGTTGGCTGCCCCCACAACTGGAAAACCATTCCTCTTGTACACAAGAGCCCTTGACTGTTCTTTAGGCGCTCTGCTCACACAAAAGAATGACGAGGGAAAAGAAGCTGCTCTATATTACCTTAGTCGCATGTTGATAGGTGCAGAGCATCGCTACTCTCCAGTCGAAAAAGAATGCTTGGCAGTGATGTTCGCCGTACAAAAACTGCGTCACTACCTGCTATCCAACACAGTGTACCTGATTTCGAGGATCAACCTCCTAAAGGTCCTTGTCACAAAAGCAGGTTCTCTCAATGCCCAACTGGCAAAATGGTCCATCCTCCCGTCACAATTTGACATTAGGTATGTACCACAAAAAGCAATCAAAGGCCAAGCTCTAGTAGACTTCTTCGCGGAGCATCCATTGCCTAAAGATTCTCCACTCAGGGATGACCTCCCAGACGAATCGGTCTACAGTGTGGAGACTTCCTTATCAAATGCTTCCTGGCACATGTACTTCGATGGCACAACCTGGACAAATGAAAAGGGAAATCAAATATCGGGAATTGGCATTCTCTTTGTTAGTCCCGACAAAAACATGATTCCACACGCATTCTCGTTACTGGAACCATGTTCAAACAATGCAGCTGAGTACCAAGCCCTCATCGTAGGATTGGAGCTCGCCCTTGAATCCGGCATCACTACGCTGGAAGCTTTTGGAGACTCTCAACTGATCGTCAACCAGATGAATCAGAAATTTGAAATCAGGAAGCCCGATCTGTTGCCTTACTACAACAAGGCACAATCGCTTCGACAAAAGTTCGACATCTGTCACATCACCCATATCCTCAGAGGTGAAAACATTCGTGCAGATGCCCTGGCTGGACTTGCTGCGTCTATGGCAATCCAAGAAGGGGAAAACATGCAAGTTACAGTGTGTCAAAAAAGGATTCTCCCTCCTCTCAACACACATCAAGCAGTTGCTGAATGCCACCAAGTGGTTGGAAGTCGGATCTCCGTCCTTAAACCTCTGATCGGCGACTGGATGTTAGGGATTTTGGAATTGCAATTTGATGGATGCATTTGCACTTTAGCATCATTTGATATTTCACACATGCATTGTTTTTAGAAACATTGAAATCTAGTTTTATACATGCATAGCTTTTAAGATGTGGAAAAGTATTTGTTTTATGCATGTTTTGGTTTTAAACTTGGATGCATTAGTTTTGAAACCCAAACTCTTTTGAAAACCTATTTCCTTGTGCATTACATTTGGAAAATCATCTTGTGAATTTAGGTTTGAGTCTTGCATACATTCTTCACAAAAAGAATCATTGTTGTATGCATTTTCATTTGAAAAGAGTTTTATCAAATCAAGCTAGCTTTGGTTTTAAACTTTTGAATCATTTTAGGCTTTGTGTTTTTCATGTTTTTAAACATCTTAGAATGTCTTAAAACATGTTATTTAAGCTTGATTTAGTGGCCCAAAGATCCCTCAAAGAAATACTTTGAAATGGAAAAAAGTTGGATTTTTGGCCCCAGGGACTCGCCCGGCAGTGTCGCCGGTCGACCGAGACCTGTGTCTCGGTCGACCGAGGACACTGTAGGGCGACTGTGCAGTTTCTGAACTGCAAGCTGCCAACGGTCATTTTTATGACCGTTGTGCTTTCTCGGTCGACCGAGACCCCTTTGCCGGTCGACCGAGAACTAGCCGTTGGCAACTTTTTGGCTATAAAGTCCATTCATTTCCAACCTTTTTAAAGGCTTGAAACTTGAACCTTTGAGACCATTTTGGAGCCATTGGAAGGGGATGAAGTTGGAAAGGCTAGGAGGTCTTTAGGAGAGCTAAAGCTTGGGATTAATGAGTTAAACCTCCAAGTAAGCTCTACCTTTATTAATCATAGTTATGTGCTTTGTTTAAACTATTGGTATATGATATTTAGCATAATAACTATGATGTGTTGAATCCATTCTTGTTCTAATCTTTGGTCTAATTAAGATTGGATTCTTCACCTTTGTTTTCAATCCAAGTTGTTAACTTTATTAATCATGCTTAGACAAAATCTTTGTTTTTCTTTCATAGCATGAGTCTTTTACTTAGTTGAAACATTGTTTGTTGTTTTCATTCATTTGAACTTTAGTAAAATTAATTTGGTTTTGAAAACAACATTGCACATGCATCACATGTTCTAAATTAGTCATTTTCATACAACTTGTTAGTCCTTGATTTTCATGTCATAAACAAGTTGAATTTCTACATGTGATTTGCATAAGACTTCAATCAAATCTTTTATGAGCTTTAAACTTTGAATTGCTTTAAGCAATATATTGAGTGAGCCTTCTTTTTAAACTTGATTGGAGTCATCACACACACACACATCATGAGCATATACTTTTGCATGCATAGAGTGTTTGTGTGAGTTTGTTTTAAACTTTCATATTAGCCTATTCAAGAGGCAAATTCATTTGAGCTTAAATTGTATCTCTTAGAGTGATCTTTTGTAAAGACACCTTCTTAGAGAAAAGCTTTGTGTAAGGTTATTGCTTAGCCTAAGAAAAGCATCTTGTAAGGTTATTGCCTAGCCTAAGAAAGGCATTTTGTAAAGGTTATTGCTTAGCATATAAAAGCACATAGAGAGGTTGTTGTTTAGCCTTGAAAAGCAACATTGTAAGGGTTATTGCTTAGCCTAGTTAAAAGCATAAATAGTGGAAATCCGGTGGGGTGATTGGATTCACAAGCCGGTAGTGGATGTAGGCATTGAGGCCGAACCACTATAAATATTGTGTTGTGGTGATTGCTTGTGTGGTGATTGTTTATTAGCTTCCGCATATTGATTGTTTTATCATCACATTTGACTAGTTTATATTAAGAAGTTAAAATTGGTGTAAATTGGTCATAGTTGTAGCTCACCCTATTCACCCCTCCCTCTAGGGTTAGGATCCTCCGTGGACTTTCAATTGGTATCAGAGCCAAGTGCTCTATCCCTTAGGATCAAGTGTTTGGAACTCTTGATTAGGTGTAAAAACCTAGAGTAAAAACCCTAGAGTTGTGCTTATTTGATAATCATTAGAATGGACTCCACTATGCTAGACTTTGTAGATTCTTCTAAACCCCTCATTCTTCCATCTTATGGAGATTCAAACATTGAAATTAAAGAATCTCAACTTGAATTAAAAGAAGAAGAATATGATGAACTTGAAGCCTATGAGGAATTGTACACATGGTCCTTAGAGGTTTCCAAGAAAAATAAAAGATTAAAAGAAGAATCTATAAGGCTAAACCAAGAATTAGACTCTTCTAAAAATGAACTTAGAGAAAAAGATGAATTTATAAATTGTGTAGAATCTAAGTTCATGATCTCTTTAAATAATCTATCTAACATTCAAGATGAACTAAAAGAATTAAAGATGGATTATGATAATGTCAATAAGGAAAATTTAATTCTAAGAGATCAAATAAAAAGGCAAGACAAAGACTTTAACAATTTAGAAGCCAAGTTGATTAAAAGTAAGTTAAAAACCCAAGAGCTTGGATCTAATGTTGTTAATGAACTAAAGCTTGAATTAAAACTTGCCAATGAAGAGCTAAGCAAATATAAGGAAATTGAAAATGAACTTTCAAAAGTCAAACATGAAAATTCAATCCTTATAACCAAAGTCACTCAACTTGAAGGATATAAACAAAAGTATGAGTGCAAGTTTACCCAAAGTGAAGAAAGACTTGAAAAATTATTTAAATTGGGTAAACCTCATGGAGATAGGACGGGTATTGGATTTAATAGGAATATGTCTTATGACCCTAAATTCACCAACACATTTGTGAAAGGTGAGTCCTCTTTCTCTAGCACTCTTTGTCACTTGCCTAAAACAAAATGTGATTATTGTGGCATTGAAGGACACTTTAGGTTTGAGTGCAAACTAAGAAGAAGCAATGTGTCTAATCCCATCTTTGAACCAAAGAAAGTAAAATCAAACTTGAAGGGTAAGACACTAAAAACCAAGGAAGACTCCATAAAGCTTAAACAAGTTAAACCAAGTAACAAGGAGTCTCCCAAGATAAATTCTAAAAGGCTTAAACAAGTTAAACCAAAAATCAAAGAATCTATTAACAAAAAGCTTCTCAACCTACCTCCCTTAAGTCAAAACATGAAAGAACTTTTGAAGAAAATTACAAAGTTAAATCTAAATTTCAAAAGTCAAAGAAAGGGAGAAAGTAAGAAGAAAAGAAAAGTGAAACAATCCCCAAAGAAACAAACTCACCAACATCAAAAGACTAATCACCATTCTAAGCCAAATTTAGTAAAATCTAAATATCATGGTGATAAGTTCAAATTGAAAATTTATCAAGTTAAATCTCCTTTAGTTGGTGAGAATTCCAAACAAGACCTCAAAGTTCAACCCTCTCAAGACCTTAGGTGGATTCCTAAAGTTATTTACCTAAACAAACCTTAGGGCCTTGAACCCTCATTGACCAACCTATTCTTTTTAAGTTAAATCACTTTGTTGGTCATGTTGCTTTGCATTTTGTTTCTTTTAAGTCACATCTTTTAAAATGCATTGTTTCTTTATGATCATTTGATTTTGTTTTCATGCACCATTCCAAGTTACATGTCATGGTTTTCAAAATCTTTTGATTATAATTTCATCATGTTTGATTTGCTTTTTGCACACATAAGTTTTGCATTGCATTTCTACATGATTAATTGATTGTGATTTTAAAAGCTTTCATAGCTAATTTATTCATGATCAATTGTTGTTGCAAAATCATTTGTGTAGATGTCATAGTAATATTATTTGAACAAATGATTTGAATCAACTTAAGTTTTCCATGGATTTCTAAGTTATACTTTTATATGGAGAACATTGTTTTGAAAAATCAACTTGTATGTGTTTCATTTAAGTTATATCTTTTAAAATACAATGTTGAAAATTGATCTTCAAAATCATTCTTTCTATGCTCATTGTTGGATTTTGTTTTTCAAAATGATTTGAAGATTGTTTGAATGGAAATGCCTATAACATCATTAGTTATAATCTTTTAAGCATGTTCCATGTTCTCATTTCCTTTTCTTTTGGTTTCATTTTCTTAGAAATGGAAATGAATGTTTTTTGCATCATTGCTTGTTTGTTTACATTACTTGCATATGCAAATGACAATTGGTTCTTTGTATGGTAGTGATCTTAGTTATACTTGTAGAAACCATACTAGAACCCAAATCCATCCTCTATGCCTAATAGTCATTTCTTTTTGGATGGTTATGATGTTGATTCATGTAGATTCTCTTGATATCATCCTTATACATGTTTCAACCTCATAGTAGTGTTCTTGATCATATGAATATCTTTGAAATCCATTCATTGTATTTCTATATGTTTGATGGATATCTTAGATGTTGAATTCATATGATTTTGACACTTTGGAAATTGCATGCTTTACCAAGTCATATCCTTTTGCATTGCAATTTGCCTAGTTCATCACTATGCTCAATAGTTATATCCTTAAAAGTGATGAATATGCATTTATGATTGTTAGGAATTTTGTAGATTGCAATTTGATGGATGCATTTCATTCTAGCATCATTTGATTTACACACTTGCATTGGTTTTAAATAAACTTGAAATCTTGTTTTATTCATGCATTGCTTTTAAGATTTGTAAAAGTATTGATTTATGCATGATTTGTATTTTCATCTTGGATGCATTTGATTTAGAAAAGAGTTTTCAAGAAATCAAGCAAGCCTTTGTTTTAAAAGTTTTGAATCTTTTTAGGCTTTTTATGTCATGTTTTAAAAACCTTTAGAATCTTTAAAACATGTTTTCCTAGCTTGATTTAGTTGCCAAAAGGTCCCCCAAAGAAAAACCTTCAAATATGCAAAAGTTGCAAAGGGAGGCTGTCCCGGCAGTGTCGCCGGTCGACCGAGAGGCAGGTCTCGGTCGACCGAGACAACTGGAGGTAAAATCTGCAGTTTTGAACTGAAACCTCCAACGGTCAGAAATCTGACCGTTGTGCCTTCCCGGTCGACCGAGACCTCTTTGTCGGTCGACCGAGGACTAGCCGTTGGCAACTTTTTGCTATAAATATGAGTTCTTTCCCTTGCCAAAAGTTGGGAATTTTTAACCCCTCCTTGAGAGGATTTGAGGCATATCAAAAGGGAAGAGAACCAAGGGATGAAGGGGAAGATTAGGAAAGCTAAAGCTTGGATTAATGAAGTTAAACCACCAAGTAGGCTCTTCCTTTCTTAATCATATGTTTGCATGCTTTTGTTTTATTTTTGGTAAATCATTTCTAGCATGTTAAACTATGTTTGTGTTGTGTCCTTAACATATTTTATGTTTTGAGTTGATTTATTGTTTTGGATACAACATCATATGATTCAATCCAAGTAGTACTTGAATTGGTAAATCAAAGTAGATCATGTTAATGAAAGAAACTTGGTAAATCATATGTAACATGATTCCTATACTTGGTTGAATCTTTGGTTGTTGTTTTCCATCATAAGAAAATCACTTTCAAAAGTATCTTATGTTTTGGACTCAACTTCTTTACAAATCATATGTTTTCATGTTTTGTTTTATCATTGGTAAATCTTGTAACATGTTAACCTATGATGTGTTGTATCCTTAGCATGTGTTATATTTTGAATAGATCTATTGTTTTGGATACATCACCATTGATTCATCAAAGTAGTACTTTATCTTTGGTAAATCTAAGTAGATCATGTTAATGAAATATGTAACATGATTCATATACTTTGTTGAATCTTTGGGTGTTGTTTTTCCATCATAAGAAAATCTCCTTCAAATGTATCTTATGTTTTGGATTCAACATCATTACAAATCATATGTGTATTATTGTTTTAATGCTTCACAACTTGCCTTACTTTGATTGGTAAATCATTTTCAAGTTGTCCTTATAATTACATATGATTTGTCCCCTCTTTTCAATCAAATCTATTTTTATGTTTTGAGCTTCATTGATGATTTGATTGACATCCCTATGCATCACATGTTTAGAGCTAATCCATTTCATACAACTTGTGTAACTTTGATATCATTAACAAGTTGTTACTTTTAACATGTGATTGCATTATATCCTCAATCATAAATGTTTTATAAGCTAAAACTTTCAAAAGCCTTAGGCTTACATTTATGAACTTTCATTTTCAAAATGATTGAGGATCACACACACACACTTCATTTGTTTTCATCTTTGCATTCATAGTGTGAGTGTGTATTTGTATTTCACTTCCATATCCGCCTATTTAAGAGGCAATGTAATGAGCTTAATAGAATCTCCATCAAGTGTATGTTAGACACTAATTTAGTGAGATAACCAACCTATGGTTGAAGAGGTTATTGCTTAGCCTATAAAAGCATAATGTATAGGTTGATGTTAAGCCTTGAAAAACATCATTGTAAGGTTATTGCTTAGCCTTGGAAAGCATATTGTAAAGGTTATTGCTTAGCCTATTGAAAAGCATAAATAGTGGAAATCCGGTGGGGTGTTGGATCACAAGCCGGTAGTGGATGTAGGCATTGAGGCCGAACCACTATAAATACTTGTGTGATGGTGCTTGCTTTGTGGTGATTGCTTATATTAGCTTCCGCATATTGTTTGATAATCATCACTTGTGACTAGTTTGTTTTAAAGAAGTTAAAATTGTTAAAATTGGTCATAAAAGAAGCTCACCCTATTCACCCCCCCTCTAGGGTTCGGATCCAGGTGGACTTACAAGTGGTATCAGAGCGGGTTACTCCATTTTAGGGCTTAACAACCCGAAGTTGATCCTTGCTAGATTTGAACCCTAGTGTTGGGTTTTTAATTGCATATCTTTTTAAAGATTTCCACTATGATTGAAAATGAATTTTTCCCTAGCCTCATTGCACCACTCTAAGACTTTTCCAAGTTATATCTTCAAGAGTTGGTGAGTCCTCAAAGTGTTCTCTCATGGACAACCTTTTCAAGACCTTAGGTGAATTTTCAAAGGTAGACTATTTGAGTAACCTTAAGGCCTTGATACCCCTAGACCAACCTATGCTTTTTAGTTATATCTTTTTGTTGGTCATGTTACATTTGCATTTTGTTTCTTTATAGTCACATCTTTTAAAATGCAATGTTTCTTTGTGATCATTTGATTTTGTCTTCATGAACTTTTATAGTTATATCTCATGGTTTTCAAAATCCCTTGATTGCAATTTTTTTCATGATGGATTTGCATGTTGTTCATTTAGTAATATCTCTTGTTGTGCATATCTAGTCATGATCAATTGATTGTGATTACAAATGCTTTCATAGCTAGTTTTTCATGATCAATTGATGTTGGAAAATCATTTGATGTTTGTCATAGTTAGATCCTTTTTGGAAATCAAATGATTTGAAGCAACTTTAGTTTTCCATTGATTTACAAGTTATATCTTTTGATATGGAAAATTTGTAAGTGTCTATTGTTTTTAAAATTTGAAAACTTTACAATAGTACACTTCTTGTTTTTCAAAATCACTTGCTCTTAATTCTATAAATGATTCTTTGTTGGAATTTCATATATTGAAGTGATTTGAGAAACTTTGGAAAATGTTCTAAGCTTTATTAGTTATATTTATAGAAGCATTTTCCTTGAATTTATTTCCTTGTGCCTAATTATGATTGTATCTTTTGAAAGGAAATAATTTTTACAAACAATTTGCATCTTTGCTCATTGAGTTACATTCTTTATGCAAATTGATTTTGTTGTCTTACATTGCATGGTTGGATATGATTTCATTGATTTGCATGTTTGTGCCTATTTTGGTATATAGTTTCATTAATGCAAATTAATGAGTGTTTATGTGCTTTGTAGTAAAATCTTGTATTTGAGCTTTTTAAGTGCATTTGTGATTTAATGTACTAAGTTCATTTGATATAGACCTCATATCCTTTTTCATTGCAATGTAAGCTTAGTACATTTGCTAAGAGTGGAGATGTTACATGATAGATTGATACCTTTAACTTCATACCTTCTTGTGCTTAATTAGTTATATTCGTTTTTGATGAATGGTATGAGTTAGATCTTGAGTGTTGATTGATCCACTCTATGCAAATGTCAATTTGTTCTTTGTATGGTTGTGTTATTTATTACATTTGTAGAAACCATACTAGAACCCAAATCCATCCTCTATGCCTTATAGTCATATCTTTATGGATGGTTATGATGTTGATTCATGTAGATTTTCTTGGTGTCATCTTTATACATGTTTCAACTTCATAGTAGTGTTCTTGATCATATGAAACTCTTTGAAATCTATTCCTCATATTTCTATATGTTTGATGGATATCTTAGATGTTGAATTCATATGATTTAGTCACTTTTTAAATTGCATGCATTTCAAAGTCATATCTTTTTGCATTGCAATTTATCTTGTTCATCACAATGCTCAATAGTCATATCTTTAAAAGTGATGAATATGCACTTATGATGCTTGATGGAAGTTTGTCACATTCTTGCTCTTTATCATGTTATCAAATTCAATTGGATTCAATTAGTATAATGTTTGATTGATTTGATTTCTTGTGAATGTGATAAACCTTGTGTGCATTGGATTGAACTTGATAAGTAATATGATTGTTCCATGTCACACACCATTAGCATCATAATGTTCATGTTGCCACCTCTTTTGCTCTCATAGGTATATCATGACCACCATGTTTATATGTTCATAATATTGGTTGGTTATTAGTTGAGGTTGGCTTCATGTTTGAATTTCATTTCACTCATCTTGCACTTTAATAAGTCATATTTATTGATTGAATGAAATGATTTTCAAAACCTTCATAGCATATGTTTTTCTTAGTTAAATTATTAGATGCTATGATTATTAAACCCCATTGCTTCATGGATAGCTCTAATTTGGATTTTTCCTAATAGGTATATTTCTAAATCCATTTTAGAGTGATTGTTTTATTAAGTCATATCCTAAATCTCAATTGGTATTCCTTGTTTGTCCAATTGATATCCATGATTGCTTTTCCCATAGACCTAGCTCTCTTTTGGCAATTTGATCATATTGAGCTTAATAGTTAAATGAATCTAATCCTTTCCTTGAAGTTGACCCTCAATTGGTTAAACCATCTTCTTCTTGCACCTAATAGTTAAATCTTTGTCAAAATTTTGACAAAAGGAGAGAATGGATTGAGGGGGAGTGTAAACCTTCATAGGAAGTATTAGTTTTGATCAAATTGACCCTAGGATTGCCTTTGAGCCCTTAGAGACTACTACCTCACATGATAGCCTGTTATGTATTTCATTTTCGATTTCATTTGTTAACAGGTGCTACTAATGGTATTTTCCTTGTTTCATGTGTGTAGGTACCTTTGCAATTTAATGGCAAAGGGGGAGAAATTATGCAAGTTCTCAAAAGGGTAAAGAGAATGTCCAAGCTTCCAAAGGGGAGAGTTGTGTATGATCTTCTACAAAGGGAGAGAATGCATACCTTGCCAAAGGGAGAAAGAGGCATGGTCAAAGGGGGAGAGCTAATAGAAAAAAGAAAGCTTGGAGCTAAAGAAGATGCTTGGCCAAGAAGAAAGAAAGCTTAAAGGATGATCAAGCACCAAGCATCATGAAGAATGAAGAAAAGAGCTCAAGCTAAGAGAAGGAGCATCCAAGAAGATTTCAAGCCTTGTCCAGCTGAGGGGGAGCTGAAGACTAAGTGTGTAATTTCAGTGGTGAGTGTGTTTGCCATCAAATTGCAAAGGGGGAGATTGTTAGGAATTTTGTAGATTGCAATTTGATGGATGCATTTCATTCTAGCATCATTTGATTTACACACTTGCATTGGTTTTAAATAAACTTGAAATCTTGTTTTATTCATGCATTGCTTTTAAGATTTGTAAAAGTATTGATTTATGCATGATTTGTATTTTCATCTTGGATGCATTTGATTTAGAAAAGAGTTTTCAAGAAATCAAGCAAGCCTTTGTTTTAAAAGTTTTGAATCTTTTTAGGCTTTTTATGTCATGTTTTAAAAACCTTTAGAATCTTTAAAACATGTTTTCCTAGCTTGATTTAGTTGCCAAAAGGTCCCCCAAAGAAAAACCTTCAAATATGCAAAAGTTGCAAAGGGAGGCTGTCCCGGCAGTGTCGCCGGTCGACCGAGAGGCAGGTCTCGGTCGACCGAGACAACTGGAGGTAAAATCTGCAGTTTTGAACTGAAACCTCCAACGGTCAGAAATCTGACCGTTGTGCCTTCCCGGTCGACCGAGACCTCTTTGTCGGTCGACCGAGGACTAGCCGTTGGCAACTTTTTGCTATAAATATGAGTTCTTTCCCTTGCCAAAAGTTGGGAATTTTTAACCCCTCCTTGAGAGGATTTGAGGCATATCAAAAGGGAAGAGAACCAAGGGATGAAGGGGAAGATTAGGAAAGCTAAAGCTTGGATTAATGAAGTTAAACCACCAAGTAGGCTCTTCCTTTCTTAATCATATGTTTGCATGCTTTTGTTTTATTTTTGGTAAATCATTTCTAGCATGTTAAACTATGTTTGTGTTGTGTCCTTAACATATTTTATGTTTTGAGTTGATTTATTGTTTTGGATACAACATCATATGATTCAATCCAAGTAGTACTTGAATTGGTAAATCAAAGTAGATCATGTTAATGAAAGAAACTTGGTAAATCATATGTAACATGATTCCTATACTTGGTTGAATCTTTGGTTGTTGTTTTCCATCATAAGAAAATCACTTTCAAAAGTATCTTATGTTTTGGACTCAACTTCTTTACAAATCATATGTTTTCATGTTTTGTTTTATCATTGGTAAATCTTGTAACATGTTAACCTATGATGTGTTGTATCCTTAGCATGTGTTATATTTTGAATAGATCTATTGTTTTGGATACATCACCATTGATTCATCAAAGTAGTACTTTATCTTTGGTAAATCTAAGTAGATCATGTTAATGAAATATGTAACATGATTCATATACTTTGTTGAATCTTTGGGTGTTGTTTTTCCATCATAAGAAAATCTCCTTCAAATGTATCTTATGTTTTGGATTCAACATCATTACAAATCATATGTGTATTATTGTTTTAATGCTTCACAACTTGCCTTACTTTGATTGGTAAATCATTTTCAAGTTGTCCTTATAATTACATATGATTTGTCCCCTCTTTTCAATCAAATCTATTTTTATGTTTTGAGCTTCATTGATGATTTGATTGACATCCCTATGCATC